>OY728126.1:1458125694-1459375694 GCA_963277665.1 Viscum album
TTTCACCTTTCATTGTCAATCCTGAAAGTAGTGCTTCCAATCGGGAAAATTCATATAATATCCTCTTGTAATATTCAACTAATCAAAAAAATCTTCTAATATCAAATAATTTTCTTATGCTCCCAGGAATCCACTTCTAGAAAATTCATTGGGTCCACTACGATACATTGTTCTGAGATGATGTTCCCCAAAATGTGTACCCTATAAATCCAAAACTGGCACCTATATAGCATGTCATATAACATATTCTCTCCCAGTGTACAGAAAATTATGTAAAGATGTTGGCATGACAGTCTTGAGTCTTATAGATTAACAAGTTATCATCCACAAGAACCACCAAAAACAAATCCAGGTTTGGATGAAGGATAATGTTCAATAAGGCCATAAACACTGAAGAAGAATTTTTCAACCCAAATGGCATTATAACAAACTCATAAAGGTCATACCTTATTTCTGAAAGTAGTTCTCAGTATATCATACATCTGAACTCTCACATAATGATACCCTAATCTCAAATCTATATTTGAGAGCACATGATAACCCTATATATGGTCACACGTATCATCAGTATACCAAAGTGGATACCAGTTCTTCACAATTTTTTTTCAACTTTCGGTAATCAGCACACATGTTTAAACCCCCTACTCCCTTTGCAAACAAGACAGGTGATCCCTAAGGTGACTTACATGGATGGATACACCCTTTCCCCCCAACTCTATCAAAATCATCTTAAACTCGTTCAGTTCAGTTATTTATATTATGTAAAGTGTAATAGACACTATATCATCCCCAACATGATCTCATTAGTTAATTACACATATATTTCATGTGGCAACCCGAATAAGTATTCAGAAACAACATCACAAAATTAGTCCCCAACGTTTGGAAGTATTTCTTGCCTACTGACCACATCATCCAGAAAAATACTATAACCACGTCTTGTGAGCCCCCTAGTTTCTATGTAATTGGAGTATCTATGATCGCCTAAATATCCCATTATCCATGATGAACATAACAGTGACCTTTATGAGACAAAAATTTCACTCTTTTGCGTTAACAATTGATGTGGGATCAGTAAGTGAATAACCAATCCATAACCATAATCTGTATGAATCCCATCATATCAAGGACAGAGAGAACCCAAATAAAATGATTGTTTGTGAAATATAGTGATAAAACCTTGTACAAAAAGATATCCCTACACCGGGTTCCTAACAGTGTGTCAATATTCATTACTCCATTTTAGGTATTTACCTCTAAACTCAAACCATTAACTAGATTTGCAGATATAATTGAATTAGAGACACCAGTATCAATCCTATCACTAGCTAATTTTTATGATTCTAGAATAGTACCCCTCACTTTGGATGGACCAACATCACCTTCCGTAAATGTAGACTATACTACATGTCAATTTATTTCCCCTCTTTCATGCTGCATCATCTTAATCTACCATGTATCACCACTCAGTTGACATGGTAAATCATACCCCAGTTGACAACATTTAATACCACAACATCATCATCCAATAGAACTCCAACATCAAGACCTATGTGATGTAGAATAACCCCTTCCAACATTATGACTCTGCGCAGCTACTACCTCTACACTAGCTAGTCACTACATCCTATAGGACATGTACCAGTTCCCCATATTACTGCAAATCGGCACTCAAATTGTCTCGTAATAGCACATCCTTCTCTTGGAATCCTCACTTTTTGATCATCTAGTGAAGTGTAACTATCCCTTATTGCAATCCTCATTTAGGTTTCCCTATGAAACGAGAGCATGATTTACTACATATAAGAACTTCTTCCTCCTAACGATATATACAAGGGACTTAATATACAATCTATGTATATTCTGAAAATTATTTGACGATGAAGCCCCATATGATTTCTATTCTAGAAAAAATTCTATAAATCTATGAAATTTATAGCATAATCAATTATATAAATGCTTCCTTGGGTTAGATGAATAATCTCTAAATACATCTATTATCTCAGTCTCCCTGGATTGAAGTGTCCAAATAACATCTCCAAAATGTCCATCCATAACGTGTCATCAGACTATCTAGATCGTACTTGAATGTCCCACCATAACTTCACTGACCCCTACATCATATAAGAATAATAGTTGACACTCCAGTCATCCTGAGTCTCCAAATGCTCATGAATCATCTCTATGGATAAAATCCAAAATTCATCTCTCTTGGGTCCACCCTCTATAGTAAAATTCATAGGGTATGACAGTTGAAACTGCTTTGTAAATGTAGACATGCTTTTTAAAACCCTTTCCAGGACTCTCTCCATAATTTAAATGAAACGAGAAATGTTATCTTCAAACTTCTCCCCTACCCCCTCTACTTCCACAAATAATGATTAATGTTCCCTGAATAGATGTTCATCCTGAGCAATACCCCTCTGCCACCCTATAAACAAGCGTCATGGAGTCATATCTCTACAAATCCCAAAAAAGAATCCATAGGTATAATAACTCAAACTTATAATATTTACATATGCGAAGGAATAAACACAACATGTTTCAACATGTTTCCACCTTTCTCTTCACATGCTCAACATAGAGGCTCTACCACTAAAATTAATCATCCTACTCCTAGGTCATGGTTAACTAGGGTACTCACATTAGCATTAATTAATTCCCAATAATTAATCAAATTATCTCAAATAAATTAATTAAACAAGTATTTAATTAATCATACTCATTTCATTGATTAAGAATATCATTAGACAACCATATATTCTCATTTTCATCATTATTTCAATCTCCAAACATGGAAAATCATATCAATTTCAACAACCTAACCATAACCCGATTTCCCAAGAGTTCCTAAAATGATGCATGTCACAATGACCATAATTTCATGGAATGATGCTTAAAGACTCAACTCTTGTTCCTATTTAGGCCACAAAACAATGTTAAAAAACTCACAAAAAAATATGATAGCACAAACCACATGTTCTTAACACAAGGTGAAATAATATTCCACTATAACAATAAGCAGTAGTCAGTATAATACCACCATGAGTACCATGATTTTTACCCCGTATATATGTTTTCAATTCCCACACACAAGATCATTACCATGCCCTGGCTATTCCTAGTATTTTATCTACCATTCCCCATACAATAATTCAAAAGAAGAGGAAAAAAAGAAAATTCCTTTGATACCAAATTGTTACTTTTTGTCCCTTTTTCCACTAAATGGGGCCCCTAGATGGTTGGTCACATTCCCTCAACTACACCTAACATTATGCTTGACGGGGCTGACTAGAAATTAGGGTCTATTAAGTATTTCATGGAGTTATTATACCCTAATTTATATGAATGAAACAACAACAGAAGAAAAAAAAATAACAAATGGCAAAGAATATAAAAAACCATAACAATACCATGTCACATGAATATCAAAATAATAAATACAATATTCAAATGAAACAGAAAACATGGTAAGACAATGAAAACATAAAGTGTCTACAATGAAACTGCATGTAAATAAACAATGAATCCAATGTGGTTCACAAACCACGTCTAGTTCCACCACTCATACTTCATTCTCAATGAACTATCTATCCCAGGGCCTTTCCATTCACCTGCCATGCTACAACAATGATTGCTCTGGTGCAGATCACCAAGCCCAAATAGGATGTGAGTACAACTCAGTAGGCCCCCAAAAAAGGTGTCTAAAGAAAGTCTATAAAAAATATAGTGTATTAAATTCTATAAAGTAAAAAATAAAATTCATAAATAAATAATTACCACATTATCATTCATTCTTTAATCATCACATCAGACCTAGTTTTAATTCATGTCTTCCATTTAAATCACAATTCATTATTTTCATTCATATGGTGTTGAATGTCATTTCAAGAACCCCAAATATCATCCATCATATATTTCTATGTTTAATACCCCTCATCACATTATGTGTAGATCTCCATTTCTGACACCTCACATCACAAGGTTGGATAACAATTTAGGGTGAATGACATGTCCATGTCCTAAAATCTCAATTGGTGTAAAACACCATGATCAGTAGAAACATTCTCAACCATTTAAAAAATTCAATAATTCAAACTAATTAAACACATAATTCCCTTACTAATCCAGTTATTAGTTTCACATATCAATGTCTATTATTTAACCCAACAATTAACTATGCACAAAAACCGTTAATTAATTAATCAATTCATCAATCATTAAATATAAATAATATTCTATTTTTATTTATTCACAATTAATTATCCAAATAAAAGAACAATTTTTCATAATTAACATCACAATTAATTACCTTAATTGACATCAAGGAACATAATTAATCCTCTATTAAACATCTCAACAGAGCCAAATAATTGTTTCATAATTAATTTCCACAATTAATTATCTCAAACACAACAATTTCAATATCTCAATTGTAATATCAAAAATCATAAGAAGATTTCACAAACCAATTATATATTTGGCTATCCTCTTATTCCAATGATTAAATCATAAAGTAATCATCTATATCTCCAAATCATTAACATGCCAAAGAACAATCCTAATTAGGCCATGTTTGGAAATAAATTTCTAAGGGATGTTTGAAGTTCAATAAACTAACATACACATATCAAATCCATGACTATAGTAGTATTATTTAGAGCACCTGAATTAGTTTGTTGATGGATGTTAACCCAATGGAAATCCACAAAATCCGAGTTGCATAGTGATGTTGATCAGGATCCAGATCTAAATCCCAAAACCAAAAATTATGTTCAAAAACATCTAGATTATACACAACTAGATCTAGATCCACAATCCCCGAACTATATCTCAACTAATTTTTAGATGTTTTTAATGGGTGGATATATATCTATAAAATATAAAATAATGATAATTGAGATGAATGAAAGAAGCATCATAATGAAATACACTTATAGGGGAGAAGAAGGATCTTCAATCTTGGATTTAGATCTCGAATATTGGTGTTCTAATTGCCTTGGAATCCCTCAAGAAGCCGCAAGGATCTGCTATAATTCATCAATATCGAGACTAGGATAACATTATGGTGTCTCAAGATTATAAGTGATTTAAAATGTATTTTTTGGTTAAAAAACATGCACTCATGGTTTATTAGGTAGGGGAATATGGTTTGGGAAAACCATGTTGACGTCTCTATCCTTGTGCGCATGGTTACCTAGATATAGACACATGGTTTTTCAAACCTTTCAGAGCCATATATCCATTATATTTTCATAAAAAACCACCCAAACACACCCCAAGACACAACTCCAAAAAAAAGTTACTTAAACATAACTATTGTACCTGAAAACACTCATGATAAGAATTCATAAAAAGGATGTGATCATACTCTAATTAACAATTATTTTTTGTAGGTATTTTTGTTTCATGGTTGATTACTTATCTAGTATATTAATGAATATATATTTCTGATAAATGATGATATACATAGTGTGACGACAAGATTATTTTATTTTTAGTTATTTCCCATCAATAAAATTATCTTTTTTTTACTATAGTCTATTATAGATTGATGGTGTTGTTCACATAACTTGTTGAGAATTAGATTTTGTTATCAATATTCTTAATAATATTTACTATATTTATATTTTAAAATATTTCTTGTAAATTACAATTTTGTTATGAGGATGAAAATAATATATTTATGGTTCCCCTTTAATTTATGTTTATGGGGTTTTTTGGGATGCTTATATATTTTGTCCTAGGAATCAGAAGTATAATATCTCTCATATAAGTCATTTATATGTTTGGTTCTCGTCTCCTACATATGTCCAAATGGGCAAGGATTCAAACTAAAAAAATTATTCTCAGTTATGATATTGGGGGTTATTATAATTGGGGTAATCAAAATTCAGTATAAAAGTTTTTCTTTGATAGATTAAGTAGATATTGTTGTTAGAAAAAACAAAGGACTAGATGGGATTAGTTGGGAGGGGGTATAGCATGATCACAATATGTGACATGGAATTAGAATACTTAATAGTGAATAGATATTTTTTCCACATATGATATGACATATGACATTGAAAATCTAACAGACATGATTATGTGGATGTCAAACCGTCATAGTATAATTATATGTAGTTATATGTATCATTGTCATTAGTTAAATTTTTATTTTACATTTTGAATATTATGTCTATTTCTATTATAATCAACATGAAGTTAATGTTACTGACCCATTATTGTTTGTTGAGTATCTAATATAACCTAAAATGAATGTTTACAATGGAATTTAACATACATGTAATATTTTTATTCACCTTGGTTAGAAATTAATGTGGAATTACATTAACTATTATGAAACTCTTCATTAAAATTATAATTTTTGTTTCGATTATTAATGTGTAAAAAATATTAAAATATTTTAAAAATATCAATAATTATTATAGATACATGATTATTTTATATTTTTTATGTTATTTGAAAATTTTGAGATGATCTTTAAAACATATCACAATAAATAAAGTTAAAACATGAATGATGAAATGGGTTATATGAAAATATTACTAACAGAAATCAAGTCATCATACACGTTTATGTTCCATCAGTTTTTTGCATTTTAAATGTATAATAGGAATTTTTTTACAAATTTTGAATAAATTATACAATGGTAATTTTTATTAAATTTTTCTTAAAAATGAAAATCATAATATTAGATAAATAAATTGAATCTGGAAACATTGATATGAAAAACATTCCCATTAAATTTTTATTAACACACTTTTTAGTGTTGTTTCATTTATAAATTATATGTATCCATTTTAAATTTATTGAAGGTACATGATTTTTTATTTATTTTTCTCTTTATTTTAGAAATATTTTAGTATGAACAATGATAACCATTACATTTTCTATGTTTTCCATGTAAATAAATAAGTCTCAATTTCGATGGATGGGAAAGATAAATATTATTCTAGATTGTTTTTTACATATATATTGATCATAGTAATATTAATTTCTTGACCTATGTTACCTTTATTTAAATGTTATAAAACATCCACATGTATGGAATTTATTTTAAGGTAATAAATTTTAAATTATAATGTCTAGGAAAATGATATTCATGCTTTGTGATAACCTATTGTGACTCAATACTATTTAAATGATTTTTTATATTCATTTCATGAATGATAAAAATTATAGTGATGGAATAACTATGTCATTCATTCATCCTTTTGAGTAGTTTTTTATGGGGGGAATTTCTAATGTCTAATATTATTATGTGGTTACAATACATTTTATTGTTTCTAGATCTTGGAAATATAGAATATTTTTTATTTTTTCCTTATAATAATAAAATATTTCATTTATTGATCATATTAAATTTAAATATGGGAGTGTATTTCGATTCCACTTTTTATAGTGTGTGTGAATGTTTTACAATGTTATGAGATGTTTATGAACTATTTATATTGATAACATCAACTTTGATATGTATTGACACAACATGGACCAATTTTTTAGATCAAAAGTATGTTTTATACTGAAATTTGAATGCTTGATTAATATGAAATTAAATGTTTTCGAAAGGATTTATTGAGGTATGGAAATCTAAATGTAATAGATTGTAAGATGTGTAATTATTATTTATTAAAAATAAATATTAGTTAGAAATAGAAACATTTGGTTTCATGTTTTCATGAATAATTAGAATGACCACAACATGGGTAGTTTTTTTACCTATAAAATTAAATATATTAGAGTTATTCTTATGAATTTTATAATTATTCACTAAAAAATTTCATCAAAATAATGACCGGTATGTATGGATTTATTTTACATTGATTTTTAATTTAATAGTTGAAATTTTATTCTAAAAACTTATTTTAGATATTATAAAATAATTCTTTAAAGGTCATTTATGAATCATATGTCATATATGGAAGCATAATATATGAATTATTATGTTTCCCAATATAGAAATTAGGCTCCCAATAAGGAGATAGATGTTGTTTTTGTTAACTTATATCATTTCTATGATTCTATCTTTTAAAATAGTTATATTAATGGAATCTCCCATCCTGCATAAAATATAAATCAATTAATACTTATAATAAAAAATATTATTCGAACATCATTGAAATTATTAAAATAATAATTCATTCAATTCATTTATTATTTTTAAAAATTAATGAAAGGGATTAAATATTACAATTATTTAGGCTCATTTGTAAATGATTATATACTGGTAGGGTGTGATATTGAATCAAGAATATAAGGAGGGTGATTTATATAATCTACCAAAAAAGATTCATATTTTTTACATAATTTAAAACCATGACAGTATGTATAATTAAAAAGAAGAGATTAATATATTAATATATTGGATGGGTCTCCATTATTACATTTCATAATGATTTTATTGTATTATTGGTAGTGTTTGATGTATTTGGAATGGGTTATTGTTGTATTTGGTGGGAGAAATAGTACATTGTGACCTATAAATGTTATATCAGTGAATGGATGAATATGTGGAAGGGTTATTGATCTATGATTTATGTGTGTATTAATGTGTATCTATTTATTTTGGTAATTTCTATTATAATTATAATTTTATGAGATTTCATAACTCCTCAAATAATATGTGGAAGGGTTTTGGAAGGGTTATTGATCTATGATTGTTGGGGGATAAATATATATTATGATCTTAGGAATCAAAATGAGAATGTTGAAAATTATGATCATTCCATGTTATGTTTCTAGTGGATGGATATTTTGATGTTCTTTAGTGAGACCTATATGTAGACACAATATATTTACTAGAGGATGTTTATGTCTCATTAGTGTTTGTAATGAGACAATATCAGTTCTAAATTTTTTACTGGATTATTTATGAATATTTTTTGATGATGGTGGTTATTGTTATTTGGTAAAATAGATGATGTGTATTATGAAATATTATTTTATTTACCCCATAAGGATTTAATATCTCATGAGAATATTTAGGGTTATAAGAATCACATTAAATATTGTTGGCTGGGTTTCAAGAGTTTTCATTGCATTATGACATGTTTATTGGTCTTGAGTAGTTGGTTTATTGACTTCACGCTCAATTATCAAGAGTTCATAAAACATTATATTATTCACTATGGGTGATGATTCATGAATATATCAATGAATTTAAAATTGATATGGGGGAATTGGTGAGAGACTATGAATATTATTTTGAGAAGGGATTGTTTGTTATTATAAGATCAAGAAAGGGTTAATCATATTCATTTAAGGAGGTCTAGAGTAATGAAATGTGTCATGAGGGATAGATTTCATAAAGGAATAGAGTGAAAAGGTCTATAATATTTATAAAATGGATTCATTGTATGGGGTTGATTATATCTATGTTTTAGTTGATGGTAGTGTTGATCGTTTTACATAATAATGATATGGGTGTGATATGAAGAATAGTGAAGTGATTCATAATTTTTCCTCATCATCAGTATAGTGTAAAAAATTGGAATTTGTTACTATGGTTTTATTCCATTAATTAAAACCTTTTAGCGGGTTTTGAAATGTTTAGCCAATAGTAGTGAACAATTAAGAAAACTATATAACTGTATTTTTTTTGAAAAAGAATATCTTCTCTTAAGAAGTTTGTAAACATATTTAAAAAAAGATGGTGAAATTTTTACCATGTTGTGTAGAACATAAATTTCTCTATGGTGGATTGTTTAGTTGTGGAGAGTAGGTTTCTAATGAGTAGGACTGTTCCACTTTATCTTCTCCTAGTGATGGTGTCCTGTTTGAGAGGAATACTTTGAGGGATTGTTTATGTGGTAGTCATTTTTCTTATAATGTTGGTTTTCATTTTTTTTATAAGAATCATTTTAGAGGAATATAATATAATTTTATATAACTACTGAATCTATTACATTGATACATTTATATATTATTTTTATCAGTGAATAGCTGAGGAGGATGATATTTTATCGTTATGAAATTACATATATTAGATTAATATACTGGATTAATGCTGTTATATTGTCTCAATATTTGATGGGATGATCATGTAAAATTATATGTATAAATTAGTAATACTAGGAAATATTTATTCACAAAATTTATTATTTGATGAATTCTATGATTGAGTGTCCCAGTTTATCAATGGTGGTTTGGTTGAGTATATTCATTAAATTAACTTCAAATTCTATGAATTAATTATGTTTATTGGGGGATATGCGTGATTATTATTTTTTTGGGTTTCTATACCATGAATAATATTTTTTGAATATCCCATATCAAAATAATCTAACCAGATTGATTTTAGTTGTGAAGAGTGGGTTAAGGTATATGATTTTTGAACATAACATTCATTTTAAATGATAACATGCATGAAAAAATCTCTTTTGATTCTGCAAATTCACATAATGGTGCTATTGTTCATTTTTTTTGGGGATAAAAAGATTACTAGGGTATTTTGGTTATAAAAAATTTAAAATTGAAAAATAATAAAAATTTATATTTAATAAATTCAATTGATTGGATTGAATTTAAATAATAATGCATTTTTTATTATCATTTATTTGTAGACATGTTGGGATTTGATTAATCCAATTTTGTGGTCAAATATATTTTTCTAATTAAATTGAATGGATCAAGGTTGAGACCTGACAAAAAAAGGACAAGGGGAGTTGGTAATTTATTATTGTTAACACGAGTAACAAACAAAAACAAATGTTAAAACTATTTCATTCATTAAGAAAAATCTACAATATCTTGAAGTATTATGTTTTACTAAATTCTTATATGTGGATTTTGTTTTGAAATTTTACAAATTAAATATATTAATAACTAAAAAACTACACAAAAATTATATCTTTTACTAGAATATAGATAAGGGAAAAAATACTTCTTATAAAAAAATTATTAGATATATTGTTTAATTATTTTTATTAGAAAAAATTGATCATGCTTTATGTCAAGGATTTAAGTTGGGAAATTGGTTTTAATTCGGTCTATGTTGCTTTTGTTTTTTTAAAGAGATTTTTTCATATGGGTTTAATAAAAAAAATAATGATTATCAAAAGGATAGTAAATCTAAAACACTTATTTTATATTTTAAAAAATCTATATTGTTATTTATTTTTTGGATTGTTATTTTTTAAACACGATTATTATGATTTAATCTTTTAAATTTTTGAAGGCCTTACTGGTTGTGATCCATAACTTCATCCTTAATTGTGGAATTGTATTATAATGTATGTTTTGGTGGATGTGGTATTGGAATGATGTTATATGATGGGGTAAGACATTTTTAGAGGAGGGAACATGATGTATTCTCTTCATGTTCATGATACCAGAGTATGTTGAGATTGATGTATTTATTATGGTCACTAATGAGTAAACAACATGTAATTCTGAGTGAATGAGGATTTAATCTCTTTTTATTCAATTACTCCATCAATATATGGTTTTCATGGAAGAATTTGAAATATAATTTGTGTCTCATGTTGTGAAATTAATATACTATAATGATAAATGACATTTTATTTTTCAAAATTGGGCACCGTATATGGATAGATATGTTACTAGTAGTACATGTGGTGCATTGTGGTAATTAAATATTGTGGTTTCATTCTCACTTCATTGTCAGTTTTTTAGATTTATTAGCCTTCCAGTTATAAATAACATATAAAGTGAACAAATAAATAAATTGGTTATATTGTAATAGAAATACATTTTTCAACTATAATAGTATTCTATTGAAATGATGGTTTTAGAAAAACTTTATATTAAAACTGCTCATTATGATTATTTGTATGTGATTCCCATGATATTAGGGTATTGGTTAAGGATGCTATAAAATGATAAGGGATATGTGTTTTCAAATGTTCTTTTTTGTTGTAATATTCATATACATTTTAAACTAATTTTTACTATAAAAAAAATTTATATTTCGTTTATCTGTTAATAACAAAATTAATTCTATATCCCTGAAATAAATTCAATTGGGTATTAGGAAAATTATTAATGGTTTATATATAAAATAAATGAATGATCAAGATTATCAAATTTTAGATAAGAATGTAAATAGGAAAAAATATAAGAAAAAATTATTTTTTTTCATTGGAAATATAAATGAGAAACACATTCATATACAATATATTGATGTTTTATTTTAATCATTTTATAAATTAAAATATTTTTAAATATCCATTATAAATAAATAGAATTCATTAAAAAATAGGGAAGGAGCACATGATATACCAGATCTAGAACACAGTGAATTATTTTTATAATTATCACACAATATTGTTGTGTAAATAGATACAATAATAGTAGTAATTAAATATTTATGTTGATGTGGAAATATTTTCCTTGAAAAAAAGTGGTTTGAATTTTTCCATTAATTATGGATATAATTTTTTTTAATAAATTATTTATGGTATATCTTTTAGACTATACTAATCAGTAAAAGTTATGGATATATCAAACATCATTTCATGGATCATCTATTTAATATATAAATTTTTTAGAACTTTCTCTTACTAGTTAAAAATAAATTAATTATAATACTAAATGAAATAACCATTAAATAATATAAATAGTATATCCAAATATTTTTTACTATGTTTTTATAATATTGTTTTTATATTAACGAATTTTATTTCGTTATTAGTTATGCATTTAATGATTTTATATGGCATAAAATAATATATGGAATGAGAATCATCAAAAAAAATTATTTTGTGTGTATTTATTATCCTATAAATATCAAATATGTTTATTTTCCAATAATAATGAATATAATTATAAGATAATATTTTTTTACCCAAAACTACATAACAATAGTTGAATTTTGTTTTAAATTCCATTAAAATATTATTTTTTCCCAAGTATACAACATTTGTTTAGAATAAAAATTATGGTTCTAGATTATTTATGAAAAAAATATTATGTTACCATATATATCATTATGATATTGATGATTCCATAAATGTATTATATATTTTAAAATTATATTTTATTGTAATATAATTATTTTCTTAATTTAAATTTTTCGATATTTATTATTTAAAAATAATGTTTTCAAATGGTTTATTTTTATTAAAATAATTACAGAAGAATTTATTATTGAATAATAATGTTGAAGTATGAACATTAGGGAAACCTCCATGTGATAAAAAGGAAACCTCTTTGAGTTTTACCTACACGTAATTGTAGATAACAATAAAAATATAACTAGAATAATACCATAAAAGACAGTTGAAGTTTTTTCCTCATATTTATTTTTGGTCAAATAATATATTAATTATTATTATTTTTCAGTTATGTTTATTGATAAGAATTAATAAATAGAAAATATTTGAATAATTTAATAATTAAAAATATGAATTTTTTTCTCTTATTGACGTTTTAATTATAAAACATAGTAAAAAATATTTTTTTCTCACATATTGATTTATGTTTCCCAAAAGAACTATAACAACCAATGATTTTATCTGTAATAAAATAAATGTATTTAGTGTCTTATATTATTTATAAGCTTGGGTATAACTAAAAATGAAATTATAGTCCATTATAACCTAGAATAGGGGTTTGTGGTATGAATTACAATAAAAAAATTATAAAAATACATATAGTGGGTTTATAAAATTAAAATGTATTTACTATATAATAATAAATATGTACTCCATTTTAAGAGAAGACATTTTTTCGTTGAAAAATATATTATATTCAGAATTAGTATTTATATTAATTTTTTGAATGGTTGTTATAAATAATTTACGATTAATTTATAACTATTATCTTATAAAATTAATATAATTCATGAAATAATCATAACAATATTACCTTATGGTAAACATTTGATCAAATTTTGAAAATATTAATTTTGATTAATATTAGAAAAATTTTGATTTAATATAAAATTATATATTCCCATTAAAGTATCAATAATATGATAATTGTTTTGAATTTATTTTAAAAATTAAAAATTCTATTTTTTTCATACATAATCTAATAAATATTATTGAAATGAAAATTATGCTTATTTTTTTTATATAAGCGTATTTATACTTAATAATGAATGATTCTAGAGAAATGCATTTAGATAAATTTTTTATGTTTATTTAATATCTTATATCTTCCAATTGAAGAAATTTATTTTTCTATGATGGATTTTATATTTGAAATCCTATTTTACAAATTTTATTTTTAATCCATTTTAATTTAATCGAAATGTGTAATAGTAAAACCCGTTACAATAATTGATACCTCAGTTAATGTTAATATGGGTTTATTGTGGGTTATACTTGGAGATAATTTTTTATATTTCCATATAAACGTTTATAAATAATAATTTAGGGTAAATTTCCAAAACTATCAATTTACTATAATAATATGACTCATCTATTACATTTTTCATTAGCATGATGTTAAAGTATATTATTATACTAAAAATTAAGATGGGTGTTTTATCCCTTCATTATAAAAATTCAATTCCAATATCCCTTTATTAAACCTAACTGAGCTACACTATTAAACCACACTGAGAAGATTTAATTTATAAACAACCCTATATAATAATATTTTCAATGGTGTTATTAAAAATTGTATTATAATGATCTTTAAATTGAGATCGAATGTAGGTGTACCAAATAAGAGTTAATCATCTTACAAAAACTCTTTTAAATTTTTTCATACTCTACATACAATAATTAAATATTATTTATAATATTATAATAAATATTATATACTAAATATATTTAAATGTTATTATGTATAAGAAATCACCAATATCCAAAAAAAATTCCATCAAATTGGAAATGAAAGTATCACTAGTGTGTACATGTTGATAGTACCTCCTCACAGGTATATAGTTCATCTTCTATCACCATAATTAATTTATGGTTGCTATAATGGTTTTAATATTTATATGTAATATGTATGTTATATAATAACTTCTATGTAATTATATAACATCATTTATCATTTGTTTATTATTTTCAATACATAATGAAAGCATCATTCAAGTGTGTGTAAATATTATCGCCTCTCTAAATAGTTTAATTAATATTTCTATATATCATCTATATATATGTCTATAATAAAATATATAATGAATATTTATGATATTTATATCCTAATTTTCACTCTATCAATTATCGAATAATGATTAACATATAATTATTGGAACTATCAAATTGAAACTAATAAACAAAAAAATTAATAGACACAAATGATGGTATTTATAATTAAATATAAAAAAGGGGAGTTGAAATTTTATCAGTGCATCATATATGATAATATAAATGTTTTTTTATTTTATGAAAAAATATATTTATTATATATAAATTTATAGAATATAATATATAAATTTCATTTTAGGATAGGGATAATCATCTCATTATTGTTTCATTGTGATGTGTTTGGTGTTTTGACCATATATATGTATATGAATTGTATATACAATCAATTTTGAATTTCATATAATTTTTCAAATTATATTATTGTTATTTATTGTTTCATTAGATGATATTTATTTAAATGGTATTATTATCAAACTTCAACCAAAGTGGTAAAGGTTGTATAAAATAATCTAATTTTACTAGGATTGTTTATGATTAAATTGTTTTTTTAATTATATTAATAATCTTTTATAATGTTGAATATTTTTATTCTAATATGAATATTTTGGAGATTTTATTTCTTTTATTCATTCCCCAAACATTATGTACTATGAGACCAAAATAATGTTTCTATGGGAAATTAGCAAAATTTATTTCTTTTCCCAATTATCCTTTTCTTCCACATCTATGTTTTAAAACAAAATTCTGAAAAAATATACTATTATTATTAAATATAATTTAAAAGAGTGATGTAATTTCAATTAGAAAATAAAAATTTAATTTGCAGATGATTTTTAGGATGCGTAACTTTTGAATTTTTATTAAATGTTTGGATGTAATATGATTTTTATTATACCTTATATGAATTGAATTTACATACCATAATGACCAGTATATGATTGAATAATTATTTATATGTTCCCATGGATATATTGAAATTTATTTTTCCATATTTAATATTATTAGATTATATATATATATATGTAATTTCAAAATCAAAAATGGCATTTTTATCATGCATGATTATAGTGATATTTTAAAGGAATATTTCATGCATGATAATATCATTTAATTTCATTTATTGTAAAATGGGTGTATTATGTAATGATTTCATCTATTTTAAATATATATGGTATATTATTAATTTGGAAAGATGTTTTTGTAACATTTTTAATTTCATCAAGAAATTTTAAGGTGATATGGATAATTTTTTTATGTTGTAGAATACATATGAATGTTCTTATTATTATACATTCAATGGGTGTAAAATTATATATACCAAAATTTCATAACTTATAGGTTAATTTCATACTATTTCAATGTATATATTAGATAATGTCCCATGTTTTAAAGAAGTTACATGAGAGTTTAACCCAATTCCAAAAGTGGGAACACAACTCGTTGTCCCTTGAAAAATTTATATTATATGCGAGTTTATCCCATTCTGAATATATTCTACATGGGAGGTCATCCCAATCCTAAACAAGGTACACTGGTGGTCATCCCAAACCTTTGATGTTATAAATGTACATTTGGGTAGACTTGAAATATGATTTATATGATTATTATTATTAAAGACTTTATAAAACTCTATTTTTGATATAATATTAATCCCATGTTATTCTCTAATGGACCATGTAATTTGATTACTTTATGGTTAATATCGTCGATAGTCTATGATTTATTCTATAAATCAAGTATATTATCTATGATTTGATGGTAATAATTTTCAAATCAGATGACCATGTTCACAGACCCTTATAGTTGTTTTATGATTAAATTGTTATTAATATACCCCCTTTTAACATTATTGAGAAACTATGTATAACCATTAATTTTCACAATGAAATGAATATTAGATTAATGTATGATATTACTAAAAAGTATTCTAGTTGTAATGAATATTGTAAGAGATTTTATTGATATCATATGTAATAATTATTTATATATACATGTTTCTAAAGATACTATATCATTTCGGTTTCAGAATGTGTATTTATTTTTTTAATCAATATTTGTATAAAAAAAGTATTATTTTTGTATTAAAATATTAGTTCACTTTAGTTATTATTAAATCAATATGATGTTATATTTTTAAAAAAATAAGGAAACATTATAATTAATTTATAGGATTAACCAATATGTGGGATGAAATCCTAATATTTTTGTAATGTAGATATTTTGTAGATTTTATATAAATACAACTAGATATGGATAATACTAGTGGAAATGGTTTTCGAAAATATCCATTGATGTTCAGAACCCTCAAAATACATGGTTGAGTATATCTCAACCATCACTCTGTTCATGTTCAATGAACAGTTACATGACAACTATTTTGAAAATCATATAGGATATGAAGGGATTAATTAAAATTTTATTTATTAATATTGATGAAGTAATTTAATATATAATTTCCATCGATGACCTTCTATGAACATATATTTAAATTGATTGAAAAAATGAATCATGATTTATATATCCTATGACTTATTTTTTTTGGATGTTATGATTTGAAAATATGGTAATATGTATCACACTATTCATTTCCATTTTACATAATTGATGGTAAAGAATGAAACTTGTTAATTCACACTATGAAGGAAAATTAAATGCATTTACTCGAGATATACCAAATATTTTTAAATCTTGAATGAAAATATCATTATTATAGTACATAAAATTTTTCATAATTGTAATCATAGAGAGCTTCCAAATCATTAGATGCGTTGAAAAAAATTAAGGTGTTAATCATTGGAAAAAAACAATTAGTTATTAGATCTAAAAATTATTATGTTTCAAATTAATGGATTCATAAAACTAAAAATATATTATCATTTTTCAAATTCTCATATATTGAAAAATTATTTATGTTTTTTTATCATTTGGATGGAATAGTAAATCAATAAAAAAAGTATAAATAAAATCATGGGAATTAATAAAAAATTGATTAAATATACTAGGATGATTTTAGAGGGTTATTTTCAACATGTTCATTCCATATATTCATTATATACAAAATAATATAAACTTAATTTTGAAAATGAATAACTATGCTCAATCTAATACTTCTATTAATGATGATCATACATGATTTATTAGTTATACATATTTTATTATCATCAAATCACTTCAGAATATTTATCAATTATATAGTGGATTAAAAGAAACTACCTAATCGTTTTAATAATAATAGAATAAAATACATACAATGAACTGATTTTCTGTTCTAAAAAGGAAGAAATTGATAATGGAGTTACCATCCAATCTCACTGTTTTGTTAAGAATGTAAAGATAAAATTTAATTAAAATTGTGATAATAAAAACCTTTAATAGAAGATTTAATTCCTTTATTTATTCCATTAATGTGGAAGGAAACATGGATGAATTTTTTCTAAGGGTAGTAGTAATGGAATTAATTGTGGACAGGTTGTTTTAAATTGAACATGATCAAAATAATGATTTAGTATTCATTAACCCATATTAATGGTTTGATTGATTAATTACATCGATATCAATATATCCCCATTATTAATCATCTATATATATAATGTAAATTTAGGGAAAGATATAAAGATGTAACCAAGACACCATTCCTAATATTGTTTGGAAAATGAAAAATTAATATTATTCAAATTGGCCTTATATATTCCCCCACTATTTAAATATATATAATGAGTAGAGTATTTATTGAATATAATTATCAGTTTTTTGAATTTCTTATTTATTATATTGTTATATATTACTTGATAATGTAATAGCCTATTGATCTCTTTATAAAATCACTATAAAAACTACATAATGAAAATTTGTTTGAGTTAATTTACTATATATGGATATTTGATACATAACATTTCCCTTTTAGGACATATATTATCACTACAGTCTCTATTTTTGGATACCTCAAATTGAGAATTTATTAATCATTTGACTAGAACTACCTATGTTATTGAGATCCATATTTTTTTATGATTCTATAAATATTATCAACGTCCTGTAGAGAAATTTCGTATAGCTTATAATGGAGTCATTTTGTTTAATCCAATGGGAGTTGATCCCCTTAGGACATATGAATGGAAGTAAAATTTCAAAGAGATGAATAAATGGTAAGTTAGTGCACTAATAAATACAATAATATGTTTTGGACAAGTGTTTATGATCTACCATGATTCATTAGATAATATAATAGGATGGATCATTCTACAAAATTATTTGGCATTATATTATTCCATCCACTAATTGATATTTAATGAGTAAAATTTTCTAACTCATCTCATATTGTCAGTGGAGGTAAAATATTCATTGAAAATATGATTCTAGTATGATTATGTTAAAATGTCACGAAATATATACTAATCATAAAATTATAGAGTATATATTCTCCAAATTTTTTTCAATATTCTCAAGGGATGATTTTTGTTGTTTAAAAATAAATATAACCATAGAATACATTAAATCCATGGGAAAGAGAATAATGTGAATTCCACTATACATTTAAAATATCATTATATCATTTTTATTATGAGGAAAAATATATAAAAAATTTAAGTATTTACAATGTATGAACATTAAAAATAACAAAAAATCAGGGAAATATAATCTTTCTTAATTGACATTTCAACTATCCATCAATTTAATTATTAAATATTTGGAAAAGGATAATGTATATTTATAGATGATGGTGAGGAATGTTACTATGTTACAACTTTATTGTGATGGATTGACAATGATTATGAACAATGTATCTATTCTAAGATTACAAAATTTAATAGAGTTGGTAGATTAATATTACAGTTCATAATTTCATATTCAACTCATATGTATGAATATGAATATATAATTGAAAGAATATTTATTTACCTGGATAACATGATGATAGATATTGAAGAGTATGTATCTTGATTCCTGGTATGTTCGAATGTAAAGGATTAGGGAAAAAATATATGGGGTTGTCATGACCATTACCCATACCAAAATGGATATGAGAAATCATATCTATGTATTTCACCATCAAAATCAAAAATACATCAAAAAGATATCATCTAATTCAGTTTATAGTCATTCTCTATAAGATTTCACTACACATCATTTTAGTCGAAGAATATTAGAATCTTGGTCTAATATTTATTATATATATTATTAAATTAGTAGGGTTTAATAGAGTACTGTATTTTATTGAATCAATGGATTGCCTAAATATTCTATAAAAGTCACCATAAAGATCAGAAAAGAATTTATAATTTATAACTTGTTATTAAACATGGATATATATTCCATTTGAGAGGACCATACAAACTCTTTAGGGTCATTTGATATCATGTTCCCAATATTTTGATGGATTTTTGAATCCATTTACATGAATTATAAAATTCACTTTTAACAATATATCTCACTAGAGCAGTTAGATATATCCTTATGATGTTATACATGGAATAGAATGTATAACACAAACATTCTAGACTATCCCTATTTACAAGTTATGGAAATTTTAGTATTAATAATTTTACAATAAATGATGGTTATAAAATTTTTATTTATGGGAATTCTTACCCTAGTCATATTTTCCCCCTAAATATTATTCACCAATTAGGGGTGAAATAATTCTTGGAGCGTCCACTAATCCACTCCAATGTTCATCATGTGTTATTTATAATTCTCATAAGGAATTAAATTCCTAATTCTTCTAATGTAATTATATTAGTTTTTCTACTACTACATCATGTTCCTTCATAGAATAAATTACTAGTAGAATCTTTCGATCACATACATAATGTTCTATAAAACAAGTCTTTTCACATAGTTATTATTCACTAAAGGTATAAAAACATAATGTATCTATATGGGTACACAATTATGTGATTAAATAATGATATTTTTATTTTTTATATCATAGTGAGGGATTTCAAAGTGAATAAAATCATATTAAGGGGAAGAATATAATAGCCCAATAATGTTAATGTATTAATATTTTGGTACTCAATATCATTCTTTATATCAAACCCCATGTCTAAATTAAGTGTTATATTTTATACCATTAAAACATAGTATTTGGATTTATGGTATGAATATATTTTACAAAATGAAAAAAATATAGCATAAATTCATTATATAATACTAATTTGTTTGTTAATTATATTAAATATGAACTCAACTGTCCAAAAAATGATTTTATGATTCAAAAATATATATTCGACATAAACAGTTTTTTATATAATTATCAACGAGGATATTATAATTAATTACTAAAACATTAGTAAATTTTATTTTAAAATAATGATATCATCATTTAAATCATCATATCTTAATTTTATTAAGTTTAATTTTGGGGATGTTTTTGTGGAATTAATTTTGTATTAAATTGTAACAAAATACATATGATATAGGAAAATACATTTTCCCATTCCAGTAATGATTGAGCCCCATAAAGTATATAATTTATTTGGAAAATTATATAAATATTTTTTTATTAAAAATAATCGAATCAATTTATTTTTAATCTATATTTTTAAAATATTTTCTATACAAAAATATTGTAAATAAACATTCATTTATCTTTATATCCAATTCTTATGAGTATTATATGATTTTATAAAATTTATTTTTTTGATATATATATGTAATTTATAAAAATTTATTAAAAATCATAAATTATAATATGCATATTTTTCGATGAATCCTCTATCATTTTTCGGTCGATATGTAGAGATAAAACTTGTAAATAAACTAGTTACATTATTTAATGATAAAATGGGGTTATAAAGAGGATAAACTAAGTGATTAGGGTTAGTATTTCATTTAATGTTATCAAAATATTATTGTATGGTAATATTTTACCTATTATAATATCGTTTTTGAATATGAATCATATGAATTTATTTTTATAGTTTATGATTGCATTATAATTTAATCTTTTAAAGGAATACTCATGTTTCATATTCCCCAATTAATAATGGAAACATCCTTACTCACATCATAAAAATAAATTTATAATGATATATAAACTAAATAATATCAATTTGACTTTTTACATTCATATCCATGTGTTATATGTGATGATATACATAATATTTTTTTACATTGTTCATTATGAAGTGATCTATAAGAGTTATTCCAATGTTGAGAAAACCAAAACACCCAAGCTATTTTAATTTATTTTTCATTTACCTCGTATAAATATATGGTTTTCCTCATAAACTAATTAATTATTTATCATAAATATATATAAATATTTTTACAATTATATAAATACAATTAGTCATTATCTTCTATATCAAAATTGAAATGATTGTAACGTTTGTTTGTAAGTAAGCTATAATGTCCATAGAATTTCAAACATGGATATTACATATTTATAGATAAATATTAATTAAAATAAATGAACACATGGATAGGTAAAATAATTTTTCTATGTATTGGAAAAAATAGAATACACATTTCATGTTAGATTAAAGTTCTATAATTATTCCCTCTAAGATGTCCCATATTAGTGCTCCTTATTAAAACCATTCTTCATAAATAGTGTAAGGGAAACCTAATAAAATGGGGATATTAGATGCTCAACACGGATAAACATGGGAGATATTTAAGTATAACACAAACATATGGGTACGAGAACAGAATCCTAGAATTTTAAGATCATACAATAAATATAAATGACTATATACATGAGTCATGGGATAATTTTTGTAATTTCATTATTCATGAATAAAAAGGGTTTCAAAACAATATACCAGTAAAGAATAGCATAGACACACGACAATGAATATTGGAGGAAATGTAGACATGTAATATCAATCCTTATAAGTCAATGTGAATTACTAATACTTATCAGGTAACTTCATGGGGACAACACTTAATGTGATGGAAAAACCACCAACTGTATTCAAAATCCCATTCATATAAGGGATCATGTTTTCCCATTTTCCCATTGAGGATCAGGTTTCCCTTTCATCCCATAGTGGATTGGGTGTCAACGTCATCCTACAGTGGATCAATCCATTCAAAATCATTCCAATAATTATCTCATGGGATATATATATTTTCGGAATGTATTAGAAGGATTTTTTAGGTCCCACTAATCAAATAAATGAAACCATACATAAAAGTACCAAAAAAACATAAATCATATCATATCACCTAAAAAGAAAATGGTTTAAAAAATATTTTATCATAATATAACTCATGGAAAATAAAAATAATTGATAATAATTAATATATTATAAATAGAACTATTCAATGAAAGTATAATAATGGTATCCTTTGATCATATCCCAAACATAACTCATGTAAAATCATATAATTTTATCCCAGATAGATAGGGATTTAGAATGATCACATGAATTGATTCTTGAGGAAAATATCATTTCATTTTAAGAAATACATAAAATATAAGAAGAAATGATTTTTCATTCAATGAAAAATTAAATAAAAATATTTTATTATTATAAAACTATTTAAAACATAATTGAAATATTTTTTCCTTAATAAAATTATGAAAAAATTAATTTAAAAACATTTGAAACATTTTTTTGAAAGTATTGATTTTATGGAAAACATATTTCCACCCGAAGAGATAATAAAATTAAATTAATATTATAATACCATGAATATGAAGATATTTATGATACTAAATATTAAAGGTGATCATATAAACGTGGTATAATATTTTAGGTGCATATGAAAACATGGACCTCGAAGAAAGAATATTGAGGCAAAATAATATTACTGATTTGGTAAATTTGGAACTGTTAACCACTTGAATGAGATATAATTAGATAAATATATAAATAAAATTTTATTTAATGATAAATGTAATATATTAAATACATTGGTAACATATATGCCACTAAAAAGAAACTTTTTTGTGAATATAGAAAAAGGTCCACATTAATAAAATTGATACTAGAAATCACCTTACATCTATATAATAATTTAAATGATATGCCCAATAAAATAATGAAAATTATATGGATATTCAAATGAAATCATATTCAGGATAGTACTCACAAAACACATTCAAATGCATTATATACACAACACATTATAATCATGTATTCTATAAGTCATGTGACCCACAGAAATTACAATGCGAAAAAATCCATTACATTATGTCTTGAATTACATCATATATTTTTAATCCTAAAATATGACAAATATAAATTAATTATGAATATAGAAACGATCCATATATCTATTTAAAATATAATATATCATTTACCTGGTAATTTTATTAATCTCTTATTATCAATTTGATGTTGTATTTATGTTCTGGGTAATAACCCCATGCCCAGGGGGGCTGGATGAGTTCGTTCAAGGTGGTGATGTCCCGTCATTGAGGTTACGTGTTCGAGTCCTCGCAAAGGAACTGTGCACCATACACCAGTGATCCTCTCATCCCCTCAACTCCGTGGGTACTGGCCCAAGCCCAAGGTTGTCCACCTTGGGCCTAGCTGTGGACGTGCAACATGGGGTGGAGTAAGGACACCTTAATTCCCTCTAAACCGACAACACGTTTGGCCGTGGGGGTTGGGTGAGTTGGTTCAAGGTGGTGGCGTCTTGTCGTTGAGGTTCCGGGTTTGAGTCCTCGTAAAGGCAACATGCACCATAATCCAATGATCCTATCGTCCCCTCAACTCCATGGGAACTGTCCCAAGCCCAATGTTTTCCACCTTGGGCCTAGCTGGGGACGTGCGATAGGGGGTGGGGTAAGACCGCCTAAACACCCTCTAAACCGACAACACATATAAAGTTGACTCGGAGTTCCTGGCGATGCGGATTAGTGACGGCTCCTAGCGATGTTGATCAGCGTCGGATTCTGGCGACAAACCCTAATTCATGCTTGCGGACGGGTTCCCCCCCTTCCTGGAGGTGGGAGGGGGGCGGAGGATCTCCCTTGACCTCCGATTACACTGGAAGCCTTTGTACCTTTTTCTAACCCTAGCTATCTTCCTGATTTCTCATCGATTTCCTTGAGTCTGAAGGTTCTAGATCTGCATCTCGGGAATCCTCAGATTTCGATCTCTGACTCAGAGTTCTATGAGGCTTCAAACCTCTTGAATTTGTCCCTAGTGGGGAATTTTAATCACCAAAGTCCTTCGGTTGACAAGTTTGACAAATTCATGTTTAGAAAATGGGATTTTCAGGATCGTGCGATGGTAGGTCTGATCGAAAACTGTTATATGATGGTATTATTTTCATTAGAGGACGAATTAATCCATGCTTGGTCTCGAGCTCTACGACACTGTGGTGGGTGTAGGTTCTTCCTTTTCCGATGGACATTTGATTTCTACAAGAACCGAGACTCTCCCACTGTCACCAACTTGGTAAGTTTTCCTCATCTTCACTTACCCTTCCAGAACCCCACTATTAACCGCATGTTAGGGAATCTAGTAGGGTGATTTCTGTGCTCTGATCGCACATCGTCGGTGAGTCATGTTGTCAACCCGTGACAGTTCATAGAGGTGGATGATTCAAAGTCACAAATTGAATGGATCTAGATCACGATTGGTGAAGAGTTTCGCTGGAAGCTGGCATTGGTTTTTGAATCCTGGGTTGATTACTGCTCGGGATGCAGCCATCTAGGCCACCGAGATGATCAATGTAACAATAGAAGCAGTTCAACTCCAGTAAAGAAAAACCAGAAAAGTGCTGGTCAGGGGAAGATGGCTGTTGATGTTGCAATGACCAGAAATGGAGTGGATGACTCGGATTTGAGAAACCCAGTTGTCTCTATGGTGATCGGGAGACTAAAGCAGGACCTCAAGGTTGGTGTGAGTCCGGTGGATGCTGATTCTTCTGGAGGTGGCGCGAGGCAGGATACCGCATTGGTAGTTTCCGAGGGAGGGAGTGCAGCTAATTCTTGGCATAGGACTGGTGGTCTCAAGCAGTGTGTTGATTGTGTTGTGCATAGTTCTGTGGGTCCGAAGGGGGGATGATGAATTTTAATTCAGCTGGTTGCGAGCAATTTTTGGATGCCATTCCATGTCTACAAGTGAAATATGATGCTTTAGAGAGAACTGCTGAAACTGGTAACCAGTTCCAAGTATTGGAAACTGGTGAAGTTTTTAAAGGTGAAATGGGAGAGTTTTTTCAGGATGGAACTGATATAAAATGTGTTTCAGCTGATGCAGAGAAGGGATTAGATCTTAGGTTGGAGACTGAGGAGAAAAAGGAATATCAATTGGAGGTGGGCGCTTCAATGTAGGAGAGTAACAATATACAGCTTGTCTTGATTGATCCACCTGTGAAGATGGATGTTAGACAAGATCTTTGAGGGAAGCCACCATGTTTGGAAATGCATGACAGTAACAGGTGCAGTGACCAGGTCAGAGGTGTGGGTAATGGTTTCTAGGATGTCGAGATTAATGGAAAGTGGGGGAGTGTCTTGGATGACAACAAGGAAAATGTGACGGTGAAACATTACTATTGTGAATTTACCTAGGATAGGAAGATGAAATCTAGAAAGTAGGTGTCTAGCACATCAAGCCGAAGGATGAGGAATGACTACTCTGAGTTTCTGAAGCCACTATTACCTCCATCATGTTACCCAAAGCATTGGAGAGCTATCTCATGCTCACCCATCCATGGTTTATCACGGAACCACTCATATATGTAGCAATTCCAAATAACAATAACATATTCATAATACATAAAACAATCCTAATGGAAATATAACATTTCCACATTGAAATCACAATATGTCATTTCAATATATTGACATAATCAATTCTTTATCAAACCATTTTCAAAACCATTTAAAACATTTAATGAAGAGATTTTCAAATCAATGTGTCCCTTACCACATTGAAGATTTTAATGTAATTAATATTTCAAAATAGTAATGTCCATATAAATAAAACCTTAAAACCATTTTGAAACATGGAAATTAATAAAAAATGATTTAGAAGATTAAATATTTAAGATGATATTTTAGTTAAGGAGTTCTTAACAAATAGGAGATGCTTCTATACAAATAATCAAGGAATAACGTATAATAAAAACATTATTATGTCATGAGAATAAAAAGAATTCATGATATAATATTCCAAAAGAAATTATATACACCATATCAAAGTGAATTGGCACATATCAACAATGAAGTCTCAATGGAATGTAAATTGAGATGAAATCCCTTATATAGACGGTATCCTTTAATGAAGGATAAATCACTTACATAATTATGTGTGGAAAATAAGAACACACCCAATATAATTGGATATTATGTTTTAACCAATCTGAGGTAATTCACACATATTCATAGGATGAAATATTCAAGAAGTACAAGTTTAGCCCAAATAATTGAAATTGGGTTAAGAAGTGTCCTCACAAATTCGACAGCCTAACAGCGTCATATTAAAATTTAGAAAATAATTTTATGGGAGAGAAAAGGGTATCTCATCATGTGGATATAAAATTTGAATTAATAAGTATAAATAAGAACATATCCCAACATAAGGAGAAGTACTTTAGAAGACATAACAAAAAAGAGTCTTTTAAAAAGACAAGGGTGAAAGGTAACCTTACTGATTTGGTAACTTACGAAACATACATCACTTGAAAGAAGGACCATAAAATGTGGATATAAATACCCACAAATGAAATAATATTACACAAAGAGTACAATAATTGGCAGTATATACACCCCTAAAATGATATAGTGACAAATATAGCATGAATCTCACGGGAATAAAAAGTGAGATAAAAAACCCTTACCTCGTTGTAATAAATAAATTTATATAACCAAAATATAATAAACACCAAAATAATTATAGAAGACCATGAATATAAATAGAATCATTATAATATATATCAAATGTCAGTACACAATACACCACATGCATTAAATAGGTGTCAAACAATGGAAATCTCACGGAATTAAAAGTGAGATATGAAATCCCTTACCACGTGTCTCACTTGACTCACTCGTATGTTCCTTGTTCTTCCAGAATGATACAATTAAGGTAATTTATACTTTCTTAAAACCCCTTTTCAACTATATAATTTATTTTATATCACTTATTACCATGTTATAAATATTATGTTATCATTTAAGTTAATAACTGTCGTTTTGTCGATATTTGGTACTTGTGTCAAAAGTGAACTTCTTATATTTACAAGTTGATCATGTAGTAAAATATACACTATCTCCAGAATGATATTAATGATGTAGATATAATATATATAATATATATCCATTAAATATATGTATTTATACCAGTACATATCTTTATAATGTAAGAAATGAAATGCACCATTCATATAGATGGTAAGCCGTACGTATGCATGAACGCTACTATCATTTATCATTCACATTTAATGGAATGAAAACATTATTATATAAAGGTATATTATAATTATAGTATAATATCATATATAATATAATCAACTCAATCCTTTATACATCTGAAATATGACATTAATGATTCAAATCACATTGAGGGGGCGGTAGTACGCACTTCCTAAAATGAAATTATCGCGTTTACCCATTATGGAAACCATAAAGGTATGGAATAAATGAATAATATATAAGCATAAGGAAAACATAAACATAATATATATCATATATAAATATAGTGAAATCTTAATGACATCCATGAGAGGTGTTAGGTGATAATTGAACAATCATCGTTTCGTGAGGCAGTAGTTCGATGTCCACAGAAATAGTATGTTCTTCACCCATTAGATGGAGGTGTGTGTAAGTGTAGCTCTAATACATATCATAACAAAATCTTGGTATATTTTATATAATTTTTTTGTTAAAAAATTATGTAATAAAAAGAGTTTAATGGGTTTGAGATACACAAGAAAACAAAAGAACATAAGAGAATACATTACCTTTAAATCAGGTAACAACCCTTTGTTTGAACCAAAAAGAGTTTCTTGAAGTGATTTCTGCCTAAGGTAAGGGTTATAGGAAGAATATAGGGATTTGGATAGCTTATTTTAGTATATTTTTAATGAGACAATGGGCGTGAGAAGTGTGGGAAATGGGTAGGAAGTGGGGTCTTTCTATAAGGGATAGGAGGGGATCTTTTGGAAAGAATGAAACTAATATTGTATTATAAAATGATTTTCGGTTTCCCAAGTTCCAAAAATATTTAATTTTGAAGAAAATGTGTCCCATGTTCGAAATAAAGTCATCCATTAGGAATTGGACAAGTTCTGGATCTTATTTTAAACAATATCTTCTTATTTTTTTAAATCACTCACTAATGAAGTAAACACTAACCCATCATTGTGTCATAAATAATTTTTTTATTTGATGTATAAAAATTATAAACAAATTAACATGATGTTGGAAATATTTTCAGCTTTCTATTGAATATTTATAGTCAAAATGATAATTTATATAACCCCATGAAAAAATTGTTTTTGTAAAACAATACATGCTTGTGAGATTTTTATTTTTACTTTAAATTAAAATTTAGTAATGTCTTTATCATACCCAAGTGGCTCCATGGGGAACCAAAATTGACCCATGTATTGTCTTCATCGGCCATGACTCATCCTTTAATGTTATGAAATGTTTCAAGGTATTTTAATATTTTTATAATATTATTTTTACCTTAAATTACCTTAATTATTTTTAATCGCTGTAAATAAAACTCAAAAGTTACTATTCGTCAATAAAATTTCATCCCATTGAACCACATTTTAATTACTAATGACATAAATGTATGTCATATTTTTTATATTTAATTTACAGAAGTAGTAACATTTCACTTAAATGAAAAATTCAGTTTTTTAACTACTACTTAGTGGTTTCACTATTCATCAATAATTGATGTTTTTCTGAAAAAAACAAAAAATTCACCCTAAGCTTTATTTGATATTCCAAATTCAAAAATTATATTCTTCGTACCAAATTCGATACATAGAATTTCTATTAATTTATTTTATAATTAATTCTCGTAGTCTAGAAAATAGCGTGTTTTTAAGAAACAATATCTATCAAAGGATTGACACTTGTTTATGTCCATTTTCAAAGTAAAATTAATTCCAATGACCACCGTTGGATTAAATGGTATTAATATATTTTAGCTACATTTTAAACCTAACTAAAAAGTTAATATAACCATATAAATAAATTATATAAAATGGAGGTTTTGAATTTAAATATAACATTTTTTATATTCATTAAAAAAACTTTATCAGAAAAATAAAAAAAAATTACAGAAAGTAAATTTTGATTTCCCCATTCTAAAGAAGGATTTTATTTTGTCAAATATAACATATAAAATTGACAAAAATATGTTTTAAAAAAAGGGTTCGCCATCAAAAGGTGGTTAATCATCCATTTAAATTATATTAGAATATTTATTCTTAAAATTGGATTCATTCGCTTTTTAAGCCACTAACATTTATTGGTTAATTGTTAAAATATTTAATAGACATATATAATCATTTTTTAGTTAGTTCTGTTCATTCCTGCAATTACAATAGCTAGGCGTTTACTACCATTTAAAATAATATTATTATATTATTACTGTAAAACTTAAGATTTCAAAGAAGCTCGTTGTTGCATATTGGGTACACCATCGAGCATAGAATTCCTTTTAAAGTAATATTAACATTTTATTGACAAATATTAATAAATGTGAAAATGTCATATTATTTATTTACCTGGGATGTTATATCCTTCTCCCCTTTTGGGAATTGCATCCTTGCCATTTTAAAAGTGGGCTCGAAATCTTTATTGAAAACCCCACATCATAAGAGGAGTAAATTAAACTATCACATTAAAATAAATAAATAAAAGCACAAGGGTCACTCGAGACAACAGATACTACGATTCCATGAAAACATGGATTTGTAGGAGAAAAAAACCATTACGTTCTGATGGAGAGTTATAGAAAATATGTCTAAGAGAAATTTAACCACTAGAAAATCACAAACTTGTGATGGGTTAAACGGTATATGATTCCCCAGTAGGAAAAGTTAATATACAACGTTTTTTTTAAGTTACTTTTCATTGAGAAATTTATTTATGAGATTAAATAAATGATAAGGAAACATACTTACTTGTCATTTAGACTTTCATCTCTTACTATATTTCTTAAAAAAACTCATTTTTTCTTCAAAAGATAAGTATTTAGGATGTCATGTTCACATTAAGAGCGCTACATTCAACTTCTGGAGAATCACTGAATCCAAAAAAGATGAACTATATATTTCCCATGTCATTAGACCATAACCAAAACCAGTATTTTTAGTACAAGATTAGATAATCCCCAAAAGGATTATCCTTTATTAAAAGAAAAACTACTCTAAATATAAAAAATTCAACCAAAAGAACCCAATGTTCAAGAAAGACCATTAAATAAACAATTATCCATAAAATTATTCAAAGTAATCCAAACTAATATTGAAACCCAAATCCTTGAAGGATTTAATCATATCATCTTCCAGGGTAAATCTTAACATTTATATCCAAATAACATCATTTACTCTTAAAGTCTCATACTGAAAAGTAAATAACCTTATAACATATCCTCCATGATAGGTTAATCATTTCCATAGATAACCCAAAATATACTTATTCCTGATTTATAAGACCATCTAACTAAAAATAATCATTCATTCTAACCATGGACTTCACGTAGTCCAGTGGTTGGTGATAAATACCGGCCACACTTTGGTTGTGGGTTCGATTCCCACATCTTTGTCCAACGCGACGTGATGCCACATGGTTTTCATGTTTTCCCTTTTCAAAAACTACATAATTTTATAACGTTCCCAAAAAAGAGATAAATTCATCAAAAATAACCATAACATATTTTAACCAAAAAGGTTATCTAATAACATTCGTTTTTCATCCCAAAATGTATTATCTGATAATTACCTCAAATTCGAGGATCATATAAACCAAAATGGTTCTTTATAACTATTTCCACAAAAGAAAAGATAATTATTCCTTGAATAAAACATTCATATATCAAACAACAGGTTACACATACTATAAAAATTCTTTTAATGTAATCCCATCATCAAAAGAGCCATAATACTTTTAAGCATTTAACCATCCTAAAATCTTCCATAACTCTTCAATCCCTTATATGTTGACTTCTTACTCATTCAACACTCTTCATGATCCATTAAACATTCCTTTCAAACTTATTCTGAAATATTTCTTTTCTACAAAAAAATAATGAATCATATCCTATGATTTAATAATAGGAAAACATATGTTAATAAATAATGCATGCATTTCATTGGCAATTGTTAGTTTCATCATCCTCAATCGCAATGGCATTAAGTATTGGTAAAATAATATTTGTACAATACTGGTGATCCCATTCCCAAAACTTCTTCATAGGACATGTGTTTGCATAATGACCATGCACACCACATTTAAAAAATTCAATTGATCCTTAAAAAAGGACTTCTTTCCATTTCCTAGAGTCAACTAGATTATTTCTTATTCCATGGCAGGTTCTTTCTTTATAACCTTCATTTACACATCTATAGCATCATTCTGTCCCTTTAAAACATTTTCCTATGTGTTTCTTTCCATATCTTTGTCACATATGTTTTTAAACATTCTTACCTTTATGATTATTTAGTGAACATCTGTAGGGATTTATTTCTCTCATAAATGACGCCTTATAAAAATAAATATGGTTCAGGTGGTCAATCATGACTCCAGATAGTTGTTTGAGAATAACCCTATGAGTTCTCATTACAGCTCCCATAAGATTCAGTTCCTCATTTAGAAAACTGTCATAGTTTCCTTCACATCCACTGTTACTTTGGTTCCTGCTAGATCCAGCCATTTACTAAAACCAAAAAGGTCAGCGTGTGTATATCATAAATATAATCATATTATATCTTATGAGGCGGTAAAATACTAAGATATAACTATTCATATTATCTTAAACTCATTTATTTTATCTAAAAAACTTTGACTCTTTTTGAAATCCTAACCATTATGGTAATGTCACTTGTGCTTAAAGAATTCCCTATCCTCTAATGTTATCTAATCCGACCATTGATACCAACTATAATCACACAACCTTAAACTTTACATAATCATGAATTAAATGAATAATTCACATTGAGGATATTTTCATGTTTATAGTTTTAGAGAAATAGGACATAACTATTACATATCAATGATTAAAAAGTAGACATATATACTCATTTTCCATTTTTTATCACAAAATAAAAACTCTTGAACAAAATAGTCATGTCTAGTTCCATGTTTTAGATACCATGTAATGTCCGGGATCTCATCCTTGACCCTATTCATCTATAAGTCATGTGGAAAAAATTTCAAAAACATGGTATGAGAATAAAAAGCTCAGTAAGTAATACAAAATGAATGAAAACATTATATTATCAATATATACATAACATAAGATTTTTAACATACATCATGAAATCATAAGATTTGTGAAATACAAATAGAAATCATAAATTATAAAAGTAACTTGAGACGTACATAACATACTTAAGTTGTAGCTATCATAGATACATAGGAGTCACATTTGGAATACTCATCACATTATATTCCCTATAACTATTAGAAAAAACATTATCGTTTACCTGTGTCATGTGACCCAATTCATTGGAGAGCTATTTCGGCCTCACCCGCCCCAGGTTTATAACGGAACCACCCGTATGTGTAACAATGCCCAATAACCATAACATATTAATGACATATAAAACAATCATAAAGAAAATATAACATTTCCAAATTTCTATCACAATATATCATTTAAATATATTGACATAATCAATTCTTTATCAATCGATTTTCAAAACCGTTTAAAACATTTAATAAATAGATTTTTGAATCAAAGTGTCCCATACCACTTTTAAGATTTTAAAGGAATTAATATTTTAAAACAGTAACGTACATAGAAATAAATCCTTAAAACCATTTTGAAACATGGACATTAATAAAAAATATTTATAAGATTAAATCATTAAGACGATATTTTAGTTAACGAGTTCTTATCAAATAGGAGATGCTTCAATAAAAATAATTGAGGAATAACATTTCATCAAAACATTATAATATCATGAGAATAAAGGTGTTAATGATATAATATTCCATAGGAAATTATATACACCATATCAAAATTAATTAGCGCATATCAACAATTAAGTCTTAATGGAATGTAAATTGAGAAGAAATTCCTTATAAAGATGGTATCATTTAATTATGGATAAATCTATTACATAATTATGTGTGAAAAATAATAATACACACAATATAATTAGAAATTATGTGAGAACAAATCAGAGGTAATTCACACATATTCATAGGATGACATATTCATTAAGTACAAGATTAAACCAAATAATTGAAATTGGGTTATGAATTGTCCTCAAAAATTCGACAGCCTAACAACGTCAGCTTAAAATTCAGAAAAATATTTAATGCGAGAGAAAAGGGTATCTCCTCACATGAATATAAAATTTTCATCATTAAGGTTATATAAGAACAAATCCTAACATAATTATATGTAAATTAACAGACATAACAAAAAACGAGTCTTTTAAAAAGATAATGGTGAAAGATTCCCTTACCGATTTGGTAACTTACAAAACATACATCACTTGAAAGAAGGACCATACAATGTTGATAGAAATACCCATAAAAGAAAGTATTTTACACCAATAGTAAAATAATTAGAAGTTCATACACCACTCAATAGAGATAGTGACAAATATATCATGAATCTCACGTGAATAAAAAGTGAGATAAAAACCCCTTACCTCGTTTTAATAAATCGAGTCATATGAACAAAAGGTAATAAACACCAATTGAATCATAGAATAACAGGAATATAAATAGAATAATGGTAATATATATCAAATGTAACTACACAATACAACACATGAAATAAATATGTTTTGAACAATGGAAATCTCAAGGAATTAAATGTGAGTTAAGAAATCCCTTAACACGTGTCGGACTTGACTCACTCGTATGTTCCTTGTTCTTCCTAAATGAGATACCTAAGTTAATTAATAATTGCTTAAAAACCTTTTTCACATTTATTATTTCTTTTATATCAGTTATTACTATGTTATAAACATTATGTAATAATTTAATTTAATAACGGTCGTTTTGGCGATATTTGGTACTTGAGTCAAAAGCGAACTTCTTATATTCACAAGTTGTTCATATAGTAAAATATAAATTATCTCTAGAATTATATTCATGATTTAGATATAATATATATCATATATATCAAGTATATATATGTATTTATACTAGTACATAACATTTGAAGGTATGAAATGAAATGCACCGTTCATGGAGACGGTAAGCCACACGTACGCATGAAAGCTACTTTCATTTCTATTTCACATTTGATGGAATTAAAAAATTATGATATAAAGTTATATTATAATTCCATTATAATATAATATATAATATAGTAAACTCCATCCTTTATACATCCCACATATGGCATTAACAATTCAAATCACTTTGAGGGGGCTGTAGTCCGCACTTCCAAAAATGAAATTATCGTGTTTACCCATTATGGAAAACATAATGGATTGACATAAATGAAAAATACAGAAGAATAAGGAAACCATAAACATAATATATATCATATATAAATACAGTGACATCTTAATGGATACCATGAGAGGCGGTGTTATATAATTGAACAATCATTGTTTTGTGAGGCAGCAGTTCGTCGTCCACAAAAACAGTATGTTCTTCGCCCATTAGATGGAGGTGTGTGTATGTGTAGCTATACTAATTTACTCAAAAACATCCTAGTATATTTAATATACTGGTGTTGTTACAAAATAAAGGAATACAAATAGTTTAAGGGGTTTGAAGAGAAAAATAATACAAAAGAACAAAAGAAAAGGCATTACCTTTAAATCGGGTAACTCCCCTTGGTTTGAACCAAAAGGGTTTCTTGATGTGATTTCTGTCTAAGGTAAGACTTCTAGGATGAAGAGAAGGATCTTAGAATATTATTTGAATAGAGTTTTGACGATTCAAAAGGATTGAGACATTTGAGAAAGGGGTAGGATGTGGGGTCTTTTTATAAGGGAGAGGCAGGGCTCTTTTGGAAAGCATGAAACAAATATTTTATTATAAAATACATTTAGGTTTTTAAAGGTCCAAAAATACTTAAAGTTGAAGATAAGGTGTCCCATTTTCGAAATAAAATCATCCATTAAAAATTGGACAAGTTTTGGATATTATATTAAACATTATCTTCTTATTTATTTAAATCATTCATTAATGACGTAAACACAACGTCATCATTGTGCCATAAATAATTTAATTTATATTATGTCTAAAAATTATAAAAAAAGTACCATGATATAGGAAATTTTTTTAGATTTATAATGAAAATTTATAGCCAAAATTATAATTTATATAACCCCATGTAAAAATTGTTCTTGTAAAACAATATATGTTTGTGACATTTTTATTTTTACTTTAAATAAAAAGTTATTAATGTCATTATCATACCCATGTGGCTCTATGGTGCCCCAAAATTGACCCATGGATTATCTGGGTCGGCCATGACTCATCCAATAAGTTTATAACATGTTTCATGGTTTATTAATATTTTTATAATATTATTTGTACCTTAAATTACCCTAATTACCATTAATCGCGGTTAATAAAACTCCAATATTACTATTCACCAAAAATTATTTTAATCCCATTAAACTGCATTTTACTTACTAATGACAATAATGTATGTCCGATTTTTTAAATTCAATTCACAGAAGCATTAACATTTCAATGAAATGAAAAATTCAGTTTTTAACTAATACTTAGTGGTTTTACTATTCATCAAAAATTAATGTTTTTTAGAAAAATACCAAAAATTCAACCTAAGATATATTTGATATTCAAAATTAAAAAATGAAATCAATTTTACCAAATTAATAACACAGATGTTGCATTAATTTATTTTATAATTAATTCCAACTATCAAATCCAATAGTGTGTTTTTAAGAAACATTATCTATCAAAAGATTGACACTTGTTTAAGTCCAATTTCAAAGTGAAATTTTTTCAAATAAAAATCATTTGATTAAATGGTAAAAATTTATTTTAACTACACTTTAAACACAATTAAAAAGATATTCTATCCATATAAATATATTACATTAAAATGAGGTTTTGAAATAAAATACAACATTTTCACTATTCATTAAAAAAACGAACTTTATTGGAAAAATAACAAAAAATTACACAAAGTAAATTTTGATGTCCTGATTCTAAAGAAGGATTTTATTTTGTCAAATATAACATACCAAATTGAAAACAATTATTTATAAAAAAAGTGTACTCTATCAAAAGGCAGTTAATATCCCTTTTAATAAATATTAGAATATTTATGCTTAAAATTGGATTCATTCTCATTTTAAGCCTCTATCATTTATTGGGTAATTGTTAAAATATTTAAAACACATATATACTCATTTTTAGTTAGTTCTGTTCATTTCAACCATTACAGTGGCTAGGTGTTAGCTACGATTTAAAATAATAATATTATATTATTAGTGTGCAATGTATGATTTCAACTAAACTCGTTGTTCTGTATTGGGTAGGCCATCGAACATACCCTTCCCTTTAAAGTAATATTAACATTTTATTCACAAATATTAATAAATATGGAAATGTCATATTCATTATTTACCTCCGATGTTACAAATTTCAATACATTGTTTCTATTATATTGAATTAACTCTCCATGCATTCCTATAAATAATCTTTCATATTATATGGCTTCTTCAAAAGACATAACACCTAGCTGATATAGAAAAGAAGAATATTCCACTAGGTTTCTGGCACTTCATCTTGTTTTTATTCCTATTATTTTATCTCTAATAAATGTCTCTAAAGAGTATTCTTTGGGATTCTAGACATTCTTTGTAGAGAAATCTTAGGTTCATTAGTATCATGTTTTCTGAACTAGATTGAATTTTATTTATATTTTCAAAATCATTTTTCATTTTATTTAGTGTCGTGTTATTAGAATCATTAGCTTCACCTGTTTGATTTTTCTTTTTTTTAAATGGATCATATTCATCAAATTTCACATGACCTAATTTTTCAAAAATAATTTAATATTTATTAAATGTTCTATAAGATTTAGATGTTTCATAATATCCTAAGAATATTCCTTTATTAACTTTGGATCAATATTTCCTTGATTATCCTTATTGTTTAAGATATATACTATGCATCCAAAAGCCTTAATATACTTTACCTTATGATTTCTGTTATTCCAAAGTTAATAATGAGCCTTTTTAAAATAAGTCAAATTAAAAATCTATTTATAATATAGAATGTTGTGCTTACATATACTCCCCAAAATTATGTTTGAAGACTATATACATTTATCATTGTTCTAGTCATTTCATTAATAGTTCCATTTCATCTTTCAACAACTCCATTTTGTTGAGGTGTTGTTAGTGTAGAGAAGGTGTGTTTAATACCCATATTTGAAAAAAATGAATTCTTGATTCTAAAATTCCCTAAAATGATCACTTTTTAAAGAAATTATCTTAAAACCATTTTCATTTTCAAAACATTTGAAAAACCTTTCAAAAATAGGAAAAGTATAATTTTTTAGTTTTAGAAAATATACACAAGAAAATATAGAATAATCATCAAAGAAAACATATACATATAATTTAACCACAAAAACTAATATTCTAGATGTTCCAAACAATTCCATATGAATAATTTGTAAGGGCTTTGAGGTTGTAATTTTGTCAACAGATTTTAAGGAACATTTGTGTTGCTTGCCTATTAGAATGAATCACATAATCTATCACTATCCAATTTGAGGCTGGGTAAATTTGAAACTAATTGTTTCTTAGATAACTTATTTAATGAAAAAATATTACAATGACCAAGTCGTATATGCAAAATCTTGACTAATTTACCTTAGCAGATAAATAGATCACTCTATGTTACACAATGAATTTAAATCCAATGTGTAGACATTATCTGTTATGGGTGCTCTAAATTTATTTAAACTAATTTTAAAAACAGAACAATATTTTTTAGGAAAATAGAAATAGTATCCATTATCACAGGGTTGAGAGATACATATAAAATTGTGCTTCAATCCTTTTACATAGAGTACATTATTAATTGATATAGTATCTGGATCTCCAACCGTTCCGAGTTAATTTTTTTCCTTCGCGTGGTCACCGATGGTGATTGGTACTTCATATTTTTTAGCCAGAGTACATATATTTGATGAATTACCAATAATATTTCTTAAATAAACATTGTCCATATAACATATATCTATTCCTTTTCTATGGTCTGTTACCTAAAAGGTCAAATTAATCAATTATTTGTTTTTGTACCCATATCTTTTTGGGTCTAGCATTGTTATCTATTAAAGACCTTGGAATCCAAAAAGATATATTTTGATCAACACTATTATAATTTAAATCCGACAAATATTTTGAATAATGAACCTATTTCACACCACGTAAATGAGGTTTTCTTAAATAATAATCATTTTCATAATGCCCGTTAGTACCACAATAAAAACATTAAAAAGTAGACATTCTTGTGCTATATGTACGAGGAATAATGTAGTTATTGCATGGTTTGATGTTTTCACCCTAAAAACCTATACTAAATATTTAAATTACGTTTATACCAAGACTTTCATTCAGAATTTTTTTACCTTTTTTTAATATAAGTGCATATCTTTTATAAGTTTATACTTCCTCATATAGTTTTTTAATCTTATTTTCATAGTTAGTACAGATTGTTGTACATGAATTGAATTTATCAATTAATTAATGATGTAGTATATGTAATGTATCCTTTTATCCTAGAATAGAATTATGAATAAATTTTAAATATTTTTGTTTCTTTAATATAGAATCATATCTTTCATCTAGGATAGTGCAGTAAGAAGTACTTTTATCATATGAATAACTAGAATCTGAATCAGATAAATTTTAGATTTTTATCTTTTCTTCTTTAACTGTAATGCACATATTTTATTTTAGATTAAATTCTTCATAGCATGAATTAGGGATTGATGAGCTACTGGAGTCATTAGAAACACTCCAAGTGGCCTTCTTATCACTTTTCTTCTTTTTATCATAATCAACATTATTCTGATATTTATTTTTTTCTATTCAATTGAGGAAATTAGGTCTTACATGACCCAGTTTTATCATTCATAAAATCTAACATCCCTTGAGTCTCTATCATCATTTTTAATGGCCTTTCTAAATCATTTATTATTTCTATATTTTTTTTTAAATATCATAGCTATTTGAGCCAACTAAACATCTGAGTCATAGGAGTCTAAATTTTTTTCTTATTCTTTCACTTTTCTATTCAGATTTTGGGATACAACTTTTAAAGCTGTGTTGTCATTTTTTTTCTAGGACTATGTGATATTAAACTACATCTTCCATTTCAGACTCAGAAATCATTAATGATCCAATTAATTCTATCATTGTCAGATTCTTAATACATGCTAATTAGTGAATTGTAGAAGAAATTCCATTCCACTTTGTTTGTGGAACTCTTTGAACCATCAATGCTCGATTAGGATGGCTGATAATCTCTCCAAAAGATTTTATATTATTAACAATTCTTGTTAGACTTCCATTAATCTATGTGATTATTTCACCATCATACATTCCGAAAGTATCAATCTTTAGTTTCAATATAGTATATCTCATTTGTCTAACATTATAAGTATCTTCATATTCTACTAAAAGTTTCTTCCACATATATTAGTATGTTGGGAATTTTGATACATGGTTGAATTCATCTTGTACGACACCACAGATAATGGTATCCATTTCCTTTGTATTCATATAATACACATCCTCTATAGTAGTATACCATGTTTCTGGTTTTCCTAATAATTGTGTAAGTAGTAACAATTTTTGAGTATGCTCTAAATCCCTGATTTTTTAAGTAGATTTTCATTCGTGACATCCATCATCCATAATTCTCACCATTGAAATATGCAGCCCAAACCATTGAAATTCCTTGATTTAAATTATCCATTTCCATCACTAATATAGATCTTATTCCTTTAGCTTGTTACAGCTTTGTAAAAAAGAACAACCTCAGATACCAAATGTTGGGTTTAAATATCTATAATGATAATACAAGAGGTTGGTGAACTATGTTCTTTTATGAATTTCACAATTTTTTCGATTCAAAACAATATCTGATGGTGTGAATAATTTTCTGTAAGAGAATATATATGAAAAAGATAATGAACAGAGAACAAGGAACATCGATTTATTGTGGTTAGGGCACAAAGGTCCCCAATTCCACTCCACCAATCACCCTCTATATGAGCTTGGTGAACTTCACAAGTAAATTATTCATATCATAAGATAGATCCAAAACTGAGTGCAGGTACTTGTTACCCTTACAATCATATGAATACAAAAAAGTGCCTTCTGGGTCCTTTACGGGGAACCAATAAAACCGCAGCTTAGTTCGAGAAGCTAACAATCCACCGCGACTAAATATGAGATCCAAAAATCATAATAAGATGATGTTTGATGAAAATAATATGTGGCTCATAGAAATAGCAGTAAAAACTGATTAATATGGAACCTTCCTTTAGAAGAACAATAATAATTAAATATATCTGAAGATATCCAGTTGCACAATAGATCATTTATTTTAATAACTGCAACAAAAATAGAGCATAAAATTTCCATATTTGAGCATGTCTATCGCTAAAATATAGTCTTTGTTTTTGAGATGCTTGATCTCTAGAGTGCAATAAGAATAATTTGTATAAGAATTATTGAAGAATAATAAATATCAATACATCAATGAGATATTCAGATTATTTTGAATAATATACAACATAGAAATATATATATAACAATATATCTCATTGCATGATTTTTTGATACACAAAAGATGCCTGCAAAATTTAGAGAATTTGAAATCAAAGTATATTTATCAAAGTAATCAAAACATACCATACTAATAAGAGTGAAAATCTATGCTGTAAAAATCTCTTTGACTTATTTAAAATGAGCTTTGGATTAATAGAAATTGAGCTTTAAATTTCCATGAAATTCCGCAAAGACTGTTGCAAATCGATCCGATAAAGACGTAAATTCCAATTTTGGAGGATGAAAAGTCAAATTTATGTCTCCTTTACAAAAAAAATAGAAAACATAGGTTTTGACATCCTAGAGTAGGTTTGGTGATCCATACATTTATCCACGTCAACCTAGATCTCTGAACGTAACAATGATTATTCATTTTTCCACTTTTCCGAATACAAGGTTTATAACAAATGGTTGATCGTTAAAGTATGGTTGATGGTCCATAAATTTGAAAAGTTCTATAATTACGCAGTGTTCTTTAACCATATATTTTCTTTTTAAAAAACAAAAGGATCCCATCCAAATGTAACATTCCTTAATCAGACGTTTATTCCAATGTAAGGTTGTTTAATCGTACACGTTGATCTTTTATTATAAAAGTATGATTTTTCCATAAATTAAAATTAGTGTTGAATAGTACTACAAAAAAACGTCAAATAGTGAATAGTGTTTCTAGAATATGCTTCAGTGAGTTCCTACCACATTAATGAGTATTTCACACAAATAAAAAATAGATTATTATTTCAAAATAAGAATAGTAATAAATATAAATTTCATGAAATAAACTCTGAAAAACATAATTATTAAACAAAGAAGGGTATTTGTGAGCATAAAAAATCATTAATATTAATACAGTATTATTGAGACAATTCATTCCTATCATATTTTTCAAAAAATACTATATTTATTTGATCATTAAAATTTTATTGCAAAATAGTTTTCACAAGAACCACTGACTATAACATAATGAAATCAAGATATGAGCGTCAATTAACTAAGAATGATTGTTGAAATGAATGTAATGAAAAAAACAAATATACAATTATTAGATAAAACTAGATAGGATATATTTGAAAAGATATGGAATAAATATTTTTTATGAATATAAAATATGAATTGGTAAAATGATCTGACGATACATAAACTAGAAAAGCTATAACAACACATGTTTATATAAGAAGTAAAATTATCTAGAGAAATTTTAATAATTAAAATAATCGATGGTTTAAATTTTCATAATAGATTATAAAAAAAAATTATCTTATAGATGTATTAATGTGGTGTTTTTATACATGTATTGTGGCTGGTATGGTAGTTTTGGTTCTCAGGTGTGCCTTGGGACATTAAAATATGTACTAGGTGATTATGAGAATTATTAATAGAGAGAATGGATTAGAGAAAATTTATTTGGCGAAACCACATGTCGTACAAACCCTCTAGGAATGATCTGTTCAATTTCATTATAGCATTGTTTCATTCCATATTTACACAATGGTTATGGAAAAATTGTTCAATTTATTGATGACAAAATTTAAAAATTACAAAGGAGTAATAGAGACACCTACATAATTAGTGCATGGATCGATTAATTGTAAAAAAGAATCATGTGAGGTGGAGCTATCAAGATAATTCAATTAGTACTGTGAGAACACATTTTGTGAAATTTTGATAACAACCAATGAAAGAGGGTTTTGTCTACATAATGTCTAACACCTGATTGTTGAACATTTTGGTTAATTGTGAGGCCAATACATACGACTACATAAATTTTCATAAAATGTGGGTAATGAATAATATAAATCCTTAATGTATGTTTATATTAAAATCTAGTATTTTTCTATAAGTAATGAATAATCCATGTGTATCTACATTCCCTATCCTCCCCCACCTCCAACCCATTGATCATGGAGTTTTTTGGGTGATCGTTCAGTGCTTTAAGGAATTTATCACCCTCAAAAACCCATCCATATAATTACCCTTACCTCCATGAATATTTTGAGATCATTGTTAGTTTTTAAATTGGTAATTCCACTAGAGCATTGGGGAATCAATTGTTTCTCCATGGAATTTTGTTAGGCATATGTATTGGATTCAATTAGATGTTTAATGTACAATGTCAAACATTGTGTCGACGGATGTATTTTGGAACACCTATTTTAATAAGGCATTTTCTCAAATATTAAAATAATTTGGGTTTATCTGGGTTACTTTATTAGAAGACACTATGTTTTTTCATTATTAAGACTATGGAAAAAGACTTCCAGAATATATTATTCATGATTCTGATGTGTTGATATATTCTAGTTGGTGTTCACTATTATTCCCAATTGGTAATATGTAAAATTATTTATAATTGTTGATAAAAAATTATTTTCTTTGATAGTTATGCGTAACTTATTTACCTTTTTAGTAATTCATTACACATTTTGATATGGTAGATGCTTCTGTGGATTGGAATTTTGTGAAACACTAATAAGGTAAATGGTTTAAATGACTTAGTTTAATATTTATCCATTATATTTCATAATTGGAACTAGATTCAATCCAAATAATCATATTTTTGACCTATTAATTAAATTTAATTGTTTAGTTACCATAGTTATACAGGGAATCTCATTGGATATATAAAATTGGGATTGTTTTTTGTTTAACTATATTGAATGTTTTTAGAGATGAAATATTACTTGTTCCATAATTTTTAGGCGAACAAGTGTTGTAATTTTTTGATACCCCTATGATGCTACATATTAATATGGTAATGGATTTCATGGACGGATTATATATAACCATTATGATTATATCCTTGGATGGATTAAATGAAAGTGTAAATAAAACTCAAATGGAATTATTTTATATTCATTAATATACAGATAATAAGTAAATTATTGAAAAATTACATGTTGATATTATTGGAAATTTATTTTTGACATGATTAATAAGAGGAAATCATTGGATTCCTCACATTTAGTTTTTTTGGGGAATTATATGGATGTCATATTGGTTTCATTAGGGTAATAATGTGGATTAACAGATTTAATGTCACAATTTTGATCCTGTGATGTCCAATTATTTAGAATTACATGATAAATGAAAAATATTATTAAAATATTCATCTCAATTAATGTAATGAGGATGCTAACCCTTATATTAATTTTAATGTCAATTTATGTTTAATTACACATATTGATTTCCTGGAAACATAATGGAAAACCTATTTGAAATTAATAATATAATCTCACATGTTTTGACTTTAGTATTATTTTAATGAAAATACAATTGTGTGTCGCATAAAACTAATTGAGACATGCTTAAAAATATGAGTGGTTATCCCTTGATATTAGACCATTTAGGTAATTATTCACCAGAATGTTTTAGAGGGAATAATAGTTTGGGCCTCCTGGATTACACATGGGACATTTTATTATTATTTCCTTAGTAATGATTGAAATAACATAGTTGATTTATGATATTTCTAGAAATATTATATATACTAACATTTTCCTATGTATTGTGCATTCTCTTGGTTTGTCTCCATGTTACATGAGGTCCAATGGGTAACTGTGTATTTTATATTTAATATTATTTCTTTTCATTGTTTATATATTTTACAGTACTATGATTCACACTTATTAAATAGATATTAATTATAATATACATTATATATAAATATAAGTTATTTATACACTGTCCATATGTCAAAATGACACATGTGTACTGCAGAATATTCCCCTTTTCCATAGGTTAATAGTTCCAGGGATGGATTAGGGTGATGAATATTGGTCATTTTTTCAGATTGATCTAGAGATATATGGTAGTTCTAGAACTCACTAATTCCAAGGGTGATACTATCATTGGGTATATTTCACCTGTTTATATATTAGTTTTTTTATTTTTTTATTTTTATGTACTTACCTTCCAAAAAATTATATATCATCATAATGATATTACATAAAATGTTACATCGTATCTGGAGACCACAATTTATATTTCTTTATTTGAGATCTTTTATCTTATTTAATGATTTAATTTATTTAGTATATTATGGTAATGGTGTACAAGTCACCCAATGATAACCTCTAATACCCTCAGTGATTATCGATATCCTTTGACATATAGGGATTCATACATTAGGCCATTTTGAATAATACCATTGGGTATAGATATTGTTAATGTGTGGTTATGTCATGATAAATTCGAATTACATACTCATTTTTTTCATTTAGATCATTTTTTTGGTGGATATGATTATTAGATGTTATTTGGTTTGAATAACATGTTTTTCTCTCATAATTGTTAACCCACATATGTGGAAAATCCATGATTCCATGGGTGGGAAATGTTGATCTAGATTTGTGTTATTATACTTGATATTTACAACATTATGCTATCAATTTTTTTTTATTTCATTTCATTAAGGGTATTTATCTATTATATCAATACAATTTGATTATAATTAAGTGATTAAGGAAAATTATAGAAAAATTGGATTTATATATTCCCTGTATATGTTTCGTTCAGTTGATAGTTTCCATGAATTCCCATATATGTTTTTTTAGTTTAATTTCATTTATTATATCTTCTAATAGTTTATACTTTACTATGGTTTTATATAATTGATATTTGTTGTTTATATACTATTTTGACATCCATTTATATAGTGTTTCTTATATATATGTATATTGTGGCACATTATGTGGGAAACACATAGATTGAAAACATGTTAATTATTCTTAGAAATAAATGTGTCATCAATTTAATGGATTGAATAAATATGGTTATAGTATGAAACTTATAAATTTTTTCATTATATAAAATATTAATGTAATCATACATAATAAAACAAAGGGATATAATATCTATATAAATTATGAATATTAAAATCACTTTAATTATTATGTGTAATGAAAAGTCTTTGAATGTGAAACAATGGTAGTGATGGTATATGTATTCTAGTTTTTTAATTTGACTAGTATTATTTATATATAGTAACAAGGAAAAATAATTATAATTCTTTTAAATATTTATTTTGGACACATCAAATCAAAATATATTGGTAATGACCTAAGAAATGTAAAAGAATTGAAATATTTATTAATGATAGAGATCATGATAAATTTAATAATTTAAAATGTTAATGATTCTTTTAATATGTAATAGATATGTTTACATCCAACATATCTCAATAATTATAGATTATCAATATATGAACTAGAAAATGGTTTTTTATGATAAAATAATATACAAATTATTAGATTATGTCCCATTGAGTAATGTATATGTAGAAACTCGGTTCGTGTGATCATGACCCTTTATGTGGTGGATGTAACATTGAGAGTTGTCATGTTTGGTTTTGGTTCATGGGATTATGGTTTGAGTTTGGGGATTAATTTAAGATAGATATTAATTATCAATACATTGTTTTGGGATGTTGTGTTGAATATTTAGGTGTTTGTTTTGTTTATTACAATTAGTTTGTTTTGTGAAAAATTGATTATACTCAATCACTATGATGGTTGATTAGTGACCCCAACTAAATTTAATGTTACCATTAAACACTATGTTGGTTGTTTTTTGTGAACCTACGTTTATGTTGAATTTTTATCTTTTGTAAATAAGTGGATCTAGTGTTTCTATATGTGGCATTGTTTTTCGTTTTTCATGTCTTATTTCCATGGTATCCATGGGAATGGTTGGCATCATCGTTGGTAAAATTATGATTCATGAAACATCGGTAGATAAATTTGGATTAATGGATTAAAGTGAAATTTGATCTACTAAAGTTATAGAATCTTCAAACTATATTTTTTTTGTTTCATGGGTTATGATTTTTTTTCAATTACTTATTTTTAAGGTATCTTTTTAGAAGGACATGTCTCTTAGAGACATATCCCTTTAATTATATTCACTATATCTTAAGGAATGATCAGTTGATACCCTATATGAATAGGTAATTATGTAGTGTTGTGTGGTTAAATTCTTGTTCTTGAGCTAGTGTGTGGGATGTTATTTGATGTATGATATTTAAGAATATAGATTCATTAAGAATTACTGAATCATTGAAGTTGGTTTCTATGAGGGATTGGGGTTTGGGACTAAGCTTCCCTATGAGTGGGGATAGCTATATATTGTTCGGAGATGGATTCTGAGATACCCGTCCATTTATGGTTTATGATGTCTTTAGTACTATATCTAGAAGAAAAATAGTATATGTGATAGGTTTCGATAAATTTTATTCATTTTCCCATCAATTATTGTTTTATAATAGTGTGTAAAAAGTGTTATTAGATTCTCTAGGTGTGAATAAATCTATCTTACTGGGTGGTTTTGGATAAGTTTTTGGGGAATTAATGATTTATTGGAAATGGAAATTCAATAAGGTGTAAATTTCAAGGACTCCTTTAGACCAATGAGTATAACAATCAAGGTTGAATATTTAGATACAAGACTGGGTTTTTTAGCCAAGTTCATGTAAGTAAGGACTCATTAACATTGATCCATTTTTTGAAATTTATTCATGGAACATGTCACTTTTTTTAATGTTAGGATCATGGTGGTAGGTGTATAATGATGTTTCTTGATGTCATTGGGGTATATGGAGGGTGGCTCTTGGGTATGACCTCTTTTCATTTTAGTGATATTGTGGTAGGAATTCAAAACTAGGTATAAGGATATTTCTTTTTTTGTTTAGTAAAATTGAAATATTTGAGCCAAAAAGAATCTTCTAGAAAATAATATTCTCATGTTAAACGATGGAGGTATTATCCTTAATGATGATAGTATATGGAAACATGGTAGTATCCATGGGGGTTTGGATTGTATATAGAGAGTTGTACCTCTTCAAAAAGGTGTATTAGGTGTATTTTAGTTTCTTATGGGATGGGAGGTTGGTGTCTCTGAATAGATATTTCTATCCACCCATTATATGAATAGTGACATAATGGAGGGATTATAGATCATTTGAATATGCAATTTTGTTTTAATAGAAAAAGTGGAACACACATTTTTATAATGAATTTTTTTGTGTCTTGAAGATGAGGAACAAGTTTTTTTAATGGGGTATCTCTATGATTTTATCAATGTGAAATTTATGTGAATTTATATGGTGGGCACAGAATCATGGACTATTGAGGGAAAAAAACTAACTATGGTATTAACATAAAAAATTTCATGATTATATTTTCAGATGCAGGGAATGAGTGGTGTTTTATCTTCATCATTAACATGTGTGTGAATCATATTTATAATCCATAGTTCACATTACAAACAAACTATTGTTTTTTCTGGATGGGATCTTCTTAGGTGATGTATGGACTATTACTCTACAATGTTAGGGAATAAAATATCAGTATTTGTTGTGTGACCGCATATATTTGAAGGGTGATAGACATGTATAATTGACTATGGTATTTTAATGGATTTATATTTAAACTTTTTAGGAATTGTGGTATTTAATACATAGATTCTGTAGGCAGTGGAAAATAAGGAATTTTATATGGTGGTTTATTTATTCCAAGATGTTCCATTGATGTTGGGATGCAATTAAAGTGAAATGAGGTTTATAATATTTAAGGTGTATCAGTGTGTGATATGACACAATTATGGTTTTAATTATTAATGATCTAACCCAACTAACTTTGTAAAAGTTAGAAAAATACTCTATAGGGTATGTTTGGGGTATCATAGGACTCATCGGGATGTGAGGAAATTTTTTTTTGTATCATAATAACATATCATCTCATAGAGATGAGTATAATCATGCCGAATCTTTCGTGGAAAATATAACATAGAATAATTAATGAATATAGATATGTTATGTACAAATCCAAATATAGTGTATGATTTTTAAAATTAGGATGCATTTTAAACTAAAATTATGAATTTCATGGGAATCAAAGTAAATAGTTAACGTGCCAATGGATTTGTTACTGTGAGTCCATCTTTATTAGGTTTTAAATTAATTGGTTATATCTTAGTTGTTAATATAAATTATCATATATGATTATCTATAGTGTGTTAGAAAACCAAATAAGATTATTATTTAAATTTGGGAGTATGTATATTTTTTTAATACAGGTGAGGAAGCAATGAATTATAAATCTATTCCTCTATAAAGAACTTTTTTATAGTGGGAACCCAATGAAGTTATATTTTATGGAAGTAGAAACCAATTGTTTTGTGATATACTGGCTTATTAAAATGAAATTGTAGTTTTTTTAATATTTTGATGCTCATTAGCATAGTTTATTTTTATTGGGATTTCTTGTGGTGGAATATAGGCCATAGATGTGTTTTTTGGTATTTGAGTTTTGATCAAGGATGTTCGACATCAAAACACTAACAAAAATTTAATGGGTTATGTGGATGGATAACCATATGGAATTCTTGGAAATATTATGTTATATAGTTCTGTTTTTTAGTACAAATTTTTTACTATAATTATTGTCTCTATAATATGACATTGAATTTGTTAAATAAGGGATACATATTTTTTTATCAGATATCAAAAATGGAATTATTAGTGATAAGAACTAATAATTTGTAATATTTATACCTAGATTGATGATCATAAGTTATATTATGTTCATGGGAGAGCCTCTTAATATTTAGTAATGTTACACTATTATTAGATAATTATTTTAATGATCATGGTATAAACAGAATGGTTTAGGGGAAACCATGTGCCACCCTAATGTTTGGAGAATTTTCAATTCAATTTCATTTAGAATAGTTATATTTCATAGATATATAATCGTTAGGGTTATACAAAGGGAGGTTGAAGAGGAAGCATTATAAAAATTTATCTGGGGTAATTGAGACACATCCACAATTAGAGCATTACATGGTTGTGAATGGAAATATACAATATAATTTTGGGTGATCGTGATTATGTCATTTTCATGGTTGGAAGATGTTTTGTAAAATAATGCATCCAAATAATTCTAGAGGATTTTTCAAGGTAGTGACTATGTCAGTGCTGGCACATAGTATGGAAAATCATACAACCAAAACATATGAATTTCTATATTTTTATTCAATGTAAAAAATAACTATGATTACCATTGTGTTTCTATTAACTCCCCTCCCCTATTACTCCCTTTTGTACATATAGAATAAGAGGATCATTGTTCTCCTTCTCCATCATTAAAACCCTTGACCATGTGGTTTTATAAGTGATACTTTACATTTTTATTCTTAGTATCTCCCTTAAAAAAATCCATCTTATCTTCTGTTATACCCCAGAATTTTGGATTTCAAGGATTGAGTTTTCATTGGTGATTATTTGGATCAAAATGTAGTAAACTATTTCTCACTGGGATTTTGTTTTTATTTCTTATATGAGATAAAAAGATAAATTTTCCTTGTTTTAATTTTTTTATTCGATAGATGTTTATTGTTCACCCAATTTTACTATGGTTTATAAATTAATTTCAAATTAATTAGTTATTTATTAGAGTAGTTGGTTAAGGAATTGTGTTAATATATGATGGGGGAAACACTATTTGTTGTTGAAAAGTTTTTGGTCATGGTTTCTAAGAGGTTATAGGTTGAGGATGATGTTCACCACAATGTCATTTTCAACAAAATTATTATATAAATCTAAATTATTTATTATAATTATTTCATTAGGGTATCGTGGTGAATTTTTGGTACCATTTTGTTGATGATATCCTCATTTTTCCTTTATAGAAACTCCATACCATTAGATATATGTGAATTTTTTTATGAGTTATGCGGTTAAAATCATTCCCCTTAATTTATTTCCCTTTAAATTAATTGTTGGTTTTTATAATCATTTGAAAACATCAAAAACATGTCTTATTAATTATTTAAATTGTGCTAGTTTTATTTTTGATGAATGAATCCTCTTATGTCATAATAAGGTGGTTTGGTGTGGCGGTAGACCCTTATTGAAATATTTTTGTAGTGATCAATGAAATGGGTCTTTCATTTTTGTGGTCTCATTGTGTAGTTTGGAGTTCCCCAATGACAATAGGTCTTAATACGGAAATGGGGTGAATTTAATGTATTCCTGTGGAAATTGATTCATATGGTCTTGGAATGATTAAATAAAAATATTTAACGAACCCGAATAGTGAGAATGGATTGTAATATTTAAATTTATTATGTGATATATGGAATAAGGACATGTGTATATTAATAAGAATGGTTCATTGTATTTAATAAATTGGAAAGCCTATAAATATTAATAGTGTTTTGTATATCCATGGACATCCATATATGATCAATGGGATCAATTAGGGGATGCATACTGATGTTAGGGAGTGATGTCAGCATTGTATTCTAAGAGGCCCAATTCTATGGAATTCATTGATAGAGATAATGGATTCCATGTAGATTAATTATTGGGAATTTATTGATTTAAAACACCCATATATACAGGAATATCTTGTATATATTTCAATTAAATGATTCATTGATTGTAATAATATCGGAATCTGTTATTGAAGGTTCAGGAATCAATCCATTGATCCCATTAAATTTGAATTGGTATGTAATGCCTTGGGTGTGAGGAATGATTACATCCATACATGATTCTAAATGTCAGTTGGGGTCCCATGAGTTAATAATTTTTTGATTACAATTATTTATAATATATTAGAGGGAATAAACATGTGGATTCCCCTTAGGTTTTGGATATTATTTACCTTAAAGAAACACCATGAATCTAAATTTTGTCTCTATATTTCCACCACGAGTAGAGTCATCAACCTTGGGAAAAGTATGTAGTGTTATCAGACATGAGGATATATTATGATCCGTTATTTTTAAGAGTGATAATAATTTTTAAAGGATTTTTATATGTTACACACCATTATTCATTCCATGTATTAACTAGATTTTACATTTACAACATTTTTTGTGGAAAACTATATTTCAATCATACCATTTGTGGGTAAGAATGGAACATGGATACCATTGAATGTTCAACTTGATTTTAAGATACATATTCAGGGAATGGCTCGTAGTGATCTTTTTTTGGATAATGGATGGATTTGGGATTTTATGTTTTGGGTTAGACCCGTGATTTTGAATTGTTAGTGTAATGCTATATTTTATTTTAAATAATTTTATTAATATGGGATATATTACTTATTGACTATTATATACTTATCTTAGGGTAATTTATATAAAATTATAATGATATTATAGGAAATGTAACATATTTTTTAGAGGATGCTGTTTATATTAGATTATTTGAGATATTGAATCCGACTGATTGAATTATAATATTTTATGTTTTCTAGAAATATCATTATCATATACTTATAATTACCTCATGGTTTCTTTCCACTATTCCAAATCCTCTATCATATAGGGAGGTTCCATTTAGGCATTATGACGCATAGGATCAATGAATATGTATAATGGATCCCTATTAGGGAAATGACTCTCACAATCTAAAGAATTATGAAATGATAAAATGGTAGTGGTGAAGTAATAAAGGATGTGGATACTAAAATATCCAAAATCCAAGGTGAATAAATAATTTATAGTGTCCTCAAAAATGATATTGATATGAAAATATTAAAATTTATAATTTTTTTGGATTGGTTATATTATTAGATAGACAATGAAATAATTCTACATCTTCTACCTGATATATTATTCTATATATATGATTATTATTTATTATTAGAGATAACATTCATCAATAATATAGAAAATAATTTCTGTGAAACCAATAATCCTTTCAAGTCAAACCATATAAATTATAGATAAAAATCAATATATATAATTATTATCATTTAGTAACTATAAGGGTATCATTGTAAATCTATCAGTAATTATATACACATATACATTGTGATTTTATATAATAAAATCAATATAATTCCAGATATATTATATGAAATTATTCTAGAAGAAGTAGTGGAATTTACAGGAACATTTTTGTCATAGGAACTTGGATTTTATTGTAATATTTTTTCAAATATTAGGATATATGTAATTCTTAGTCAAATTTATATTGTATTTTATTTTATAAGAATATAAATAAACATTGTATTAAATGGTTTTTGCATATTTTAGTCCCTATAATAAAATTTGGAATTCATTAAAACAATATGATACATGATTATTCCTCCTAAATTGATAGTAACAATATATTGTTAGTGGGATTTTGAAAATAAAAATATAATAATTATATTTATTCAAAATCAATATTCATTGTTTTCATATTAACTAGATGGAAGATGTTGTGAATTATATCTATTGAAAATTATTTCTATACATTGGTGATCATTAGAAAAGGATTGTTTTTTTTCAATTTGTGATTGAATTAATCGTTGATGGATTCAAATTTAATATTAATAAAACATACTCTATACATGTACATTCAAATAAAGGGTAAAAAAGTACCAGTGGTTTTTTGTACAGAATAATAATAAAATACAAAAAATATAATATATATGTCAGAATGATGTTATATTGGTGGAATTGGTTTAGATAATGGTGTATTTAATTTCATCATATTGTGGTTGTAGTATCAAATGATATGGAATCCAAATAGTTTATTTCCATATGTGATTTTGAATATAAATATTTGATAAAGATGGAAACTGGCCACGAAGGTTTGTAATTATATAGTTATAATGTTAAATAATGAGGTGTTTATTGAAAAATATTGAATATAAAATGAAACTAACCAAGATATATATGGTGAGAAGGTCTATTTTAAATAACCGAAGATAAATATTATTTCTGAAGGAGAGACATGACCATAAACCTTATAAATAATTATATAATTTCATATCACCAAGGGAAATATAATACTACTCATATAACATTGGTTTCCGATGTAGAAAAAAAAGATAATATGAAACAAAAAATGAGAACTCTTGACTACTTCACAATTGAATAAAAATATTATAGCTAGGAAAAATAGAAACCTTAATATTATACTATCTAACAAATAACACATTTTCAACATAGTAACATATAACTACAAAAAATTCAAAACCTAAAACATGATAACAAAATTTTACAATTAGGAAAATGGGAAAGGTGATTCTCTGAAGAGATTGGACCCCTGTAGCACAATCACCATTGGCATCTGTTCCATATGAACTATAGACATATGATCAAATACACTCTAATTTTCATACTCCCGCAATATTTAATTATCAATGGAGTGGGGATAAATTTTTGGGGTGAATTTTCTAGATATATAAATGTGATATTTAATCTAAATAAGCTGCTTGGATCCCCTAGTGACTAGAATCATTCCCTTTAAATAGTGCACATACCCATCTATCATTGCCTACATCACCAAAATTAGAATATTTATTCACCTAAATGGAAACCACAAAAAAACTATTATAAATTTTTATAATCATCCTAGGAGGTTATCAAAAAATTATTATATCAATATGGAATCATTCAGAACATGTGTCATGCTTTATATATAAATTATTAGCACAGCCTTGTCCACACATTGATTGAATATTCTCAATATTAACTCAATATTTATAGTAGTTACCAGAAAATATCCATGAATTGTTTTATTTCAATCGCACTTTATCAATTTATATTTTTAAATATATTTTATATCGTGTTATCAAATTTTATTTTTATTCTGTAAATCCTCTTCTATAATGATAAAGATAAAATATAGATAAACTGATCAACCATTACATTGAAATCTAACATGAATGTTGATTATCTATTTATACTGATGTATTTTATCGTATATTATCAATACATGGTCTAAATATTTTAGAAAGAAAAATAAATTATTTACTAAATGTCAACTATAATATCACATAATGACCACTCTAAATGTCCATTAGGTATTATAATCACTCGGCTATTGAGATGAAGATTAATCATAACGCATGCAACAAAATTCATCTATCCAAACATGGATTTTGGAAACATGAAGTTCGATCATCTTAATATAATATTCTAACATATTAAATCCATGATAAATATTTATAAATATAATTGCATTCCATTATTTAATGTGAAAAAAAACATGAATGAATTAATTCAAAAATTACATATGAAACATCCCAAAAATAAAAAATAATATTTTAACTAATTTTCACTAAGAATTCATTAGATTATCTTCCAAAAAATGTATGAATATAAAATATGATCACAGTAAAAGCTTAAAAAATTATATTTCCCTATTTATGTAAATAATTAATTGATATCCAATCTTTAATGCTTAAACTATTAATCAAAAAAAATTATTTCACAAAAAAAATGTAGTATAAAAAATATATCAGAAGGATTTCAATTTCTCCATTAATATTAAATTATTCAATAATTTCTCATATAAAGCATTATATTAGTTATTAAACACTATACAATTAAATAAAATATTTGGGACCATGTATTCTAAAATATTTCCCCACAAATTTTCTCAAACCTAAAATATTTCAATCATAGTAAATATAATGTTCATTATTTATTTACAATTCGGCCAATGGATAATAGTACCCTACCATAGTTTTTTTAACTATCATTAAATCAAATCAAATATTTTTCCAGTATGAAAATTTTTGTGTCTCCTATTTTATTCATTATTATTTTCCCCAAATCAATTTAAATCTCTAATCTTGATATTGGAGTGAATCAAGATTACCATATTTGGGAGTTTTTATTTTAATATGAATTTTATTCATTGTTTAAACACTCCATGATTCCACAAAAATATATTTACACATTCATCATTATTGATATAACTCATCATATAATAGTATAATAAAGTTTCCCCCATATCGTTTGGGTATAATATTACCCTCACTTAAAAAAATTATTTTTGATAATAAGAAAATTAAGTCAAATTTTCCACGTAATTAATGTGAAATTAAGTCATATAATTGATAATATATTTTGTTTATTAACAAAATGACTATGTTTCTAATATCTAAAAGTTTAACTATGTGATTCCAATTTCTAATTTTACACTATTTTAAATGTAAATTTATGTCCATATTTTTAGTTTCCTTCCAATAGGGTTTTAATTCGAATTATTGTGTATAATAATATCTAGATAAAAACTAGTTCCCACCATGTTATGATTATAATTACATATAAATCTATTACATTATAAACCCTTTAATGTTTCTAGTTAATATCACCACAAGAATTGTCAAAATATTCTATAGATAATTAGTTATATATAATTATTTTATAACCATTTACATAAACCTAGACTACCATTTCATTTTTTCATAGTTACGACATGCGAATATCAACCTTTCGATCCGATGATAAAGAAAAACAAAAACTAAATGAAATAATAATAATGAATTTTATAATAGATAACTATTTGATCATAATTATAAAATGATGATATAAATAAATGGAATCGTTTAAAAATATTTGGTGATTTGGAAGTGTAAATGTTTGAATTATAATTTTCAAAAAATTTATGAGAATCTAGATAAATTTTGAATCATAACATTTAACCCAATGGTTGATCCCATGAAGGGGGAAATAAACAAATAATTTTTCTCATCAATGATATAAGATTTGAATAATTCATAAAATTAGAGATTGTTTTCAAGGTAGTTCAAAATTATTCAACCACATGGAACAACATTAGGATTAATCAAAAAAATCACAAGAATTCTACTATAGCCAATAAAAAATATTCTTAAATAGGAATATATTTTTTGGAATATTGTAAAAAAATTGAGCTCAAATTTTACATCAAATATGTATTTTATGAATAATATAGTACTGTGTTTTTGATTCCTTACATCAATACACATAGTGTTGTTAATGTGTTTTAAGAGACATTAATTATTTTTAGATAATCATAGAATCATAAAATATACATTCCAATAAAATTATTTATAAAAATAGAATATCATAAAATAAGTACATTAATTAGAATATTAATGAGTGGAAATAAAAGATATTGAAGTTAAACAATTACTATCTGAAATATAGTATCATTGGACATTTTTTTGTAAATGAAAAATATGTATTTATATTAAATATTTTCATTTACAATATTTCAAATAGATTAACATTACAATTTGAAATTAAATGATTAAAAATATTTATAAGTAGTTATTCAGTGAGGGTGTATAATAAAGATCACGGATTGAAATACATTAATTCATAAAGAATAATTAATATTTAATTTCAAACACATTCATTCATAGTAACGTTACATAGTACACCTAAAATTCCATGAATGATAACTTCATTTAATTATCCTATCAAAACATTCATTCATGTGGTTTTAAAATATTTATCTACTTTAAAAATAATTTAACATCTTCCTTTATAATTTAGTGCCCCATTCTATATTTGAATGACTATACAGATGAAAAACTCACCAAAATGAAATTTGATCACTTCATTTTGTCACTACAATAATTTTCAATTTTCGTCAATAAGACATATAAAGACCCAAATTTAAACATTACATAATGATGATTTATGTTAACTATTCACATTGTGATTAATTTCTTGATTATATATTTACATAATTAGGCCATAAATATTATGTAAAATTTCAATAATTACAATGTATTCAAATCTACTAATTATCTATTTTTCTATTGAAATGCAACTGTTTAAAATAAAACATGACTTCTTTTTCATGACCAAAATATTATTGACTTCTTCCTTTCTCATACACATCCATATACCATATGGAAAATATTTCAATAACATTTAATGAGATTAAAAGTCTACGTAAGGAATATAAAATAAGGAATAAATCCATTCATCCATGGATATTCAAAACCTATGAAAACATTTTAAAAAAATCATAAATTTCACCCAAAAAATAAATTATTTATATCATGTCATGTAATCATAAAATTTATACAAAACAAAATATAAACTATAAAACATAAAGGTAACATATGGCATCCATATATAACATATATTGTATCTTTCATAGTTATATAGGGAGTAACATTTATTATTACATTTGGATTACCCATCACAGTATATTCCAAAAATCTCTTTGTAGAAACTTTATCATTTAGCTCTGTCACATTACCCAATGCATGGAGATCTATCATGGGCTCACCTGCCCTTGGTTTATCATGGAACCACCCATATACATAAGAAAGTCCCCAGAATCGTGACATAATATTAACATATGAACAAATATAAAAGAAAAAAAATATCCACATTGCAATCACAAGATATCATTTCAACATATTTATATAATCTATTCATTTAAAACATTCCAAAAGAAGAGATGTGAATAATTGTATCCCATACCAAATTAAAAATTCTATATGTAATTTACTCATTAAAATACTCTTGTACATATAAATAAATAATTAAAATAATTTTGAAAACATGGAAATTAATGAGAAATATTTAGAATAATAAATCATTAAAACATTTTTAAATGATTTTTTAGTTATAGAGTCCCTTACCAATGTAGAAAATACATGAATAAAAATAATTAAAAGTAACAATAATCAAAACATATAATATCATGATAATAATTATATTCATGATATAATATATATAAGGGTAGTATATACACCATGTAAAAGTGAATTTGTTTTTAACAACATTATGTCTCAATGGAATATAAATTGAGATTAAATCCATCACAAAGTTTATATCCTTTAATTAAGGATAAATCCATGACATAATTGGGTGTGAAAAAAATAAATTGAATATAAGTGGATATTTACTATAAAATAATTAGAGGTCATTCACACAAATTCATTGAATAAAAATCAATGAAATGGATATTTAACTCAATAAAATGGGATTGAGTTACGATTTCCCATAAAAAATAATTTTGTTATTAAAATAGATCGATTATGTGTATTCACTATAAATTATCATAACGAAAATATAAATACAAGATATTATATCAAATTTTATTTCTCATATAATCATATCATGAAAAAATCATGAATTATAAGATCATCCCCAAAATGGAAATTGGGTTTAGATGTTCTGTTACATTATGTCCAAATCATCAGGCATGTTCCTTGTTCATCATGAATAATAAAAATAAGTTAATTTTTACTTTTCTCATAACATTTTTCAATTTTATTATTCCTTTTATATCACTTATTAACTCTTTATAACAATCAAATATTTATTCATTTTTATATTGGTCGTTTTGTCGATATTCGATAACTAAGTCGAAAATAATCTGGTTTTGAGGTAAACAATCCATATATTGAAAACTCCATAAACTCCATTACAATATTAATTAGTTAAATATCATAAATATCCATTATTTACGTATTTATAATATTCCATGACATTTGGATATATGAAATGAAATTCACTATTCATGTAGATGGTAGGTTGTCCATTCATATGAATGCTACTTTAATTTCATTGTAATATTAAAGGACTGAAAACTATTTGACAAATAAGTATGTTAAAATTAAAGTACAATATATTTGTATTATATGTTACAAACCTTTTTTAATTCCATATTTTATACAGTTCATGTATGGCATGAACAAGTCATATCACTTTGAGGCGGTGGTTGTCCACACTCTCTCAATGGAAATTATCATATTTACACATTATGGAAAGAATAATTTTATTATATAAATAAAAAAGCCATAGTAAAGTAGGAAAAATATATATCATATATATCATATATCATTATAGTTTCATTATAATGGCCACCATGAGCTATGGTATGAGAAAATTGAACAATCGTCATTTTGGGAAGTAATAGTTCATTGTACATAGAAACAGTATGTTCATATACATTACATAGAGGTATGTGTATCTTTTGATAGAATACTTATCATAAATTAATCCTAGTATATTGAGGATACTATTTGTGTCATTTAATAAAATAATTAGTAGAGGATATGGACTAGATAAGGAAAATAAAGGAATGGATCTTGAGAGAAGACGTTGCCTCTAAATCGGGAAACTTTTTGGAATTAAGCCAAAATGATTTCTTGAATTCACATCATCCAAGGTAATAATTCTACTAGGAAGGGAGGGATTATAAAAAAATATTGAATAGATAATTTTCTATCTAAAAGGCTTTGTATATTTGAGATAAAGATAATAAAAAGTTATCTCTTTTAGAAGAGGTGAGGGGCTCTTTAAGAATGTCTTGAAAAATAAATTTATTATAAATTCCATTAAGATTAAAAATATTCCAAAACTCATTTAATTAGATTAGAAGATGATTTGGGTTCTAATACCCATCATCAAAGAAATTTTAGATATGATTATAATTAATTTTTATCCTTAGGTTTTTGGTTTAATCCTTATTTTTCTTTTTTAATATTATAGTTATATCATGTTATTTCGTATTGTGGGTTATTGCAATTTCTATATCAGGTCAAAATTCCCACAAAAATTACATTTATGACATATTTGGACTTAATTTACAATTTGGAAGAATATAATATTTTGATGAATTTAATATCGTTTAATGAACTATTTTATATTGTATTTTATGAATTATGTCAAATTTTTGGTCCTTATTCAAACGTAACTTTTTTACAAATTCATAAAAACCTATTTCATTATAAAAAACATTGAATAAATCTTAAAATTATATATAAATACAGAAAAAATCTCTAATGGAAGAAATTATGCCAAATAAAATAAATTATAATATTTATAATATCATTTATCGGAATATGTTATTAATGATGAAATCAATGCAGCATCATTATGTCATAATTAAATTTCATTATTTAATGTATAAAATTTTAAAATAAAATACCATGATGTATTAAATCTTTTTATATTTTTAATAACTATTTATAGTCATATAGATCAGTTATATATCCCTCTATAAATTTTTTTTAGTAAAAGATACATGTTTATGTAATATTTCTCATTACATTATTTTAATTCTTATAACAATGAATTATCACACCCATAGAGACTAAAAAACGGACCCAAAGATGCCCATGATCAGACATATCTAATCCAATAGTATTATAAGATGTTTTTGGGTCGTTTTATGTAACTAAAATATTATTTTTTAACATTATTTTCTATATTTATCATTTAACCATCATAAATAAAAATAGTTACTGAAGTTACCATTCATATGTCCAAAAACAAGAGGTACATATTTTAAAAAATTTTACCTTATTATTCCACAAATATAATCAATTTTGACAAATTTAGAGCATATAATTTTCATAATTTAATTTAAAATTATTCTCTTTTTAAAAAATAAAAAGAGGGGTTTTGAGAAGTAAAATCTAACAAATGATTGAAATTAGTTTATGTCCAATTGAAAAGTGAAATTACATCCACTGATAAAAATTAGAGTAAATTATAAGAATATAATACAATTAAAATTGAAAACCAATAAAAATTTCAATGAAACTATATATAAAAATTAGATTATATTATTGTTTTGAATTAAAATGTTGTATTTTCACTATTCATAAAATATGAATTTTATCAGAAAAAACAAAAATTTAATAGTAACATAATTTTTATGTCCTTATTCTAAATAATAAGTTTATTTTGACAAATAATACTTATAAAATTGAAAAAAAACTATATTTCAAATGGGTTCTCCATCATTGTGTGATAAAAAAATATTTTTAGAGAAACTCATCTTTTATCCGAAATACTGAATTTGTTTTTATATATTATCTAGAAAACAGATAAGTAAATTTTATAAAATTAAATTTAATGTATATTATATATTTTTTATCAAATAAAAATCCACAAATAGTAATATTATTTTATTAAAGAAATTATTCTCATTCAAATAGGATTTCATAAAAACATTTCCTTTTTATTAAATTTTTTTTTATTACAATTTATAATAAATTTGGAAACTGTTTAATCATTGTTTAAACATGTGTAAACTATATTTCAAAATCTTGTTGATACTATTCATTTCCACTATTATAAATGTTAGGTGTTAATTACTATTTAAGAAAGTATTACTAATATTGTATTACATTTTAGTGTAACACAACGTTGTGGGAAACGTAAGATTTCAGAGAAGCCCTTTTTTTGTGTTTCGAGTACAATATCAGAAAAAGAATTCCCTTTAATGTAAAATTATTATCATATTAATAAATATTAATAGGAACGAAAATTATTTATTCTATAAATACCTGGGCCATTGCATCATTTCCCCCATTTGAAAATTTTTTCATCACAATTTTAAAATTGCCCTTGGAAATTTCATTGAAAATTAATCATCGAAAAAGAATTCAATAAAACTATCAACATAAAATAAAGAAAAAGAAGTAAAAGGTTCACCCGAGATTACAGTTACTAAGATTACTTGTATGAATAAAGGAATATGGAATAAAAAATAACCATCAAATTCTAATGGAGTATGATAGAAAACATGATCAGGATAATGTAAACAACATAAAAAACATAAAGTTGTGATAGGATAAAATATCATTAATTTCATAGTAGGAAATATAAACACAAAATGATTTTATTTTAATATCTTTTTATTAATGTTCGGGAATTCTTTTACCACATAAGATAAGAGCATAGTGAAATATATTACAAGAAATTAGATTTTAATCCTTAAATAAATATCTACCAGAAACACATGTTTTCTCTAAATAATGAGAATTAAAGTTCACGTGGTCACACCTGAAATACTATAATGATCTTCTATAGAATAACATAATCCCCATACGATGAAATATATATTTCTTCTATTATTTGACATTAATTAAATAAAAAATGGTTAGATTAATATATGATAATACCTCGACAATAATAATCAACAATTAAATTAAATACAACTCTTAATATCCAAAATTCAAAAAATACCCCAAAGTTTGAAGAATACCATTCAGTAAACAATTTTCCATAATATTTCTCAAACAGTATTATACATAATAAGATTGAAAAAAATAATTCCAAGGGAATTTATAATATAGTCTTCCATGATATATTTAAACATTTATCTCCAAATAACATCAACAACTCTTAAAGTGTCATACTAAAAATTGAATAACCTTATCAAATATTTGTAGAAGGGAGAACATCTTATAAAATAACAGTTATCACAACATCACCAAATCATTTTCTTATACTAAAGATCTACATTTTATTAAATATAAGTTCATAAAATAAAATTATTCTTAATCCATAATATCATTAAACTAAAAAATATATTTTATACTTACTAGGGAAATCAAATAGTCGAGTGGTATGTGATAAGTCCCAGTCACACATTGGTTGTGGGTTCGATTCCCACAACATTTTCCGACACCACGGGTTGACACAAGGTCTGAGTGTTTCAAATTTTCAAAAAATATATAGTTTTAAAACATTCCAAAAAATAATATAAAATCCTCAAAATAACAATAATACGTTTTAACCTCAAAGGATATTTAATTACTCACATTGTTAATCACAAAAACTAATAACCCATAATATGTTCAAAGGTTTATGTCTCTAAAAATACCATTAATCACATTGAAAAAACATTATCATAAAAAGGGGAATATAATTCACTGAACATATAATATACCATAATATTATAACCACCTTATCATATCATTAACCCTTATGAAAACATCCAAAACCCCAAATTTTTCAAAACCTTTCATCTGAAACCAGGTATAGATACCACCTTAAACCATAATTAATATTCATTTTAGAAAAGATTTCACACTAAGGATGTTATCTAGTTTATAGTTTTACAAAATTTATCCATAACTATTATATAAAAACTCTAAAATTAAAAAGTATTAAAATATATTCACTATCCCTTTTTCCTTAAAATGAAATAGTATAATACAAGACATAATTATTTTTCATGATTAAAATATTCTCGACTTCTTCCTTTATCTTATCTCTCCTTATACCCAATGTAAAGCATTTCAAAAACATGAGGTGAGTAAACCATACCCAGTAAGGAATATAAAATAAGTAATAAAACCATTAGTCAATGAATATTTAAAAACCATGATATTTTTCCCCATATCATACTTTTCACTCATAAAACATAAACTATTTAGATTACACCATTTAATCATTAAGTTCATTCAGAACATCACAGAAATACAAAAACATAATGGTAACATGTGTCATCCAGATCATAATTACATTATAATGTTCATATATACATATGTAGTATCCTTCATGGTTATGATTGGAATACCCATAACAATATATTCCTTAAATCTCTTTGGAGAAACATTATCATATACCTCTATCAAGTTAATCAATGCATTATATAGCTATCTCGGGCTCACCTGCTCTCGGTTTATCACAGAACAACCCGTATACATAAAAAATTCCGAATAACAATGCCCTAATGATAACATATGAACAAGAATAACATAAAATATAACATTTCAACATTGCAATCACTAGATACAATTTCTACATATTTCTATAATTAATTCATTAAAAACATTCAAAAAGAATAATTTTTAATCAATGTGTCCCATACAACATTAAAATATTTGAAAGAAATTTTCACTTTCAATCTCTAATTTCCATAAAAATAAATCCTTAAACCATTTTGAAATCATTGACATTAATGAGAAATATTTTGAAGAATATATCATTAAAACATTTAAAATGATGTTTTAGTAAAAGAATCAATTACTAATTGAAAAGATAAAGGAATGAAAATAAATAATTAAAACATTAAACAAATATTATAATATCATTAGAATAAGGATATTCATTATATAATATGTCTAAGGCTATTATATACAACTTATAAATTTTAATTGGTGCATGAAAAAAAATAAGCCTCAATGGAATGTAAATTGAGATGAAGTCCATTAGATAGATCACATCCTTAGATTAAGGATAAATCAATGACATAATATTGAGGAAAAATTAAAATACAACAAGTATATGTGGATATTCATAGTAAAACAGTCATTGTTCATTCAAAAATATTCTTGGAAAAACAAAACCAATAATATGGATATTTAACTCAATGAATTGATATTGAGTTAAAATTTCGCACTAAAAGATCATTTTGTTAATAAAATAGATATATTGTTTGTATTTCCTATAATGAAATGTAAATCAAGTACAAATACAAGATAAAAAATAAAAATTTATTTCTCACATAATTATTTTATTCCATAATAAGAAGTATAAGATCTTCCCAATAAATAGAAATTTTGTTAAGAAGTTCCCTTATATTAAGACCAAATCATCACAAATGTTTATTGTTCTTCCTGAATAAAAAAAATTAATTTAATTGTAATTTTTTCAGAGCCTTTTTCTTTTTTATTAATCTTTTTATATCACTTAATATGTAGTTATACCAATAAAATATACATTCATGTTCATATCGGTCGTTTTTGTGATATTTGGTACTTGAGACGAAAATTAACTTGTTTGGATGTAAATTGTACAGGTAGTGAAAAGTCTATCAGCTACATAAAGATATTAGTAATATAAATATCATATATATCAAATATATATGTATTTATAATAGTTCATAACATTTGGATATATGAAATGAAATGCACCGTTCATGGAGAAGGTAGGTTGTACGTACGAATGAACACAACTTTCATTTCATTGTCATATTAAGGGAAAGGAAACTAAATCAAATATAAGTATCATATAAATAAATAATAATATAAATGTTATATATTTTTCATAAGTTCATTAATTCCATCCTTTTTATGTTTATGTATGTCATCAACGAGACATATCACTTTGATAGGGCAGTAGTATGCACTTTCTCAAATGAAATTATTGTATTTAAACATTATGGAAATTAGGAATGTATGTTTCAAAAAAAATAGATAAGCATAGATACAATATAAATATAATATATATCATATAAAATTATAGATCTATCATTATGTCTCCCATGATAGGTGGTAAGATAAAATTGAACAATCATCATTTCATGAGGCAATAGTTCACCGAACACAGAAATATAATGTTCTTATCCATTAGATGGTTGTGTTTGTAAGAGTAATTGGAATCCTTCTCATAAAAATTCCTATAATATTGAAGATATTGATTATTTAATATAATAAAATAATAATAATAATATAGGGTGTGTATAAAGAAAATTAAGGAAAGGAACTTGAGAGAAGACATTACCTCTATGTCAAAAAATGTCTTCTACGTTGAGCCAAAAGGCATTCTTGAATTTCCACATTCCCAAGTTAAAGCTTATAGGATGAAGGGAGGGATCCTAGAATTTTTATTTGAAATATAATTTCTGAAACAAAACCCCTTGGAAGTGAGATAAAAATAGAAGAAGAATTTATCTTTTCTTTAAGAGGTGAGGGGAACATTAAGAAAGTATTGATAAATTAATTTATGATAAAATCCTATTCGATTAAAAAAGATCAAAATCTAATTTAATTAGAAAGTTAAATTATATTGGTCTGAACACACATAATGTAATGATTTTTAAACAATTTTTTAATATTTTTTTATCATTATCTTCTTTTTTTAATCCTTATATTAAAGTTTATAATCATAAATTGACTTTAGGTTATTTACAAATTATGCATTAATGTAATTTCTATATCATGTCAAAATTCTCAAAAAATATTTCATTTATTAAATATTTGTACTTATCCTAAACATTTTACTAAATTATATTTTTTAAAATTTAATACCATTTATTAAACTATTTAATATTTTATGTTATGAATTTGGTAAATTTTGATCACTATTCATAGTTGAGTTGTTTAGAAATTCAAAACTACCTGATTCCTTCAAAATATGAACATTTAATAAATCCTAACATGTCACAGTCATCGTGAAAATTCTTGGCTGCCATAAATTATGTCAAATAATATTTATTTTAATATTTATATTATCATATATTTCAATCCATTACTAATAATGAAATCATTGCATCATCATTATCTCATAATTAAATGTATTGAATGTCTAAAAATTATAAATAAAATACCATTATGAAGGAAATATTTTTATATTTTTAATGACAATTTATAGTCTATGTTATTTTTTATATAATCTTATATTAATTTCTTTTGGTAAAAGATTCATGTTTATGATGTATTTCTCTTTACATTAAATTAATTTTTATAACATGTCATGATCACTCCCATGTGGCTCTATAGGGTCCCAATATCAGCCCATGAATGAACATGGTCAGAAATATCTCATACAATATGATTTGGAAACGTTTTAGGACAATTTTTTATTTTTATTATATTAATTTTTCCTTTATTTACATGATTTACACTTTTAAAATGGTAAATAAAAATAATTAATAAAGTTACTATTCAGAATGAAAAAAATAAATTATATGTATTTACACAACATGGACCATATATTTCCACATATGGAATCCATTTTTCCAAATTCATAATTGAAAATTTTATGAAATTAATTTAAAATTAATTTCCGCTGTCAGAACCAAAAAAGATGGTTTTTAAGAAGTAAAACATATCAAAAGATTTACATCCGTTTATGTGGAATTTAAAAGTAAGATTACATAAAAGGAACAAAATTGGATTTAGTGATAAAAATATAATAAAATAAAAATTTAATTCCAAATAAAATGACAATTTAACTATATAAATTACTGTGATGAAAGGCAGTTTCGAATTAAAATGTAGTTTTTTTCACAATAAGTAAAAATATGAAGTTTATCAGAAAGAAAAATTAATCCAAAGAAAATTTTGATACCCCAATTCTAAAGAATAATCTTATTTTGACAAATATAACATATAAATGTGTTAAAAATTATATCTAACAAGGGTTCAACAACATAAGGTGGTAAGACTATATTTTTAGATATATTACTCTTTTATAAAAAAATATTGAATTTGTTCATATATCATATATAAAAAATAGATAAGATGAATATAAAACATTACATTTAATATAGAACATATATTTTTCATTATATAAAAATCCTTAAAGAGTGATATGATATTATAAAAAATATTATTCTATTTCAAATAGGATTTTATTAAAACACAACCTTTATATTTAATCATCTCCTACTTATATAAATATTAAATTTGGTTTCCAATGATACGTTATTCTAACATGTGTATACCATATTTCAAAATTTGGTTGACACTATTCATTCTCTCCATTCAATAGGCTATTCAATAACTACTACATATAAAAATAATAATATATTATTATTATTCGGTTTAACTCTATGTTGTGTGGAACATAAGATTTCGGAAAAACCAGTTGTTACATGACGAGTATGCTATCATAAAGGGCGTCTCCTTTAAGGTAGAATTAATATATTATTCATAAATATTAAGAGGAATTTAAATTAATTCTTTTATAAATACGTTGTTTGTTACAACACATCTCATTATCATGGTCACTCAACTGACAACATGAAAACTTGCTAACATGACCACTCCCTAATATAATCAACTTGATTGTAATGTAAGGTATGATTTCATTATTGTGTGGTTATGTTACACAAATTACAATTGATGAATCACTGTAGATTAATATATGGAACAAAAAACGTTATTATTTTTTATTTTCTATAAAAAAATAATATATAAATTAAAACCAGGTGTTCCCACCAATGAATCCAAAAAATCTGTATCATTAGAAATACAAGAATTAATGATAACAATACAATAATTTTTCCATTGGATTTCTATATTATGTATTTTAATTTAAATTTTTTTTAGGTTTTTGTCTTATCAAGTACCCAGATGATATAAAAATATCTAGCCTCTAGAAATTTGCCCAAAAATTATTATATCCTTATTTGAGTGAGGATATTGTGCATTATTGTTTCATCAATATAAACGCACTACAAGGAATAACGATTAATGAATATTAACATAAATGTTTTGAATGGAGACCGTTGAAAAACTCTCTATCCTCCCCCCTGAATAAATAATGTTTCTGATAACTTAAAAATAGATATATGAGGTCTAGTACTCTAAAAAAAATGAAAATTATCAAGTTAAAAACTATAAAACCCAAAATTAGAACATGTAAAAATAAAAAATTCATTATGCACTATATTACTTTTTTACTCAATGATTTAAATAAATGTCGTGAAATTTTATATAATATTATGAAGATCTACATGATTAATACTCATCAGAGTAGGATAGTGACATATTAGTTAATAATGTTTTCATAACTAAAATCATAAAATATTTCCAACATTTATAGCCCTAAACTCTCACAAGTAAATGAGAAATTATAATATTCATTATCCTATGTAAAACTCTAATAAAATTGAATAAATATTTATGTAAAATGGATTTTTTTTACTTTTACGAAATTTTGGGTTCTACGGAATGAATTACCTCTCCATGATGTGGTGTAAGGGTACTCTATGTATATTAGGGATTAAAAATCTTTTTATAATCACGATTGAATTGGAGAAATATTAATAGGGTCATAAATTTTAAAAACTCATAAGATTTTTCTCACATGGTCACCAAGGCCCATGCACTATCCATATAGTCTAGCATGCACTCCGTACGTTCATGAACCATGAGAGTTTCCTCACTAAAATTACTAAAAAACTCCTAATAAACCAAAGGCCTCAACCATAACATGGGTTCTGTAAACACACCGACTTGGCCATATCATAAACATAAAAGCATGAAATTCCAAATCCTAGATCTCTATCTTGGGAACTCTCAATGCCCAACCCACACAAACAAGGTTCAAAATACAAACCCAAGGGATACCCCTTTTGAACCCCATCATTACCATTTTGAACATTTCATTCATCACAGGAAAAAAATAATGGTCGATTATATTTAACTGCAATTGGAAAATATCACATGCTATCAATATTAAACAATCCGCTATTCATAATCTATCGCAACGGTCATTACCCCACTCAAAACACTTCCCTCTACCATACTAACCGAGGGTCATGGTTAACATGGGGTTACCAATTCACATAATCACAAGTCTTTCACCAACACCACTTTAAACCAATTCTACTTTGACAACACAATACCTTCCTCTTAGGAACATTTTCCATTTCACCACGTGTTATAATATTCATTTTAACTCATTTATACTCTTCATTTTGAAAATTCATTAACATTTTTTACATCATTATGTAATCATTTTTCTTTTAGACCCTGAATCAACCATTACAATTTATCAAAAACTAAAATGTTAACATGGTCACAACATTTCATTATACATAATATTCATTAACTATTCATTTGAATTAACATTATTCACCCACATACATTAAAGTTATTTGGAATCATTTTCTATAGAGTTTCAAGAATGTTAAATGTGTTATGTCCTCTATGACCAACACACCCATCATGTGGGTCTTCCTATGAGGATTAATAACACATACTTCCTTTGGTTCCTAAAATGATTCATTGATGAACAACTCCATTCCATTCCGACCATGATAAAAATATCATAAACTAGTCAAATATCACTACATTTTCATCATCCAATGTTGAAATATCATTCAACTATGACAACAAACATAATTAAAAACAATTCCCAGCCAGGGTGACTTGGGATTTCCATCATACATGGGTTAGCTACTTCCATGCACATTCTCATGACCACGGCCTGACAAATCCTAATCTCTTGTACACCATCCTAAATTTGTATCAATGAGAAAATAACTCATATGATACCACTTTGTAATGTCTCAGACTAGAAATCCACTAACTAGTGGACCGATCTGAGTAGTCACAAGGCCTAAAGCACACCTCGTCATAAGCCATAGGTTGCCGACTAGAAGTGATGGTCTAATAGGCCAGATGAAAAGAATATACCCTATTTGGTAGTGTAAGCCTCAACAGAACACAAAATAAATAACAAAATCAATATGAAAAATGAATACAATGTATATAAAATCATTTCCCAGGTTGGGTAAAAACCTCAAATCCCATACAAATATTCCATTCCATACTTGTAGTGATAGTTAATGATACCCAAAAATAAGTCAAATGAAAAAAAAACTCAAAACATGTCCCGAATCTATGCCCAGATAATTCTCTATGAAGATCCTAAGACCAAATCGACATCTTAGAGTAGGGAGTATTCCCTTGTCCTGACCTATAACCAATAGATATGCTCGGGTACCCAATGACGGCCCCAGAAGTGTGTGAGTACAAAACTCGGTAGGCCACCGCCAATGGTGTCTACAAAATATGCAGTCTAAACAATAGTCTATTCAAGTAAAAAGTAAATTTTATGTTATAAAAGCACATCTTTGGTGCTATTAGATATCTAATGTTCTGTTAATTTACTCTTATCTTTTACCCAAATATCATTTATTTACCATCTTCCTTACATAATACATTTTTATCAAATGTTCCATGGGTTAGGCATAAATATCATATACACAAGGGTTAATGGAAATCCATCACAAATAATAAGTGAAATATATCAAGTCCCTATCTCAATAGGGATCCACATAACACATCACTACATTATTTTCACCATGAAGCCTCAGCCCGTGTGGAATAAAACTGTTAGGGGGATATATCCTCTCTCTCTCCTTCCCTAAATCGTTAATTTTTTGGTGTGATGTTTATATCCTCGGTCTAAAATGACCCATGTGCATAGAACTATAATTCAATAAACCACACAACCAATCCATGAGAACATTCTTATTTATCAAAAAACCACAGCCACACCATTACACAAAATAACATAAACAATGACATTGGAAATCATCAATCACATTGCATTAAAAATATCATGGGAATAAATAACATTCCCTAACCCATTAACACCTTTACCAATTACAATTCATAGTAATTTATCCAAATTACCATTATCAATCCTTAAAACTTTATGTTTATTCAATAGCCCATATGCCTTATCCAAATTCATAATTGACCCTACATTTACCCATTTAACCCATCTATCATTAAACAAGAATTAACCGCCTATGCATTACAAGTTCATTTCTCATATCTCATTACCCAAAAACATATTGCATTCAACCATTAGTTGTACGACTATTCCAGTGTATTAACCCACTCAATATATTCATCCATTTCCTCATTATTTTCTAGTAAAAACCACAACATTTCTCATACCATCATCCAATTATTTTTCACCATTTTATATTCACTAATCCTCTTAGGAATTTCTAACCACATTTCGTTAAACAATTGACATAATTATATTCAATCATAATTTCACATTTTCATGTCATGCCAAACAACTCCTTCTGATTTATAAACCTTGGAATATTTATCCTCATTCCATTTACAACATTTCAATTATTAATACATATTATACATGGGTTCCACATTATTATTTGACTTCCCTTCACTTAATCCTATAACACTCTAGTTCTGGTTTTGCCGGTGGACCCCATTGGTGGCCCTAAAATGGTCATATCTCCCTGTACATATCCCACTTGGACTGTGAGGGTTTTAATTGGTCACATAGATGCCATCATTTTATCAAACACTACAACAAAATTAAGAGAAAAATTTGGGAAAAAGAAGAACACAATATTCCATGCACAATTCCAAGATAAAACTGTGGGATAATACTTTTAGACCACCTACCTTGAATATGATGATGAAAACACTCTTAATCATGGACTTAGATGTGAAATCCTGAATACCACGAAACCCAAACCTGGGATCCATTGGAAAAAGGGGGTTTTATGTATTTAGAATATAGTAGGAGAAACTAAACGACCTAATCAAAAAAAGAGAAGCAGGATGATCTTTTTACATACCCATGGATTTGATCCACAACCAATGGTGCTCCAGATGACCAAGAATCAAAGGACAACCACCCATGTGATTTATGGCTAATCCAAGAACATCCCTAGGGTTGCAGGGGTGAAATGGAGGAGAAACCCATGCTGGGTTTTAAAATCCATGAGTGTAAATTTTAAAAATGTTCCATCTTTTTTGGGCCGCTTGGTTTACATGTATGTTTGCAAAACTGTGCCTGATACTTTTTCCAAAAAACAATCCTTTGCATGATTTTATAGAAATTATACATGCTTTTCCTAACTGTATGTCATCCATGTGTAAGAATCCATCCTTAGCAACACGATTACCTGATATTATCTGCAAGGGTTGCCCTAACGGTGAGAAATCTAAGAAACATGCCCAGAAATTCCTTTCACATTATATTTTGTGTCCTTAATCTCTAAAACACAATTTATTCTTCACATAATCTTTTGTAAACACTTATTTATCCAAAAAAAAGTGTCCCAAACCATAACACAAAAAAGATACCTTATGAAAAACTAGGACCTTACAACCTCTTGATCATATAAAGGCTCATCCTCGAGCCACTCTTCCAAGAATCACTAAACATCTGTAACTAGAAGTCATTCCACTAGGTCTGACTATCCATTAACATCCTTCATGTTTTGTGTTGCACATCACAATTATCACCAATCATTGAAAAAAGGAAATTATTTCCCCACAAGCCTTCCTCACTACCACCATAACACTTGTTGAAATCTATTCAAGGATGCATAAACATCATCTATACCCAACCTCAAATTATTCAGTGAGAAAAAATTTGAAAAATCACCCAACTCACAACATGTGGAAGAAATACCGACAACATCATGTCATTTTAGCAAAACCAACTAAATCCTCATCGGTATGATCCTCCTTACAAGTCGTGACACAAATCATATTTCGTCATTTTCTCTATTTTTCAAACTCTAATGGTGACCAACCCAATACCACATGGTTGAAAACATATGATTCATACAACCAAATTTTATAAAAATTCTATTCCACAACTATGCATCTAGGGGAAATCTAAATTGTTAACGTCAAGACCAATAAAACCGGTGACAAATCTCTCTACCATGGCCAACGCAATCGAACTATGACTACACAAATCCTTCCAACTCCAAAATATGATTATGTTTTCAACCAAACAATTAACAGGTATGGTTTTCTACATTATTTTTTTACATGGAAACCCCACTATCGAAAAATAAAAGACAGATCCTTAGCCTGACATTCGCCAATCCTAGCACGTTCCAACTAACAACGTAATAACATCCATAGGGAATTACCCTCCATTTGCATCAATCCGCACCATTGAAATAATTCTATTGAACATTCCTACCCATTCAAATCAAATACTAATACCATTTTCAACTCACTGAGGTACAACATCATTTCAAAAAGGTACATTACTCTACAGCATAAACCCGTAGGTTGGTCCTCTCACCGCACCAATTCAAATTTTCCTACTTTGGTCAGAATACACACTGTTGGATTTTCCAAGAACACACACCTTCCACAAATGGTATTCTACTTTCTTTCTCACCATCCCATGGTTCATACTGACTAGAATATTATCATTATCATTTAGTGAATCTACTATGGTCATTCCCTGAATTCTAGTGAAATTCCATCATCACGGCATTACATCCCTCTAGACCATCATCATATTCACCCACTGCATGACACCACATCTCTTGGACAAGGTTTCCCTCAATGTCAAGATGTTTTAAAACCACCCAAGGGGATGTTTCTCGAGTATGACTCTAACCTTCTATGGAGTTATAGAACCCATTCTCCCTTTCCATAACCAGTTTTCATATCCAACTGCACCCATCCGAGAATTCAATACATACATCACAATATTTACATTGATCTTCTTTGAGGTCTACGATTACACATGGATCACCATCCACCACATCCATGTCCCACATTTCCTCTATAGGGACCCAACATTCACCTCACTAGTTCCTCATTATCACCATAATGCCACTACATCGACTAGATGTTCTCTTGACAATATCTCGGACTGACTTATTACTCCCCAACATTGGATTCTTGTTACTATTTCTCTCCATGTGCGATTCCAACATCCACATATCATAATCTATCTAAAGATGAACTACAAAACATTAACATGGATTTTTATGTTTTTATATAAACAAGAAAATGAACATCTCCATGTGCCCATTATCAGCTTCTGTGAACAGAACCCATGGAATTTTTTGTTATATGGTCCATCCTGAGGACCTCACCTGAATCCATTGGGGGTGTACATCCCATACGCCTGATTAACACTTAATTCTCCTTTGTGCATAATATCAATGATTTCACACATCTAACAAAACACCTTAATGTATCATGGTGAAAAGTCGAAGCCTCTAAACATACCTGGGATGATGTAAATTTGTTGAAAATGATAATCCCCATCTAATGCACACTATGAAGTTGCCTATGAACTCCACCACCCACTTTTCCATTTCAGATTTCAAACAAAAAAACATCCTGACTTTTCAAGTGTATCACTCTCCCCTATCAAACATATCTCATCAACACTTAACCATCATCACTCAGGTGTGATTTTGAACCATGTCTAACCATCGGTGCTCGGAATTGAAATCTGAGGTTACCGATGAAACCACAGTGCCAGAAATTACTTAGGATCACCTTTTCCGAAGGTGCATTTGCTCGGGAGGAGTTGTTAAAAATGTGAGGAATAAAAATAATTGTTTTACAATTTTATTTTATTTCTTTACTAAGAGGATTATGTGTTACGTAAAATAAAGTTGTGTCACAACATTATTTCTCTCTTCTAAGTTGTTTAACATCCATGTGGGGGAGTTGGGGTGGGACCTACTAAATCCTAACTTCTCTTGTTAGGATGTTTGTGAGGTGGGTCACACACGAGCCCCAACACTTCAAATTCTTAAAACTCCCTCTTAAGTGTGTAACCCTAAAAAACTCACCATTGATTAGGGTGACATTCCCTCTTCCCACATTAATTCAAAGCCAACACATTAACATAATTAAGTGAGTTATGTGTTTTGAATTTTGAGTTTTTGAAAATGTTTTCATAAGTAAATAAAATAAGGAAAAGCCTTATTTTATTTCAGTTTTGTTTTTTCTATGGAGAATTGTGAGAGGGAGAGTTCTATACTTTGAAGATCTTCATCTTCCATGTTGAAGAATGTGAAGAACGGTTCTTCTCTGACGAAGAACATCGACCCTTCCACTTAGAAGACTCAGTGACCCAGATTCTTCCGTCTTCATCTTCCTCAACGACAAGGGAGAAGTTTCCGACCGCAGTGATCATCGCCAACGTCAACGTAACTTCCTTCTTTATCATAGCAACAAGTGAGGAGACATCGTTTCCTCCTCAGACGCACCCCGTCATCCACAGAATCTACGTCTGACCCCACGACGCCGTTCTCCACGACACCTGACGTGCGACGTCAAATATCCAATTAGGGGAATTTATTTGGTGTTCTCTTATCTTTTGAGAAAAGAACGATGAGCACGGACCAACCAATTCCAGGTTGATCTACGGATCGTTCGTTCATGCGGATTGATGTTGAGGATTATTGTTTTTGTCCGTGAATTATATCTTTGTCGTATGTCGACTTCTATTAGATGGCCGCTTGCTATCATTATAACGGGAGGAGGTCGGACCACACGAACATGGCCGACCCTCCTCCCCCCTTGTTGTTTAAATTTTTTACGTCACGTGAAAGGCGGCGTGGAGCCGTTGCACCGTGCAAAAATTATGAGGAAGGGCTAAGAAGCGCGGTGTCGTCGCGCCGCGCAGATTAAGTTGAACAAGCCACGGCGCTGTCGCGCCGCGCCGGAAAACGACAAATGAAGCCGAACGGGAGTTGTGGGATACTCGCAGTGAATGACGGGTCCTGGGAGGGCCATTGGCGAAGACGACACGAATTTCTGACCACCAGAACCCGTCCGGTGGTCCACGGAACAGCCCGCCTGCGCGCCTCGCCAGCACGGTGCGCCCGGCGCGCCGCCAAAAGAAGCCACCGTGGCTGAAGCCGCGGTGGTGGAGCATGGTCCCGCGACCGCATGGGACCGGAGGGGGGCGGTGGGACGTGGTCGGCTGCCACGTCCGCTGGCACGGGCGGCCCCACGCGGGGTCGCGGTTCTTCACGCTGGGGCAGCACCCCGCTCCGCTCTGCTCGGCCGTAACCGGTGGAGCCGACCCACCGGTCGGGCCGGGTCGCGCCCAGGGCAGGCCCGTCCACCCTGGCCAGGACGGGTTGCGGCATCCGGGGCGGGTTGACCGGATTCGGGCCGACCCGTGGGGGGGGGCGGTTGGGCCGAGTCGGTCCGGGCCCAGACCCCCCGTTTTCGGACCCCTCACGGTCATTCGCCCATATCTTGAGATGTAAACCTCTGATCGACACATCTTCAGCGGCGATGTGATTCTTGGATCGAGATGGTCGTTTCGATATATCGCACTCAAGGTTTTAGAATACTTTGGGTTCGGCCAGGTTGGTTCATACACGAAACCAACCGGGCCCTCGGAGCGGAAACAATCATATCTAGAGCTCCGGAAGTCCGATTGATGTGCTGTCGACTTTGATGGATTTCTCTAAGTGAGACGGATCTTTTTGATTACTCCGCTCAAGGTTTGGATGTCTTCGGAGTGTGGTCGGGTCAGTTCGCTCACAAAACCAACCGGGCCCCTGTAACAAAAAAGGAAATAAATCACAGACCGGGCATCCGATTGACGCGGCGTCTGTCTCATTGAATTCCTCTTGATGAGATGGAACTTATGGCATACTTCACCTGAGTTTTGGTTGCTTTTGGATAGTGGTGGGGATGGATTGTACCCGAAATCCAACCGGGCCCTTGGAACGGAAAAGCCGATATCTTTCAGACCAGACGTCTGTTTGATGAACTGTCAGTGGCGTTGGTGATCACGTTGAGAAACGGTCCCTATGAGTATACCCTATGAGAGTTCGGGGTATAGTTGAGATATGTCCGGATTGGTTCGCACATGAAACCAACCGGGCCCTGGGGACGAAAATGCTAGTAACTCCCAGACCATGCGTCCGATTGATGCGCTGTCTATTGCATTGAGATCCCTACGACGAGGCGGTCCTTTGAGATACTTTTTCATGGGACTTGTTAAACTTGGAGTATTGACCAGTTGCTCGTGGAGCGGACCCTCCTGGATACGAGCGTACGGAGTACGGAGACCGTGTAGCTGACTGAGACCTGACGACTGCTTGACCGACTCGACTTGGAGTGAGTCGACAAGCCTAGTGGACGGAGCATTTCATTGTTTGGGTGCAGAACCATGATGGACGGAGCACTACCTGTGTGACAATGCAGACCCGTTGTACCCGTCCGTAGAGTACCTCTGTAGGCTACTAGGGGGTGTGCACTACTGTTTTTTGGTGGCATACCCCGGCGGGAAGCACTACTGTGTTTGGGTGGCTGGCCCACAGTACTCGACAGGAGGAGTACCTCAGCAGTCTAAGGTTAGTGAGAAGTACCTCAGAGTCGTGACAGGACCACTGTACACTACAGAGATGGGGCTCTTCAGCAGTTACGGTTTCGATAATGAAAATCTTGGTTTGAGCTGAGACTTTTGACTTTTGTGTTTACCTCATGATTGAGATGGGTCACTTGATAGCTTAGGTATATGTATGGGCATATACATGGGTTGTGGTTATCCATTGATTTCATGATCTTGGTGTTTTCCTCATGATTGAGATGGGTCACTTGATAACTTAGGTATACGCATGGGCATATACCTAAGTAGAGGTTATCTGTTGAGATCTTCTTTGTGGTTATCCATGTTGGTTTCAGTGAGACCTTCAGGGTCTCGGGGTCCCTACTGAGTATCATTATACTCACCCCTACACGGGCTACGCCCGCACCTCGTTGTGTTGGTTGCAGACGACAGGTAGTGCTGACGGAGGCCGAGTGTTCGAGGACTGGACGGTACCTGGAGGTGGACTACACGACGAGTCAGTACCTGGAGGTGGACTATACGATGAGTCTGTAACGGAGGTGGAATTCACGATGAGACAACACTCAGATGAGGTTGATGGGCGAGAGCATTGTGGAGTCTATCTTTACCTACCCTTTAGGTAGGATCTGAGGAGGACGACCCAGGAGCCGCTTCCGTTCTTCTAGATGTTGTCTTTTTCTGTTGTACTTTTTTCAGTTGTAGTTGTACTTTCATTTGGGTTTGTATTCTAGCCCTTTTTCCTTTCATCACATCTCTTTGTACTTAGTTTTTTACTTCCTCTTGTACTCTGTGGTGTTTTGTTAACTTTTTTTAAAGGCAATGCCTTCCCAGTTATCAGGATTTACGCCTTTGGTGCTATTCGCCAGCCCCTAGCCTATGGAAGGCGGGCTTAGGGTAGTCAAGGCACGGGCCCCGAGGATGGGTCGTGACAAATTGGTATCAAAGGAGTCGGTTCAACCGCAGAACTTTTAACTCTGATATTTTCTTTCCGTGAAACAATAGTGTTAAGGGTACCAAGTGTGGTCTTCAGTTCAGGGAGTCCAGTGTTGGTGCAGGCTGCTGATGTAACCATACACCAGGACCCTGACAACTGATTTCAGACTTTGTGCACGAAAACACTGATTGTGTGTGTTCTTTCAAAGGACTTCCCTTAAAATAGCTCAAACCATGTCAGCTCACCAGTTATAATCGTTCGACCGTGTCACGTTGTTTCTTTCAGGATGCCTTTTCACGGACGACCAGCTAGAGCCCAGGGGGATGTGCGTACTGACAGCCTGCTGAGCGACGAGGCTTCGGTATAGGGCCCTCTTGCAGTTGAGGCATCAGCGGAGGCACCAACGGTACTACCATACGTTGGGCCACCGATGCCACCAGCCCCAGAAGTACACGATGCACGCCACTTGAGAGCGATGTTCGAGTTCCAGCACCAGAGGCCACCCAGGTCCCAGGGAGAGACGGACCCACAGGCGGCTGAGATTTGGATGGAGGCAGTGGTGAGAGTCTTCAGGTTAGTGGGGACGCCTGCACACTTCATGGTGATCTTTGCTGCCAGCCTTTTTCAGGAAGCAGCAGGCAGGTGGTGGAGCCACTTGTTCTAGTTCTTCGACGGGATGACCTTCGCATGGGAAGAAATTTAGACCTTCTTCAGGGTAGAGTTTGTGCTAGTAGCTCTACACCCCGAGCGTGTTCAGAAGCTGCTGCCTTTGCCGCATGTTTTTTGATCAGTAGCTGAGTCATCTATGGGAAGTATATAGATGATACAGAGGTCCAGGTGGACCAGACCAGCAGTTGGGCGATCTTGGGTTTTAGGACCGGTGGTGCGGGGAACCCGGGGTGGGGTCAAAGCCAGCCGTACGAGGAGTAGGAAGTGTTATGAATACTGCAGGAAGGGTCACCTGACAGGTGACTGTCTGACCCCCCCCCCCCCCCCCCCCCGCACTATCGATCCACAGGCGTTGGAGGAGCCACCGAGGCAATAGAGCTCTGGGAGCAGGTGGACATGAGAAGAACTTGTGGATACATCCCTTGTACATCAAGTTCCATATTGTTGTTGTATTCATGTATTTGTACTATGAGCTTCAATAATAAAAAGACACTTATCTTTGTTTGCTTTCCTGTCCTTTTGTTTGGTTGATACTGAGTGGTCCCAGTTAATACTGTTGACTTGACCCTCACTTTCGAGATTTCTACTGGAGGAGACCTAGTGACCTCGCACTGATGCCGACAGTGTGACTCGACCCATGGAGGCGAGAGTGACAGTTGGATCTCTTGGAAGTTACGTCGAGGCCTTACGACGTCATCCATGGAATGAATACATCATTCATGCCAGGATTGACTGTATTAGGCAATGGGTGTGGTTCATCCAGGGGATGAGACCGAGTTTCTCTTTTCGTCAAAGGAGAAATTCTAGCAGCTCTTTCAGATCATAGGAAAAGAAGGTGCAGATTGTCCAGGAATGGATGAAGACTACACAGTGCAGTAAGAAACAGGAAACAGGCGCCACTCTTAGAGACTCAAGCATGTTAAATGTTTCAAGAAGAGGAAGCATTAAGGAGAGATGATTCTGCGAAGCAGCGGACATGGAGGCAGAGCTAGGAAAGCAGCATGAGGTGGTGTACCTTTTTAACATGCTTCAACCACCCGCCTTAGTTGTCCCCACCAGGCTCAGGGAACTGGAGGGCGGAGGAAGAGTACGGCTGCATGCGGTCAAGGAGTGTGACCTAATGGCTCTAAAGATGACTCAAGGGAAAGTCTGTATCCACTACTAGTTTCCATACTGATATACGTCGATATGAATCATTCCTTCCTTCCAAGAATCTTGTCCCAAACCTAGAGTTTCCGGTAAGCTGTAGACTTGACCCTCACTTCTGGAGATACCTTAGGATAAGACTCGATAATCCTACTTACGCTGACAGTGTGGTCAGACCCTCAAGGCGATAGTTTCGGTTGGAATCTATTTGTGGCAACGTCGAGGCCTTACGACGTTGGTTTGATTATGGACTGGGCAATCACATTTCATACACAAATTGATGGTATTAGGAAAAAAGGTTGTGGTTTAACTACGACATCGAAATGTCGGTGAAAAGGAAACCTCAGCCAGCACAGGATAAAGTCATCCACAAGAGGGTACGACCGATCACTCTTGAGTCGGTCAACCTTACCCTAGTGGCAGCAGTCGTTTTGAGTTCCAGTTCTAACAGGAATTGGAGACCTCTAGAGTTTGAGGATGACGATCACATACTTATACGGGTCTCACCTCGACGATGTTTACGGAGATGTGGCCAAGGCTTTAAGCTATCTCTGAGGTTCAGCGGACCTTCATAGGTCCCCAGCTGGGTAGGCGTGGTGGTTTACCTCTTGAACCATCCACCTCAGTTGCACTAGGTGCACGACAACTTCCATGTATCTCAGCTGAGGAGATACGTGCTCGACCATTCACATATCATCGACCATGGGGAGCTGAACGATAGCGATGGGGTGACTTTCACGGGGGTTCCAGTGGGGATCAAGGATCGGAAAAGGCAAATCCTATGAGAACGGTCTATTCCTCAGGTGCACTTTCACTGGCAGTACAGGAACCTCCAGGCAAGCACATGATAGCGGGAGGCTCAGATGCGTGCTCCGTACCGCTTTTGTGGCCATAGTTTATGTTGAAGCTTTACGGGGACGTAAATCCCTATGGTGGGAGAAACGTAAAGACCCGTAAAATTCAAGGGAAATTTTTTCTAAACTTTTTTTGGAATTTTACAAGAATGCAGTTTCTGACGGTGCCTGATTCTGAGGCCCTGTGTGCCCGGAATCAATTTCTGAAGTTTAGCTCGAGAACGTTCAGTGAACGAATAAGTGGGTTTTCCAAACTTTTGAACCGGTGCTCGTAATTGAAATCCTAGGGCACCGATGAAACCGCAACACCGGTAATTTCTTAGGAGCACCTTTTCCGAAGGTGCGTTTTCTCAGGAGGAGTTGTTAAAAATGTGAGGAATTAAAATAATTGTTTTACAATTTTATTTTATTTCTTTACTAAGAGGTTTAAGTGTTAAGTGAAATAAAGTTGTGTCACAACTTTATTTCTCTCTTCTAAGTGGATTAACTTCCATGTGAGGGAGTTGGGGTGGGACCCACTAAATCCTAACTTCTCTTGTTAGGATATTTGTGAGGTGGGGGCCACACGAGCCCCACCCCTTAAAATTCTTAAAACTCCCTCTTAAGTGTGTAACCCTTCAAAACTCACCATTGATTAGGGTGACTTTCCCTCTTCCCACTTTAATTCAAATCCAACACATTAACTTAATTAAGTATGTTATGTGTTTTGAATTGATAGTTTTTGAAAATGTTTGCATAAGTAAATAAAATAAGGCAAATCCTTATTTTATTTCCGTTTGGTTTTTGCTATGGAGAATTGTGAGAGGGAAAGTTCTATACTTTGAAGAACTTCATCTTCCACGTTGAAGAACGTGAAGAAGGGTTCTTCTCCGATGAAGAACATCGACCCTTCCACTTAGAAGACTCGGCGACCCGGATACTTCCGTCTCCATCTTCCTCAATGACAAGGGAGAAGTTGCCGACCATGGTGATCATCGCCAACGACAATGTACCTTCCTTATTTATCATAGAAACAAGTTAGGATACGTCGTTTCCTCCTCAGACGCACCCCAACATCCACGGAATCTATGTCCGACCCCGCAACGCCGTTCTCCACGACACTCGACGTGCAGCGTCAAATATCCAAGTAGGGGAATTTATTTTGTGTTCTCCTATCTATTGAGAAAACAATGACGAGCGCGGACCAACCAATTCTAGGTTGATCCGTGGATCGTTCGTTCTTGCGGATTGATGTTGAGGGTTATAGTTTTTTTCTGTGAATTATTTCATTGTCATACATCGACTTCTATTAGATGGCCTCTTGCTATAATTATAATGGGAGGAGGTCGGACCGCATGAACACAGTCGACCCTCCTACCCCCTTGTTGTTTGAATTTGTTGCGGCAAGTGAAAGGTGGCGCAGATCCATTGCACCGCGCGGAAATTATGAGGAGGGATAAGAAGCGCGGCGCAGTCGGGCCGCGCCAATGATGTTGAACAAGCCATGACACCGTTGCGTCGCGCCGGAAAAGGACAAACGAAGATGCAGAGACGTTTTGGGATCCTTGAAGTGAAGGACGAGTCCCGGGAGATCCATTGGCAAAGACGACATGAATTTCCGACCACCGGAAACCGTCCGGTGATCCGCGGAACAGCCCGCCGGCAAGCCTCGCCTGCACGGCGGAGCCGGTCGCAGGAGGCGGCGGCGCCCGGCGCGCCGCCGGAATAAGCCACCGCGGCTGAAACCGCGGTGGCGGAGCGTGAGCCCATGACCGCGCGGGTCCAGAGGGGGGCAGCGGGACGCGGCCGGCAGCCGCGTCCACTTGCACGGGCGGCCCCACGCGGGGTCGCAGTTCTTCACGCGGGGGCAGCGCCCTGCTCCGCTCCGCTCGGCCGTAACCGGCCAAGCCGACCCACCGAGCAGGACAGGTCCCGCCCAGGCCGGGCTGGGCCACCCCGGCCGGGCGAGGTCGGGTCGCCCCTGTTCGGGCCGACCCGGGGGGGGGGGGGGGTGGTTGGGCCGGGTCGGTCCGGGACCAGACCCCCCGTTTTCGGACCCATCACGGTCTTTCTCCCATATCATGAGTTGTAACCTCCGATCAACGCACCATCAGCGGAGATGCGATCCATGGATCGAGACAATCGTTTCGGTATACTGCACTCAAGGTTTCAGAATACTTTGCGTTCGGCCGGTTTGATTCGTACACGAAACCAACCGGGCCCTTGGAGAGGAAACGCTCATATCTTGAGCTCCGACGTCCGATTGACATTCCGTCAACTTTGATGGATTCTTCTAAGTGAGACGGATCTTTTGTCTTACTCCGCTTGAGGTTTGGATGCCGTCGGAGTGTAGTCGTGTTGGTTCGCTCACAAAACCAACCGGGCCCCTGGAACGAAATATCCAATAACTCACAGACCGGGTGTCCGATTGATGCACCGTCTATCTTGTTGAATTCCTCTTGATGAGACTGAACTTTTTTAATACTTTTCCTGAGTTTTGGTTGCTGTTGGATAGTGGCCAGGTTGGATTGTTCTCAAAATCCAACCGGGCCCTTGCAACGGAAAAGCTGATATCTTTCAGACCAGATGTCCGTTTGATGAACCGTCAGCGGCGTTGGTGATCACGTTGATAAACGGTCCATATGAGTATACCCTATGAGAGTTCGGGGTACAGTTGAGATACAGACGGATTGGTTCGCACACGAAACCAACTGGGCCCCAGGGACAAAAAGGCTAGTTACTCACAGACCGGGCGTCTGATTGACGCGCCGTCTGTTGCGTTGAGACCCCTATGATGAGGCGGTCCTATGATATGCTTCTTCGTGGGACTTGTGATACTTGGAGTATCGACCTGTAGCTCGTGGATTGGTGCCTCCCGGAGACGAGCGTACGGAGTACGAAGACTGTGTAGCCGACTGAGACCTGACGACTGCTTGACCGAATCGACTTGGAGTAGGTCGACTAGCCTAGTGGATGGAGCACTACTTTGTTTGGGTGATGACCCATGGCGGACGGAGCACTACCTGTGTGACAGTGCAGACCCGTGGTACTCGTCCAGAGAGTACCTCTGCAGGCTACTATGGGGTGTGCACTACTATGTTTGGGTGGCATACCCCGGCGGGAAGCACTACTGTGTTTGGGTGGCTGGCCCGCGGAACTCTACAGGAGGAGTACCTCAGCATTCTTAGGTTAGTGAGAAGTTCCTCGGAGTTGTGACAGGACCACTGTACACTCCAGAGATGGGGCTCTTCCGCAGTGACAGTTTCGATAACGAAAATCATGGTTTGCGCTGAGACTTATGACCTTTGTGTTTACCTCATGATTAAGATAGGTCACTTGATAACTTAGGTATATGTATGGGCATATACCTGGGTAGTGGATATCTATTGATTTCATGATCTTGGTGTTTTCCTCATGATTGAGATGGGTTACATGATAACTTAGGTATACGCATGGGTATATATCTAAGTAGAGGTTATCTGTTGAGATCTTATTTGTGGTTATACATGTTGCTTTCAGTGAGACCTTGAGGGTCTCAGGGTCCCTACTGAGTATCATTATACTCACCCCTGCACGAGCTATGCCCACACCTCGTTGTGTTGGTTGCAGACGACGGGCAGTGCAGACAGAGGCCGAGTGTTCGAGGACTGGACGCTACCCGGAGGTGGACTACACGACAAGTCTGTACCTGGAGGTGGACTACACGACGAGTAAGTAACGGAGGTGGACTTCACGTCGAGACAACACTTGGAGGAGGTTGACGGGCGAGAGCGTTGTGGAGGCTATCTGTACCTACCCTTCAGGTAGGATCCGAGGAGGACGACCTAGGAGCTGCTTCCGTTCTTCCAGCTGTTGTCTTTTTCTATTGTACTTTGTTCAGTTGTAGTTGTACTTTCATTTGGGATTTTATTCTGGCTCTTTTTCCATTCAGCACTTCTCGTTGTACTTAGTGTTTTACTTCAACTTGTACTCTGTGGTGTTTTGTTTACTTTTTTTAAAGGCAATGCCTTCCTAGATATTTGGATTTGTGCCTTTGGTGCTAGTCGCCAGCCCCTGGCCTATGGAAGTCAGGCTTGGAGTAGTGACGGCACGGGCCCTGAGGACGGGTCGTGACACTCTCCTTATCACTTAATAACTGAACCATTCATACAAACATATTCAGCCACGTGAACACCCTCACCTTTGTTTTCTCCATTGAGTGAAATAATAAACCACAATCCATCAAAATTTGTCTCTTCCACTCTAAAAATAACTTCGATACCTCTATTAATTATCACACAAAAATGGATGTGAGGCATCCCTACAATAAAACCCTTTGAAACAATCCTTAAATCCTATCACAACAACTGGGAATCCCTTACAAATGATTTGGGGAAACACCATACCATTTACTAAACTCAGTGGTAATCTGTATATGTTGAAACAACCTATTAATAATCTCCCATGTTTCATATTCCAAGGTACTTGAATCTCTATCCTTACATCCCACGAGGTCATCCTTTATTTTCCAAATCAATTTTCATTTAACGACAACTCGAGTATCACCCCAACCCATCAAATTTCCCACATATCCCTCTAGGATAGGCCTTTACCATACAACATTCTGAGTTACACTATTAGAGTTCAAAATATCTGCATGTGTGACAAACCAAAAAATAACTAGAACCCTATCAGACCACTCTCATAGGTCCCCTTATTGGATAAATGATACCAACTACCAAGAATGGTTTCAAAATTAGGAATATCCATTGGTCCTCTTTCCAAACGATTCATATCCTCACACAACTAAAGCAATGGTCTTGCATGGAACTATCACTCCCATTCTGATACACACAATCCTTAGGGAACCATTCAACCATCTACTCAAGGTTCCACGCCAAAGGTGTACAAATTCATCAGATCTACGAGGAAAAAATCATATCCCGGATTCAAAACACAACTCATAAAATCTCTACTCACAAGGTCACCAAGGCCCATGCACTATCCTTATGGTCTAACATTCACTTAGTAAATTCATGAACCACGAAAGTTTCCTAACACACATTACCAAACAATGCCTCATAACCCAGAGGCCACAACCCTACCAAGGGGTCCCTAAACATAAAACCTAGGACATATCATAATTTGAAAGGCCTCTTAATCCAAACCCATTGTTTCAATCTAGGTCACTATCACTTCCCAACAAACACATAAAAGGGCCAAACCGACAATGAAAGGGATACCAACCTTTGAACATAGTCAATCACATTTTTAACATATAGTTCATACGACGCTTTGATGAACTACATTTAATATTTAAAGGGGGAACTCCTCCATCAGGGTGAACATAGTGTTACCTATTCACTTAATCCCAAGTCTTTAGCCAGTACATCTTTACAAAAATTCTTCATTTACAACAATATACCTTCATCTTATGCTTATTTTCCATTTTACAACATGTTATAATCATCATTTTAACTCATTTACACCTTTCATTAGGTGAAATCATAATCAATTTTTCCATAATTATGGAATCATTTTTATTTTAGACAACAAATCAATATTTACAATTTATCACATCACAAAATGTTAACTTGATCACAACATTTCAATATACATGAAATTCGTTAATTATTATTTTTAATTCATTTCATTCAACCATCTAAATTACCATTATTATGAATCATTTTCTTCAGATTTATAATGAATGTAAAATGAATTCTTCCAAATATACCCTGAACACCCATCCATTATGTGTACCTACAGTGATGAATGCAACGCACTTCATTAGGTGCCTAAAATGATGAATTAAGGTACAAACTCATGCCATTCCAACCATGTAAAAAATAGCATAAATCTGTCAAATCTCAGAACAAGTGTATCGCCCAATGGTGAAATATCATTCCACTTTTATAACACACATTAAGAACAACCATTACCACATAGTTTGACTTTTGTTTTCACTAGTACATTGGTTAGATACTACCATAAAATAGATCATTATCAAGGATCAATGCATCATAATCCCCTATTGATCATCCCCAAATAGCAATAAAGAGAAAAAAAACTCTTCTAATACAATTTTTTAATGTCTAAGACCTTGAAGACATTATTCAGTGCCACGAGCCGAGTCGTCACATGACCTCAAGCACGCCTCCCCGCATTCTAAAAGTTGTTGACTAGTGGCGAGGGTCTAGTATGTCACATGGGGATACTATGACCTCTTTGATAGATTAACACAAAATAGAAAACAATATAAATATCTAATGAAATATGAAGGACTAATAACTTCCATAGCCAAGAATTTTCCAAACAGTGTTGAAACCTCAAGTCACATACAAAAACGCCCCACCCTTCTAGTAGTGCAATTGAATGAGACCCAAAAATATTAAAAATATAAAAAAACTTTAAATTCATCTCAACCATATGTCTAGATCCTTCTCCAAGTGCATCCAAATCCCAACTCAATATCTTAGAGTAGGGCCTCTACCCTAGTCCTGACCTACAACCAAGATATTTTCTCGGGTAACCAACATTGTCCCATGTAGGGTGTGAGTAAAAAAATCAGTAGGCCACCATCTACAGTGTCTACAATATATATAGTCTTGAAGATAGTGCATTCAGGGATAAAATAAATGTTTAGTAAGAGAAGGAAAACTCAGGTGCCATTTGATATCCAAGGTTCACTTAATTAACTTGTATCATTTATCCATATTTAATTTCATTACCATCCTTATTACAAAATACATTTTGATCACATGTTCCATGGTTTGGGCATAAATATCATCTACACAAGGGTATAAGTCAATCAATCACAAATCATAAGGGAAATAAGACAAACCCCTATCTTAGTATGGATCCACATATCACATCAACACATTATCCTCCCCTCAAAGACTCGGTCTGGGTGGAATGAAACCATTAGGGGAATAGTGGATTCGTCCAATTCACTAACCCATGCATTTATGGGGCGGAGTTTAGAGCCTCAGTCTTACTTGACATGTGGGCATAGAACCTCAAGACAATACCCTACTCTACCAAGCCATGCGCACATGCTTATTTATCGAATCCCAACAACCATACCATATCACAACATAACATAACCATTACCATTGGTAATAATCAATCTAAATTAAAAACAAAAAACATGGTAATTAATAATATTCCATAACCTATTAACACATTTAACAATTACAATTCATAGTCAATTATCCAAATTCCCATTTTCATTCCTTAAACCTTTATTTTTATTCAACAAATCCTATGCCTTATCCAAATTCATAAATGACCATACATTTACACATTAAACCCTTTTATCATTTCAAAATAATTGCCAACTAATTACTTACCTGTACATTTCCCACATGTCAATACACAAAAACTTATTACATACTTCAATTAGGTGTACCACAATTCCCATTTATTAACACATTCAACATATTTATCCATTTCCTTATTAAATCACATTAGTATTCTCCCCATTTCCACTTACATAATCTAATTATATGTTCAAAAATTAAAATGAACTAATTATCTTTAAGATTCCTAACCAAATTTTTTCAAATTGTTGACATTATCCAATTCGAACAAAATTTTCCATTTTCAAGTCCTACCCAACAGCTACTTGTGACTTATCAACCTGGGATTATTTATCGTCATTCCAATAACAACATAATTAAAAATTAATACATATTCAACATGGGTTGCATATTAATATTATACAACCATTCACATAACCATACCGCACACTTGGTATGGGCTTGAAGGTTCACCCCCTGGGTGGCCCTAAAATGGTCACGTCCTCCACTATGCATCCCACATGGACCGTGACAGTTTAAATCATCCACATAGATACAAACTTTTTATAAAACACTCTAATGAAACCAATAAAATAATTTTGTAAAAAGAAAGACATGATATTCCATGAAAAAATTCAAGATAAAACGATGAGATAATAATTTTAGAGAAACTACCTAAAATTCGATGATGAACACACTCTTAATCATGACATACATTCGGATTAAAGCATCACATGAATCATCATCCAATGTTTCACTAGAAGAAGTGGAATTTAGGGATTCGTATGAATATTAGAGAAACCACGATCCCAAATACGAAAAGGATATAAAAGATGAACATTATACATACATGAGGCTACAATTGATAACCAAAGGTGCTGCCAACAACCATGAATTTAAGGAAAACAACCCTTGCGATGTTTTGTTCACCGAGGATAATCACAATGGTTACAGGGGTGAAATAGAGGAGAAACCTATATTTGGTATTAATCGAGTGCTAAAGTTTCTTAATCATTGGTCCACAACTGCACGGTTACCTGGGATGAACCCCACATTATTCCCAAAGCGTGTGAAAACCATGAAACATGCCTAAAAAATCCATTTTCATTTTCATTCATGATCCAAATCCCTAGAACACCCCTGAGTCTTCAAATGATCATTGGGAAACACTAATTTATCTAGAATGAAGAATCCCAAACAAAAAAATTATAAAAAACATACCTTAAGAACGCATGGGACCTTACATATGGGGTATCTTTTTTAGAAATAATTGTAATGATTTCTACAATAAGAAATCTTTCCATTATTCCTATCACAAAAATCCACATATTATTCACTTTCTTCATCTATAAAGATGAGAAAATAGTTCTGAAAATAGTTCTGATTATTTTAAATCATCCTATAAATATTAAACTATATCCTAATAGTATTTTCATTGAATAAAATATCACATTGGCTATTGGTTTTATATTTTTGAATAAAACTTTTTATGGAGAACTATTAATTATATTTTTGAGCTAATTGGTAAAAATGTTAATTATTCTAATCAGTGATTAAATATAAAAATTATCCTCAAAAATATTTTTAAACTAAATTTTATTTTTATAGTGAATTATTTTTTATAACAAATTCTAACATATATAGTGAATTAAATTGGTAGTGGTAGAATTTTCTTGGTATATCAATAAATCTATCCCCGGAATAACGAAATTTAAATCCTTCATCATGTTCAAATCCTATGATCTTATTACTAATTTCAATTTTTTCTTTAGTCAATTTATTAAAATAAATGAAATGAAAATGTAGTACTATGTGTCAAAAATTTCTTCATTAATAGTTTATAACTAGTTCATTAAAATTATCTTGATATAGAATAGGAAAACATTCAATCAATTTTATTACAAATATTACTTATATTGAATTAAAAATTTCAATGCACTGTAAAATGCATCTAATAATTTATGTATCCTACTAAATTGGATGAGAACTAATATAACATTCCTTTGAGAGGTGAGACATTTTAATTTCATTATTCATTGACATGGAATAGTTAATTATGTTAGCTATTTACCTAAATAAATTTTTTATTTGGAACATAACATGTAGAAGAATATATAGGACTCATTTCATGAGTAATGGTGGATTCAAAATTTTGTCTTATTTTGATATATTTTAATGACACAATTTTCTTCATTTATGGATTTTTTTATATGATGAAATTAATTTCTAAATTTTATGTATAATTGATTTAAATTGATTTTTAGAACACCTTATTTCAATGAAAATAGTTTTCACAGTTTCAAGTTACTAAAACTGAATATTTTAGGAATTTATACATTTTTATTGATTTAAATATTTTTTATAACATAATTACAATTTTAATATATTTTTGAAAATTATTTGTTGGGTAAATTCCAATCAGTGAAACAAAAAAGTGCCAGTCAAGGAAATTCAAATGTCCTAATTAAATATTAATAAATATACTAGATACTATTATTGTTGTAATAAATGGTGAACCATATATATGGTGATTTTGTGGGGACCAAAACATACTAAAAACATTCAAAAAATAACAAAACAACCAAATTAGATTGATGGAGTGATGGTGTACATAATTCTATAAAACGAACAAATGGGTCTATACCAATGACACACAAGACTTCATGATTTCTACCACATATGATAGAGTTTTCTAAATATGAATGAGGGACTATTGTAATGACAAACAAGACATCATTTCATTCAATTAGAAAATGTTGTGCAAGTATTTCATGAAAATCAAATTTAGACATATAGATAAATCAAATTTTAAAATTTTAGCACCTATTATTGTATGTCATATTACTCCTCCCAGATACATGTCCTTTAGCTCAAACATCTTCCATAGATCCCTTTCTATTTAAAAGATTATTATTAATGAATCTTACCAAAAAATGATATATTCATATACGATGTAAGTATGAATACAAAGTATGAAACCGACATTTTTTTCTTAACGTGAGGGTATATTCATAATATCTTATAAAACTAAACAAACTAAAAAAGATCAAGATGAATCAAACAATATCAAGTATCAGTGCACTAAAAAATCTACCTAAGACACTATCTACACATTAATCTAATATTTAATGGAAAGAACTGAGTGATTATTGAAACAACACATGTTTATGGGACAACTGTGATGCTAATCAGTGACCATATATTCGCATGGTGTCTATAAAGGACCATAATAAGTCAAAATTTCATTTTTTAATCTCTCTAGACAAGTCTCAAACACCATAAGATTCCCTTTGGCATCATAGTTTATTTAACATCGACTATTAAACTCCTAGGTCACTATATTCATTCTGTACCACCAGGAAAATTTATAAAGCTTTTGTTTTTGAGAAAAATAAATATCATGGATGACTTGTGTTATATTATATAAAATTTACGCTTACACTACATTAAAGACCCACATAAATATCATTACACATAACATTGAGTTTCTAAGAAATAACTTTTAATTATTATATGAATAAGATAATAAACTAGACATAAAATTATTGTTAATGAATATTATTACCTATCTTATGAAAGAATTTCGATTATTAGATGAAATCATTAGGTAACAATTGTTTAGAAATAAAAATATATACCAATATATTCTAAATGAAATATTTCTATTTATATCATCCTTATGTTATTTTTTTACTAATAAAATATATTAGTTAAAATTATTGAATGATATTAATGGAATATATAATTTATAAATTCCATAAATTTCTTTTTACATTTATAAAAATATTATAAAAATAATAGAAGAACATACCCAATTTTTTATTTTAAAAACCTTTATTTTTTAAAAAGGTTAAATTTCACAATTTTTAATAGAAAACCCATTTCTAATCCTATTTTTAACACTTTTAATTATTATATATGAGAAAATAAACATTTTTTATAAATGAATTAAATTATTTACATTTCATGATTTTTTTTGATATGTATCATTTTTGGATGAATATTAAAAAATAAAAAATTTAAATTAAAAAAACTTTTACCATCAAAATAATTTATAGTGTAAAATTATATTACAATTTTTTTTTGTAAATTATAAATAGGTAAAATTGTGTAAATTTAATATATTTTTGGTAATTGGTATTAGTTTTACATTTTATTTAGATATAAAAATTAATCAATATTTTCAATTTTTAAAACATTAATAACATGTTCCCTCTCCTTATGAACAATATTAATAGTAAATTAATTAGTGAATGTTATATGATTTGAATTTTTTAAAATGGAATACATATTTATAATAAGAGGTTCAAAATTATATAAAGAGTCCTATTTTATTGTTCGGAATTATTAATTGTCTCTATAATAATTTTTTTTTCTGAACATGATAAACAGTAAATCATATAATTAAGTGAAATATAAACTAATATAAAATTTCATAAACACTTTTCATATTTTCATTGGATGAGTGGGTTTTGACCAAAACATCATTTTGATGAAATTATATACTTTTTAATCAGTTTTTTTGATAAAAATACATTTATTATATTTTATTTAATGAAATGATAAATATGTGATACTCATATTTTCAATAACTATATAATTTTTAATATGGCTATTAGATAACATAAATTAGAATATAAATTTTCAATAAAAATGTGAAATGTTTTTTTATCATATTAATTTATTTTTATTTTATTGTAAATAAATAAATACCTTAAAGGATTCATCAATGATGCTGCCTTAATTGATTATTAAATGGAAATACTAAATAAGTGATATTAGAAAATATTAAAATAAATAAAATATGATATAATCGATTTCGTCTTACAATTATATAGATGACATTAACATGTTAGATATTAGTTAATAAGCCAGATGGATGATATCATGTTGTTAAGAAATTTTGAAAAAGGAAAATATTAAATAGTGTGAAAATTGTGAGAAATGATATTTTATGAAATTAATATTTTAATAAATTATTTAAAAATCAAAAAATATTAATTAACAAAGGGAAGGAATATTGTCTAAAATATCATATATGAAATAGTTATTATCCAATTAACACTTAATATGTAAAAATTACCTTATATTATCATTAATAACATTGTTAGCATTGTTATAATTAATATATATTAAATATGAGTTAATCAAAATGAGAAGGACTAAAATAACAAAAATACATGAATAAAAACTTTTGGTTGATCATATTACAATATTAACTCAACATAACTTTGAATCTATTTATTTTTTTGTTATTTGGATTGATATTGAAAATATTTTATGTGAATATATTTTAAAATTCCAAAATTTCCCCTCCCAGTAATTGTAAAATGGGACCTCCTCCATAACTTCATCACACCCCATTGACCCTTATTGATTTTCCAACCCATAAAAATTTACATTAGAAACATCTATATCCACATTAAATATGTCATGTTATTCTCAAAATACAAATCATAGTGTCCCTGATATAATGGAAATCATTATTACCAACTCTCTTAAGAGTATTTATTATACTAAATTTTCTTCATGTGTTTTTTCATTATAAATTTATAAATAACATATCACCTATAAGATGAGATGTTATTATTATTATAGAAAATCCCATATTCCCCCTTTTATGGGAACTAGGAAAAATAAAATCAACACTCAATTGTAAGTACAACATGACGTCTCTATTTCATTGTTTAATATATTTTTCATCTTCACATTACATGGACGGTTGTAATGATAGAAAAAATATATATACATGAAAATTATAAAATATTTATTCTTCGAAAAAATATATAAACCATTTTAATTCATATAAACTATCCATTAATGGAATGATATCAATGTTCATGTTTACATACGACCAATAGTCTCCACACATTGATGTGATTCATTAAACCTTATCCCCATTAAAATGATTATATAATTAATATAATGACTAAAAATTATATATACTACCTTAATAAATGTCAGGAAATTAAATAACCATTCCTATTTGCATGAAACTAGACTTATATGACAATTCCTTCATAGGAAATGGAAGTAATTAACACTCGAAAGAAGAGTAATAAAGAAATGTTATTGAAAATTTGTGATAACATGATCATATAAGATTCTAGAAATAAAATATTTTTCTACAAGATGGTAATAGAATTATTCAAATCATTATATATCAATTTTGGATATTTATAATGGAAATTAGACCTAAGGTAATGGAATTTTATCTCAATCATTATTTTCCTGAGATATATGCCATATTAACCACTCATTCATTTTGTGTCATATATATAGTATCTTATTACATTTTATTTTATTAATTCACTTTCATTAATTATATTAAATAATTTATGGTGATGTTTTCCTTTTATTGGTATCAGGATTCAATAGATTTTCATGTAGTCATAGGATTATGTCTCACTTTTGTTTATATGATTCAAATGACATATACACCACTGATTTATTATATGTCATGTATATTCTTCCCATGAATAATTTTTTTGGCACTTATATATCATATTTTGGTGTCTTAATATCCATATAATTATATTTCAATCAATGGGAATATGATTCTACCGATTATAAAGTGATGATTATTTATTTCAAAATCTCATCATTATTATGGATTTTTAGTTATATGCCTATATTTTGGATTATTTATATTTCACAAAAAAATTTCAATATATTTTTTCAAAAGTGTTTTTAAAATTATTAAATGGATGGTTATTTTCATTTTTATCCATTATTTACTTTTTATTACATGATTTTAGTGGAATTTTTGGTCATTTTTTTGAATGATGTACATTATCAATTTACAGGAAAATGTTGGAAATGAATGTTTTTTTTATCTTATATAGTATGAACCTAATTAATCAACAAAATGATGCACTTTTAATTGGATGCTCACCTTACAATCTGAGAAGGTAATTTCAAAGAAATGTTTTTATCTTAAAATTTCACATAATTTTATGAAAATAAATATTCTTGAATGAAGAATATGAATTTTCCTAAAAAATTATTTTCATGTGATCTCTCAAAATTATTTTCTTTCTAAAATAACATTTTCTGATGTTTATTATGTTTTACTAGTCATAGGATTCAATTTTTAAAATATTCTTATATCAATGAATTATTTATTATAATGATGGAATTATTTTTATGGAACCCATTTATCCCCTTGGGTTAGTTTATGATTGAATGATGTTTATGAGTCACCTTCCATTCCAAGGGTTTTGATATGAAAAATGATTTACGTTTTTGTGGAAAAAATATGTCTGGGTTTAATTATTTAGGGGTGAGAACTATATCTACATCTAATTTAATGGGTAATGATTCTTATTTCATGACTTATAAAGTACATAAATTAGGAATGAAAATAGTTCAGTAATACGAGGATGGAATAGGTAGTGAACTCTGTTTAGTAAGGTAATTTTCGCACTATGATGGTCTTGGAAATAGTCCATGACTAAAATGTAAAAGAATTACTATGAATTTGTGTATAACACAATTATATGATTTCTTACAATTTTTTTCTTTTATAAATTATGTTTGTTGAATCTAAATGATTAATTTTATGACTGAAAATGATGACGTTTAATATAAAGGGTTTAATTTCTAAATGTTATGTTTATATTATTATAAACACATGTTTATGTTCTGAATCAAATGTTCATTTTTTACCCTTACTGAGCAGTTGATCTCACCCATATAATATTTTTTATATTCCATTTGTTATTGAATATAGGTTTTAGATATGAATAAATAATATGTATATCTTTTTGAGATATTTTCCTGGTATTTCACTAAAATAGAAAAAAGTATTCCATGTTTTCAATATCAATAAATAAATATGGTCATGGGTGGTGAGGTTCTGTAATGTAGAAAATTTTCTAAAATATTAACGTAAAGTCATTGTATGATATGAAAGGTTTGTTATAGTTGGTGCACAAAAAGCTCTTTATTTAAAACTTTAATACTAGGATGAGAAATTCATAGTGAGAACCCTAAGTACATGTATACTAGAAAATATAAGCATAAAGAAAATTTCTCAAAAATTTGTTAATGTATATAGTTATCTATTTATTTGTAATACATCATGATTTGGATAATTCCATTGGATGTGGTACTAGAATAGATGTACCTAGGGGATGAATCTCTAAAATGGTGCTTCATTTCTAAATAAAGCATACCATGGTAAAAGATAATAGGCCTTGCTTCGTACCTGGACTAACACTCATTTAGGGTATTATTTGGGAATTTAAAAAAAAATTATGAACTATTCAAATGGATTTATATATAATTTTTATATGATTAAACTACAATAAACATATGTCTTCATAGATTAATAAAATTTCCAAAATTAAGACAACTTATGTTTTTTCATAGTTCTGTGGTTCCTCACTATGATGACTATTTTTAAACTAATTTTTTTTGTTTTATTCAATCTTTGAATCCCGAAGGAATGACGATTTTGGTGTATCAATCAAAAAAAATTCAATTGAAATTACATTCTTATAATTTGGTCATATAGTAATAATATCCTCAAATATCATAGATAAAATAATATGTATTTTTTAATTATCTACATATAAAATATGATTTATATATAGATGTTTAGGAACATGTGCCGATCAAATATTAACATGAGCATTGGAAGAGTAATATTACATTATGAATTGTTAGCCATCCAATAGATTATCTCCCTCACCCATGAAATTATAAATTTAATTTACGTTTCTAATAATTTAAAATATGATATAACAATTATAAATTATATGTTAATAAATGTTTTAGAAAATTTTTTAAGTGTTCATATTTTTATAAAACATTAATAATTATTTTAATGTTTATAATTAATATATCAATTTCAAATAATATATATATTCATTATGTTAACTTAAAATATAGATATTATTTTTTTTTCTGTTATAAAACAATTATGATTCATTTATTAAAATTTCAAAGTGAAATAAAATAATTTTTAATATTATATTTGGTATTTTTCAAAAAAATTGATGATATTAATTAAAAATTAAATTGATAATGTTTTATAAAATACCTTCATAAAATTTATATAAATTTTAGATTTTTAAATTGAATAATGCTTATTATTAATTTTATTTATTTTTCTAAAATAGTTGATTTTTTTCAATATTGAAATATGTTAATTTACAGTATATGAAAATAAATTATTTTTTCAGTAATGAACGTCTCATTGATGATGTAATTTTCAATTGGTAATAATTCACATAAATTAATTACATTATTTAATCATTACAAAAATCAATATTTCTTTTCTTGAGAAAAATGATTATCTAATGAATAAAATAACAAAATAACACCCCTCTCTTCTCCTATTAATACTAACCCTCACAACCTCCTCTCCTAAAACATCTCAAGTATTCATCCTTTTCCAAATTATGCTAAAATATCATCCCATGACCCCCATGTAAGTAATCCTTTTGTATCATTACAATATCCAATCTAATTTCCATAAGAGGTTCTCATGGAGGATAACTTAAGAGGTAAAATCCTATTTCATTCTTTTAATTTCTTTTAAAGTTAATTTATTACTTCTTCAGTCAATAATCCCCTAATCCATGAGTAATTCTAACTCTAATAAAACACATATAGTGTAATTTTATTATGTTAATGGGTTAATACATAACCAATTTTTCCCCCACATTTTATTTTAATAATGGAAAAATAGTCCTTATTGTGTTAATTTATCACAATTGGGGAAGATGTTTTTCAATTTCTATTACCACTTTATAGGATGGTATTGATAACATTATAAATGTTGAAATAGACTTTAAAACGTATTTTTAACTTTCTTTATGTATTAGAACTAACATATATACATAATAATCAATTGTAAAACCAAAAAAAATTAATCGAAAATTACCATCATTTATCAGAACAGTTTTCTTTAATTTATTATCCAATTATTCATCCTCATACCATTTGAAAAATAGATTTATAATATAATATAATATTTTATATTGTAATTAACAACAAATAACATTAATTATATTTAAATAATCCAATTTTATATGATTTTCCTTACATGTATATTAATAACTGATCAATAAAACCAAGAAACAAATTCTTCTTAATTATAAAATTGTATCATATAATTCATTAAAAATTCCACAAATGATATCAATAAAACTATAATAAAAATGAACTTATAAATAGATATTACTTAATTGATTGAATAATTTAATTTTCTTATATAGGAAATTATGATCAAGTGCATAATAGTTTTTTACATGATGCATGATATTCTTCCCGAACCATAATTTTTTATTTGGGATAATATTAATATATCTTTTAAAAAATTGTAATTAATATTATTTTACTTATTATAAATTCTTTTATCATGTTCTGAACTCATATATACAAATCATATCATCCTTCCTTGATGAGTAAATGCATTTTTTAAGAAGGTTCCCTTCTGAAATTATCATGATAAGATAACCCGATTCAATGGATATTTTTTATTCCATTCGTATTTTAAATAAAAATCCATAATATCATCTAATCCAACAATATTTTTCTAAAATAAAAAAATTATTCCTGAAAAAATGTATTGGTTCATTTATATTTTTATTCAAACAATGATTTTTTGCAGTTTTAAAAAATCATTAATATTTTCATTAAACTGCACTAAATTTCATATTTATCGACGTTTTGTAAACAATAGTTTTACAAGTAATCACTTAATTTTGACATAATTTATCATGATCATTTCAGATTTTACATTATTAATGTCCATGTATGATTTTAAACACATCTTTCAAGAAATTCATTATGATATTTCCTTATGTGGTTCCTTTGGACATTATTTGTAGATTTAATTCTTTCCATGGGAATCCCTTTTGATTATGTCTAATTCTTTATGTTAGATTCACCATTTCAAATACAAATTCATGATCATGTTATAATTTTTGATCCCAGACAACAGTTGAACACATTGGTTAATCTTTAATCTCACGAGACATAATATTAGGATAGAGAGTAAAACACAATTTTTTATGGGACTTATCCACCAAGTATTGGAAACAATACGTAACTAGTGTTTTTGTCATATTATATGTTTTTTCCAAAATACTATTATGTTTGGATTATATGATAATAGGCTATACATGTTATACTTCTTTTTTTTTCATCTAACAAGAATTTTAGGTTATCATGTTATGTATTCTAACACATGATCAATGTTTATTTATATGCTAAATCCGTTTCCATGCATTTTAGATCATCCATTTTCTTTATGTTTTCATTTGGTTATCCAATGAAGACATAAGTGCTAAAATAAATATAGTATCTTATTATTAATACTAAATAAATTAGGTTTTTTAACTTGATTTCATGTTGTTTAATTATGTACATACTCTTCTAAAGACCCTTGAATTAACAATTCTTCATTGTATTTGACGGTAAATTATGCTTTAAATAATGTAATAATATGTGTAAAATTTATGGGGGTTTATAGTTAGTATGGGTAAAGGTATAGTTATTTTTAGAGATTATGACTAGATTAATTACTAAGGATATATTATTCATTTACAAGTCTGTCCTTATATGTTCAAAAATTTATACTTATATTTTTTAAGATATGTATTCAATCTTTCTACTTTTTGATTCTTTATTTTATTAATTTTTATAAATAAAAATATTTGTTCATTTAATAAATTTTATATGAATTTCGATGATTTCTCAAATGATATGTTAAATAGGATAAGAATAAGTGCGCAAAAATCATGTCATTAAATTATTAGTTGGTTATAGAGATGTATAATGACAAAAATCTTGTTGAACTACCACCATCTCATAATAGAGATAATCTTGTGGTCGAATCCACTATGATTCAAAGGAATCCCATGTTTTCAGAATATTCTGATCCCTTATTTGAAAAAATAATTGATTAACTATTTTGAAATGATAATATCTGTCATCTAGTGCTTAGAAGAAGTGAAATTTGTGCTATTAGTTTATCATTGGGATATGAAATTTTATCAGTGGTTGACACTGAACAAGGACAAAATTTCTAAGGAAAAAATTGATTGAATGGAAATTGATTATTTATGGAAAATATTTCTCAATAAATATTTTCCCTCACGCCTCCATCTTAAGATTAAAATTGAATTCCTAGAACGAAATAAAATTAAACAAGACTCTATAATATATTATAAAAAAAATATTATTATAATTTTAATATATAACTCTGGATTTTTCATGAACATTGAAAGAAAGGTGAATTGCATCTTTAGCATAAAAAGGAATGTCTCAGAAATGTATTGGAGAGTCGAGACTAGAACAAAAATAATGAGATTATCTGGGGTTCCCTTGAGGTTAAAATGGGGATCGTAGAATCATAATTGTCTTGTGTTTTTGAGGAAAAAGAGTAAAATAGAGTTTAATATGGGTTCATAAACAGATAATTTCTATGATGGGATGAAGACCCAATACCCCACGGGTCAAAATTATGGGAATAATCATCATGGAAACACTTTAAGGAAAACCCATAAACGGTTCGACTAAGGAATATAACGGTATATAGAAAATTAATGTTGAATGAATATGAAGAATCAAAATAATGTGATGAATAATGGAAGGTTTATTTCAACACTCAACCTATTGTGAATTGTTTCAACTATAAGGTACACCATTATTATGGGATCCATTTCTGTAATCTAATTTTTGTGGGAGGAAACCAACAAAAAAACATCCATGGAAACATAGAAAGGAATATGATATCACTACTCCTATAGTGGAACCCAACAATGATGTGTGTGTAGGTATGTTGGTTATTCAATAAAGAATAGAGAACATAATATTGGATTTTAGTTCTACACATTCATTCATATCATGTATGTTTAGTAGAAATATTAAATCATGACATAAAAATTAGTTAGTTGATTTATCGTTGAGAATAAAATGGGGAAATTATTTCACCTAGTTTTTACAAACTCCATGTAGGTTAATTATTGTGAAAGGAACCAACTAAAAATATTATCATTCACACTTTGGTAGAGTTTGATTCTATATTTGGATGGAAAAACTATAATTATATAAATATGACATCGAATATCTGGAAAGGGATATCACTCTTCACATCCCAACAGAATATTCTAACTCTATTCATTTATAAGGGTGAGGATGGATCACCTTAAGAATTATCATCTCAATTGTGGATATTATTTCATCATGATTAATTATATATAGATTGAAGGATTTTGAAAAAATCAAGGGGAAATTGAAATACTAACTTTTCTAAAAAACACTATATATTTAATAATAATTTATATCCACAAAATAGTTATTCCTTACACTATTCCTTGGTACATAAATTATTATGGTCATTTTGGAATGGTTAATAACCCAAAAATATATAAAATTACATGAAATATCCTCAAAATCTACCATTATAAAATACCAAAATATGCATTCAACATAAAAAAATAAATATTTGTATGAAAATTATTTATAAATTCATAAAAATTTAAAAACAATATGATAGAGAGACCACAAATATAGACTTTTAGATCAATCATTGTAGAATGTGTTATAAAACCCTCAACCATCGCCACAAAAAATCCTTTGTTTAGAAATACAAGATGAAAAATCTTCCATCTGTGCTCACAGCATGCTTTTTATTCATAGACTAACTCCAAAATTATTAATAACATGTCACCCATGAATTTATGGGGCTCCTCTATGACTAGGATCTATATAAAAACACATTAAATCATTAAACCCCTTGTACCATGACATGAATAGCCACATCAATGATTACTATTCTATGAAATATATCATTATAAAATCCATTGATAAATCATTAATCCTTTTATATGAATCTAAAAACCACTAAAAACAATGAAATAGTTGATTATGTCCCATATAATTAAATTAGATACATTCTAAATGATTCTAACATATGGGAATAACATACAATAATTATTAAAAACCACAAAAACCATGACCTAAAACAATCTAGAATGATATACATATATATAGAGATGACACCATAATAAAAATAAAATAATAAATTGAATGACTAACTAAATTAAAATTACACTAGTTAAAACATTAATGAATTATTAAAAACGTATATTCAAATGGATTGAGATACTAAATAAAAGACTAAAAATAGGTTACCATATATTTTCCTGCATGACATATGACATTTTTAAATGATCCCAACTCTAATAAATCTCTTTTGAATTTTCAACCCTTGATTATCCACAATGTTATTTGGACACTCGATAAACATTATTTAATCATTAAATTCAAAATCTATATAATTGATTACCTTATAATAATCATGAATATATCATCTAATCTATATTGAATATAATATCTCAAGGATTTTTTCTGACCTTGGAGGAATCACTAACTGATATGTTACCATGTTAATAAGTTTCAAATGAAAAATAATGCTATATAAACTAAAGATAGATATTACTTCTCTATATTACCTTAATTAATCATGAAGGTATGAATCCCTCATAAACCTATGGTACCATCCATGTACAGTAGATTTATCCTCCTCTCATACACATATGAAATCTTACTCTCTTGTGATGCCTTCGTGCACTATTTGTTCATATGAATCTTCTATTTCACTCCTTAGAACACCTTTGGTCCAAGGACTGCAGACTACAAAAATTAGGTGTAGCATAATGGAGAATGAAAAAACCACCTATATAACTCCTCAAAATTTGTAGTTATCATGAATGAGTGTAAATTTTTACTGTATAAAAACTCAACCATTTCTAATTGGATCATCCATGATCAACCTAAATACCAGACATAGACCAAGAATATTTCATTAAAAGTATAGATAGTTTGTTTTAGCTTCACATCCATTATATTGTGTGATAATGTGACAAGGAGCATATATAATTGAATGGAATGTTATAATGATCTATAAAATAATGATTTAAAATGAGGATCGTGAGAAAAAAATATGATCCTTAATTTCTCATAATGCCAGACCAAGAGATACTCATAACACCTCACTATGACCTCAACAAAACTAGACTCCCTAATAGTTATGTAGTTGGTATAGATTTTAATCAAATTTGTGATCAATGAAATACTATTACTTCCTTGTGATAATGGATTAAAATTGAAGATAAACATCATTATTTACACCCATTTATAGTCAGATATATCCAATGACAATAAAAATGTTCTGCTATCATGACCATCCATCTTTTATAGATGGAAGACCTAGTACTTTTACCAAATAAACAACAAAAATATTTATCTTCTTGAGATATGATGGATAAAAAAACATAGATATAATTTCCTTTTCCACACAATGATTCTTCATAACTGTTGACAATTTGAATTCTCCATAAAATTACCCATTCACTACTGGTGAAAAAAACCCTAGAAACATCATTTGAAAATATTATTCATTGAATAGAACATAGAGCCTCATAATTAATTAAACAAGAATAAATATCATTATTATTACTCACTGGATTAATACTCTTCAATCAAAAATCTCCTTTTATGTTACAATATCTATTGAAATAGACAATCATTGTGACCAACACACTATATATAAATATTAATTATTAAGATATCTTTTATATCTAGTAACATATCTGATGAACTAAAAAACACAATTTGACATTCTCCATAGTGTGTCCCAAAATACAATTACCATAAAATGTTTTGATGAGATGTCAATGTCATAGTCTTACTGAAGTAAAAACAATTTTCACATATTCAAATACCTATGAGAGAAAAAACACATCATGTTCTTGTAATATTTAAATAAAATAAATATTTATCCGACAAGGAAATGCTAGTATAGAGTTCAAGAAAAATCTCTTCTCTAATCAAAAAATAAGAAATGGGGTAGTTCTATTCATATGGAAATTATTATGGAAACACATGATAACACTACACATAATTAAATTAGGATGGAACCCAAAACAATCTATCATGTATTTCTAAGCAATGAAAACATTACCCCAATTTTTTGATGTTGTGGGATAAGAAAACTAATCATTTCCAAAAATACTTATCGACGAATTCCTAAATCAAATCAATACACATTAATTACATGTAATTAATTCAAAATTCAATTAGTAAGAATGGGATCCAAGTCAATTTATATAATAAAATATTATTATATGGAGAATCATCTTTGGAATGTTGGATTTTGGTATGATTGTTCGGTGTTGAATAAGTAATAGAGACATAAGTCCATTATGAATCTAATGACTCTCCATATTTAGAAACTACATGGAAAATAATTTTTTTCTTTTTAATATAATACAAACCTTATAAATAATAAAATAATGTTACTTAGTATTATGTATATGTAAAATTGTCTTTTGATTCAAAAAATGATACATCAACGACCTTGTGAATATGATGATATCTCTAATGAATATAGAAACAAAATTGAATCTATGAAATAAAATAACTTTTATGTCATAGTAATACGAGTATGTATAAGATATATAGGATAATTCATGGTTGTAATAGAATAAAATATTTTTGATTATAACAAATGAATGTGTTCCCCAATAATTTCTACCCCCAAACTCTCATATAGTGAAATAATTAACATTAATGTTTATTTGAAAATAAACTCACTCCCTTAAATGGATTGAATAGATCATTAATAAATCAATGAGGGTAAAGGTTCATTATGATCACCTTGTTCATCTGTTTATATTAAATAGAAAACATAATACCATTGTTCATTATCTTAGAGAATAATATAGGATAAACCCATTGTTAAACAAAATGATTTATGATAAGAATCAATGTCATATTTTCTATATGGATACTAAAGATTCAATTTAAATATGTTTCCAAATTATAATGATCTCTTGAGAACATAAAGGCATATGCTTTAGCTATATCTCCAATTTTATGTCTTGTCATGGGTGGAAAAATTTCCTAATTGAAAACCATAGAGAACACCTTCATTTATCTAGGCATCACTAATAAATATATATAATAAACAAAACAATAATAAATCTACAAGGGAAAAAATATTTTACAATTAACAACCCATCTGATTCTCCCACTCACTGGTGAACACTATTTTCTAGCCCAACTGTAACATCCCAGGTAAATAACGAATATCACATTTTCAAAAATAATAATATTTTTGATGTAAATATTAATTTTACATTAAAGGTGATGCTATGTTAGATATCTTACCGGATACGCAAAAATGGGATTTTTTTGGAAATCTTACATTTCCCACATCATTAGGTTGTACTGAAAAATAATATTACAATATTATTATTTTAAATGGTAGTTAATGCCTAGAAGTTGTAATGGAGGGAATGAACAGAACTAACTAAAAAATTATTATACATGTTTGTTAATTGTTTTCACATTATCAAATAAATTTTAGAAGCTTAAAATTACAAAGATTCATATTTTAAGCACAAATACACTAATATTCTTTAAAAGGCCTATTTACCACATTTTGATGGAGAACCCTCTTTAAATATTATTTTGGTCACTTATATATGTTTTATTCGAAAAAATAATACTTCTATATAATTGGGACATAAAAATTTACATTGGGTAATTTTTTGGAAATTTTTTGATAAAATTCAATTTTTAATGAATACTTAAAAATACTATATTTTAATTCCAAAATCTGTCACGACCCCCTCCCACCAAAGATGCCCCTCCTGAGCTGGAAATAGTTAAAGGGAGATACTGACCCTCGAGTCCCACCTCCAGTAGACCCCGGGGTGGCGACAAGCACCAAGGGTATGAGTTTTCACAAATATAGGAGGCATTACCCTTTTATTATTATTTAGGATCGGGAAATAGGACAATTCAACCACCAAAAAGGAAAAGAACCTGTATATATAAATAAACCCAAACCAAGCCCACATGCATGTTTAAATAGTTTATAACAATGTACATGTAAAGAATTCTCAATGTAAAATACCAAAAGAAAACAAAGGTACAACAACAACAACAACTCCAACTGTCCGACTAGTAGGGTCCCGCACGGCCCTGGTGGTCCTCCTGGAAACCTGAAAGTAAACGTAGGGTGAGCATACAAGTATACTCAGTATGGAAACCTAAAGCTCTCGTGCACAAGTGGGGAGACATCATAATGTACCATGAGAACAACAGGAGAAACCGAGCAAGGAAATCTATCCACCCAACCTCACCAGCCACACTCACCAAAACACAAGCACAACATGTAGTAGTATTATAATAACAAGAGTATTGGGTACCCCGCACCATTTCCCATTAGTTAGCTACTCTTATTAATGATGAACATCCTAACACTGCCACACTCTCCCCGCCCGCACACACCTGGGCGTCACAACCACGTATCCCGCCCACACACACCTGGGCCTCACAACCACACATCCCGCCCGCACACACTTGGGGCTCACCACCACGTATCCTACCCGCACACACCTGGGCCTCACAACCACACATCCCACCCACACACACCTAGGCCTCACCACCATGTATCCTGCCCGCACACACCTAGGCCTCACAACCACACATCCCGACCGCACACACCTGGGCCTCAACACCACGTATCCCGCCTGCACACACCTAGGCCTCACAACCACAACCACATCCCCACCCGAAGACACCTGGACCTTATCCCGAAGATTCTTGGGAACAGTAATAGTAACAGAAATCTCGCCCGAAGACACCCGGGACAGAAATCGAAACCTACCTGAAGAGTCTTAGGTGTAAGGTCGCCTCAAGCCATCACAGCCTGTAAGTCTGCCCGAAGAGTTTTGGGCATAACCAACCAAATCGAAACCGACCTAAAGAGTCTTGGGTGTAAGGTCGCCTAAAGCCATCACATCCTAGGGGAGAAGGAGCAGGAAGGATCTAGTAACTATGGGAAAACACCCTCTCCCACGAAATGGGAGTGTTCGGCACTATATGCTCAACATGGGTGTGGTGCGATAAAACACAAAAGATACAGATATATATATATATATATATATAAACCACTCAGACCAACCTATGGCTTCTATAAATAGAAACTGAGCACGTGCCTTGGCACTACTACCACGAAGCATGCATACAACAAACAACCCCAACCCCATTTAGGTTTTCATGTTTCAGCAGAAATTAGCTTATTAGTTCCTTAACTACTGGGCAACTATCCACAACCAACCACTTCAATCGTTCATAAAACATATCCCTGCCATCCACAAAACAAGTTAGGGAAACACAAGTAGCATAAAAACCCTTCTTAACAACCAACCAACCCATTTATTATTATCCCCGTTTCATTACCAAGCCCCATCATTCATTAACTCTTCCACATTTATTATTTATTAAACACATCCCATAGTCCATTCACATTTAAACCCATCCCTGCATTCCCACTGCCAACCAACATAACCACAAACACACTGAAGCCACACATTATCCCTTTAATACCATTTATCGCAGCCTTGCTGCCCATCACCATTAAACATTCACACCTTCCCACAACCAAGCCAACCGCAGCCCCATTGCTCACCCATTCCACAACAACCTACAAAACACCCCCATCACAAGCCACGTAACCAAGCCAACACCCACATGTTCATTATTCCATTTTGGTTCAACTGGGGTGACCACACAAGGGTTCCATATTTTCATTTAAACATCCAACTTTACGTGATTAACCAATTTACACATTCAAAAATGTCCCACTCATAAAAAAGATCTAGAAAGATTGGGCAACATTTTATTGCGCAAGAAAAGGCCCCCAACGACTCTGATTTTCAGTAGGCATAAGCCTATTCATTTCACAACATAATATCACAGGATATAAAAGGTAATGTAACCGAAATCAAAAACATCCCATCCCCGTTCATTAACCAATTATTATCTTTATTTAAATGTTCATCCATTTCTCATGAAAACAAAAAGTATAACCACACCGCATGATGCACAAATTAGTGAGACGAAGGTAAAACCCCTACCTCAACAGGTTCTGGTCACAACACTCCCCAGGATCAACTTTAGAAGACGTTCATCGGAGTCTCGGAAAAACATACTCGGGTGGAAGTCGGAGAGAAAAAGCCGAAGGAAAGACAACAGATCCAAGCTCGGAAGTTCCACCTCATCGTTACGATCCCTTGACTGCTGACAGATCGTAAATCGGAGCTCAGAAGAAAAAGTTATGGAAGAAAGAGCCTTTGAGTATCTTGAGAGAGCTCTGCTCAGAGGAGTGGGGAGGAGAGGTTTGAGTTGAAAGGAGGAGGGGACCCGTCCTATTTTAGGTGTGAAAAGAAAAAGTACACGGCGTGTACTTATGGTACACGGCGTGTACTCGGCCGTTTTCACACGGTCTCTATGCGGCCTCCAACACGGTCCAGCGGCTGTTGACTGGTCAACACACAGTTTTAAGGTAACACATACACGGGGAAGGACTACACGGCGTGTAGATTGGACACACAACATGTACCCATTTATGGCACTCGGCAGGGACACGGCTCCAACGTGGGACATGGCTGACGACTGGTCAACACGCGGTAACACGTACGATGGGAGAGACTACATGGAATATATTACTGGACACATGGTGTGTACCCATTTTCTCCACATGGCAAAGACACGACCATCCACACGGGGTATACCCGGAAAGGGGGTACACGATGTGTACTAAAACTACACGACGAGTAGTTTCAAAAATCCAGAAAGTGTGGGAAAGTCCATTTTACCCTCCAGAACACTTCGTGGACTTCTTTTTGACAAAGGAATGGGCGGGAGAGGTCCGGGGCATTACATCAGATACCTCTTAAAACATTATCGTCCCCGATAATTCAAAAACCAACCCAGGGGAACCCAACAAGATACCTCTTAGGGTCCTCGTTATAATAGGAACCAAACCAACAATCCTAATTATAGGTGTTAGGAATTCCTTATCCTATGTCGAGATATTATCCGCTTTAGGCGGCACTAACTCACCTGCACGGGTTTAATCGCAACCTCATTAATGTGTCTCTATTAAGAATTAGGTTTCCCCACTTCCATACATTAGGATTTTTCAACTCACACTTCCCCCAACACTACACAACCCACAAACTACTCGAACACGTGGTTTGGGGAAAATTACTTTTCCCATGTCGAGATATTATCCACTTTTGGCGGAACTGACTCGCCTGCATTGGTTCAATCGCATCCGCATTAATGCATCTCGATTAAGGATCAGGTTCTTCCCCTACCCAAATGATATGGCTCTTCACGTACATTTAAAGAAAAGAGGTAAATAACATAGAATTAAAAACTCACAAAAATAAGTTCCAGGTCCAAATAATGAGCAAAAGAGATCCAACAAAACATAAAGGAGATCATTCATGAAAACCCTAACACATCTCTATCGAACCCTGGTTCTTCTAGAGACACTGCCTCTGATGCATGCAATTATCCATGCCCAGCTCCTCTGCCTATCTGTTGACGTCTGCCTCCTCGACCACGTCCCGGTTGGGATCCTTGAAGAACTCCTTGTGGCTGGCCACCACCTGCTCCATCTCCCCTAAGAGGGACTAGAGCCTGTTGTTGCTGGAAGGGTCTTTCCGGTGACTGGTGCTGCTGAGGAGGGCGCTGAACAAGTCCATCTCCACCATACTGAGCTTGGGTCGGGCACCGACTCTGAACGTGCCCGAAACCTCCAAAAAAAATACTTTGGTCCTGATCTCATGAAAAAGGGACGAGGACCCGAAGATATGAATTGGAACTTATGGGGCCTTCTCCCTACTGGCTTGAAACTGGAAGGTCCCATCGCAGGAGACCTGCTACTGACTGCCTTCCCCTTCGACGAACTTGGCTGGATCCCCTCGCGTGGTGAACATCCCTGTGAGTGCATCCTTTCTACAACCTCTTCCTTCTTCTGCACCACTAAGTACGTCGTAAGGGTGAAGGGGTGACAGTATACTGAAGTGAAGGATGAAGCGCCTCCTCCAAACATCTTGCCCGAGACTCTTCATCCGAAATGAGATCCGGAGAAAAGCATAGGAGATTCATGAACTTGATCCCCAACAATCGTACAGACATACTCCCCTACTGAAGGGAGAGTAACACCTGCCACTTCTCTGCATTGATCATGGAAGAAATGAATTCCTCTCAGAATTCCTTCTCAAAGTCAGCCCATGGAACCTCTGCCTCTATCCTCTCTCCGAGGTAGAGCGTCCACCACTATCATGCCACACCTCTCAGCTGACTGACTGCTAGGGGAACCCAGTACTACCTCAGAGCACGGATCAAGGTGAAAGCGATCCCTAGATCCTCAATCCACCCCTCTGTCTCCATATCCGAAGTACTACCCTCGTACTTCTTGAGGGTATACCGCTGGAAGGAACAGAGAGTATTCTACCACTGGCTATCTTCCTCCTCTCGGTCAATCCTCAACTGATCGACCGCCTGGATCTGCTGGGCCTTAGCCATCTGAGCCACCCGGGGATGACATCCACGTGCCATAGCTGTACGGTAATCAAGGATCGCCTAAGCCCAAGTAGTAAAGAAATTTTCAAGGTTTTAATTATCATTTTATTTCAATTTCTTTCCCAGAACACCCAAATCAAGTAAAACACAATCATGATGATGCATGTACCTTCCCAAGGGTCTCTACCCTGAAATCAATGTAGTCTCACTTGGTCATTCAGCAGGCTCAGAGTCCTTGCATCAGATCACAGGGGGCCCTAAAATCCCGTTTCCTAGATGGTCTTCCCTGGCCTATGTCACGTATCAAGATTGACTAACATTGTCACCTTACCATCCCATGCATTCCTCACTGTGCCTAACTCCAGACTCCATCCTATCTCTCAACCATCACCTCTAATACCATTCTGTCACGACCCCCTCCCACCAAAGATGCCCCTCCGGAGCTGGCAAGGGTGAAAGGGAGATAATGACCACCCCCGCCTCTAGTTGGCCCTGGGGTGGCGACTAGCACCAAGGGTATGACTTTTCACAAAAATGGGAGGCATTACCCTTTTTTATTATTTAGGATTGGGAAATAGGAAAAGTCAACCACCAAAAAGGAAAAGAACCAGTGTATATAAATAAACCCAAACCAAGACCACATGCATGTTTGAACAGTTTATAACAAGGTACAAGTACAAGAAAGCTAAAAGTACAATACCAAAGAAAAAAAAGGTACAACAACAGGAACAACTCCAACTGTCCGACTAGTAGAGTCCCGCACGACACTGGTGGTCCTCCTGGAATCCTGAAATTAAACATAGGGTGAGAATACAAGTATACTCAATTGGGAAACCTAAAGCTATCGTGCACAAGTGGGGAGACATCCTAATGTCTCGTGAGAACAACAGAAGAAACCTAGCAAGGAATTCTATCCACCCAACCTCACCAGCCACACTCACCAAAACACAAGCACAACAGGTAGTAGTATTATAATAAAAAGAGTATTGGGTACCACGCACCATTTACCATTAGTTAGCTTCTCTTCCTAACGACGAACGTCCTGAAGCTGCCACACTCTCCCCGCCCGCACACACCTGGGCCTCACAACCACGTATCCCGCCTGCACAAACCTGGGCCTCACAACCACACATCCCGCCCGCACACACCTGGGCCTCACTACCATGTATCCCACCCGCACACACCTGGGGCTCACAACCACACATCCCACCCACAAACACCTGGGCCTCACCACCACGTATCCCGCCCACACACACCTGGGCCCCACAACCACACATCCCGCCCGCACACACCTGGGCCTCATGACCACGTATCCCGCCCGCACACACCTGGGCCTCACAACCACAACCACATCCCCTCCCACGGACACCTGGTCCTCATCCCAAAGATTCTTGGGAACAGTAATAGTAACAAAACTCTCGCCCGAAGACACCTGGGCCTGAAATAGAAACCTACCTGAAGAGTCTTAGGTGTAAGGTCGCCTCAAGCCATCACATCCTATAAGTCTGCCAGAAGAGTCTTTGGCCTAACCACCCCAATCGAAACCTACCCAAAGAGTCTTGGGTGTAAGGTCGCCTCAGGCCATCACAACCTAGGGGAGAAGGAGAAGGATGGAGCTAGTAAATATGGGAAAAAACCCTCTCCCATGAAGTGGGAGTGTTCGACACTATGTGCTCAACATGGGTGCGGTGTGATAAAACACAAAAGATACAGATATATATATATATATATATAGTAACCACCCATCCCAACCTATGGATTCTAAAAAGAGAAACTGAGCACGTGCCTCGACACTGCTACCACGAAGCATACATACAACAAACAACCCCAACCCCATTTATGTTTTCACATTTCAGCAAAAATTAGCTTATTATTTCCTTAACTACTGGGAAACTATCCACAACCAACCACTTCAATCAATCATAAAACATATCCTTTCCATCCACAAAACAAGTTAGGGAAACACAAGTAGCACAACAAAACCCTTATTAATAACCAACCAACCCATTGATTATTATTTCTGTTTCATTACCAAGCCCCATCATTCATTAACTCTTCCACATTTATTATTTATTAAACACAACCCATAGTCCGTTCACATTTAAACCCATCCCTGCAGCCCCGCTGCCAACCACCATAACCACAACCACATCGAAGCCATACATTATCCCTTTAATACCATTTATCGTAGCCCCGCTTCCCATCACCATTAAAAATTCACACCTTCCCACAACCAAGACAACCGCAGCCCCGCTGCTCACCCATTCCACAACAACCCACTAAACACCCCCATCACATGCCATATAACCAATCCAACACCCACATGTTCATTATTCCATTTTGGTTCAACCGGGGTGACCACACAAGGGTTCTATATTTTCATTTAAACAGCCAACTTTACGTGATTAACCAATTTCCACATTCAACAATGTTCCACTCATAAAAACGATCTAGAAAGATAGGGCAACATTTAATTGCGCAAGAAAAGGCCCCCAACGACCGTGATTTTCAGTAGGCATAAGCCTATTCATTTCACAACATAATATCACAGGATATAAAAGGTAAAGTAACAACAAACACAAAAATACCATCCTCGTTCTTTAACCAGTTATTATCTTTATTTAAAGGTTCAACCATTTCTCATGAAAAAAAGGATACCCACCCCGCATGATGCACAAATTAGAGAGACGAAGGTAAAACCCCTACGTCAATAGGTTCTGGTCACAACGCTCCCCGGATCAACATTAGAAGACGTTCATCAGCATCCCGGAAAAACCTCCTCGGGTTGAATTCGGAGAGGAAAATCCAAAGGAAAGACAACGGATCCAAGATCAGAAGTTCTGCCTCGTCGTTACGATCTCGTGGCCGCTGACGGATCGTAAATCAAAGCTTGGACGAAAAAGTTATGGGAGAAAGAGCCTTCGAGTCTCTTGAGAGAGCTCTACTCAGAAGAGAGAGGAGGAGAGGTGTGAGTTGAAAGGAGGGGACCCATCCTTTTATAGGTGTGAAACGCAAAAGTACACGGCGTGTACTTATGGTACACGACGTGTACTCGGCCGTTTTCACACGGTCTCCATGTGGCCTGCATCACGGTTCTGCGGTCGTTGACTGGTCAACACACATTTTGAAGGTAACACATATGTGGGGAAGGACTACACGACGTGTAGATTGGACACACGGTGTGTACCCATTTATGGCACTCAGCAGGGACACGGCTCCAACGTGGCACACTGCCGATGACTGGTCAACACGCGGTAACGCGTACGCGGGGAGGGACTACACGACGTGTAGTACTGGGCACACGGCGTGTACCCATTTTCACCACACGGCAATGACACGACCATCCACATGGGGTATACCCGGAAAGGGGCTACACGGCATATACTAAAACTACACGGCGTGTAGTTTCAAAATTCTGGAAAGTGTGGGAAATTTCCATTTTACCCTCCAGAACACTTCGTGGCCTTCTTTTGACAAAGGAATGGGCCGGAGAGGTTCGGGACATTACAAAATCCCTTTTAATATTACTTACTTATACGGTCATATTATCTTTTTGAATTTATTAAAAGTGTAATTAGATTATATAATTACCCTTTAATCCAATTTTGGTCATTGAAATTCATTTCACCATGAAATTGCGCATAAGCAAGGGTCTATCTTTTGAAAGTTATTATTTCATTAATACACGCTTTCAGTTTGGACAACGGGTATTAATTTTAAATTAATTAATGTATCTTCTATGTTTTGAAATTTAAAAAATACACATCAATTTTTAATTTGTAATTTAAAATATATCTTAGGCTGAATTTTTGGTAATTTTTTACAGAACATCAATTTTTGATTAATAGTGGAAACACTGAGTTGTAGTTAAGAAAACCGACTTTTTCATATAAAATAATATTTACTACTTCAGTGAATTAAATTTATAAAATATGACAAATTTTTTTTTATTAGTACCTAAAATTTGTTTCAATAACATGAAAATAAATTTTGGTGAATAGTATTTTTTGAATTTTATTTTTGACGGTTAAAGGAAAATAGGGTAATTAATGTTAAAAAGTATATTATAATAATACAAAATTACCTTAACACTTGTCCAATCATTATTGGATGAGTCATGGCCGACCATGGTCATCCTTGGTACGATTTTGGGACCTCATTGAGGCACTTAAGAGTGATAATGAAACATTTTTTTAATAAACGTAAATTAAAGGCAAAAATAATGTAATCAAATATCTTTTAGAATATCATTTTTACATGGGGTTATATAAGTTATCTTTTCAAATAGAAATAATATTTGGAAATCTAAAAATATTAAATATATCATGGTTATTATTTATAGCTTTTAGACATAAAATAAAATAAATTATTTATGACACAATAATGATGTCATGTTTACCACATTAATAAATGATTTAAATAAATATGATTATAAAGATTAAAATAATATCTTAAACCTATCCAATTATTCTAGGATGATTTTATTTCGACCATGAGTCATCTTATCTTCTTTTTTAATGAGTTTTGGTCCTTTAGAAACCGAAAATCATTATATAATAAAATGATATTTTCACACTTTCATAAAGAGCCACTTCTCCCCCTTATAAACATCCTTCAATTAAAACCCATTAATCAAAGTTTCATGCCCATGGATTCATCCATAATATACCCAATTAAGATTCCTAAATCCCTATATTACACCTAAAAGCCTTAACTTTGGAAATAAGTTACTTTATGAAATTCTTTTGGTTCAAACAAAATGTAGTTAACTGATTTTAAAGAACGTTTTCTATTATGTTATATTATTTTATTTTACTTCTCCAAACCCTAAACTCTTTTTATTAATTAATTTTATAAAAAAATCAGTATCCTAAATATATTAGAATTATGTTAGGAGGATGATTCGAACAACACTTACACACACCTCTATCTAATGGGTAAAGAACATACAATTTTTATGGATGGAAAACTAATGCCTCAAGAAATGATGATTGTTCAATTATCTCATACCACATCATATTATGGCCATTATAATTGCAATATATTTATAAATGATATATATTTGGTATATTGTTTCTTTATTCTCCTGTTTTTTTAATTTATATCATACCATTATGGTTTCCATTAGGTGTAAACGTGATAATTTCATTTGAGGAAGTGCGGACTACTGCCCCCTCAAAGTGATATGACTCGTTCATACCAAACATGGGATGTATAAAGGATGGATTTATTGAAATTATATATTATATAATAATGGAATTATAATTTTACTATGTATAATTATGTTTTAATTCAATTAAAATACAAAATAAACCTGAAAGTAGTGTTCATGTGTACGTACCGCTTACCGTCTCTATGAACAGTGCATTTCATTTATATCTCCAAATGTAATGTATTGTTATAAATAGATATATATACATACTGGATATATATGATATATATTATATCTAAATCATGAATATCATTTTGGATATAATGGAATCTTGACCTCATGTACAACTTGTAATTATATGGTGTTCATTTTTGTCTCAAGTACCAAATATCTACAAAATGACCATTATTAACTTAAAGGATAACATAATGTTTATAACTTGGTAATAAGTTATATAAATGGAATAATAAACTTGAAAAATGTTCTTAATAAAGAATAAATTAACTTATATTTATTATTCCTGAAAAATAAGGAACAAACTACTGTGGTCGGAAAAGAAGAAAGGGGTTTCTTATCTCAGTTTTAATTCCATGATATTTCCCTTGTTAGCCAGTTATTTTTTGAAAGTGGTGTATGGATAACTATAATTTGATATATATTATCATGATTATATTTATATTCATGGTATTATAAGATTATTTTGGTGATTATTAACTTTTTTGGCATATGACTTGATTGATTACAATGTGTTAATGGGTTTTCATGTCACATTTTATTCCCGTGAGATTCAATCTATATTTTCCATTATTTACTTTTGTGTGGTGTATGTACTGACCATGAATGTATAATTTCTTCAATATACATTAATTTATGCATATTTATATCTTTATTGTATGATCCTTCTTTAATGGGGTGTAAATTTCATAAGTTACCAAATCGGTAAGTGAACCTTTCACGCTCTTATTTTTAAAAGACTTCTTTTTGTTATGTATTTTAACTTACATCTTTTTATGGTGGGATATATTCTTCTATAACATTATTTTTATAAATTTTATGTCCAAGTTATGTGATACTATTTTATCTCTTATCAACTCATTTTATGAATGTTAATGTGATGCCATTAGGTAGTCAAATTTCTATAAGTGAAATTCATAACCAAATTTCAATTCCTTTTGTTAAACATCTACTTCTTGATTATGTAGTGCTTGGAAGATGATTGAAATAACCATTATTGTTTTATTCATAATATCGAATTATATTGGGTGTATTTATATTTTTCACACATAATTATGTCATTGATTTATCGTTAACAAAAGAATACCATTTTTATAAGGGATTTCGTCTCAATTTACATTCCATAGAGACATCATTGTTGTTATGCACCAATTCACTGTTATACGGTTTATATAGTGTTTTTTGGAATATTATTTCACGAATCCATTTATTATCAAGATATTTTTATGTTCATATTAAATTTTATTCCTCTATTATTTGTATTCAAGCATCTCTCATTTCGTTAAAAACCCTTTAAAAATATTGTTTTAAATTTTTTAAATATTTATTCTTATAAATATTTGTCATTAATTTCTATGCTTTTAAAATGTTTTTAGGATTTATTTAAAAGGAAATTAATGTTTTCAAATGATTATTCATTTAAAATATTCAATGTGGTATAGAACCTTTGATTCAAAAATCAATTTATTAAATGTTTTAAATGGTTTTTGAAAATTCATTGATAAAGAATTGCTTATGTCAATATCATGAAATAATAGATTATGATAGCAATGTCGAAGTGTTATCTTTAATTATTATTGTTTTATGTGTTATGACTACATTGTAGTTCTTTGGCATTGTTTACATAAATGGGTGGTTGAGTGATAAACCTAGGGGAGGTGGGCCCATGATAGCTCTCCAATGCATTGGGTAACGTAACAGTGGTAAATGTTAATGTTTGTTCAAAGTGATTTAGGGAATATAATGTGATGATTATTAAAAATGTGAATCCCTATGTAGCTATGATATCTTATAATATAATTATGTTATGAATGCTATAAGTTACCTTTATGATTTATGATTTCAGTGTGTTATTCACAAATATTATGATTTTATATGGTTTGTTATGATTGAAATGTATTGTTTTCATTGATTTGAATTTGTTGATGGGCTAATTTTTTCCTTCCTTATTTTCAAAACATTACTAAGCATTTTATTCTCATACCATGTTTTTGAAATCATTTCCACAGGAAACAAAGATGAATAAAGTCACAGATGGGATTTCGAAAAATTAAAGTTGTCTAAAACATAGAACTAGACATGTTTTTTAAGTGTTTTTATTTATTGAAAAATTGGAAACTATGTAAAATTGTCTACTTTGTAATTTTTGATATGTAATGCAATAGTTATGGCCTAATTCTCTAAGACTCTAAACTTGAAAAGATCCTCCCAGTAAATTATTAATTTAATTCAAGAATATGTACTTATTAAGGCCGAGTCCTTATAATATGTATCAGAGGATTTTTTAGATAAATTTAGAGCGTAGGGTGTTCTTTAAGTATAAGTGACATTACCATAATTGTTCGGATTTTAGAAAGAGTCATAGTTATCTTAGATGACATTAATGAGTTTAAGATAACCTAAATAAGTATATCTTATTATTTACCCTCCTAATAAGATATTATATGATGATTTTATTGATATAATCACACTGACCTTTTATGTTTTAGTAAATGGTTTGGTCTAGCAGGAACCAAAGTAATAGTGGATGTGAAGAAAAGAGTGACAGTTTTCTGAATGAGAAATGGAATGAAATGGGAGATGCAATATGAACTCTTGTGGTTATTCTAAACCAACTATCTAGATTCATGATCGACCACCTGAACCTTGGAGATTTGTATAAGTCATCGTATATGGAAGAAACAAATCCCTATAAATGTTCTGGTAATAATCATAATTGAAAGTACATTAAAAAACCTATGGGTCAAGGATGTGGAAGGAAAAACGTAGGGAAAAGCTTCAAAGGGATGGGAAGATGCTAAATATGTGGTTATGAAGATCATAACGCAGGAACCTTCCATGAAAAAAGGAAGTGTCCAATTGACTCTAGGAATAGGAAATTAGTTCTTTCCAAATGATCAATTGAATGTTTCAAATGTGGTGCTCGACGTCATTATACAAATTGATGTCCTATGAAGAAGTTTCTAGAAGGAGATCACTAGTATCGTTCAAAAATATGTTTCCCAATTCCTAATTCCATTCCAGTTGAAGATGAAGAAATTTACAATGACCAATAGAAGGTATGAATTATTTCTTAGCTGATGTTTTGAAATTATTTATTCTTAGGATATGATTAATGATTTTTTTGAAGGAATGAAGTATTATTGAATATGTTGGATATAATGTATAATGGGTCATGAAGAATGTTGAATGAGTAAAATGTTTACATAATAAGGATTCCAGAGTTATGGTAGATTTTAGGATGATGAAATGCTTAAAGGTATTAAGGATCTATTTATGATGTCATTACTTTGGAATACTTTTTCAAGTATGTTTAACCATGAATATTGATATGTGGAAATGTTATTCAAGAAATATTTGTATTTTATTTTGTGGAGTAATGGTTGAAATATTATTTTTGAAGAATATATGTTCTTACTCAGGACATAAGGTGATTTGGGTTATTTATGGAAACAATTAACATATCATAGAAAATATGTGATTATGTTAATTACACATTAGTATGAGACTTTAATAGTAGTTGAAGTTTTGGAGATAAATGTTATGATCTTTTTGGAAGACTATGTCATAAAATACTATTGAATTTTGGGTTTATATCGTAGTTTAGATTAAATTGAAGGATTTTTAGGATAATTGAATAATGAAAGGTCATTCCTGAACTTTGTGTTATTTTTGTTGAATTTTGGAGAAAAAGAGAAGTATTTCATTTTATAAAGGATTATACTTATGGATATTATCTCGTCTTGAACTACCCAATTTTGGATTTGGTTGATGTATAATGATGTGGGAAATATTTAACTCATCATTTTTAGATTATGTGACACTTTAGAAGTTTATTATAGCACTTTAGGTGTGTCCATATCATCTTGATTAATTACCGTTTGGAGAAAAGTTGTGTTTGCGATAGAATTATATTAAAGGATGACACGATACATTACAAGTATATTTCATTACGATCTTAGTATAGTTACATATAAAATTATTCTACTATATTAAAAGGATCATGATGAATAAAATCTATAATCACTCTTTTATCGTCATACATTTTCCCAACCAGAAATTTATTGTATTTTGGATGTTAACTTTCTGTGATCAAGTTCCTTACCACTCTCTATTAATATGTTATAGTTAGTATCTCTTATATATCCATTTTTTCCTGGAATCCATGTATCTTTTGTCATGGGTGACATTTTTACTTCTCTCCCTTTATTTTAAAGTGATTGTTTTATTGACTATTTTTCCTATGTGGGACTTTCAATGATGTTTTTGAGATGATTTTTAAAATTATGAGGACAGAATTACCAAAAGGGGGGAAGGATGTAACATCCTAGGAAAATAAATATTATAACACATTAATATTTATTAATATTCTTGAATTAAATATTAATATTACTTTAAATGGGATTCTGTGTCCGATGTCATACCCAATACACAACAACGATTATCATTGATATAATATGTTGCACACAACGTTGAGTTGTACTGAAAAATTATATAATATTATTATTATTTTTAATAGTAGTTAACACCTAGCTGTTGTAATGGTAGGAATAAATAGAACTAACTAGAAAATTAGTATACATGTTTGTTAAATGTTTTTAATATTATCCAGTATATTTTAGAGACTTCAAATAAGAAAGTATCTGATTTTAAGAATAAATACTGTAATATTCAGTAAAAGGTCGAATTAGAGAGTTTTTATGGAGAACCCTATTTAAATATTTTATTGGTCACTTTTTAAAGTTTTATTTGAAAAAATAAAATTATTCTTTAGAATCGAGACATCAAAAATTACTTGGGGTATATTTTTGGTATTTTTCTAATAAAATTCATTTTAAAAGAATAGTATAAATTATTGTATTTTAATTACAAACTGCATTTTAATGTAACTTATTTATATGGTTAGATAATCTTTTTAAATGGATTTATATTGTAATTATATTATATTTTTACCATTTAATGCAATGTTGGTCATTGGATGTAATTTTACTTTCAAATTGGGCTTAAACAAATCTCAATCTTTTGATAGTTATTATTTCCCTAAAACACTCTTTCTATTATGAAAACATGAATTAATTTTATATTAATTAATGAAACTTCTCTGTTTTTAATTTGGTAAAATAGAAATCATTTTTCAATTTGGAATATCAAATATATCTTAGGCTGAATTTTTGGTATTTTTATGAAAAACATCAATGTTTGAGGAATAGTGAAAACACTTAGTGGTATTGAAAAATGACATTTTCATTTCAATGAAAATTTCCACTTATGTTATTCAAATTTAAAAAATACAACAAACATGGTTGTTATTAGAAAGTAAAATGTGGTTTAATATGATAAAAATAATTTTTTGTGAATAGTACCTTATTACTATTATTTACCACAATTAAAGGTAAATAGGGTAATTCAAGTTAAAAATAATATTATAATAACACAAAATTATCTTAACCCATGTCCTAACCATATTGGATGAGTCATTGTCGACCATGGGCATACTTGGGTTGATTTTGAGACCCCATGGAGTCACATAAGAGTTATAATGACACTTTATTTAAATTAACATAATGTAAAGGCAAAAATGACATAAACAAATATCTTATAGTAAATCAATTTTTTACATGGGATTATATAAGTTATATTATAGACTACAAATATTCATTGGGAATCTAAAATTATTTCCTACATCATGATATTTGTTTTATAATTTTTAGAAATAAAATAAAATAAATTATTTGTGACACAATAATGATGAAGTGTTTACCACATTAATAAATGATTTAAATAAATAAGATTATAATTCTTAAAATATGATCCAAAACATGTAAATATCTTATTGGGTGGTTTTATTTAGACTATCTGTCAGCTTATCTTCGACATTAATGAATTTTGGACATTTAGAAACTGAAAATCATTATATAATAAAATAATACCTTCACACTCTTCTAAAGAGCCCCTTCTCCCCCTATAAAAAGGCCTCAATTGTAACCCATTATTAACACATCTCAAGGACTTTGGTTCATCCAAAATCTTCCCAATTAATCTACCTACATCCATTTATTATACTTAGAATCCTTACCTTAGGCATAAGGCACTTTATGAAATTATTTTTGTTCAAACCAAATCAAGTTACCCAATTTTGAGGTAACGTTTTTCTCTTAAGTTGTTTTCTGTTATTTTACTTCTCCAACCCATAAACTATATTTATTCCTTTATTTTATAACAAAACCAGTATCCTCAATATTCAATGTTTTTTTTATGAGGATTATTATAACTACACTTACACACACCTCCATGTAGTGGGTAAATAACATAATGTTTATGTGGATGGAAAACAAACACATCACGAAAGGATGATTGTTCAATTATCTTCTAACTCCTCCTATGTTGAACATTATGATGTCACAATATTTATATATGATATATATTATGTATAAGTTCTCATTATGCTTATGTATTTTTATTTTATATGATACCTTTACGGTTTCCATTTTGAGTAAACACGATAATTTCTTTTGAGGATGTGCGGACTACAACCCCCTCAAAGTGATATGACTCGTTTATACCATAAATGTGATGTATAAAGGATGGATTTATTGAAATTATATATGATATTATAATTTAATTATAATATAACTATTAATAATTACATTTTCATTCTATTAAAATACAAAATAGAAATGAATGTAGTCTTTACGCGTACGTATAGCTTACCGTCACCATGAACGGTGAATTTGATTTCTTATCTCCAAATGTTATGTACTGTTATAAATACATATATATACTTGATATATATGATATATAAGATATATAAATAATGAATATAATTCTGGATAAAATGGACTCTTGGCCACATGGACAACATGTCATTATAATGTGTTCATTTTTGACTCAAGTACCAAATATCAACAAAACGACTATTATTAACTTATATGAATACATAATGTTTATAACTTGGTAATAAGTCATATAAATGGAATAAAAAATTTAAAAATGGTATCTTAATCGTTTATAAATTAACTTATATTTATTATTCATGAAGAGCAAGGAACAAACAAGTCAAGTCGTACACAAGGTAAGAGGTTTCTTATCTCACTTTTAATTTCGTGATATTTACATTGTTCACCAGTTATTTATAGTATGTGGTGTATTTTTTACTACCATTTGATATATATGACCATTATTCACTTTATATTAATTGTATTCTATGATTCATTTGGTGATTATAAACTTTTGGTCGTACGTCTCGATTGATTACAACTTGGTAAGAGGTTTCCATCTCACTTTTTATTCCTGTGAGATTCATGCTATATTTGCCGCTATTTCCTTTTGTGTTGTGTAATTACTGACAATGATTATATTATTTATGTAATATAATTTAATTTATTGGTATTTTCTACTTCATTTTATGATCCTTCTTTCATGGGGAGTATATTTCTTATGTTACCAAATCGGTAATGGAACCTTTCACCCTCCTCTATTTAAAATACTTCTTTTAGTTATGTCTTTTAATTTACATATTCTTATATTGGGATGTGTTCTTCTATATACTTATTTCTGTAAATTTTATGTCCATGTGATGAGATACCATTTTCTCTCTCATCAACTCATTATATGAATTTTAATGTGATGTAGTTAAGCTGTCAAATTTCTTGTAAGGATCCTGTTTTTATAAGGGATTTCGTCTCAATTTACATTCCATTGATACTTAATTGTTATTATTCACTGATTCACTCTTATATGGTGTATATACTATTATTCAGAATATTATATTAAGAATCCATTTATTCTCATTATATTATTTTGTTCTTATTAAATTTGATTCCTCAATTATTTTTATTCAAGTATCTCTCATTTTGTTAACCACTATTTAACTAAAATATCATTTTAAATGTTTTAAAGATTTATTCTTCTAAATATTTATTATTAATTTCCATGTTTTCAAAATGTTTTTTAGGATTTATTTATATAGATATTAATTTTTTTAAATGAAAATTCATTTAAAAGTTTCCAAGTTGTATTGGACACTAGGATTCAAAAATCTATTTATTGAATTTATAAAATGGTTTTTGAAAAGGGTTTGACAAATAATTGATTATCTCAATATATTGAAATAATATATTTTGATAAAAATGTTTAAATGTTATCTTTCCTTTATGCTTGTTTTATGTGTTATGACTATTTTATGGTTCTTCAACATTGTTTACGTAAACGGGTGGTTTTTTGGTAAACCTAGGGCGTGTGAGGATGATATTGCTCTCCAATGCATTGGGTAACATGACAGAGGTAAACCATAATATTTATCCTAAAAGATTTATGTAATATACAGTAATGGGTATTCCAAACATGAATCCCTGTGTAGGTGTGATAGCTATAATGTAAGAATGTTATAAATGCATTAAGTCAACATTATGATTTATGATTTCTGTATAATATTCATAATTAATATGATTTAGTTAGGTATGTTATGACTGAAAAGTACTGGTTTCATTGATATGTATTTATTGATGGGATAATGTTTGTCATCCTTATTTTATAACCCTTACAGAGGTTTTTTTTCTCATACCATGTTTTTGAAATTTTTTCTACAAGTCTTAATGATGAATATGTTCAAGGATGTGATCATGGAAATGTCATGTTGTCTATAACATAGAACAATACATGTTTCTTTTTAAGTGTTTTTATTTTTTGAGAAAATCATAAATTGAGTAGAACTATCTACTTTGTAATTATTGAAATGTAATGTAATATTTATGGCATAATTCACTAAAACAATAAACCTGATAAAAAAGCTTAATTTGAATTGTTTATTTAATTCAATATTATATATTATTTATGGTGGGGTCCACATACCAACTCATTATAAAATTTAAATCTTGGCTATAAGAAATCAAAAACATGAATGCAAAATAAAATCAATTGATGGTGGTAAAGAATATGAATAGTTATGTTTGATTGAATGAGTTTATTAAACAATTAATAATGTTTCACCATCATTATACAACATCCCCAATTAAAAAAATGAATAAATGGCTCTACAATATTTGGAGTATAAAAATCTAGGGCCATGGTAATCCTATACACCTTGTATCTTAAATAATAGACTGAATCATGTGATGAGAAAAGTTTATTGTTCTGTAAATTTAATTATAGAGTGATGCAGTTAAACTGATTAATATATGGTACATTTTATTATATATGGATCCATAAGTTCTATAGTATTCATTTCACATAGCTTTCTATATCCGTTAATAATACCTTTGAGAGAAATATATCACCCATGGTCATTCTCGTCATTTTGACCTAAAGGGTGAAGGATATCAGGATATTTCCCCCACCACCGCCATTTATCATTAAAAGTGGAATGTTATTCTTCCAAGGATTATGTTATAACCAATAGGGAATATGATACTATATGTACTAATATGAAGCATGATCGTATCATATATAATATCCTCTATATGCGGTATAATAATATATAGGGCGGTTCGAAACACATTCAAAAAAATATCACCAGTTTACAACAAATATTAGGTACACATATTATATTACCAACAATAAAAAAGGGGTAAGATGCTCTTGCTGGTGACTCATATCAAACTGATCCCTCTACAAACTTAACATATGTGATGTCCCACCAATAGAATTTGTCCATATAAATCCTTCATCAACCCAATATAAAGGAAACTATGATTTAGAATGAATAATATCAACAACATAATCCATATTATTTATATAAAAATATGAAGACAATTAATATAATGTGATTGTATAGAAAATCATATCATTCATTACAACCTCTAACTATCGATCTCACTACTCTTAATCAAAATAGGGTTCTATAGAAATAAAACGATGGTCCATAAAATGATTCATATCTTCATATATACATAGGATACATAGATAAAGGGTGATCATATCCTACATCATCTATGACCTCATCAATAATGAGTGAAAAAATGAAAATAATACCATTTAATTTCATCCTAAAAGACATGCCACTCTAAAATCATAGAGGTAAGACAAAAATTGTTTCACTAATCCCCACATCCGACTAATGGCTAGTGGAACCCAACATCGATCCTTATATTAGATTATACTAAAATTTATCTAAATATTCTCATGATAGTCCGCTCCACCCATTTTCAAAATTCCCTCTACAAATTCATCTATCCCATGACTATCCAAGTTTCATGGTTCCCTAAACCATAAATATTCGTTCATATCCAGGTCACCCTATGATGGTTAATTATGTCATCCTAATTGTACACCCATTTAAGATCCATGTCTAGGTGAAAATCAACTATTATATATAAAAAGCAAAAAATAGATATTGTTCCATAGTTTATAATTTAGTTAATAAATTTAATTTAACTACCTTCATTAAATATCTATGATACAAACACAACAAGTATTTGTAGTTTATATCTTTAATATCCTCATTAACTATTAATAATAATCTATTATACATAATTTTAATGATAATTCCACTTTAGGATACTACATCATCTCTGAACTCGTCAATAATGACTGAAAATTGAAAAAGAAATATATCATTTAATTTAATCCTCAAAAAAGATTCCTCTCTAAAAGCATAGAGGTAAGACCTCCATTGTTCAACTAATCCCCACATCCAACTAATGACTCATTGAACCCAAAAACAATAAAAATAATTTTTTATAATGAAATTCATCTATATATTCTCATGATAGTCCACTCCAGCCATATTATAGAATTTCCCTATATATCCATCCCTCCTATGACTATCTATGTTTCATGGTTCCATAAAACATAAATAATCCTTCATATCTAGGTAAACCTATTATGGTTGATCATATCATCCTAATTGTACCCCCAAACATGATTCAGGTTTTGGTGAAAATGTGATACTATATAAATAAAAAATAAAAAAACGATATTGTATCGTAGTGTATAAGTTAGTTAATAAATTTAATTTGACTAACTTCATTAAATATCTATGAAATAACCCTATCTCAAATATATTTACAATTTATTGTAAAACATATAGCATAAACTCAACTCAATATAGCATAGTAATTAAGTAAACTCATTTTACAATCATCTGACCATTTTGGCGCTAAAAATTACTTTCTATATAGTCTCTATGTCCAAACTTATGCACTAGGGTATGTAGTTATTGCTTCCATATCAAACATTGTAATTATTCGTAGTTTATATCGTTAAAATACTCGTTAACTATTAATAAAAAACAATGCTACAAAACTTTAATGATTATAACACTTTAGGATCCACTCCTAATCCTATATATAAGATGATGGTAACCCTGAAAACCCACATATAAAAGAAAAAACTATGTTCACCCAGACCAAATGTTAGATCCATAAATATGTGAGGAATTATGATTGTATATCCTAATAATAAATAAAAATTCAACCAATCAAAACTATTATATAAATATATAAATAAATATATAAAACCCCAAATAAAGAATAAAAAATGGCATTGTAGCATAGGACATAATTTAGATAATAAATTTTATGCTTTACATCCATGTCAACCTATTATGGTTGATCATATCATCCTAATTGTAACATCAAACAAGTTACATTTGTAGGTAAAAATCAAATACTATATATATATAAAATTAATAAACGACATTGTACCATAGTGCATAATTTTGATAATAAATTTAATATAACCACCTTAATTAAATATCTATGAAATCACTCTATCTCAAATATATTCATACAACCCATGACTATCCACATTTCATGGTGCCTTAAACCATAAATAATCCTTCATATCCAGGTCACCCTATTGTGGTTAATCATATCATCCTAATTGTACCGCCAATCATGATATATGTGAAGGTGGAAATCATATACTATCTATATAGAAAATAAAAAAATTACCTTGTACCCTAGTGCATAATTTAGTTAATAAATTTAATTTAATTATCATCATTAAATATATATGAAATAACCCTATCTCAAATATATTTACAATTTAGTGTAAAATATATAGCCTAAACTCAACTCAATATATCACAATAACTATGTATACTCATTTTACCAACATCTGACCATTTGGGCACCAACAATTACTTTATAGATACTCTCAATGTCTAACCTTATGCACTAGAGTATGTAGTTATTACATCCTTATCAAACATAGTAATTATTTGTAGTTTATATCTCCAATATCGGCATTAACAATTAGTCAAAATCTATGATACAAAATTTTAGGATTATACCACTCTAGGATTTTACATCAACTCTACGCTCATCAATAATGAGTGAAAAATTGAAAAAAATATAACATTTAATTTCATCCTAAAAAACATGTCTTCCTAAAAGCATAGAGGTAATACAAACACTATTTCACTAATCCCAACATCTGACTAATGACTATTAGAACCCTACACCAATCTCGATAAGTGTTTATATAGAAATGTATCTAAATTTTCTCACAATAGTCCACTCCACCCATATTAGAAGTTCCCTATAAATATTCATCCATCCCCTGACTATCCACATTTTTTGTGGCTTAAACCATAAATAATACTTCATATCTAGGTCACCCTATAATGGTTTATCATATCATTCTAATGGTACCCCCAAAAATAATCCATGTGTGGGTGAAAATGAAATACTATCTATATAAAAAATAATAAAAACTAACATTGTACACTTGTGCATAATTTAGTTAAAAATTTTATTTTATTTTTATTTTTTAAATATCTATGATACAAACATAGTAATTATTTGTAGTTTATATGTTCAATATCCTCATTAACTATTCATAAAAGTCTATGATACAAAATTTTTATGATAATTCCATATTATGATCCTCTATCATATCAGAGCTAAAATAATTAGTGAAAAATTGGAAAAAAAATATAACATTTAATTTCATTTTAAAAAAACACACCACCATAAAGGCATAAATGTAAGACAACCACTATTTCAAAAATCCATAAATTTGGATAATGACTAATGGAACCCAACATCGATCCCTATATTAATTTATAATGAAATTTATCTAAATATTCTCATTATAGTCCACTACAACCATATAAAATATTTCCACTACATATTCATCCATCCAATGACTATCTACGTTTCATGGTTCTTTAAACCATAAATAATTCTTCATTTTTAGGTCACCCTATTATGGTTTATGATGTCATCCTAATTGTACCCCCCAACAGGATCCACGTGTTGGTGAAAATCCGATACAATCTATATAAAAAATAAAAAAAACATCATTATACCATAGTATATAATTTAGTTAATAAATTTAATTTAACTACCTTCATTTATTATCTATGAAATATCCCTATATCAAATATATATACAATTTAGTGTAAACCCTATAGAATAAAATCGTCTCAATGAAGAACAATAATTCAGTAAAGACATTTTACCGACATCTGACCATTTGGGCACTAAAAATTAGTTTCGAGCTACTCTCTATGTCTATCCTTATGCACTAGGCTATGTAGATATTGTTTCTATATCAAACATTGTAATTATTTGAAGTTTATATCTTTAATATCCTCATTAACTATTAACAAAATTCAATGACACATAATTTTTATCATTATTTCACTTTAGAATCCACTCCCAATCCAATATTTAAGATGATGGAGACCCCAAAACCCTATATATAATAGAAAACATTATGTTGACTAGAACTAAATTTCAGTTCCATAAGTGTGTGATGAATTTCAATCATATTTTTTAATAATACATAATATATTCACCAATAAAAAGTATAATATAAATATATAAATAACTATATTAAATCCTCAATGCATGCATATTTCAAAAAAACCAATATATGAATCTTATGAAATCATAGGCAGTGACTCTACGTCCAAACCCTAGAACCATGAAAATGGTGTAATACTAAATAACCACATAAAAGATAAATACATTAGTAGATATAGGTGTCAGAAAAATTTATTCCGATTAGGATCAATCTTAACCACTCTTTTAAAAATGTGGATAAATAATACTAATGTATTAGTAAAAAAATTAGAATTATTGTTAACCTATCAGCTGAACTATCAAACATCATTACCAAGGATCACTCCCCATATATCACATCATAAATTATCAATTAATATCAAGGAATTTAATAGTAAAACTGACCCCCTAAAACAACTACATTTACAATATAAATACATTCTAAAACATAAAATATATATTTTTAATTCTCCCAAATATATAATGTGTATCTATTCACCATCCTAACTATCAAAACATTCAACATGACCAATTATTATGTGCTGGAATTATTATTTAAAAATTATAACCGTAACAGAACAAAAATAATTCCACACACATAGGCCCTATCATCAGTTTTATATCGTATATAGTTTAGTAGGTTATCATTAACATGATTAAAGTGAACCAAATTCCATCTCAAAATTATCAATGACAACCGCCATATCTCATCAATAAATGCATAGATCCAATACACTACACCTATTATTGTAGGGAGATTGTGAATGGTATGTAATCATACACTACATCCCTTACAACCTTGATATTAACTAAAACCCATGAATACTATAACAGTTGGGCATATTAATGGTTTTATGGATAAGGTGGGGTGCATATATATATATCACAAGGAAACACACCATATATTCATTTATACAAAAACTCAGAAAATACTAGGTGGAATGTACCATTAAATACTCATCATTACTCAAAACCATTACTACACTTTTATAACCACCAATTGTACCCCAAAAATATATTAAACGAATATTATTAATTTGAATAAATAATGTGTTCAATTTCTTACTCCATTAGAAACACACAACTGAAAACAATTGAAATATGTTTAAACCAATACAAAAAATACATTCATTTTGTAGTTATGAATAGAAGTAACAAAATTATTAAATATATAAATAGATATATTTTTATATATAAAGGTTATTTTATAGAAATATTATTAAATATTTATTTTCTTAAGAATCTATATTACTATGATCTGTAATTTTTATAATGGAAAGTTGTATAATAATTTTAAATAATTAATTTATAAATATATAAAATTTAATGATTATTTGTAACATTATTAATAATTTGTAGAATATAAAAATATATCAAAGTGTAATTTAAATATAAATTTTTCAAATAATGCTACTTAATATTATATATTATCATTTTATTTAAAATATAATTTAAGAAATTCACAAAGATGATTTTTAAAAAATTTATATCATTTTACGATTAATGTATTTTATTTTTGATTATGATGAATTTTGTGATTTATTAATGAAATATTTATGTTTACATGTATAGTGAAAAATTATCCTTTTACACATTACATGAATTGTATGGAATTATATGTATATATGTTTGAATTGAAAAATCATGAAACCTTATAATGGAAATTATATGTGTTTTATGAGTGAAATTAAAATTTTAAAAATGTAATTAATAAATTATAAAAAAATTACATTATAGATACAATGTTATATTATTCATAATAATATATTTAATTTAGTATTTATGTCGTATTTTAAAAGAAATGATTGAAAAAATTGAAAGAAAATATATCAAAATGGAATTAAAATTTGTAAAATTTGTTATATAATATTTATAATGGAAAAAGTAATATTAAAGGATAATGGATATATTACATGGGTAAAAACAATTAATGTTAGTGAAAATTAAAAATATGTAATAAAGATTAAAAAATGTTATATAGAACATAATAATTTTTATAATTTTGGAGGGAATGAGTGGTTGAGGCTTTAATTAATGATATCAATTCCCCACTATATTATTTACAAATATTTGAGATTAATTTCATGATAATGGAATACCATTATTAGAAATATTTCTTTATTAACCGAAATATCATCCCTTTTAACATAAATAAGAGGAACTAATATCCTCACATCTCCTAACATAAGAAATAACATACTTCATCACTAAAAGTTCCTTAAACATCACTAAAAATTATAGGATTCTTTAAAGAATTTATTTCATTCACAATCGACCATCCCTAAAAGGAATAACCCCAATTTTAATGTAGATAATATTCGATGTTGTGTATTAAATTCTTACAAATAATTTTGTTTTATATTAATAATTTCAATTTATTAATTCCATAAAAAATTACATTATCATAAAATAAGAACATTAAGATCCATAATATATTTGTATATTATTATTATTATGGTAAAATTTTTAAAAATATTTTGAATTTAGGTTGAGAAAAATGAAGCATTAATTAATGAATTAGACATAATATTTCATTTATAATGAAACATGTTTCATTTTACCTCTCAAATATAATATTTTGGTACTAAATGTTACATTAATATATATTTCTAGAATTTAAAAATCCTTCTATATTAATAATTGATAATCCATTTTACACCTTTCCCCATTATATAAAAAATGTAATCATGATCCACACATTCATGTGGACTATTTCGTTCATAGAAAGATTGATTTATTTTTTTACATTTCATATCCCACATAAAAAGATGATATTAATAATTTTATTTATCGATTAATAATATTATTATGAAATCACTAACTTTCAAGGAAAAAGTTATTTAAAATTTGAGAAATAAAATATTATGGTTATTTCAACCATCCAGTTGAGCATTATATTACAGAAAAAAATTTCATTGTACTATTGAATAAATTATTATATTGTTTCCTAATATTATAATTATATTAAATTATTATATATGAAAATAATAAACAATTTATATGATAATTATTTTTCTACAATATTGATATTACAAAAATATCACTTCAAATCAGCCAATAATTATGATATGTTTTTGGTTGATTACGTCTAACAAAATTATTGAATGATTTTATAAAGTTATATCATGATAAAAAATATGGATAAAATTTATCATAAAATATTATATAAATATGTATATAATTAATTTCTTTTTAATGGGATTTTAATATTTAGTTTTAACTAAATATTTATTTAAAAATTTGTTGTTCAGTTAAAATTATCCCTACATGTTTATCTCAAAAATATTATTTATGAAGAATAATGATAACTCAAGTAGAATGAAATTATAATAATAAAATTATTTATGAAAAATAAAATATAATAAATATTATGATATGGTAGGGATGTACGTTTAAATCTTAATTATTAACAACATTACTATTAAGAATCCTGGTCAAAATCATTATGATTACTCACAGAAAATATTAAAAATAAATAATAACATACTAAAATTTCATAATATCAATTTTAATAATTATATCACAATAGGTGATTAAATTAATATTTTATAAAATGGGTTATAAAGATCATCTTATTTAGATTATGAATGATCATATTTCAACTAAATTGGAATTCTGGTTAGTGGTTCATTGTCTTAATTTTAATTCCCATGGAAATATTTCTAAATATGTCGCATAGTACCTATAAAATGGTGTAATATTGAGTAATGAATGTATTTTATCATCCAAATGGTCATATAAGAACCATCTAATATACTTTATATAAATATTATTTTATTAAATCAATACCAATATTGAAATGTGTTTTTAATAAAATGTTACTAAAACCATGGCTATTTTTTCTCTCAAATTCCATCATCTAGAGCAATGTTTAATTATTGACCCTAATTATCATTATATTTTTATTTATATACCAATAATATATCCTTATTATTTATTTTTCATACTCAATTGGGAATCTATTAAAAATAAATTCTTTTTTAGTAAATGGAATTTCACACAATTGGTTCAATTATTGTAAAGATTCTTGGTAAGTCAATTTTTATTCATCAAGTTATAAAAAATCATATTAAATATTACTTTGGATATTAAGAAAAATTGTTTAATATATGTTATTTTATATTCCTATATGCGAAAACTGAATTTTATTAAATAAGAATAAATAAATTAATGGATTATCAAATAAATAAGTTTCGACCAATTAAAGAGGTTCATTTCATTTAAATATAAAATGTTCTATAATTATCTCTAATATAAATATTTATAACGTCTTAAAGGTTTAATTAATGAATATTTTTTTCAATAAAATATTTTTAAATGTCATTAAATTATTAATTTTAAATTGTACTTATAAATCTGACATGTAAATTTTTTTATTTTACATCAATGTTAAAAATATTTTTAAAAATATTTTTTATGTTTTCTAAAAAAAAATATATTAAGTTTCAAAAGGATTTAATCTTATAGAATTTGGGATACAAGATTTTAACATCTAATAAATATATAAATATTATATTTTTTATATTTAAATATCAGGGTAAAATAACTCAATATATTTTCTTTTCTTGTGTTAGATTGGTTTTACAAATTATTTTTCAATGTTGTTTTTTATCTATGTTAGAATCCAATTAAGTTTCACATAAAACAGTAGTGATATATTATTTTTCTACCATCTTACTTCCTTCTCTATATGGATTATTTATGTTTAATTTCTAGGATATATATGATATTTAACATCATTTTCGTGCCAAAACATCCACCTTGAATACACATATATTATATTTGAATAACCTGCCTTTATGAATATAATTTTTTACATTTGATTAATTCAACGGTGTTCAGCTAGTTTCCATAAATTCATTAACCAATTAAATTATAATCTTAACCATATAACATTTATCTGTATTGTTAAAAATTCATATTATTTGTTACACTGATTGAGAAGTTTTTTTGTAGAATGTTAGTTGATGTCATTAAATAACTATTTATTTTCCATAGTTTATCCATATATGATTATTGATGGAATTATTAATTATATCCTTGTATAAATCATTATTAAATGGGCAGTGAACCCATTTTCTACATTTAGATTATTATAATGTAATTTCTAGAAATAGTTTCCATATTAAGGGATATTTATTAAAATAAAAGTAAATTATTTCCAAATTAAATTTCTATAAGAAAACAATATTTCATTGGAAAATTTTTTATTTGATAATTGAATGTTTTTACGAGGAAAATGAAAGAAGGGATTTGTTTTCCTTGTGTTACTATATCATTAATATATTTTATTATTTTATTTAAAAGTTGGAATATAAAAATCATGATATAAACATTTAAAAGATAATATTCATTAGTTTATGTTGAATATAAATATTTCAATTGATAAATTTTTTTGGATTATTCTAAAAATAATATTTTTATGTAAAATTTTAAAAATAAATTTCTACACAAAAATTCCAATTTTGATATTTTAGTTATAAAATTATGAATTTGAAATTCAAGAATAATTTTTCTAACACCATATATTAATTATACAAGTGAAAATAATGTTTCTAGAAAAATACTTAATCATAATGCCTATATTTTATACTATAAAAAATAAGTTATAATTTTAAAAAATAATTTTCATTAATGTATTATACTTTTTTTAAATCAAAAATGATTTTAATTAATTGTAAAAAATAAATAAAATGAATTATATTTTATTTTTTTAATTAGTAGGGGAAATTATATTCTAGGAAACTATTTTTTCCCGAATAATGGATAAATAACCATTCTAATAACTAGTTATATTGGAAAAATAAAAAATGACAAAAAAAGATTTAACCATAAGTTAGAGTCCAAAAAGAGAAAATAAAATGTGTGAGTGTTTTTTTGTGAAGAAATTCTCAAAGTTATCCCTCAACCTCACTATTAATAAATATATTTCAATCTTTCATCAATGAGAGTGACTTCCTTTTATTAAAACATTTTTTTATAATTTATAAAATTTTATTATCTTTTTATATATAAAGGGGAACTTCTCTCATGATATCATCTTACAAAAACCCCACATTGTTTTGTGGAACACTATCAAAGCCTCTACTAAAAAATGGTATACATATTATTGATGAATTTTTCATCTCATCATACCACACCTCAAATGTATAACCACCATTTAAATGATGCAATCCAACATATTTATTATAAATTTATAAGAACTCCATTCTGGTTTATTTATTTTATTTAAACATTTTAATAATTATAATAAAATAGAAAATACTAAAATTATATCATAATTATGTATTTATAGTTTGATGTTTTTATAATAATTGAAAAAACATTGACCATAATTGTTTATTCCTTTATGAAAAATGAAACTGTTATTCATTCATTTCCCAAACTACCACCTCATTGACACTACATGTTTCCATCTTATTCACCACTAAACATGGCTTATAATAATAGAAAATTCAACATATATGCATTAAAATAATTGTAAATATTAATTATTATATGGTAAACCTTAGTACTCATTGTCCATTACTATGTAATATGAAATCCTTATCCATGTGTACATTTGGTCCACTACCTCCATAGGATGATTGATTTCCATTTTTAATTTCATAACATCAATTCATAGAATTTTATTATAATTTATTTAATGGATATATATAATCTTCAAGAAATTATTAAATTTTTGGCATGACAAAGTTGACATATTATTATCAATATGATCAATAAATTAATTTTATAAAATCAAACATCCAAATATAATTCAAGAACAATTTTATGATATATTTATATTTCTAAATAATATCTTATATCTTATAGTCATATTCTTCATATTTCCAATTTATTATATTATAATAATATTAAATAAATGTAAATATTATTATTTATTTATATAGGGACCCATACATTACATAAATAATGTTTACATCTTATTTGATGAATATTCAAGACATATCATAAAGATAAATTGCATAATAATATAGTATTAATGACTATTGAATCATAGATAAATTATAAAAATTATCATAAGTGATATAAATATCATCAATATATGTTATTTATAAGAATAATCATTCATTGAGACATAAAACCTAAAAAATATTATAAAAGTTGGCATAATTAACACGGTTAAATGTTATCTCAGATACATAGTTAGTGGACCAAAAAGAGATATCACAGATGTCATAAAAAATGTTAATACATGTATAAAAACACTATTATAAAACATTTAGACCAAACTCCCCATTCCACAGATCATAATCCTGAGTCATGGAATATATATTCATTGTTCATAAGTCATGAATACTAAAAGAATCTGAGAAAATGGATAATTAGATCACATTAAAATAAAAAAAATGTTTGGGTCCTGAAAATAATCATTGAAAATCATTTCCATAATCATGTGTCACCTACATGAATATCATAGTTTATTGGTATCACTTAAAATTATATAATATGTGTAGGCATTTTCCACTCTCACTATTATCACCGTGGATATGGCCACTTATTGAATAGGTTTCACCCATAATTTTATTCTTTATTATCTCAAGATATATCCATATTTTGAAAATAAATCATAGTGGTATATAATAGTATCAGAACAAAATAAAAAATATAATTCAGTCACACGAGTTACAAAAGATCAAAAAATATTCAACGTAGAATAACCCGCAAATCAGAAGTGTGATTCATTAATTTTTAATCACTTAATTATTTTATTACCATTTGAAATGAATAGAGTGGGATAATGATTTCATCTTATCATAATTAACAATTTATGGAAAATGGTTTCATAGAATCATCCATAAATCATTATCATTATAATAAATTCAAAGTAAGAAATTGGTAGATATCATTGGATCATATCACTAGCATGGCTTATGTAACTAGAAAATATTTTATCATTGATGAAAAATTTATTTCAAATATAACTTGAAAATTTAACAATATAAATAACATTATCATTCTAAATTTAACTATTTAAAATAAAAAATTCCAAAGATTAATTATATTTTTTTAAATTGCAAATTTCAAAATTTTAAATTATTATTAAATAAATTGAATATTCATGAAGATTTCATAAAATTTTCTTGTTGTGTACATTAAAACATAGATTCCTTTTATATTATTTGTTAAAATTAAAACTACCCAAATCAATAAATACGAATAATATATGACTTTTAAAACATTTCATAAAAGAAAAAAATGTTTAAAAATAAAATTAAAAATGATTATTATTTAATAATAAATAATCAATAAAACATTTAATGAAAACATAGATATGGGAGATAAAATCCTTCCAATAGAATTGTTAAATATGGAATATTTTCCATAAAATAAATTATGGATCCTTGATTTCATAAAAAGTGTAACATGAATGTAAAAAATATATTATCTATAAAAAATAGATTTAATTTCATGTTATTCTTTATTGATAGGTATTAAAATTTTATTATCTGAAAAAAAAATCATAAAAAAAAATTATTAAAATTTTGATTTTAAAATAAATCTCTTACCTCGCATTTTAATAGATTTAAATATGTTATAACTTCATATATAATAATATTATCTTTATTATAATTATCTCCATGTGTATATTACATAATTATAAAGTCATATATAATCCTCATAAAACATTTCAATACCCATTTCATTATAATTATTTATTAAAATTGTCATTTCAACATACATATCATCTTATTATTTAACAGAATTTCAATTTGGTAGTTCTTTTATTTTTATATTAAATATTATTAAATATATTATTGCATGATTAACATTATATAAATATTTTATTATATATATAAATATTTATATTTATATTTATATTTAACATCAATAGTAAAAATTGGATATAAAAAACTAATATATAAGGTTTGTTGAGATTGAAGGTCATAATTACACACGAACAATGATTTCACTTTTTGATTGATGGAAAAAATAATTTAATTTAATTTTTCATATATAAAATACCATTATTAGATCAAAAATATCATATATATTTATTAAATCTATCCTTATTACTTTCATTGTAATGTGTCAATGAAAAAATAATAACATTGCATTGTAGATGTGGTAGTCCACAAGCAAACATGATAAAAAATCACTTTAAAAATTTGGAAATGTATAATGGGAGATGTGATATTTCAATTATTTAAATATAATTTTATAATACATACATATATATAGTCATTAAAACCCTAATAAAAACCATACAATTACGCTAATGATGAATGATGAGTTTTATCTCTGTATGGAGGTGGTAGTACACATTTACACATAATCAATATACTGGATTAAAATTTCGTAAAGTATATGGTGAATAATGGGTATTTAATAATATTAGTAAAATTTAACAGTATTAAGTATATTGGATTTATTATTTTATGAATAAAACTCTAAATTTTAAGGAGTTATAAGATAAAATAAGTTGAAAGATGTCGAGTGTGATGATTAATATTCATTCGGTTTCCCTCTTCTAGATAATTTCACAAGGGCCCATATAGTGGGTTTTTAAAATGATGATCACCAATAAAATTAATAGGGAAGATTAGATGTGTTATGATTTTAGTTTTTTAGCCTTATTGATGAATGTGGTGTAAAGATGAGAAATGAGGGATACTGTTTTATGACTATTTGGGATGACACTATGGAATTTCATAAAATATTTAAATATCAATAATTTTTATTAAATATAGAATGATTGTTGGTTTTAGTATATTATTTAGTAAAAATATTTTCATAACATATTACTTTGATAATTTTAATTTCAAAAGAATACCCTAACCACTTATTTTAATCACCCAGAAAAACCATTTAAAATATAACTGTATTGAAATTCTTTATTGTTTTTACTAATAATTATTTGAAAAAAATGAAATATGTCGCATTAAAAATTATTACCATTATTATTAATAATATGGAATCATTTTTATCATATTCAATTATAAAAATTTTATAATGTATTTCAAATTAAATCCATTCAATGAAATAAAAAGAAGTTTTCCAGAAATGTTTTGTGTTATGTATAATATTTTTTACCAAAATAGAACATAAAATTAATTCAAATACTAACTATGTGAATAATTAAAATGTTATTTCTTTTACTCCATATATGATGGAACACATAGTATTGACCCAAATCTCAAATTTCCTTCTATATTAACACTAAACATTGAGTATTTCATTTTTCTGATAGTTTTCACATTCTACTAGATTCCCACATTATACTACTATGAATCCTTTAACCTTAACAAAAGATACAATAAAGCTATAATTTTGGAAACTAATTATTATGTTCCCTTATTTATGAATCCCATGTCCATCTCTATCATATCTAAAAAGATTGGATCATTTTCAATTCTCATAAATGATATAATTACTAGTTTCTTTGCACATAGAGAAACATCCACCTTGTTAGATTTAATTGGGTTGAAATGGATTGAGGTGTCATACTATTTGATCAACTATATCCATCATTGTTGGCACAATTTCAAATCCTCATGTTTGAATATATACTTTATGATTTTGTGGTCCATATATATTTCTCACTACTCCCCAAAGGGGTAATGTCTATAAATATTTAAAGTGAATATTACTACAGCCAACACCAGATCATGTGTTCGATATTATATCTCATGAACTATCAATTTCATTGAATCATTGATTATTACGTTTTTATTTTACATCAACAGACATCCCAAGAACTTATTCTATGCATCACTAAATACATCAAAAATTTATCCACTTGTCGATAATTTGAGCACAATTGTCGTGATAAGACTACTTTTCAACTCCATGATGATATTTTCGAATTCATCACTCCAAGAAAACGAAACTCTTCTAAGTTTTTTTGGTAAGAGGGTTTTTACAATAATTATTAATTTTTCAAAAATTAGCTATAATATCTAGATAATCACATGAAGCTACAGATATTTGTCACCGATGTTGGCCTCACCATCCCTCAATTGCATCTGTCTTGGAGGGATCCACAGATTTTATGTTTCTTATGATGGTATTACCAAATAATGAGACCCACTTCAAAAAGAACACACACATTATAAATTTTTCATAGACCTTCTCCTTTCGTAAGGTATCTAGTATAGTGCTTAGATGCTCCTCATTATCCACATTCGTTTTGGAGTATATTATAATATCATCTAAAACTACTACAACAATTTTTTCAATGTAATCTCTTAAAACACAATTCATCGTGTCCATGATTAATACTGGATCATTACATAGTCCAAAAGTTATTAATATGAATTCATAGTTCATGTATCATGTATCAAGAGCAGTATTGTGGATATCCTCCATCATTACCCTTATATGAGAATATCCCGACTACATATCCACCTTTGATAAGTATTGTTATCCACGTAGCAAATCGAACAAGTAATCTATTTGTGGTAGAGGATAAATTTTCATTATCGTGATTCTGTTCATCTAACAATAATCAATGCAAAGGCGCATTGAACCATCCTTCTTGAAGAAGAGTATATGTGCACCCCATGGTGAAGTACATGGGCATATAAACCATTTATACAAATTTTCATGTAGTTGTTTCTTTATCTCCCCATGCCCCACAACAACAATTCTATACAATGTCATAGATATTGCAAATTACCTTGGTATATGATCAATTTAGAATTCCACATCTTTTCAAGGAGGAAGACCATGAAATTCATCAAGAAATACTTCAGATAATTCCATCACAATAGGCATGTCTTTAAGGATGGTTTATTTTGTAGACTCAATCATATAAGAAAGATATTCATGATTATGGGGAATTAATATCCATGATTGAGATAATGGTTGAAAGGAAGATTCTTCCTCCTCCTTTCACTTGTTCGGAATTATGGGTCGATTCTACATATGGAGAGTGATTTCCCTCTCGTAGAAATTAAGGTGGGATCTATAGAGGGAAATCCAATACATGCCAATAATTGCATAAACATCCACTAGAGGGAGTATGAACGGGTTCTAGAGGAAGTTAAATCCAACAATTATCACATGGGGGGATTTATATTAATGTGATTCAATGATTTTCCTATTTTCCGTTCTCGCCAAGTACTGTGCATCCAAGATTTGTGGTGGTGTTGGTATTGTTCTACTATGAAGTTGGTATATAAAGGAATTCATAGAAACAAATATCAAAAATAAAGTTCACTATTATTGAATGAATAACTAGTATACATGTCCCCACTTCATTTATGGGGTTCACAATGGTTGTAGTGGTAGATAAAGAACTCCCTTGTTACCTTGAATGTTGTTGATTATCTCTGAAAACACCTGTCTTAGGAAACTAGTTTGAAAAGTGAAAAGGATCTTTATAGTCGAAGCAATGGACAATGTTTTGGGGGTCAAATGGAGTGTTCCTCTCTTCTGTTCTAGCCTTTGGTTTTTCTTTTCTATAGTTAATGGCCACATTGCCATCTCTTCGTCAAAAAAAGGAATTTTCTAGTCCCCATCAGGCAATTTCCATGGAGTTTCTTACCAGACCATTGGCATGTGTGGTGCAAGATTTTCTTAGCACCATTGATTTTATCAATCAGACTGCCATAATTAAAATCTACATTATGCTTATTATAATCATGATACCCCTAAGATTCATCGATCTCCATTTCAGAATATAGGGAATATCAGTCAATTTCCTCATATCTCTTGATGTCACATATCTTTGTCACATTCCATAGACTAGGTTTTATCCCACCGAAGAAGCGGTAAACCATTCATTATTGGGTAGCGAAAAAGTTGAAGGAATATCGTGCATGCCTTTTGATGTTTTCTTTGTACACTCCGTTGGATTATTCATCTTTTTTCTTCAGGGAAAGGAAGTCCCAATCAATGTTATGTTGGAGGGTGTGAGGAAAGTATTTATCAAAAAACAATATCCATAAATCCTTACATTCCAATGCCTCGATCTCCTCTAATGAATTTGTATTTTTGATAACTATAAACCATTGATCATATTCACCCTCCATAAAATAAGCATCCATAAGAACCTTTACTTCATCATAAAATTGAAGTATGTGGAATATATTTTCAAGGGTGTTGATACACTAATCGAAAATTGATGGATCAATTGATCCATTAAAAGTAGGATACTCTGGACTCATGAATCTCTCAATTGCTACTTGTTTCTTCGTGGGGGGGGGGGGTTGAATGTTCTTCTTGACTGAAGTTCTAATCAAAACATGAGTTAACTGTGGGATTATCATGGAGATTTTTTCGATTCCCACTCCCATTGGATTTGGAATCTCATTAGAACAGGCATCACATTGATCTTCGCATTGGTTGTTAGCCCGAGTCCTCCTATTATAGACCATTTGATGTTATAAAAGGAATTTTAGTGGTAACACATAAAAGGTAATCCAATGAAAAAAACTAATGACTTATAAATTACTTTTACTTACTTAACATATGAATATATAGGCTGAAATCATAGTTATACATGATATAATTCCCTACATATATTCTTAGTGGAATTTTTCCGCATAATAATTGTTCATACTATGCTTATTAACATACCAAATCATATAAACTATTAGTTTTGTAGCCAAGATTTCAACAGGGCATGTTGTCATGCACCAGTTCATGTTCACGTCAATCTCAATACCGTGCTTTTGGGTTTTACACATAGATACATCTGTCTAAGAGCCTATTGTACCTGATCATATCCAAACAAGGATAAATTTTTTTGATAAACAACATAATAAAAACTCAATAAAATTTAGGGATGTTTTTATTATAACTAGTCTTAACCATAATGCTTTAACAAGGGTTTTGTACTCTTAATCCCAAAATTAACTTCACCTTCCTCTAATACCAACTATAATAACCCTGCTCTTTATTTCACCCGTTAACATAATTCATTTCATAAAATCATCAATTGATACAACTATGATTATTTAGAGGACTAGTGTATTGGGACATTAGGAATATTACATAACAACATAAAACATAAAACACAAAACAAAACACCTTTATTGAAAACTTATTTTACATGACCACAATATTCCATCGTACTTAGCATTGCATGGGATAACCTGAGGAAATATATAAGAAAGACATGAGCTATAAAGCCCAGTAATGGAGAAATAAAGGATTAATATGACGAATAAATTACATTTTAGTCAATAGTAATTTCAATGGATCATAATGAGAAACATGAACATATAGGAATGATATATCAGGATTATCATATCATGGAAATGTGGCAACAACAATTAACATAATTTTATCATGATACAAGGACCTTTGCACATGGTTCATGAGTAAAACATCATTACACACAAATTATAATGGGTATACCCTCATTTCACAGGATTTATATTGGTACTAATCTTTACCAAATGCATTGGATCACTATCGGGGTCCACCCTTCTTAGTCATTTCATTTCATGCATAAGTGTGCAACATGGATCATAAAACATGGAATCTTTCAACACCATAATGTATTATATGATAAAAATATTTTGGAATAAATAAATGAAGCCATATAATCAATAATTTAATCCTTATAAATGTGAATTACCTTGATAGATAAATGGACATGGTATTCACTACACAATGACTTTGACTTGGAAAATTGGGGTCCAATTCCAACAGCATAACGACGTGACATAAGAATTCATAAAAATGGTTAATAAGGGCGAAAGGGGTATCTCATTATATTTACATTAAATATTAAATAAGGGGGTATTAATGAATCATTTCCCGACTTATATAATGTAATTTAGTTTCATAATACAATATAATTGCGTGAATTTAAATAAGGATAGAGAAATTCCTTATATAATTTCCACATGGTAACAAGTGTACATGGGAGGACTTAATAAGATATACATGGTTCGATAATCATTAAAACATAAGGATGAATATATAAGGTAGGTGTGAAATCATACCCCAACATTTTAAATTTTAAAAATAGAATAACAACATAATGAAATTTGTACAAAATGGGAATGGCAAAAATAACTTACCTGGAAGTGTGATCCCAAAGGCTTGGGAGTGGCTTGAGAGGGTCTTAATGGGATATTTGGGCATAATGGGAGGATATTAGAAAGTGGAGGGCAGTGTAGAGACATGATACATGGGGTGTTAGTGAATGGAAGGGGGGGCTTGGGTCAGTTGATATAGGAAAATAGAGGGAATTATTTATTATTTATGTTTTGGACACCACAAATTAAACTAAACAAAACCAAAAACCAAACTATGGTTTTTTATAGTTTTTTTCCAAATTTGAGTGATTAAAATTATTTTATATGGAAAATGGTTGATCATATTAAAATATTAGTCTTGATTATGTAGAGGTGAGTCAGAATCTCCAAGAAATCATTTTAAAAGTTTAAATGTTATATAATCCTTAAAGGGTCCACTAAGGCACAATAAATTTAATAAAAAAATATAAAATAACCTTATTTTAAACGTAAAATAATTATTCCCTGAAAATAATTTGTATATTATTTTATTACATCACTATTGGTTACTTCTGATATAATGAAACACATTATATTTTAAAAGTGTATTTAATTTTTACCCAAAAATTTGATTGTCTCAAAAAATTATGAATAAATATCCATTGGATAATTTCGACATCTTGATCCAAAAAAAATATAAAAATTATCTAAATTAAATTTTAAATATGTGAATTTTTATTTATAATATAAAAATTGAATTTTATCAAAAATTCATGGGTTTTCAGAAAAACAACTTTCAACCATTAATAAAAATTAAAATTGTATTTATTACAATTATATGATCATTTGTATTTAATTAACTGAAATTTAGTAATAATAATTTTGTAATATATTATTTAATTCAAAATAATTTTAATTCATCAAAATATATTTCTTAATTGAATATTATATAAAAATACTATTTGAGATATAAAAACTATTTTTAATGTCACAATAATAAAATAAATGTATATTCTTTATTATATACAAAAATAATTCCCAGAATCATAGTGTTGGGGTCTTATTACATAACCCCTTATAACACCTACATATGAACTAAGGGTAATTTTTGGGATGGTGAAAGACTCTTGGGGTGGCTCAGATACCATCGCTCGGGTGGAAATCTTTATTAACATCCACTTCTCCCATAGGCAATTTTGTTCATGATTAACATATTGAATCCTAGTTTGAGATTGGTCAACAATATATCCCAGTGATGTTACCTCATTTCCAAGCTCTAAAAAATGGGATATGTTTAGAGAAATTCCACAGGGTGGGGTTATCCCTTCCTTTGTAAGAGTAAATTGGATATTTTAAAGCCCTATATTTAAACTAATCATGTGGTCACTTTTCAACGTCTATATTAGAAATGGTAAAAATTCATGAAGGTATTTTAAAATAATAAAACATAAAACTAAGTAAGTAAATATGATATATAACCATTTTACATAAAAAGTGATTTAATTAGATCAATAGTAATTTTCATTAACAAAATTTTGGGTCATTACATCTTCTATCGAAGAGTTAAACTCTATGATCCTTGACTTTTTGGTGTCCTTGAGGAAAATATTTTCATCAATGTGGACACACAAGATGAGGTGGGAAAAAATGGGGATGTACATGGTGAGTTTTTTCCTGATACATTGGTCATGGTGAGGCTATTTTACATAATGGGCTAGCAGGTACACCCACATAAGAGCCTCTATAAGCATGAAAATTAATGTTTCTTGTTTTTATACTCTTCTCATTAGTGATAAATGAGGAAATGAGAATTTATATTATCTACCCTGAAACAAGGTTTCCACCAGAAGACGATTCTTTTCTTCGAACATGTAGAAAAATTATGGGATGTTTTTTTGTATGAGTACATTGAACAAAAAACTCTTAATGTTCCTCAAAAAACCACTAGCAACTGTTCATTGGGCAGAGGCATTCCATGTGAAGGTTTCTGGCCTTTACATTAGTAGGAAAATTATTCTAATCACTCATTTGACATATTCATTCAATTAAATAGTCCGAAAATACTTTTTATGTGTTTTTTAGTTTAACTAATAGAGTAACAAAAATTGAAGATCCTATCAACTATTAATAGTCCCTATGTTTCATTGGGAATACCAGAATAATGTTGGTCCTTACAATGTTTTAACGAAGCAGTAATTTTTTTCTAGCCTACTACAATTATACAGTCCCAAATATCAGTACATAACATAAAATAAATTTCTATAGGTTCTTCAATGGGTCACAAATTACATTGAACTGTGAATTAATGACATTTTCAAACTCCTAAGGTTATTGGATATTGTCCACTCATGCCCAGTATGGTTTTTGGTCATATTGGATTGCCACATGCCATTTTTTTAGATTGCGTCAGGATAGTTGTAAGTGTGGGTATTATTTCCTAATTATTAGTATCTCTAGAATATAATTAATTAATATTACCATAAACTAAATTGGTTCTATCATCAACATAGAAGGCCAAAAATCATGGATCATGTGGATGCCAATTGTTCTACTCGGTTGGGTTTGGTGACTCATTCCATGGCCACTTTTTAAATCCCTTGCCTTTTTCTATTTCTATATGAAAAATGCCATCAATTTCTAATAGGGGTTCAAGATAATTGTGAATAGGATTCCCAACTAGGGGACATATGGGGTCCCATAATGAAGAATCTAAATCCATTCATTTATCCACATTGTAGTCACTGATGAATCATTTGTACACCTCAACTAATTAAAGGAAAGGTAGCTACAATGGGTTCTTTTGATGAATATATATAATTCAGGATTGGGTTGGGGTGATTTATAGGTCCATTTCACTTGTAGATATTCCAGATAGGTTTCAAAAATATCTAAATAAGTGTAATGAGGCCCAATTCCTACCTATGATGATGTGTGAGGAACCATATCAGATGGTATGTTAGGTACTACATTTACCCTTGTGGATGATATACACTAACATGGCCTTTATTGGTTCCCATGATCCTCTAATCCTAATGAAGTTCTCCAAAACCCATATTAACCACAGAGGAACCCATAGAGTATCTTTCATCATCCATGGATAGGCCAAACAGCGTCATCATAAGGATGAAATGGGAATTATAGTACCATCCACATCCTCTGATCTTGATATGAAGTGTTTATTTGTCTATTACATGGAATATCTATATGAATCTCATGAAATAGGTGTTTGGTAGGGTCAGGAAGTAGTCATGTGTCTTAGATAACTAGGCCACTAGGTGTGTTATTATCTCAAAAATTCTACTATACTAGTCATCATCATTGATATTCTCATGTCTCCCTAGATATGTCAATAATCGATTATCCAAGTGGTGGAACATCTCCCATAAAATACGGTAAAGAACCCAACTAGGTCTACTATAATTTACTCATGAATGAATATTTATGATGTCTTATATGGTTAAAACACTAATTATAGATGATTGGATGACAAGAAACCCTTTAATCCTTTTTTCTAATAGAACGAGTGTTAAACTTGGTCAACCAAGGTCAATATTGGTGTCAGCCAAGGTAGGTGATGTTGCGTGGATGTAGATCAATTGTGTTGTTGGTCTATGAGGAGGAGATTTACTCTAAAAGTCAGATTTCCACTACATGTGTGGATGTATCTCAGTGATGGTGTAAACATAATTATTACATCCCTTTAGGATGTTGTTCTCCCCATCACATAATTTCTAAGGGAGGAATTGTTATTTTGTGTTCAATAGTATTATCTAATCATGTTTGTTTGAACCATTATCATGTTATCTCTCCTTGTTCATGGGTGTATGTTGAGAGGGAAATGGTGGTGTCGAGGAATATTGCAATTCAAGCCACTAGATTGGAGGTAGATCATCATACAATTGCAAGTACATGTAGCGTGATCAACGGATCCTATAAAAATCACCATTTGGGACTGTAAATATTAATTTGTGGTATCCTTCCAAATACACTACTAGTTGGGTTCAAGGATCTGTCATCATTCCATCCATTATCTCATAATTTGAGTGTTCAATGAGATTATTGATTATGTGGATCTTCCTTGGGTTTCACCTCCAATGATGGATATTAATCCACTTATAGTTACATAGTTCACCTGGGAATGGTATGTGTTCCACATGGGGTTGACCTATATTATTGTTGGTCACAACATTTGGAATACATCCCCATTGGTTGGTGGTATTTTTTGGAGGATGTATATATTTTTTGGTACATGCATGATAATAATATTCCTATTGGTTTGTCGGAGAATTGGGAGGATGCCATCATAGATAGTAGGAGCATGGGGAAGAACTATATACAAGCTAGTAACAGATTAGGGAGAAACCCTATAGTTTTTGCTGGTGACAAATGGAGGACCTTAGTTATGACATGTGGTGTTCTGTGGAGGATGTCCACATCAATTATCTTCCTTGAGGGTTGACCTATAGTGGAAAAAAGTTATTACAGGGTTTATCAGAGTCAAAATATAATTTATATAAGTTGATTTGGGTCTTGATACAAATAAGTAGAAAACTTATCCATGTTCTAATATCACAGGGAAATGATTTGATATGTCATATTTGAAAGAGTTTGTAGGATATATATCATATTACCCTTAATAGGAATTATCTGGGGTTTGCATCGAGGGGCTACAATGGGTGGTCCAACTGGTGTTGTAGTAGTCTGGAGGATTTACACCTTTTCTTGGTCATATGATTCAATTTAGTTATGAAATTAAAGAGTCCTCAAAGGATCCCTTCTAGGCAGATCCTAGTTTGTGGTGTTGGAAAGAGGGAATTAAATTTTCAATAAATTATTGGAATAGTGTAGGAATCATTAGAATGCTCGAGGAAGAGACACTTACATCTTTTAAATATTGGAATAGGTTTTGGTTTCTCATACTGATACACTTTTGTGAGGTTGTGTCATCATTATTCTAAATCTCACTAATCCTTATAGGATATATACATTATTGGAATGATCACCTCCTATTCATATCGATGGACCGTGGTGTGTATGAACATCATATGAATTATTGTAATTGTTGATATGGGGATGTGGTGGCTACTAGATGAAGGCAAGGTCGATTTTGTGGCATATGATTTGTTTTGAATGATTTTTTTCATCAATTTCTATAGGGACCTAGTCCTTATGAGTGTTTGGATGATTAATTCAATTAGGTTGTGTCCTATAAAAATTTTGGATTTATCAATTAGTATAGTTGCAGGAAATGTTATGATCATTTCCCTAATATCATATAGTTATCCAAATATTAAGAGGGATTCATACTGATAAAGTCACTAAATAAGGATTCACAATAATCAGTACTCAAATTAGCATTTTTTTTAATTCTAGGCTCACAATTTTCATGGTGGGTCCAAGCATCGATTATGAATATACTAAAATGAAAACTTTTTAATTCCCCTTATTTATAAAGTCCTCATGTTTTATGAAAAATGAATCACATCATGTATATCATAAATATTTCTGATGCTTTTGATAGGGTTTCCTATGCATCCCTTTAACTAGCATATGATTCCCCACTTTTTCAATTTCAAATGGTTCATTTCATTCATCAATTCCATTGGATATCTATACTCCTTAACCAATAAATTTAAATGGGATTTGGGTGACCCCTTACAAGAATTCCTTCTTTGAGATCATTTTCTAGTCTTGGTCTTCCTAATAGATCAAGTCATGTTTGAGGAACTCATTCAAGATTCCATCTCGAGGAAGAAACTGGTAAATTACAATACCTTTTTATAATTATATAACAACCAATTCTCAATATATTAGTCACATTTATAATATAATTTCATTTATAGACAGTAGGTATATTGGGGATCACTAAATCATCCTATTTTAGATGGAAAGTCATATGAGGTATCTTAGGGGTGGGACCCATAGCCTACCATGTTGATCATTAGGTAATGAATCAAGGGGAGTATGTTTTCGAAGGTTGATCACCTCAATAATGAAATTTTTATTCCATGGGGCATATATTGAAAATTATGGGATGAGATTAACATCTGTAGTAGAAGGAAACAAAGTTAATTTCAAGTGGTGATAGATTAGGTGTATTTTCATCATCTTATATATACATAGTGGATGTAGGTCTATTTTAATGATGTGAAAGGATAATAATATGTTTAAGAACTTCTAGGAATAAGATGGTTGTTACTTTAGAATTTTCTGTGGATAGAATGTGCAACGGTTTATCATCTTTTAGGGATTTACGGGGTGCAGGTTTAACATCTTATGGGGATAGGTTGTGAATATGATAAGTGCATTATGGGGTTATATATTGGATTCCATATTCATAAATATAATTGTGTATTGTACCTAGGATGGATAATTTCACGCCATTATGATTTAACATAAACAAAAATTATGGTGGATATATGAGGTTTGTTTCTAAGAGAGAACATTTTTACCTAGATAGATGCTCAGAATCCATATTGTGGAGGATATGGGAGGTGTGTCCATAGAAGGAAAGATTTCACACCATCATGGTGGACCAAAATTCCATATCGAGGAAGATAGTGGGGTTTTTCCCAAGGAGGAGTAATTTCAAATATTGATGGTGGATCATAATGTTGAATTGAGGTAGACATAGGAGGTGTGTCAATATGAAGGACGATTTTACTCCCTGATGGTTTGTAAAATTTTTATATTGAGGGGGGTATTTGATGTTAGTCTTCTAGACACTATATTTCACAATTGGATAGTCTATTATAATAAAATATTATGGTGGACACATGAGGTGTGTCTATAAGAGTGAATATATAACACTTGGAAGTTGGATCATAATTCCTTATTGAGGATGATGTGTCGGTTATATCACTATTGGATGATTTCATCCATGGGATTACAATTGTTGGAACTAACCATTATAGATGGATCATATATACACCATTTAAGAGATAATTATTAATACCCCTTTAGTTTGAATCATAATGTTATGGTTGTGTAATAGGACTGATCAATTCAGCTTACCATCATGTGGTACGGAATCTTGAGTCATGAATGTAGAATCGATGAGCAATTGTGTGAGGATTATGGTTGGATGTTTTCCATTTTAGGTGGCTCGTATAAGATGATGCAGGTGTGGTGGTCATACAAAATGATTGTACATGTTTCATCGTGATTTCAACACAAAGGGTAAGATGTTTGGGTTCATCCCATGCTACTCATAAATAGGACATCCTATACACATCACATAAGATAATGATAATTGTTTGTATTTTGTTATGAGGATATTTTAATGTATATTTACATTAAATTTATAGAACATGGAGTAAGTATGTTTTAGATATTTAAGATTAGACATGGGGGACTCACTCCTCGAGGGTTCCACCTCAAACATAGAAGAATATCTGTAACGCCCCGAACCTAATTATCTAGAGTCGGTGCATTACTTCGTAACATTGGCATGATCATGAGAAAGATCAAATCCCGAAAGACCGATTAGTTTAGTAGCCTTGGAAACACTAGATATATTCATAAGTTTTACATTACATCATAAAATGTAAAAGTACTACAACAACATAATGTTTCCAACGTCCACACTATAAACCCCTCATAATATCCCTGCAAGTCAATCATAATTTACTTTTTCACTACCTGGGAAAAATAAAACATAGAAAAGGGGTGAGCTCAAATGCCCAGTAAGGATAACAATATAGCGGAACATTCAAAATAAGCATAAACATTTAAGGCAATGAATTACTAAAACAAAAGCCTTTTAAAATTGAACTTCAACATGGTATGGCAAAGTAAAATGAAATAATGCCATTTACTTGTTCACATGGATATTCTACTAATCGAATAATCACATGCAATATCAACAACCACTTTCATAATGTTGGAATCCATAATGCCAGACTATCATAACCACATAGCCAAGGCCTCGTGCCAAGACTACAAATAAGATTTTGTCAAGGCCTTGTGCCAAGACACTAGTTTGTCTCATGAGACCTACCGATGCATCGAGGAGCTATAGCGGGCTCCACCCGTCACTTATTAAGTCCAATGCATTCCCATATGAAAAGGTTTAAACATAACCATAAACTATGAATGGTATAAAAATAGCACATCCATAGTCAAACATATCACAAAACCTTCAATACAATATAGAAGTTTTGTATCATAATAAATCAACTTCAAATAATCTTAAAATCCATCAAAGGATGTTGACATAGATGAAATCAAAATTCTATTTAAAGAAGTATCTCCTTTTATTTTGAAATCATTTAAGATACATATAAAATAAAACATTTTCTTTGAAAATATTCTTATAAGCTTGTATGGAAAGCTTCGACGATTTTATAACGGCGGAAAATAACCGCACCCGCCGTATAAGTTAAAAAAAACATTCTTACCTCAATTCTGTCGAAAAGGTTAAAAAGGACCTTGTTTTGAAAACAACTGAAAGATTCCTTTATAAACCTCTTATAAAAAGTCAAACAAGGGTATAAATGACTTTAACCCATATTCTTGTAAATAGTAAAAATGTTTTGAAATACATTTTGAAGAAACATGGATGTGGATGATAACGAGATCCCAGTAGATTATTACGTATAAACAACCTCGGATAAAGAAGAGATTGTGAAATAACCCTTACCTTGTACTTTTCCTTGGTTGGGGTAGGTTAACCTCCTGTATAATGGTGAAATAATTGTTATTAAATTATACAAGAATCATATACATTAATATGATATCATATATGATCTTTTAACATTGCTTTATTAATAATATCTTAGTATTATCGTCGTTTCGGGTGATAATCGATTCGTTCTTCTTAAATGTTTGGTTACGTAAGACATGTTTGTAATGGATAGATTATATCTTATTCATAATCAGAATGATATTAACATTATTTTTAACCCCAAAATGAGAATAAGACTTGAATGGATATGATGGAGAATGAATCTTATCGCGTTCGTGGAGACGGTAGTCCGTACGTGCGCACGAACGCTACTTCCATTTAATTTTTTATTTTAAAAGAATCTAATCCAAATGATACATAGGTATATTACTATTCTAGTATAGTATTTTATATATGTTACTTAAGTTCATTAACACCATCCTTTATACGTTCCATGTCTGGTATGAACGAGTCATATCATTTTAAGGGGGCGGTAGTCCGCACTTCCTCAAATGAAATTATCGTATGTATATACAACATGAAACGAATAATGGTATGAAATAAAATGGAATTACAGAAGCTTATATATAAAATATATATCATTAATATCATATTTAATTACAGTTCCATCATAATGGCCACCATGAGAGGTGGTAAGATGTATTTGAACAATCATCGTTTCATGAGGCGTTAGTTTTCCATCCACAGAAACATTATGTTCATCATCCATTAGATGGAGTTGTGTGTAAGTGTAGTTTGAATCCTTATTATAACAACATCCTAGTATATTTAGGATACTGGTGTTGTTACAAAAGAAAGGAAATAAAAAGATTTTGGGGGTTGGAGAAGCAAAATAAATGAAGATACTTTAAGAGAAATTGTTACCTTTAATTTAGGTAACTCACTTTGGTTGGAACCAAAGGACTTCTTGAAATGCTTTCTGCCTAAGGGGAAGCTTCAAGGAGGAGGAGAGGGATGTGGGGAGATTAGTTTGGCAGAGTTTGGACGAGCCAAGTGGCGTGAGAGGTGTGAGGAAATGAGAAGGAGGAGTGCCCTTTTATAAGAGGGGTGAGGGGCACCTTTGGAAAAGCTAGACATATTAATTTATAATAAATTCATATTCGGTTTCTAATGGCTCCAAAGTTGACTATTCAAAGTTTAAGGTGGGGATAGGTCGAAAACCACTCAACCAATAGAATTTAGACAGGTTTGGGTACTTATATTAACCTTATCTTTAAGTATTAACTCTAAGTTAATTAGTTTTACTTTTACAATGTCTCTTTGTATTTTTATATATTATGGTTAATAAACTTACTATATACATCCAAGCGACCCCCAAGTGGTCCATTAATGATTAACCTATCATAATATAAGTCTCTTGGCCGAACCTTAGATTTTTAGGAATTTAATATCAATTAATAATATAATATTTGTTTTAAGAACTCTTTTATGTCAATTTTGACACTATTCAATAGTTGATTTTTGTGAAACTCCTAACAGATTGATTACTTCGAACAAAGTCAATTACATCAATCCTAATATATCGTATTATCATAGAAAATTAGTTTAATTCATTAAAAGTTTCATATTATAATTATTTGGGTATTTATAAGATCAATTATTTTAATTTTTCACTATTTTAGTAATTACTGCATCATCATTGTGTCATAAATAAAATAAATTATTTAATGTCTAAAAAGTATAAATAAACTATTATTATGTAGGAAATCTTTTTAGCTTTCTAATTAATATTTATAATCGAAAATCCAACATGTATAACCCTATGTAAAAATTGTTCTTCTAAAAGATGTAATCTTATGCCATTTTTATTTTTATTTTAACTTTATTAATATAATGTGTCCCTACCACATACAAGTGGCTCCAAGGGGTCCCCAAATTGATCCAAGGATGCCCATGGTCGGGTATGTGTCCACCAATAAGGTTAGGACACGTTTTAGGGTAATTTTGTATTATTATAATATTATTTTTTAACCCTTATTTACCGGATTTACCCTTTAACCATGGTAAATAAAATATTTACCGCAGTAATTATTCAAAATGTCTAAAAATAAAAGTTACCTATTTACACAATTTGAACATCCTGATTCCAAATATGGAATCCATTTTCCTAAATTCAAAACACAGAAGTGTCAGAAATTAATTTAAAATTAATTCCCGCTGTCAAAACAAAAAGCGTGTTTTTAAGAGATAATAACTATCAAAAGATTGACAATTGTTTATGTTCGGTTTAATTGTAAAATTATGTCCAATGACCAGAATTATATTAAATGGTAAAAATATATTCTAAATATACTTTAAAACCACTCAAATTAATAATTTATCACTATTAATTATTTTGATTAAAAAAGTTGTTTTTAATTAAAATTTAGTAATTTTCACTATTCATTAAAATATGAAAGTTATCCGAAATGTACCAAAATTTCACCTTAGGCTAAATTTGATATTCCGAATCCAAAAATGAAGTCCATTTTGAAATATAAAATATATATAATTTCAAAAAGTAGGTGTTACTATTCATAGCGGCTAGTTTGATTGGTTACGGTGTGTTAGAACTCGGTGTTGCGTACAACACACGCTAGCGTACCGTGGAAGCTTGGGATGTTTCATTTTAAATTTTTGATGTCCCCATTTAGTCAAAAAATTTAAAATATAGTATCTAAAAAGGGTTCACTATTAAAATTTGGTAAAAGTGAAATACTGAAAATGAATTTGTTCTTGCATTATGTCTAAGAAACTCATAATATGGATTCTAAAATTATAAGGATTATATAAAGTTTAAAATTTAGTTGACACTATTCATAACCTCTTTTTAACAGCTTGTTTGGTAAGTCATGGTGCGATTGAACTTGGTGTTGCGTGTAGTGAAGGTTATTGAATTATTTTGAAGAAATAACACACTATAAAATCTTGGGGTGTTACATTCTCCCCTCCTTCAATAAATTGCGTCCTCGCAATTTGAAATTGTTCTTCGAAAATAAAAGGTTGAAAATAGGAAATATATTTGTGGGAAAACCCACATCGGAAATTGGGTTAATAAAATTTATTCTTAATATGAGGAAAAGAGAAATGAAAGGGTCACCACCAAATTATGATCTCGATTAGGAGAACATTGGTGGCAATTAGAGACATATAATTGGAGGAAAAACGTAAATATTTATAGGTAGTGATTGAGGTCATCAATCACAAACAATTATAAAATTGAGGTCCTTAAAATCATCAATCTATGATGATTTGAAATACCATCGGTTCAACAAAACATAGGGTATTGGGATAACACATTTTTGACGTTTCAAAATATCTTAGTTGAAATCCCACATCGAAAAATTAATTAATGAGGCCTCTATAAAGAGTGGATAGTATGAAGATTTCCGAAAATAACACATAGTAGGGTTCCATGTAAGAAAATATGGATATGGAAGAAAAATATAGCCATCAATTATCTGATGGAGAGTGGTAGAGAACATGGCTATGAAAAGGCCAACAATCCCAAAGCCATAAATTAGTGATGATTTAAGGTACCATCTAGGACAACATTTTTGTTCTAAGTTCCTTTTATTAATGATGAGGAATTTATTTATGAGATTGGATAAGATCATAAGGAGATATACTTAGTTTATAATTAGAGTTTTATCCATTAATAAATTTCTACCAAAAACTCATCATTCACTCGTAAAACAATTCTATTTATACTATTCATAGAGGGTTCCAAAATAAAAGAATTTATAATTCATCTACCAGATCTTTTAAAAAACTACTTTATTTAATCCAGGACATCTCGTGGGATAGTGGTAGGTGATACACCCTTGTCTCCCTTCGGTTGCGGGTTCAAGTCTCGCAGCCTTGCCGGACGCGACGGGTTGCCGCCCGACCTCCGGGTTTTCCTTTTATGGTAATCCAAAATAATCCAAACTAGAACTATCCAAAATACTTCTGTCCAAACTCACAGTCCAGCATTTATAAGGAAGGTAAACATAATGTAGATCCTTTTTACCCCGTAATAGCATATGAATACCTTCATCATGTATTCTTTTAATACACTGAATCATCCTGAATTACCATATTCCTTATTGATTACATTTATGCTCCCCTATTCCATATAGAATGCTGGATATACTTCATTAATCCAAAAATGTTTTAAACCCTAACAATGATGGAATATACAAATCATTAATTAGTTCCAAGGTAGTCAAGAATATCCAATATAATTTATCCAAAACAATCACATATTATTCCAAAATCACTACCTCAGTATCAGAACTATATTATGATTTATCATTCTCTCAACCATATATTTTCCAAAAATTTATCCTGCTATTGAGTCACTTTTCTTTGTTCCACATAATCTCAAGTCCTTAATGAAATAGTACTGCAGTACAATCCTTATATACTCCATAATTATTATAACAAGTACATTGTTGATACAACACTCAATTGACATAATCAACATAAGAACTCTAATCATTCCTCTTCATCTATGGTAGTATCATAACTTGATTATTATCCAATAACATCATTTGTGGCATAGTCTGATGACTGGGACATAGGCTCGCGTAGTGTCCAAACTCCTTGCAAATGAATCATTGTACATTTGAAACCATTTTCTTACCCTTGCAGTCACGTACTTTGTGCCCTTTTCCTCCATACTTATAACAAACTCCCATTCCTTTCAGGCAAGTTCCAGGGTGTTTCTTTCCACAGTTACCACTTATGGGAAAATTCTTCTTTCCCCTCTTCCCTTTATCCATCTTTTTCTCTTCTATCCTTTTATTCTCTTACTTCCCTTCAAAGCCATAGGACTCAGTAAACTCTTTACTTATCTTATCAACACATGATATTATTTCTTCATATGATGATAATACATGGGAGACTATTTCTCTTATAAATTCTAGCTTAAGACCATGAAAGATATGATCCTTCCTTCTCTTTGGATCATGTGCATTTCCGGAGTTCTCATTCCTTCTACTGGGCGCCATTTCTAAACAATGGCATAAACTAGATCAGTTTATGAATCAAAATACATAATCCCATACTTATAAAACACTTAACATAAATTTAACTATTTATGGATATAATCCATAATCATAAGAATGTTTTCTTTGAGGAAGTATATACTCATAAACCCTTCATAATGATTTGTAAAGAAAGTGAGAGTTATCCTAAGAAAATCCCTCGGGAGTGTCGTAACCAAGAGTGCAGCAAGGCCCGTTGTCGTGCACCAGTTCCCGTTCGAGTCTAGCTCAAAGCGGTGTTTTCGGGTTTTACCCCTAGGTACATCTGTGCCAGAGCCGCCTCTACCTGCTCGTATCCAGACATGGATGTATTGCTCGGAAAACTCACAAAGTCTCTACAATACCAAAATTCTAGGAAGTTCTTATATACTAATCCTCAAAGTTCATCTTAGGTCTATGTGCTCTAATCAGAGTTTATCTAAATCTAGCTTCCAAGGTTTGTACTAAACTTCCTCTGATACCAACTGTAACGCCCCGAACCTAATTATCTAGAGTCGGTGCATTACTTCGTAACATTGGCATGATCATGAGAAAGATCAAATCCCGAAAGACCGATTAGTTTAGTAGCCTTGGAAACACTAGATATATTCATAAGTTCTACATTACATCATAAAATGAAAAACTACTACAACAACATAATGTTTCCAACGTCCACACTATAAACCCCTCATAATATCCCTGCAAGTCAATCATAATTTACTTTTTCACTACCTGGGAAAAATAAAACATAGAAAAGGGGTGAGCTCAAATGCCCAGTAAGGATAACAATATAGCGGAACATTCAAAATAAGCATAAACATTTAAGGCAATGAATTACTAAAACAAAAGCCTTTTAAAATTGAACTTCAACATGGTATGGCAAAGTAAAATGAAATAATTCCATTTACTTGTTCACATGGATATTCTACTAATCGAATAATCACATGCAATATCAATAACCACTTTCATAATGTTGGAATGCATAATTCCAGACTATCATAACCACATAGCCAAGGCCTCGTGCCAAGACTACAAATAAGATTTTGTCAAGGCCTTGTGCCAAGACACTAGTTTGTCTCATGAGACCTACCGATGCATCGAGGAGCTATAGCGGGCTCCACCCGTCACTTATTAAGTCCAATGCATTCCCATATGAAAAGGTTTAAACATAACCATAAACTATGAATGGTATAAAAATAGCACATCCACAGTCAAACATATCACAAAACCTTCAATACAATATAGAAGTTTTGTATCATAATAAATCAACTTCAAATAATCTTAAAATCCATCAAAGGATGTTGACATAGATGAAATCAAAATTCTATTTAAAGAAGTATCTCCTTTTATTTTGAAATCATTTAAGATCCATATAAAATAAAACATTTTCTTTGAAAATATTCTTATAAGCTTGTATGGAAAGCTTCGACGATTTTATAACGGCGGAAAATAACCGCACCCGCCGTATAAGTTAAAAAAAACATTCTTACCTCAATTCTGTCGAAAAGGTTAAAAAGGACCTTGTTTTGAAAACAACGGAAAGATTCCTTTATAAACCTCTTATAAAAAGTCAAACAAGGGTATAAATGACTTTAACCCATATTCTTGTAAATAGTAAAAATGTTTTGAAATACATTTTGAAGAAACATGGATGTGGATGATAACGAGATCCCAGTAGATTATTACGTATAAACAACCTCGGATAAAGAAGAGATTGTGAAATAACCCTTACCTTGTACTTTTCCTTGGTTGGGGTAGGTTAACCTCCTGTATAAAGGTGAAATAATTGTTATTAAATTATACAAGAATCATATACATTAATATGATATCATATATGATCTTTTAACATTGCTTTATTAATAATATCTTAGTATTATCGTCGTTTCGGGTGATAATCGATTCGTTCTTCTTAAATGTTTGGTTACGTAAGACATGTTTTTAATGGATAGATTATATCTTATTCATAATCAGAATGATATTAACATTATTTTTAACCCCAAAATGAGAATAAGACTTGAATGGATATGATGGAGAATGAATCTTATCGCGTTCGTGGAGACGGTAGTCCGTACGTGCGCACGAACGCTACTTCCATTTAATTTTTTATTTTAAAAGAATCTAATCCAAATGATACATAGGTATATTACTATTCTAGTATAGTATTTTATATATGTTACTTAAGTTCATTAACACCATCCTTTATACGTTCCATGTGTGGTATGAACGACTCATATCATTTTAAGGGGGCGGTAGTCCGCACTTCCTCAAATGAAATTATCGTATGTATATACAACATGAAACGAATAATGGTATGAAATAAAATGGAATTACAGAAGCTTATATATAAAATATATATCATTAATATCATATTTAATTACAGTTCCATCATAATGGCCACCATGAGAGGTGGTAAGATGTATTTGAACAATCATCGTTTCGTGAGGCGTTAGTTTGCCATCCACAGAAACATTATGTTCATCATCCATTAGATGGAGTTGTGTGTAAGTGTAGTTTGAATCCTTCTTATAACAACATCCTAGTATATTTAGGATACTGGTGTTGTTACAAAAGAAAGGAAATAAAAAGATTTTGGGGGTTGGAGAAGCAAAATAAATGAAGATACTTTAAGAGAAATTGTTACCTTTAATTTAGGTAACTCACTTTGGTTGGAACCAAAGGACTTCTTGAAATGCTTTCTGCCTAAGGGGAAGCTTCAAGGAGTTGGAGAGGGATGTGGGGAGATTAGTTTGGCAGAGTTTGGACGAGCCAAGTGGCGTGAGAGGTGTGAGGAAATGAGAAGGAGGAGTGCCCTTTTATAAGAGGGGTGAGGGGCACCTTTGGAAAAGCTAGACATATTAATTTATAATAAATTCATATTCGGTTTCTAATGGCTCCAAAGTTGACTATTCGAAGATTAAGGTGGGGATAGGTCGAAAACCACTCAACCAATAGAATTTAGACAGGTTTGGGTACTTATATTAACCATATCTTTAAGTATTAACTCTAAGTTAATTAGTTTTACATTTACAATGTCTCTTTGTATTTTTATATATTATGGTTAATAAACTTACTATATACATCCAAGCGACCCCCAAGTGGTCCATTAATGATTAACCTATCATAATATAAGTCTCTTGGCCGAACCTTAGATTTTTAGGAATTTAATATCAATTAATAATATAATATTTGTTTTAAGAACTCTTTTATGTCAATTTTGACACTATTCAATAGTTGATTTTTGTGAAACTCCTAACAGATTGATTACTTCGAACAAAGTCAATTACATCAATCCTAATATATCGTATTATCATAGAAAATTAGTTTAATTCATTAAAAGTTTCATATTATAATTATTTGGGTATTTATAAGATCAATTATTTTAATTTTTCACTATTTTAGTAATTACTGCATCATCATTGTGTCATAAATAAAATAAATTATTTAATGTCTAAAAATTATAAATAAACTATTATTATGTAGGAAATCTTTTTAGCTTTCTAATTAATATTTATAATCGAAAATCCAACATGTATAACCCTATGTAAAAATTGTTCTTCTAAAAGATGTAATCTTATGCCATTTTTATTTATATTTTAACTTTATTAATATAATGTGTCCCTACCACATACAAGTGGCTCCAAGGGGTCCCCAAATTGATCCAAGGATGCCCATGGTCGGGTAAGTGTCCACCAATAAGGTTAGGACACGTTTTAGGGTAATTTTGTATTATTATAATATTATTTTTTAACCCTTATTTACCGGATTTACCCTTTAACCATGGTAAATAAAATATTTACCGCAGTAATTATTCAAAATGTCTAAAAATAAAAGTTACCTATTTACACAATTTGAACATCCTGATTCCAAATATGGAATCCATTTTCCTAAATTCAAAACACAGAAGTGGCAGAAATTAATTTAAAATTAATTCCCGCCGTCAAAACAAAAAGCGTGTTTTTAAGAGATAATAACTATCAAAAGATTGACAATTGTTTATGTTCGGTTTAATTGTAAAATTATGTCCAATGACCAGAATTATATTAAATGGTAAAAATATATTCTAAATATACTTTAAAACCACTCAAATTAATAATTTATCACTATTATTTATTTTGATTAAAAAAGTTGTTTTTAATTAAAATTTAGTAATTTTCACTATTCATTAAAATATGAAAGTTATCCGAAATGTACCAAAATTTCACCTTAGGCTAAATTTGATATTCCGAATCCAAAAATGAAGTCCATTTTGAAATATAAAATATATATAATTTCAAAAAGTAGGTGTTACTATTCATAGCGGCTAGTTTGATTGGTTACGGTGTGTTAGAACTCGGTGTTGCGTACAACACACGCTAGCGTACCGTGGAAGCTTGGGATGTTTCATTTTAAATTTTTGATGTCCCCATTTAGTCAAAAAGTTTAAAATATAGTATCTAAAAAGGGTTCACTATTAAAATTTGGTAAAAGTGAAATACTGAAAATGAATTTGTTCTTGCATTATGTCTAAGAAACTCATAATATGGATTCTAAAATTATAAGGATTATATAAAGTTTAAAATTTAGTTGACACTATTCATAACCTCTTTTTAACAGCTTGTTTGGTAAGTCATGGTGCGATTGAACTTAGTGTTGCGTGTAGTTAAGGTTATTGAATTATTTTGAAGAAATAACACACTATAAAATCTTGGGGTGTTACAATATCCATTATAAATAACCTCAACCAATGTAGGTGCACATTATCCCACTAATATACCATCTATAGTGATTTGATAACAAAAAACATGCCCTTCCAGACATGTCATGGTTTATTAATTACTATGCTTGATTGTCCATCATGATGTCCATTTTTAGGGTTTTTATACTTAAAAGTAATTAATAAAATTTATTATTTATAGAATAAATATGTATGATAATGTCATGAACATTATAAAAGATACATGATCAGATAAAAGAGTGGGTGGTACTTTTAGAATTTGATTTCGAGTTGTGGCTACAAATGTCGTATATTTTAAAGGGGTCCTTGTGATGTTGTCCTTCGTTGAAGGGTGTTGGCAAGAGGAGGCCCCATGGAGAGATATATCAGGGAAGTTTCATGAGTCAAAGGGACTCATTAATTCATGTGTCAAGATTATAAGGGTCCTGAAAGTGGTCATATTTTTTAGAATGGAGTTTCTAAGGGAAACATAGTGATAATAACTTGGGGTAATTTCTTTATTCCCATATGGTGGGCTTTGTGAATGGTATGTGTCTCGCTAATCCCCATGTCTTGCTGCTGTAATTTTTCTTCTGTGTTGGGAATGAAATTTCATTAAAGGGTTATTGGATTAGGGTATAGGTTTTCCAGAACCCATGGGAGGTGGGTTCACACGTTTTTTTTATCGTAGAATATATATTTTCTTTTTAATCACTATGTTCATGAGTACTGTGAACTCATAGTATCTCTTTAAATTCATAAGGTTGAACATCGAATTTTTTTTACATAAGCGTTTATTTATAGGGGTATTTTTAAGAAATTTTGAATTTCATGAATCATTATGAGGATTATTAGTGTATATGGCTCCGAGAACCCGAAATAGAACTATGCGGATATTCCCACAGAACCATTGTTTTCTCGCTAACCACAACTTTGTTTGTATAGATTGACATTCTATAATGGATACCATAAATACTACACATGGACACAATATTTTCTAGAAAATAATATTATAAAAGATGGGTAGACTCAAGAATGTTTTCAGATTAGAGGCTTTACAGGACAATTAGCCTAGATTATATTGGAACTGGTTGTTCCTTCCTTGACCTCTGGTGACATGTGTATTGCAGCATCAACAGTGCCCTCACATCCTCATGATCCTATTTGTCTTCATAAATTTTTTGATTCCTCTAGATTACATTATGTAGTTGAGTATCCCTATAACACCTAATGATATTAGGAATGACACTTTTTAAATATAATATCTTTTGTAATTTTTGTTGTAGGAAACAACTATCTTAAACTAAAAGTGTAATATTATTATGGGACCATTATATCCAAGACATTTAATTTGAAATAATGAATAATATTAACCACATTATGAAATTTTTATCTTATATAATCAATCATTTTTTTGATAATTCATACAGTACAATTTGTTGTTATAATATAAGAACAAGTCCAATATTACTCATAAAAGCTATTTATTTCTAAAGGATGTTTTTTCATCTTAATAAAAAAACTTATTTTAAAACTATATCAGGAAATTTTATAAATTTTATTTTAAAAAATGATCATCAATTTGTTAAAAAATATTTTCAAAATTATCTAGTGGTGGGTTTTTGTTATTTTTGGGGAAATATTAATTTTTCTATTGAATAGTCAAAATACAAAAATTTAGAAACATCGTCATTAAATTATATTAATGTAACTTTATTATTTAAATCGTATCTCAATAAAATATAATCCATATATATAGTTATAAATTATAATACTATTAAATTTTAATAATATTTATTCATTATTTTGGTATACATACATTTTTGTGAGAAAATGAATTTTTCAATAAAACTGTTTTTCATTGAATTTTGGTAGGATTAATAGTAAAATTAAAATTTGAAATTTATGTGTAAAAAATTTAGAAATATATAATATTTATTTTTATTTAAAAGGTCCATAATCTGAAAATTGGTACCCTTTTGCCACTTTGAATAGTAAACATGGTAATTATCCACATGCCGGTAAGGGGTAAATTGGGTAATTTAGGTTAAAAGGATAATTATTGTAAAATGACTATAAAACCAGTCAGAATATTTTTGGATATGTAATCATAATCCATACGAATTCATTTCTAAGATATATGAGCATTTATTTCCATTAGGATGTGATTGGGACTCTTATATTATTTTATTTAATGGAAATCCAAACATGATACAATGACTATTTTAATAAACTTATCATTTGTAATATTGTGATATCCAAAATTTATATTTGAAAAAATAGTGTTTTTTGAAATATAAAGGAATTATATTAATTCTAATATTTTATTATAAATATTTAGTTTATAAATAATTACCTCTAATTAATTCAAAACATTGATAGGTAAATTAATTTATTAATATACATAACAATAAAATGATATTAAATTTTTTAAATAAATAACCTTTCTAATATTTTCTATAATAAAAGAAATTTATATAGTCCCATTAGATTTTATGAATTTATTAAAATAGGTTATTAAAATATAGTTTTTTATTGATACATTATAAAAGGCATAGTAATTGATAGTGTCAAAAAAGGAATTAGAAATATTTATGAATAAAAAATATTTTAGTAAAATATACACAATTCATAAAAATAAAAAACTGTGGAAAATTATTTGGATGTGGTTTAACATTTAGAAAATGATCTTTTTATAGCAATCTAGGAATTTTATTATAACTATATTAACACTAAAATTATGAAAATCCACATTGTCATGGAAAGAGTTATATAGATTATATAATGGTTATACCCAAAATAAATGTGTAATAATGAAGGATAAAAATGTATAAAAAATATAAGATATTATTTTGTCCACTCTTTATCTTATATTTTATTTAAATTATTCCAGGTCCATTTGTAATTGAGAAAACATTTATATTCATTTCATATTTTTTATAGTCTCTAATAGTTCCCATTACCTCAATTATAAATGATATTTCATTCCATCACATATTTATACCCCATTTATCAATCTTGATTAATTATACAATACACATTTTTCTATTGAACATTCCTATTTATTTTGTTGAGTTTTTTTCCTTCCAAAATTTAGGGAAAAGATGATAAGAGATATTGTCATGCTATTTTATTATATTTTTTTGGAAAAGAAGAATGAGAATAAATGTAATCACCAAACTTTGTAAATGGGGATGTTTATACTAACAATCATATTCAGGAAATCGTACTCAACATGCTTTTAAAAGATCTTTTGGATAGAAAATAATTTTTTAATGATTGTTAGGAAAGCCAAAATACATTCCTTAGTTAATATATTGATGCTAATGTTGACCAGACAATGGTTAAATATTATGATAGATATGGTTTATGATTAAATCATAAGTGAATATTGGTATAATATGGTTTAATATTTAACTTTTTTTTAATTTTTTTCCGACCAATAAACATTATCACGAATCTGTTGAGTAAGTATTTACCAAATTGATGTTTACAGTGGAATCATTTCATCATTTTTTTGATTTATTGGGCCTCAAATTTGTTAGTTATTTTATGGTAAGGAGCGATTTTATACAATGGTGCATACATAAATTAGTTCATGGAAAAAAATAATTTTGATAGAAAAAGATGTACGTGTAATGGTGATGGGGAAAAAAAGTAAGAATTCCTGCATAATATCATTATGTGGACCACAAAATTTAGTTCGAAGAATGCATTGTGAAACAGTTAGAGGAAGGGGTACTAGTTTTACGGATTCATTTTGTTTTTTGAATTTACTTGTGATTTAGGCATCCACTAAGGGATTTATTTTTCAGATGACATTATAATCCAAAAGTGATTAAGGCACTATGTGGACCACATAACATAGTTTTTAGTGAAGGAAGTACCATATAATGTTTTTGGGTTACTATGATTTTCATGTCATGTGGATCAATTTTCTTATATAAAGAACCCATGTCAGATCATTCATCAATATATTTTTATAAAAAGATATCATCATCGTTGGATGAATTTGCGGATGTCTGAACTAGATTTTGAGAGATAATTCTCTTATGGAGAAGAGTTTCTAGAAGTATGACTCTGTTATGGAGGAAGTAGTTTTTTTGGGGATCATTTCCACAAAGGATATAATTGTTTAGGAAAGTTCATAAAAGAAATTTTCACATATTTGTTGACTATAAAATAAAAGTGACCATGTATTAGAGGTGGTCCATGAGGCCTCATCCATCCATAAATTAGAGGTTGTCCATCATATTAGAGGGGTTCATCAATGAACTTGTTCTACTCTATGCAAGAAATTTCCTGGATAAATAAGAGAATATCACCAAGGAATCAAGGATATTATTAAATTAATTAAAACAATTGGTGTATGAAATTTACAGAATCCAAAATTGTAAAAAAATTGGGAATTGAATTTGGAGTAATCAAACATGGAAATAATCATGGGGATTTGGAATAACAATTAATACTAATTCCATAAAGATTTTATTATCATTTAGGTATGAAACTGAAGATTTTTGGTTTTTTAAATATCATATTTTTTATAGTTAATCAAGTATAAATGCAATGCGTTTTTTTTAAAAAATAAAATATTTTTTGATAAAATAAAAACACTCACAATTGGGGATTTGAGAATTAAGAGATGTTAATTATTATGGAAAAATTAATATACTAGCCACTTACTTACAGTTTCAACATTAATAGAATTATACTATCACTTATGCTTACATACAACATAATATCTCCCTGATGTGATGCCATCATTTATCCATGTTCATCTTTAAAAAATTATTATAAAAAATTTCATAATTTGATAAATATTATCTCTATTACCATAATAGTATTCATAATATTTTGGAACTATAACCAATTAAATTTTTTTGGGACTTACATAACATTCCATGCCTATAAAATTATACACTTTACACCTAAAACAAGAGTAATAACTATATTTTACAAAATAACTTGTGATAAGTAGATTTTATATGATATTAAATGATATAATACATATTAATATGTTTTAGATATAATTTATTAACATAAATGAAACGATGTTAAATTATTTTAATCATGTTATACTAATTGAAAGTTTAATGTAATGGTATCTCAACAACCTTTTACTTCTTTGAGGCCTATATAATATTCAAGAATTATTTATTTTATCATTGAATATATTTCCCCATTGATAATATATTCCATGAATATAATTGTTTTAATTATATGTAATGTTTCATTTAGTTTTATTTGTTTCAGGGTGTATATTATTCAACTGATTATAATGTGGTATGGATTTATTTCAAAATGTCATCATTATTTGAGTTTTTTATGTTTATCTATATATTGATAATTTTTTCATCTCCATTCAATTTTAATATAAATGGTTCTATTAAATATTTTAAATTTCACCCAATGATTATTATTTTTCTATTTTTAACTATTTTGTAATATTTATAATTTTATAAAAATGAACCTTTTTGTCATGTTAAAAAAAGGTATTTTATTAAATATCTTAGTAATTAATGAAAGGAATGTTTTTTAACTTGTAATGAAGTAATATATTTTTGATACTATTATTATGCCTTCAACATATAAATATTCAAAACATAATTACATATTTTAATTGAATGAAAATTATTTCATTATTACTATAATAATTTTTAAGTTTTAAAACATACATATAGTGATTAAAGAGAATTTTCCAGAAGAAATATTCTATTAATATATTCAACATATTTTTTTGTATGGAAACATTCAACGTTTAATTTAATGTTAAATATTTATATTAATTATAAAATTCATCATCATTATTTTGATGGTGTATAATTAAATTGAATGGTGAAATAGTGATAAATCAATATCTTTTACTCAATACTAATATTTTTTTCAAGAAAAATTGTTTTTAAATTAAATAAATTATTTGATATATGACTATTGACTTTTAAATGAATGAAAAAAGATTGGGACTACCAAATAGAGTACATTAAATGCATCATTAGTCACATGGGACAAATATAGTTTCCCAAAAAAAAAGGTTGTGAACATATCAGTTTTAAACTGTCTTATAAAACATATTATAAGTATATATCATGTGGTCCAAAATGAGTCAGTTTTTATGAAGTTTTTTTAAATCATCATTGGTATGTTATTGGTGGAAAAGGAATAAAAATTATAAGTAGTATGTAATCCAATAATGTTGAAATTCATTCATTAAGATATCAATTATGATTATCCAAGATATTTTCAATGTGTTATTATATATAGATAAATTTCATTCTTATTTTATTGATTAAATGTCATGTACATTTATTTATTAACCAGTCCTTGTTGATTACATTTATTTATTCATGGTAAAATCTGTAATACACGACCCTTAATAATAATTATATCTCCTATTTATATTTTATTCTAGGAATCCATTAATAGTAATTTAATTTTTATGAAATGATATTAAATAGAGAAATTATGTTATTATAATGTAAAAATTATTTTCTAATGCCTTTTTTAAAATGTAATTTTGGAATATTTTATGTATATTTTTTTACTAGTCTACATAATTATTATGTCCATTACTTAAGAATTCATTATATATATCTGAATGTAATAAATTTATCACTAACTCTAGGAAAATGGGGTCGGGGTTTTATTATTTGTATTAGAGGTAATTTATTGTAAAAAATGGGGACAATATTCACTAAAACATATATTATAGAAAAAAACTATCCCAAAATTTCTAAATTTAAAAAAATTAATTAATCTTAATATTATAGAGATTAGTTTTACCAAAACAATGAATTTATGATAACTTTATAACTAGTTTTTAGATAATAAATTATATTTCATATTGTTGTTTTCTATTTATTGTATTAAATTTATTTTAAATGGATCTGAGTAGACAGAAATGAAACTGAATCATTATTCATAATCCAAGTCAAGCTTACCCTCTCACCCAAGATAATGAATCTTGAGCTAGATATTCTATTGGAGATAAAGCTGTAGTCGGTGATGAATAAGATACATGTATATTGGGATTTAATAATCCAGTTATAAACAATAACCACTCCTATATGGAACATCTTATTGATCTACAACATGGTGTAAAAATTTTATATATCAATATGATTCAACAACCACAACCATTCAATTAAACTATGAAATCGTTGTAGATGGGAATTGGTTAAGATCCATAGGGAATATATTTCTCACATTGGAATGAAATGATATAGAGATGGTTTTCATTGGGGTTTATCATAAATCATGGGGTTAAGATCAATAAAGGTCATTGATTCAAAACAAAATGGACTTACAAGATATAGAAATCACCAAATAAATGGATTTTAAGAAACATTTATGGATACAATTTATTCCTTGAGAAAATAGAGCACATATGGATGGATAATTATTGAGTCTAATACAAAGCAAAGTAAAAAATATTATTATGTGTGAAGCTATCATTTCAAGGTTATCTAAGAATCTGAAGGACTATATATCTAATTAAATGATTATAATATATAATTTCTTTTGTTGGAATAAAAACAATTATCCAAAAGGGATCTAATATCTGAAACATTTTAATCAAATAAAGGTGTATAATCATGTGCTATCATGAAAAAACATTATTCTATTTTTCTCTAGGGGTTTGAAGGTAAAAAAGAAAATAATGTGGATAAATAAAATTATTTATAAGGGGAATAAAATATCTATTTATTTTTTACATAAGATTATTGTCGAAGAAAAACATCATGGTACGTGCTTGAAGGGAATATGTGATTGGTAAAATGTGGAGAGAATGGTCACCTGGATCCTGATTACATTCTAAATAAATAAAATTCATCATTCCAATGAATAAAATAAAAGTAAATAGGGTACTATTCAAAAAATATATACTGGAATCTAGTAAATATATCTTAGATGAATAAATGGGAAAAAAGTCATGTTTATTATGATATTTCAGTTGATGTTAGATTATTGATGTTATTTTTTTGGATTCATGAATTAGTTCATAAAATTATTTTATAAATGATAATATAGTTATGATAATATAGAAATATATAAGAATATTAATATAGTATGTCTTCTTTATGGATTTGACAGAATATGTTGAAGGATACCGATGAATACGAAATATTATTTAGAGGAAAGTTGATATTTTGGAAAACACATTCCCAAGGAAATTTAACCATTAATATATGCTTGATGTTATGTTAATAATGAAAATTATATGTTTATTGTTTTATATTTTTTTCCTATAAGTGTTTTTAGTTATTTTATAATATATGTATTTTATTATAGGTACACTAAAAGTATTTATTTGAAAAATTTAGATGATATTTCTCACTTATAAGCATGCACATTTTAATTATGTCTTAAAGTAGACCATGTTATTAATATATTTTGTATGTGAATAAGAGCTATATTATGTTGTTTACTGTAAATCTTATGCTATATTCATTTTTTATGTTATGTTACCTTTCTCAAAAATATATTTACTTTATATTTAGATTTACCTATTTTATGAGTATTAATATTATTTAATTATAGAATGAATGATCTTGAACTTTGGAAATAATTTTTTGAGGTTAATGTATGAAATATAGAAACTATTATAGATTTTGTAAATGTTTAATGGATAAAGGAATGAATTATGTCTATTTTTAGAAATGTCATTTAGGAATGAAATATAATCTTGAATATCAATCTCTATAAGTGATAAATGACATGAAGATAGATCTAAGTGAATCCAAATAATACAATTATCGTTATTACATAAAAAAATAATGTATAGTTATTTTATTTTGTGATCTTCATTGATTTTTAAATAAACACTCAACTTTTGGAAAAATATTTTGGAACTAAAATTTTATTCATCTACTTTTTATTTTGAAAAACCAATGGCCTTTTAACTTATTATAGATTTATGATTTTGGGAAGATTATGTTTCTATTGCTCATGTCCTCCATCACACACCATTAGAACACAATTGAAATATTCATCTTTTATTTACACTTTTTGACTCACCATTACTGTTAACCTAAAAAAGACTAATTTTATAGATACCTTCACATTTCCCATTACATTTTATAAAGAGGAAGCTTTGTTAACAGTATTTTTAATATGGGTTTCCCATAAAAAAAATTTAGGTATCAAACAATAACATTCAATGTTAAATTTACTATTTTGTGGATTTATTTATTTATTTAGGAGATAATGTAAAACCATAATATTTTATGCATTGTATATTTTTTAATTTATGAGTTTAAATATCATACATTTCACACAACTCAAATATAACGTGAATTGTGAACTATTATTATATAATAATCATAACATAGCTGTTAAATATGCATGAATGAATATTATTAACAAAATTATGAAACTTATATATAATATATTAAATAAAATATTTTTCCATTCATCCAATATATATTATTTTCATAAAATGAGAAGATACCCAATTTTACTCTTTGAATGATGATTTTAAATGGAGTCTTTCTCCTTTTTTGGACACTTATTCTGAATATATATTTTGAAAAAATAATTTATTATAACTATCAAAATAAAATTCATTTTTTAATAGGATTGTCAAAATTACCGTAGAGTAATTTTTTTAGAAAATATTAATTCTCAAGTTAATTGTGAAATTTTATGATTTTTTTAAAATAGAATATTTTATTATATTAATAACTAACATTATATTATTTTATGATAGTTTTAATAGAAAAACTATTAGTTATAAATAATATAATACACTTATTTTATTTATTCCACAAAACATATTTTGTAATTATTACATATTTGGAAAAAAATATTTTTTTTCTATAAATCTATTTTCATTGAATTTTCTAAGATTAAAACTATATTAAATTATAATTATTCTATTTATTGAATATTTATAAATGGATTCCATATATAGATTCCTATGTTGAAAAAATATTAAATATGACCCTTTTATTTTTTACAAATACAAATAGTATCCTGGATAATAGTTTATACAATGATAAAGGTTGAAATGGGTGATATTGTTAAAAAAATAAATTCATAAGAATTAGAAAATGAACTTAAATGTGTTTAGGTTTTATTGGATGAGTAATTTTATACAATATGATCACATGAGATATTACATAGACATTTTATTCCATTATGAAGTGACTATGCCACATATAATATTTTATTTAATTAAATGACAATAATATCTCATTAATGATTTTATTAAACATATCATTTTAAATATGGTGATATATAGTAATTTTATTACATAGAAAATGGTATACTAAAATATAATTGAATTATATTCACAATATTAATTTATTTTTATTTTTTTAGTAATGAAATAATTAACTTAAATGATTTCAAATTAGTGACACATTAACTATTTTATTGATGGAGATATCAAATAAATTATATTTAAAATAACAATGTTAATAGTATTTGGAAAATTATAATGTAATAAAATAATATTCTCGATTGACATTGAATTTTAAATATTTGTTAAAATAATTTATTCATTTATTTATTATTGTGTTGAATATTTTTTAAATCAATGTAATCAATATATTCAAAATATACATTAATAATATTTTAAAATAAATAATATATTATTAAATCATATACAATTATTTATAAAGTAAAATTTTGAAAAAATATTTTTATAAGGACTAAAAGTTATCGATGATCCCTATATGGTTCTTTTGGTATAATATACTATAATGATTAATCCAAAATAGAAACAATCCATTTTGTAATGGTAAGAGTTAATAAGATTAAATAGTTGGTTTAAATCAAAATGTAATTGTATGAATCTTCCTTAAACATCTCCAAAAAAATATGATTATTGGTGGAATTGAACAAAATCAAATTATATTTTATAAATAAAAAAATTTGAGAAAATTTTAATATAAAAATAATTTATTTTAACTTATTATTTTGAGAGTTTCCAAAATTACCCCTCACTTTAATCATAAAAGGGAAATCATTCATTCACAATGTTACACCACATTTTGATATATCCCTCAAATAAAAAATTCCAATTTCTTTCATAAAAATTATTACTTATGTTATTTAGGTTTTGGGCCATCCAAAATACCAACCCTAGTTCAATAAATAGAATCTATAAATGATGTCTGTTGAAAAAGAGGTAATCATCATTACCATCTATTTTATTATTATATCTTCTTATACGTTAAATTATTATTATTTTCCATAGTAATGAAATATCTCAATTATATTATATATTATTATATTTGATTTTTTTTATTTTACAACCATATTTCACATTTTAACCATTTGATGAAAAATGAAGGCTCCACATGTGAGTATATATGGCTTACCATCTCTATGTTGTTGTTTAATTTGGTCACCACATTACAAATATATTTATAACGACAGAAATAATATTTGTATATTAATAATATTACATGTTAATTATTTAATAATAAATAATATTCCATTCAATTAATTAAATTATAACTAATATTGTGATGATATCATATACCATGTGTACGTATGATAAACGATATCCACTATGAGATGCGATTCATCTTCAATGATCACCATTAAAAAATGATTACAACAATGTAGATTATGAATAAATATTATACCTATTAAATTAAAATAATTCTACATATTATGGAACAATATCATATGCAAATGAAATGGGTGTTACACATTAAAAGATGCATATGAAAAAGAAGCAGAAAACACCCAAAACAAAGGTTACAACTAAATATTATTAACAAATAAGTGAAAAGATTATGTAAGAGGATAATATATGATATAATTATTCTAAATATGATTATATTATATATTATCAATATACCTTCAACTGTTATATATGATGTCATGTCATGTTCAACAAAATGGAATGTGCAAGGTAAGGGTCTCTCAGCTCGCTTTTTCTTTTATAAGACTTATGTCTTATTCATTACTTAATTTATTAGTGTGGTGAATATACTACACATTTGATATATTATATTAGGAATATGATTTTCGTCTTACAATAAAAATATTTTTTCGATGTTGTTTCCTTTATTGGGCACAAGATTCAACTGATTATAAAGTTGTAATGATTTATTACCCAAACACATCATTATTTGATATTTTTATGTTTATGTATTTCTTGAAGAACGTTTTATTTCCTATACCATGTTTTTTAAAAGTTTCTATAAAATGTTCTCACTACATTCCAATGATTTTTAAAATTAAATTTTACACCTTATTTATGTTTCAATAAATGTTTTAAATTGATTCTTCATGTTATTTTCCAAAATTTTAATATGTTATTTTTCGTTAAAATGCTTGAAATAAATGATTTTTAAATATACTACTGAAGGAACATAATTTCACTCTAAAAAACTTGAATTATTTATTGATTTATTGATATATTTATATTGTTCTTTAAAATAAATAATATTTCAATATAATGTTCAATGTTTTTAGATTTAAAACTTATTTAAAAATAAAAAATGAAATTTTCTTTGTGAAATATTTAAATAATATATTTAACATATTTTAGTCTATAGAAACACCATTTTTTAATTATTTGTTGAACATGTAATATTATGATACCATAAATACATTTATATTGAAGGATTATGTTTACATATACTTGGGAAATATTAAAAAATTTATATCTTTTCCTAAATGAAAATTTTTATTGCTAAGGCACATTTTTTATGAACTAAATCATTTATTTTATATTCAAGGAATGATTTGGAAAAAATAGAATGGGTTGGGAACTAGTAAATTAAATAACATTCATGCAACGATAGTCTCATGAGAAAAATAAGATAGTGAAACTTAAATGGATTTTTTATATTATATTGTTTAATTGCATTATGAAAGGATATAAAAATGGAAATAATGTTCATCATGATGAGGTAGTTTTTACCAAATACATTTAAACCATCTAGTTTATGTTCTTAATTATAATGGTATTATGTTTTTGTGAATCATGAAACCCAATAATTAACTAATTCCTTATTTTTTTGATTTCATTTAGTTTTATCTATGTGATTTGGAATATGTTCTTACAAAAGGATGAATTTCACACTATTTTTATTAATTAAATTGAATAAAAATTAAATTTTTCTACCATTCTCTATTGATTCAGTATATTTTTTCATGATAAATTCTATTTTACTAAACCCTTAATGAGTATTCTAGATCACATTTACTTTATTTTCATCCCTCAAGATTCCATGATGTGTACTATGATTATTATGCAATGACACGCTTGATTGGAATTATGTTATTCTATATATATATATATATATATCATAATATTTTGTTTCTAAATTTTATATGTGAATCATATATGCATATAGTTTCCCAAGTCATATAATATGTTTTTTCTTTTAGGGTGATATTATTTTCATCAATACGAATGTAATTAGGTAAACACTCACTCCAGGATATTGGATTAGAGACATTTAGACGTTAGCAGGGGAATATTATTACAAATAATGGGAATAAAATTAAAAATTAATTGAATAGGGAAAAATCATTATTATATAACATTAAAATATATCAAAATAAATTAATATTGTGATTTTGAGATTATTTATAATGGAACTTTTATTTAATGGTATGAGTATCAATGTTTTTGAGATTATAAATAATGTTTTATTATTTTATGATTTAATTTAATATATTCCATTTATTATAAATGAAATGTATTAGAATGTGTGAAATCATGATAAATTCATATAATATATTAATAGATTATATTGTTGGGGAAGATAATAGAGATCGATCTGAAGCTATGTATAGAGTTGGAACTATAGATGCAGTATAAAAAGTATTAAATATATTTGTATAGAAAAAACTGATAATAATAAATATTATTTCTTATATATAAATACTACTGATCCACATCTTGGTGTAGTAATTTTATATGTTATTCCCTTTATTAGATAATATAATTATGGTTTGAAAGACTATAAATAATTTTAATCATATATATTATGGGATGAATAAAATTTTTTTCACTGATACATAACACTAAGAATATAGAAGGAATGAAAAACTTAGTATGAGGGGATTTTATTGATATTTTTATGGATAACTATTTCCTTGGTAATTATGAGAGAATATGGAGGGAAAATTATTTGGTCTAATTAAAAAATAATATGAAAATGTTTATATGTATGAATATAGTTTTACATGTTTATCTAGACATGATTTAGATAGTATAAATTCTCCAATGAGTATGATGGACCATTTCTCAGATAAGAATAAACAAATTCCACAAAGAGAAACTAGTATCCCAAACATTTCTATCATATGGGGATATAATATCTTGTTTTATCATGGTATAAAATTAAGTATTCGTTTAATATTAGTATATAGAACAAAAATAAGTGGTCTAGAGAGAGAAAATAGATAAAGGGATGAAATAAAACAAGTAATTTTCAACATGAAATAATTCTGGAACAAAATATCCCATACATTCTTGATGGGAATGAGATTCCCTATAAAGATAGAGAGAACGACTTCCAAGTTAATCATTTCAATTGAATTAATGAATATTTATATGTCTAATTCTTTTATTATTATGAAATAAGGAACTATTAAAACTAATGTTTAATGTGCTAACGAAATATTGTTTTGAAGATACAATCGGATTAACTGCATGATTTTTCAATTAATATATTCATGGTGGAATGATTAATGTGATTTAGTTTGGATTCATTAATTCTGTTATAAAATTATTTTATTAGTGGTATTGTGGTTTAAATTATCATGAAATATAAAAGGAATTCACATATGAACTTATTCTATATGGATTTGAGATTATATGTATAAAGGTACTAATGACCAAGAAAATAGATTTATTATCTATATAAACATTTGTGCAAAAATGATTATGGGATGATAAAAATTATTTTATAGTAGATATTGACATAAAAATTATAAATATTGGATTATAAGATATCATTGGTGACTAAGAATGTGTTTTCATATTTTATGGTTTGCGTTATATTTACTAGGTGTACTATATGATTGGATTTATGAAATATACATGAGATATTATTATTAGAAGAAAATAAGTTTTCATTGTGGTTTATGGTGATAAGGGTATTAATATATTTGGTATTAAAAATAGATTCAATATATTTTTTTGGGGGAAATTTTATATTATTTTGATTTTGTAATTTTATAGACCTTTAATATATTTTTTAGTCATTCAATTTGGAGTGAAATATTTTATAAGAGTATAAATATTATAAATTTACCGAATGGACTATGTTTACCAATAAAAACTAAATTTTGATTTTAAATTAGAAAATATTATAATCAATTATATTCTGATAAATATTTAATGTCTAATGTGATGTCTTCTGTTTCTTTTGATTAATGTTCTCTCAGAGTAAAAGAGACATATTTAATATACATATCCATAAGTAAGAAATTATCACGAAATAGATCAAATAAGAAAATTTTGATGAAATTGTGTTTATTAAATAGAATGAAACATTCTACATTTATATTCCGGTGTGATTTATATAGATAGTAAAATAATATTGAAACCTGAGGAAAATGTTTTTAGAAAAAAAATATCTATTTATTTATTTCTCGGGAAATCAATGGTCTTTTAAACGGGCATTGGTTTGTGGTTTTATGAATGTTATCTTTTTAATGAATATGTTCTCTACAAATATCCCTTATATCATGATAGATATATTTATATTTTTTTACATATTTTCTCTTATTTCCAATTTTCTTATATTGGAAATACTAATTAGTGATCACTTTTACATTTCCCTTTCTCTCTTATTAAGATGATGTTTTATTGACCCAATTTATGATATGGGCATTACACAATGAACTTTTCATGTATCAACCATTGAATTTTGAAGTAAAATTTTAAATATTTAATCTTAAATTTATTTAACTCTTGGATAATATAACATCAAAATATTCTCTATTAAGTATCCATTAAAATCTAATCTCATTGATATCTTACAATTCAAACAACACATATCTTAACAAAATTAAATATTATTTTTTGATAATTATAAGAGAGAAATTAATTTTTTAGGAATTACAATTACTAAAAAAGTATTAAATTAATATTTAATATATTAATTAATGTTTTTACATTAATCCATAAGATTTTATTTCCATTAAATAATTAAAAATCAATTTTTTGCATAAATGTTATATTTTTAAAGGTTGTTATGTCTCCATTTAATTGAATTCATATTTGAAAACAAAATTATGAGACACATATAAGTTCAATATGAAAAAAAACCTCAATTTTAAAATAATAATTATGAAAATATCATAAGGTGAATTATTTATATTTTTTGATAAGAATGATTTTTCATGTGAATAGTGAAAATGTTGGTTTGTATAAAGATGTGAATTTCATCATATTAATGTATATTTATTATTTATATTTTATTTTAAATGAAATTATTTACTATTTTGATATAATAATACAATCTAGATAATTTTGATCATCTTTATTCATTATTTATAAGTACCTCTATTGGCATCAAAATTCAATTTTTAATAAAATTTTATTTCATGGTATTTTTATTGATTAGTTTTAAAATAAATTATTCAAATTTTCTACATTTAATTTCAAGAAATTGAATCATTATTTTTATAAATAAAAAACAAATGTCATAATAGGTTAATTTTATTTTTTTCCATATGAATAGCAACCATTGTAATTTTTGAAACCATTATAACATGTATGTTTTGTAATTTAAATTTTTTATAAATTTATAATGATTATAAAATAACATAAAAAGTTGCATAAATTTTATTAGAAAATTATTTTTCTTCAATAGAAATTATATATTTGGATATATGACTATTTTTTAATTAATTATTAATTATTAATGTTATAATAATTTATATAAGGAGTATTAAAAGATATCATAATCAATAATTTAATAACCATAAAATTTTTAATATGTATATATATATATATATATATGATGTTTTAGATAGTGAATATTTATATTAAATTAAAAAACATTAATCATAATAATTAATTTTTTATTTTTAGTGATGAAATAATTATCTTAAATGCTTTCACAATAGTGATGGAGTAATTATTTTTTAAATGTACATGTTAAAAAATAATATTAAACATACTATATTAAATATATTTTGATGTAATTAATGCGACATATGTAAATTAATGATAAGAATGTCATTTTGGTTATGTATTAAAAAATATTTCTCATATATAACTTGATGTATTGATATTTTATAAAAATATTATTTATTTAATATTTTCAAAATTGACATTATTTATGTTTTATAAAAAAAATTTATTAAAAGATATAGAAATTATAAATTCAGTCAGAAAATTGATAAAATGTTGCAATTTTTTAAAAGTTTCATTTATGGGTCGTTTGGTATTTTATATTAAACTTTATTAACCCCTTAAAAGTGATAATATATGTATTCACAGTAAGAGTTAAAGGGATTGAAAAAGGCTAAATATATGAGATAATTGTAATAATGTAACCTAAACATGCATCAAATTTATTGGATAAGAGTATTTTGACCCAAAATAAGATTTTCTTATAAATAAGTTAACTTTGATCAATCTTATTTATTTGTATATTTATTAAATTCTTATCCATATAGGTCAACCAAAACCACGAACTTTTTCTTCTCATAGTCTATAGTCATGTATTTGATGTTCTAGTCATTCCAAAATAACTACCCTGGTCCCTTAATATAAGTTATAATGAAATTTCGATGAAGGATATATAATCTTCTTTAGCAAATATTTCATGTTTATTAATTCTTATACATAGTATTCTTGTTTTTTCTACAAAAAATGTAATAAATACTATAAAATCAGTTTCATGTTATATTATTATTATTATTAGAAAATAATAATCCACCTTTTATTGGTCCTATTAATAACTATAACATCGTGCATGCATACATATGGCTTACCCTCTACACCATGTGGTGTAATTTATTTACCGCATTACATGGATGGTTATAATGAAGTAAATAAAATATATAGATGAATATTATGACATTATATTGATTCATTAGAAATTAATATAACATCAACTTCATTACCCTTTTGATATTAAGGCAATGATATCGCCACTTGTGCATATATATGACCTACCATCTCCTTGAAGTGATTTGATTCATTTTCCATAGTCTGCATTTTATAATAATTATTAAAATATAAATAATGAATAAAATGTTTATATATATGAACATAATATCATTCTTGTGAGTATGTAATTAAACCATACTCACATGAACTGGAACATACATGAAAAAACATGCATATGAAATTGAAGCAACAAACACCAAAAGTAAGGACAATATTGAAATATTATTGGAAAATGGGTGATAAGATGATTTAATAGTCATATATGATATCATAAATATGAATATATTTTTTCAGTTTATCAATAACATAATTGAAATGCTTATACATAAGGTTAATGAATGTTTCTTTAAATAAAAGTGGAGGGTATGTGTTTCTCGTCTAACTTTAACTTTTGTGAGACATATATCATATTGACCACATATTTATATTATATGGTGAAAATATTTACTCTCTAGTATATTATATCGTGAAGTTATTTTTATTAATGTTATATAATATTTCATTTAATATTTTTTCATTCCTGTGTCATATTAATGAATAGATTATAATGTTTTTTGGATTTATTTCAAAAACGTGTCATTATTCAAGACTTTTTATGTTTGAGTCTTTGTTGAATAAAATCAATTCTATATAAATGAATTTTATAAATTTTATTATAACATAATTACTATTTTGAAATTATTTTTTAAATAATTTTTTTAAAAAAATTAACATTTCAAATATTTTTTGTAAAATCATCTTCAAATTTCCCAAATTTGAATTTTATTATTTATAAAAAAAGTAATAAATGAACATAATTTTATCATTTAGGGAATGTGTGTAATTTTCTGTCACCATGATTACATGATAATATAGTGATTTCTTTATATTTTATTAAATAAATTTAATATATAATGATTTCATTATTATATAAAATGTTTTAGATTTTCAAATATATATTTAAAGAAAAATGGATATTTTTTCATGAAATATTTTGTTAAATTTGTTGCTGTATTTTTTTGTGTTAACATATTTGATTAAATTTATGTTGATTATATAAATTAATGATACTGTTATTCAAATTTCATTGGATTATTTATTTTTATATAGAGTGGGTAAATAATGATTAATAACCACTAATTACTCAATATAGATATTTATTGATGATGAAAGAATTCTATTAATTAAAACTATTATTCTATATATGAATAATTCATTGTAGAATAAATACACAAAATTGGGGACCTGATAATGAAATCCCCTTGATGTATCGATTGTTTCATGAGAAAAATTAGTTGGCCAAACCTATATAGTATTTACATAATAGTTATAACTCTTTGATGAAAGGTATAGTCAGTAGAAATAATGTTGGTCAGATATAATTTCTTAAACCAACAGTATTAAATTTTTTTTTGATGTCTTTTTTGTTAATTATATTTTGTTATTGGGAGTAATGATTTTCTATAATTAAGAAATTACTTCATTATTATATCTGTAATTATTATCGAAAATATTTTCACGAGGATAGTATCTCTTGATGCTTTTAATTCTAAAATTATTGATAAAATTTAATGTGATTTCAGTTATTTACCATTCCATGATGATGATTATTATTGATTCTAGATATATTATTCTGTAATTATGACTTAATTAACTTTTTATCTCCAACATATTTTTTTCATCTCTCCAAGAATCCCATATATATATATATATTGTGATTTTTATTTAAGGATATTTTAGTGGGAAATTATGTTATTCTCCAAAAAAATATGATTTAATGTGTGTATTAAAATATAATTTCAGAATCTTGTATGTGTCTAGTTTACACATATTAAAAAATTAATTTTTAATTCATGATTCTATTCTATTTATAATTCAGCACCCACAGAATCTAGGCTAAGGGTGTTGAGGTTTTTAAAAGACTTGTAATGTATCACTATATCTATATATTCCTTATTTTTTACCACTTTTATATATTAGAATCATCATGGTCCAAGGGAACAGCCTCTGAGTTCCAAAATGGTAGAGGATAAGATATTTAAATTCTTAGTGGTGATACATGGAATAAATTTGGGACATAAGATATGTTATGTAAAAGAATTAACATATAATCAACCATTATTACGCTATGAAGAATGTCATGGGGGATACAATTATAAGTGAATAAAACTTAATATATATTGAATATGTCAACATTTTTTATATGAAATTTTCTAGAATACCTTCTCACAATAATAAAATTATAGAATATCATTGTGATTGTTACTTTAAATTTATTTCCAACAATAATTTCCCTATATTTTATAAAGAAAATCTATAACATTATATAACAATTACATAGATGCCTCATATACTTGATTTCTTTATCCCACTAATCCTATGAAAATAGAGATTTAAAATTCGATATATAGAGGGATATATATGGAGCTACATCAATTCTCATGTGAATACTATTGTTGTAAGATAACTCTTCTAAATGATGGTATTAATCGATCAACTTTTGGAATCCATAGTTTATGACATCAAAATCTTCTTTATGATTAATTGGGTTGATAATATAATCCATCAATCTGTCGGTGATAAAAAGTACTAAAACAAAAATTCTTTATCTTGTTCTTCCATAATATTCCACCAAATTTTTTAAGAGAACCTAAAACTCCAATCAAATATAATAAATATATTACTCAATAAGACATAACACTTCCATACTGTAAATTCTCGAAATATGATTATAAAATAAATATAAAATAATAATACATACATTTTCTATCTTATTAATGAGATCAAATACAAATCAAAAATCATTATATAATTTAAAGAGTTCATGGTGTCCGACAACAAACTCCACTATAATGTTTCAAAATTTCATTATAATATGGATAATTATTTTACTGTCCCCTTTGAATATTTTCCATTATTATAATATTATTAATAAAACATGCCACAAGATAAATACTCTTCAATATTTCACTTCATATTGTACAAATATACTTACCCTTTATGATATAAAGACATCCTCATATATCCATATTTAATAAAGAATGATGAAAAATGATTTCTATAAAAAATATCATTTTTCTTGAGTGAAATTGATGAAACTCTTACATGGTTACTCAACACTATCATTACATAAAATGTAATTTTGAACTCAGGAACATTTTTAAAATTTTTCATATATAAACCGTCATTTTATTCTAATATTGTAATCTCATTGATAGAAGGGTCAACACTAATTTGAGGAAGATAATATTTCTCTCCATGTATTATTCTTTGATGGTCCATATATTGAAAATCATTAAATATTTTGACCTTTTGTTATCCAAATCATAGATAGTATTTTTTTAATACTTTGATGTCAGGGTTTCTTCTACATAGTTTTCTTTACTTGTGATCAATATTTTTGTATTCATAGTCATTAATTATCTCTAACATGCTTCTCTAGAATATATTTATATATTTTTGAGTTTATGCATATATATATATATATATATAAGAATTCAAGGATCAAAATACATGTTATAAAATTCTCATCATTTTCACTTTCAGCATAAAATTATTGTAAAATTTATTATAGCTAACTATATGAAATGATTTTCATAATTTTCTCATGATAATTTATTTTTAATGAGGCATAAAATATAACCATGTAATTATTTATGAGGATTAATTATTTTTAATTATTTAATACATCATTATCTAACCCAAACCCTTCTGAACTAAGGGATAATGAATGTGCATCTATTAGGACAATCCTTCTCATCATATCCTTGATGTTTTTCCCAAACTCAGCAATCAAAATAAACGTGGTAGCCTTCAAAGTCAGAATTGTTAGTGGATTCGACAATTTTGATACAACATCATAAAATAATTGATAGTATATATTCACAAAAAAATATTGATCGTAATAATTTTTTTATTTCTAGAGTATTCAATAACTTCTTTATTTTATGGATCCAATGGCATATCCACCCTTGAGATTTTATGACCCAAAAAATGAACAATTTTATATCCAACATTCACAGATGGAAAATTTTCATTACGTACTATTCTTTAGTATAGTCATCATTACAATAATCATGTGATCTTCATGAATATCCATATATATTGAATTCATTATTATTTCATCCATAGAGACTATCATATCCCGATCAAGGTAGTGTCTAAATCCATTATCCATTATTAAAATGAATACATAAGGGAAATTATTATAAAAAAATTGAATCACAGAAAAATAAAACTGTATATACATCAGAGGGTTGGGTTTATTGGGTATGTTGCAACCTTTAACCCTAAAAAATCATAACAAGATGATATATTATTCATTAAAAATTAATAATATCCTCATAATTGATCAATACAATATCAGTACGTGGAAGAAGACAATAATTATGTATTCTCACCCTATTTAGTTTTTTATTATTGATATAGATAATATTTTCTTAATTTTTATAAGTATTAATTTCTTTTAAACCATTTCAATTTAATAATTTCTGTTTATTTTTTAACAATTACGAATTTATGATGTATTTTAGGCTAAATGGTGAAAATTGACGAACTCTTGAATTTTAATAGAATTTAGTTACAAGGATATTTTGGACATAAATTTTAAAATATTATTATAATATGAGTGATTATATTTTCAGGATATCATTATTTATGGTTTTTAACATCCTCATTGGACCTACAATAGATTCAAATTTATATAGGCGAGTCAAAAAAAACTAGAATGGAGAAAATTTATTGGAGAAGGGTGTGATCCCAACCTCCGAAAATGGGTGATAACTCCGGCTACACATATACAATTTTGGTGATTCCACATGTATATAACATATGACTCATAGTATAATTTTATAAATAAATTTAAGGAGTTATTAAATAATTAAGGTATACATTTAATGATATATATGTAAGGAATATTTTAGGAATTATCATCCAGAAAAAGTATTACTCTTTATTTATTACATAACATACTCTTGACGAGACCAATTAATGTGAAATTTTGTGGTAGGATAAGTTACAGTGAGGTGATTCCAATATAGGAGGATAAAAAAATAAGATAATATCTTGAGGACCAATTTTTTAGGGGTTGATTCTGCACCCATTTTTTTATTACTTTATTTTTATTTTTATTCTTTTTAAAAAATATTATTTTAAATTAAATTTTAATTTAGTTATATTTAAATACATTCTTATTCAAGAGTTGTTTTTATTTTTTAGCATAATATTCACCATTAGATCAATTCTAATCATCTTATCCTTTTTTTCATCTTATTATCATACCACCATGAACACTTATACTCCTGATATTGAGAAATTGACATGAGTAGTATACATCGGGAGAAATATAATGACTAAACCTGATGCTATATTTTTTAATCTTCCTTGAATTAATTATAAATGATTATTTTAGTGTGTTTAGTCCTTATTTTTTCATTATAGTTTAACATCAAAATCTTCAATCACTTCCCTCGATTGAGGATGCGGATGGAGGGTTTTCTTGGATATTTTTAAATACACTTCCCATTTATTAATTAGGCAGATTAAGCTATGAACAAATTAAATGTAATGTGTTCACTAAGTAAATTTGATGCTGGTCAATGAAGGTGATCTATGAAAATTATTTTGGAGGGTAACCATTCATCTCAAAATGTGTTATAGTTGGCATTATATGGAAATTCAGAATTAAACTTTTCTTTCTCCTTATTTATTTATTTAATTATTTTCTTAACTTCAATTTCATTCCAAGATCTAATATTAACAAACCAATCAGTTAAAAGGTGAGTTAAATTATGGTGTTAAACAAAGTGATAACAATCCTCAATTGAGACGACCATGGTCAGTCATTGTGCTATATTATGAAAACATATAAATTTTATTTTTCCATGCACAAAGTTCAGTGTGGGTCTAAAACGACATCATTTTGGGAGAGCAAACCAATAACTTATTTACATTTTATATATTAAAATTTTATATAATTTTTAAATACTATTAAATAATAACCATAAAATATTCATTATTTGATGTATAAAAAATTATTTTATTCTACATCGAAAAGTTTCTCACAAGTGAATTAATAGTAATAATACTACATTGAGGAGTCCCTACAACAAATGGATAATGATATAATGATAATTTTAAAATAGATTCCTAGAGCCCAAGGGATTATGATATAAACTTAATATTTGATGATATTGATCAATGAACTATGGATTGAATTAAAAATATTAAAGGAAATGAAGGAAGTTATATAGGAATTTCATGATTTCAATGAAGACACCAAAGATGTTGAGGCCAAACATGAGGTGGAGGATCCCAAATACATACTTCATTTTCTACCATCCATTTATAAGAGGGACATATCACTATAGAAGTTAATGAACTATAAAAAACTTAGTGATATGATCATAAAATAATTTCAATCATTTTTAATCATATTTAATGTAATTAGAGTATGAATCTTTGTGATATTGAATTTTGTGATTTATATATTCCTTTGGTTACCTTATAAGTTGATGAAGCCATAATAGATGCACCTTTTGTGGAACGCCTATAGATTCTTAATATTGATAAAAATAGATTATATGAATTCCATGAATAAGCCATGTAGTTTAAGGTACACATCACTGTTGATGTATTCATTTATAGAAGAATAATGAGTTGCGAAAATATTCTATGATGGATATTAAAATAAAAAAAATGCTTTCTAAAAAATATAAGATACTATACTAATAATATTACATTGTAATATATAGGATAGGTTAGGATAATGAAGGAGAATAAATTAAAAGATAATGAGTGACTGTTTTACCTCTTCAGTGTTGCCCCCATGAAAACCTCCATAAAGAACATGGAAATGGTATTATGTTGAGAAAAGGAAGGCTAAAACAATGGGAAAAGGCCCCAAATTGGAATTAGGAATAATATAAGTGATATATAAGGATTATAATGTGTTGAGAGAAGTTATGGTATTTATAGTTCGAGGAGAGGGTTGTTGTAATAATTATATTCATTTCATTATTAGTTTGCCACACTAATATTAATAGTGTTGATTCTTTTGACTATAAATATTAACTATGTCAGGTTAGTTAAAAATAATAGTGTTAATAATTTCCATACACCATCCATGACTCAAATACTTAATTATTAATCTTATAATGCTAAATACCATAAATTACCATATTTTATTAACAATAAAATTCAACTATTTATGATATACACAAAAAAACTACATATTCATTTATCATGGTGTATATTTTTTTTAAACAACATGCAGAGTGCCTTCTAAAATTTATCGACCACTCAAACAATACACCCCAAAGATCCACCAGAACCAACACAACTTGCCAAATAGGAAAGGAGTATTAGATTTATAATCTAGGGTAGAGTTGAGCAGAAGGGTATAACAGAGAGCCACGTTTTGCAAAGAGACCTAACTCAAAATCATAACATCCGATGTGAAAAGAACCAGAAAGAATAAACACCATCATCAGTTGAAGTAATCGACATCATGTTTGAAAAGGATCAAAATAGATTAAAATACCGAAAGAGAAATGAATAACGAAAGAATCAGAAAGCGTCAGCAGCGAACTTTGACCAAGAAACCCAACACATCCAAAACCACCATGAGTAATGCTGAGAATGACCAAATGGAGTATGGTATGGTGGATCAGGTTGGAAGACCATGTGTGATTCATAGTTGAGGAAGCATCAGAAATCCAGAACGCCGATGATGATGAACAACCCGAAAGGGAGAGCCTGAGGATGAACCAAAAGGGAGAAGATGCAGTGGAATATGGAAATGGAGGCCAAAAGGCATCTCCATCGCGAGGGGGAAAGAAACCCTAGAGTGGAGAGAAAAGCAATCCAGGGAGCTCTCTGGGTGGGAACGGAGCCATCCTCAAAAAGGGCTCTGAATATGGTGTATATTTAATCAAATAGAATAAATTATATTGGAAACAATTTTCTTATGATGTGAAAATTAATTATTAGTAAAAATAATTACTCTTTTTATTATTTTATTAATAAATTAATATTTCATCATTGTTGTATTATTATTTAAGGTAATTATTTCTTCACTACAAATTAAATATAATATAAAATCCTTTAGTTAAATATAATACCTTTAAGAATAATATATATTGTATAATTTATATTTAGAATAAAACCATATTGAAGAACAATATAGTTATTATAATAATAAATGTAACATATTTATGGTTTTCATTAATATTAAAAATATCAAATTTATTTTCAAGAAAAATAATCCCTTATATAACTCAAATTAGAACCATATGAGATAAGGGTAGAATATAAATAATAAAATAAATTTCATAAATATTTTTTCTCAATTTCATAGTTCTTATTTTCTTTTTATAAGTTTCCAAATTTTTCATTTAATATTGTAACACAAATTACCAAGGTTACTATTCAAAATGATCATAAATAAAATGATTCTTTTTAATTAATTAGGAAATTATTTTCCTAAATATTGTATCATTATTTTTAAACTCAAAACATTGAAGTTTATATATTTAATTTAAAATTAAACTGATAAAATCCAATTACAAATAGTTTTCTTTAAAATTCTTCATTAATCCCAAAATTCACATATAAAAATATATTGTATAATGATGATTAAAATTAAATAAATAATTTTATTTATAACTAAATAATATTTATGTTAAATTGATATCAATTTAATATGATAAATAAAATTTTAATATTAACTTTTTTTCAATAATATAAATAAATGAATTTCTCACTATTTAGTAAAAATAAATATTTTCTGTATTATACAAACAAATAAACCAAAGTTAATTTTTTAATTTATATTTTACAATTATTTTTATTTTCTCAAATAGAGTTATTAAATTTATCAATATCTATTATTAAAACATGTATACCATTAAAAGGTTGTAAAATTCTATTTTAGAATATATATATTTGTGTGCATAAAATTGGAATTGTTCTTTATATTAAGGAAATCAGACCCATCGGTAGACTTTTAAAATTCCTGATTTAGAATTAGAAGTATAAATATATTTATGATGTTCTAATAGTTTTGATTAACATAAATTATTAATATAAAATACTACTGTGTTCAGAAAAAAAATTTTGTTATAAAAATGAATGTTTTATGTTCGATTGTATTTTATTTCCCATAATAATTAATTGGAGACCAATAAGATAATTTTATAAAAATGGGTAAACAATATGATAATAATTTACAAAACCGAATTCATTTTATCCATTCCAATTTCTATGTGATAACTGTCATAATTAAAAAAATATGAATTAAATAATTTTTTAAGGTTTGTGTTTTATGTAACGTAAGAAATCGATGAATTTAAATTAAAAAAATACATAACATAAAATACATTGGTGTTGTATGATCCCATCAATCCTAAAAATTTCATCCTGTCAATTTAAAATTTTAATTAGTTATAAAAGAATTAATATTTTAAATTATTCCATGAATAAATCCCATGATGTCAAGATGGTTAACAAATTGTCCACCTAAACGGAGGGGAAGACATTGTGATGGTCCAACAAAAAACAATTTCCCTGTAGGAGATAACTAGTTGGAAGTGGAATAATTTTCATAGAAAAGATATATATCTATGAGGTTATAATTTCAATTTATTTTGAACATAGTCATTTGAAATTATATAATCACTGAATTTTAAATGTGTGATCAATTGAATGGAATATGATTTATTATTATGAAAAATAAATGGCCCACATTTTGTTTCAAAAATCAATTTCCTATAGTTGATAGATTATTTTATTATACATATAGGAAATCGTATAAAATAAATTTAAATTATTTATTTCTATTTCATAAGAATAGTCAAATGATTTGGTTATTATTTAATCCATATCCACTTCATTTTATAAATTTGTAGATGGATATTTGCGAAAAGTTATTATCCTTGGTTCAATTTTATGAATTATAGTACCCACAAGTCATTATATTAACCATTAAATATTTGAAAAATTTAAAAATAGATCATTATTCGATCTTATGTTATAAACAATACATTAATATTAATTAATAATACAATTAATGGATTGCATTGGAAGCTAACCTTAATACTCATCCAAAATTTCATTGACCAGATTTAGTAAAAATAATTTCGATGTATGGTCATGAAATTCGCAAAAAATATTTGACGTAATATTTCTTGAAATAATTCAACTATTAGTTTCTCATACTAAATATGTCAATACCAAAATCTCATTTAAACCATAATTAATCATCCGTTATTCCAAGAGTAAAATCTCAATTTGTTGAATATATTCTATTAATCCAAACATGTAGTAATTCGTACAAAAAATACTGCATAAAATCGTAATCCACATTCAAGGTCACCAATAATATCTCTTAAACATCTATTTATTATTACCTCAACATAGCTACATATTTTCTATTATCATTCCTAATTAATATGTTTTTAGGAACAACAACTTATAACATATTATGTACTCTTGATTAATGGTTAAATTCAACATATGTCACCAATTCCTTAAATAATTAGTAATAATGATTATAAATTATATATCTTATAATTAATATAATAATCTTATTATTAATAACATAACCAAATAAAATAATTTCATAATCTGAAATATTCTGATAATTGTTCCCCATTAATAGGGTAGTAGATTAAGATTTTCTGTGATATATTATACTATTTTTGGGGTATATCCCTTTGAAACATTATAAATTTAACTATGTAGTTTCAAATATAATTTTATTTGATGCATTTTACTACATGAACTTTTTTCTTATCCTTTAAATATCGTGCTTAATGGCCTTTCACTTCACAATTTTTGACAACTCCCATTCCTTTTGAGCAATAACTAGGGAATTTCATTGCACATTTTTTGTTGGTGATAATTATTTTCTTTCAAATATTAACATTCTCCATTTTTTTATTCTTTGTCTTAATATTCCCCCTAAATCCATAATATATAGATAATTATTTGTTTCTTTCTTCATCACTTGATAAGATATAATCAAATGATGAGAATGTTTTGAAGAAATTTTTCTTTATAAATATTTCAATAAGACCATAAATAATTTGATCATTCTTTCTCATTGGGTTATGAGCAATGTTTATGTTCTCATTGGTATTTAAGTGATTTATTTCAAAATTATGACACACACAAGATTAAAACATATCATTTTGAAAGATAATGTATATCACAAAAAAAGTGAAATACGTAACATTAATTTACACTTTTATCTGTAAAAACCTCCAAAACATGTTTTTATGGGGTTGTTCTGAAATTGTTATCCTCAAATTCTATCCTTTGGTTAGGTTACCTAACATAGTATTTACTAAATCTTGTTCCAATGGTTTCTACTAAATTACTCAATTACAAACATTAATGATCCACATTCTAGAATCCTATATTTTAAGCTTTAATTAATTCCATTTTCATGGTAATAAATAATTACATCCTGATGAACAACATATTTTAATTTTCATGGAATTAAAAATACAAATTTAAGTGTAAAATAAATTTTATACATAAAATAAGTAAAATTTTCTAGAACATTGTTTTTTCCCATACAGTAACCCTTTATGGAAATCATTATAAACATCTTTTAAACCTGTTGAAGAATAAATCATATGAATGAGGGCTGCTCATATGCTCAGTAAGTGTATGAATTCCATGAAATCTATTATAATGAATTATTATGAATAATTAAATGTGAATAAATAAAATTTATACCCACAGTTTGAGGTATGTGTCCTTTTTTGCATTTTTATTTGGTTAAAGTGCATGGGATGAGTTAGGAAGAGGTTGGGAGTGTTCAGAATGGTTTTGGATATTTTTGGAGGCATTTAAATGGGTGAACGGTTTGAGTAGGTTAAGGGAAACCATGTGGTTTTTCCAGGAAACTGTGCAGGGGAGATAGAAGGCTTCGCACGGCCTACACACGGTTTTCCAAACCGTGCAAGGAAACTGTGCGGACCATTGCACTCGAGGAAGTAGAGCCTGCACGGTTAACACATGGTTTGTCAAACCAAGCAGGATAACCATGTGACCACTTAAAAATAGGTTTATAAGTTCCAAGCTCCCTCAGGCTTATCCTATTTCACTCAAACCTACCTCCCACTCATGGCTCACTCGGGTTTGTTGGTTCTCAAGGGTTGTAGGGGCTCTCCCACTCGGTTTGGAAGGATTTTGAAGAGGTTTCTTTTAGGTTTGAAGGTGGTTTCTCCTACGTAAGTCTCTCCTCTGGTTTCTCCTAGGCAAGGCTCTCCTATGTTTCTTTTAGGTTTGAAGGTGGTTTCTCCTAGGTAAGGCTCTCCCACCCTTGGGTGATGTTTTGGGGATTTTTGGGAAAAGGGGGGATTTGTGGTGAAATTATTTTGTTGTGGATTTTATAATAGGATGATATTATTGATTTGTGAAATGATTGATGGAAATGGGTTTCAATAATGAATTTGTTTTATTGAAATATGGTTATGCATGGAAAATTATTTAAATAACTGGATAATTTATTGAAGTGGAACGGTATGCGATGGAATTGGTTGATTGCATGTTGTGGTGACCATGGTGATTTTATGTTTGGTTTGTCTTGATTGAAATGATTTGTGGAAGTGGGCATGAAGTCTCACTATAAAAGGGGGATGGATAGTGGTTGGAAGAACCACCATGTGGGTAGTGATCAGGAAGTACCGCTAGTTTTGAATGGGTGAACGGGTTGGGCTGAAGTCCCTCCATTTTGGTAGTTTATTTTGCATTGCTTTTCAAGGTGCAAATTGTTGTGCTAGGTTTTACATGTTGATATGTCTTGTGGCATGTTTTCTTGTCTTTCCCTTAGTAGCTTGGTTTGGGTGTGATGTCTTGGTAAGGTCATGTTTGTATAATATAAATGGTTGTACTTGTGATTATTTGATATAAACTGTTTTATATAAATGTGTTAACGGCTTTATCCAAGTGGTGTGTGTAGGAAAGTAATTTTGGGAAATCCTACTAAGTTTTAGTACTCACCCACTGCTTTAGAACGTTGGTGTCTTTGGAGATGTCATGTACCATGATGTGGGAAAAGGTAATGCATCAACCTCCCTTAGCGGTGCATTGTAATGTCTTGGTAGAGATTGTAGCATTGAGCTGGGTGTGGAGCTGTGGAGGTGTCATGGCTCGTGGTGCTTTGGTTGTTTAATTTCCGCCTTATACTCTGATGTAGTTGGACATGTTTGGTGGTATTGGTTTTGGGTTGGTTTTGGAACAACTTGGTTGTCTTTTGGGAATCCATGTTGGAATGTTTTATTAGCATGCATCATATAGTGGTGGTTAATGGATGTTTTGGTTTGTTTTGTATTAAGGTAAAATCATTTCCAAATTTAATCTTGAAGCCCTTGACATTTATTTCCAGCCTTTGGCGTCTTGGGAACGTCTCCTAACGCCAATTATCCCTCACAGTCTCCTCATGCCAATGAGGAAGGGGCAAGGTGTTACAAGTGGTATCAATATGTTCGGTCCTTTGGAGTTGATTCTCAGATTTGGTGTTGACATTCATTATTTAACATTCCTTGAGTATGGATGGTAGCATGGCGAAGGAATGTTGGAACATAGAATGTATAGCATAAAATGACATATCAAACCCATTTATTCGGAAATTAAAGTTACCAGGGAGTTTGGAACATAAGTGTTTTGGAGACACATATAGGTATTGGATATCTCATTGTAATGGGTGTATCCAATGAGATGAGCATGGCATGAATGGTAGAAATTACTTCGCACTAGGATACACATTTCATTGTGGTATAATGATTTTTGATGTGATATGAATGTGTGAATTTGTAATTTGAATAAATTGGTATTTCGAAAATGGTTTGGTTTTCAAAATGGTGAAACGTGGAAAATGTGAAATTGTGGAAAGCCTTGCGCGATAGTGTTGTGTAGTGTGATTTGAAATGGGATTTGGTGAAGTATACAAAAATTGATAGTAATGTTTTTTGTATTATGTTGATATAAATGGTACTCGGTAGGCATCACAGAGACCAAACAGATGTGTCTGATGAGAACATGGTTTCACCTAAGCCTTAGGTGAATCAGAAGTTAGTGAAAAGTATAGTGCAAGCATTACAAGCTGTGTAAAGTGGAAACAAAGTGGATGAACCAAGACATGTGGATCAAGCAGTTCAGTTTCAAATAAAGAATCCACCCATCATCAGGGGTGATTTAGAGCCATAGAAGGAAGAATCTTGGTTGAATAGAATTCACAAGATCTTGGAGTTCTTGCGAACACTGGTAGAGTTGAAAGGGAAGTTTCCAATGCATATGTTGGAAGATCTTGCCCTTCAGTGGTGGGAGTTGGTAGTCCATGTGGGGACCGACCAGGTTATGATGTGGGAAGGCTTTGAAGAATTGTTTTATAAACAATTCTACTCACATACGTTTAGAATTCAGTGCATGACTGTTTTCTTCAGTTTGAAGCAAGAGATTATGTCTGTGACGGAGTATGTAGCTAATTTTATGAACATAGTGCAGTTTTCACCCGAGGTGGTGGGTAGCACATCGTTGAAGGAAAGGATATTTGAAGCGGGGTTAAGGCAAGAAATCAATTCAAAGATAGCGGTATTGTGTATAGAGGATTACAAAGAGATGGTGAATAGATCCTTAGTGGATAAGCGAGATCTGTTGGGAGTCCCGGGTGGGGGGACTATGGTGGTACCCATGGGGAATAGTGGGAACTCTAACGTTGGGTTCAAGTGGAGGAGGGACACTTATTCTCAATGCGGTAATATGGCATATAATCCGACGACAAGATCATTGAATCTCCCTCCAATGCCCCAGAGCAAGCCTATATGTTTTCAATGTGGATCTACAAGCCACTTCAAGTGGGATTGTACGACACAACCTCGATCATGTCATAATTGTATGCAGATGGGGCATCTACAGTGTTATTGTTGGAATGCTCCAAGATCGGCTGCGCATGACAATCCTCAGGGATTGCAGACGTCGTATGCTTCGACGGGACGGGGACAATAGCATACCCCTCTCCAGTAGAGTAAAGTGGGTCATGGTGATTCTCAGAATACCATGATGCCTTGGCAGGGTAATAAAGAGTTGAGTGTGGCAACCAAAACATTGTTCTGAGCCGAGCAGATTGTGGTGGTTGATCAATTTGGACCATCCATGGTGTTAGGTACTATTCTTTTAAATTCTACCATGATGCAAGTGTTTTTTGATACTAGTGATTCAGAATCTTTTATTGCTGCACATGTGGTTGATTTGATGGGTTTATGTGTAGAAAATATTCCCTCGGTTTTGAAACATCAAACTCATTTGTGTCGAATAGAGTGTCGAGCCTTATTTTGTAGAGCATGTTGTGTCTTTGTGGTCGTGGTTAATCTAATGTGGAATTTTCAATGCATGAGATGGATGGGTATGATGTAATCCTGGGAATGGATTGGATTGTGGCTTTTATGGCCCACATCATTTTTCATGAATGAAAAGTGTCTATTACAACAAACGATGGTTTTAGACATCTCTTTAGATGAGAGACGCATGAAAGGAAGGGTGTAATGTGTTTGGTGGCACCAGCAATGGATACGTTATCGTATCAGTTGGCGGTGTTGTCGTTGGAATCAATAGAGGGTGTTGGGAAGAGTGTTCTTCTAGCAGTGTTGGATCACATGCGAGTGAAGAAGTACGATATTTCTAAAACAACTTTCAGAAGTAGATATGACCATTATGAATATGTGGTTATGCCCTTTGGTCTGAAGAATTCACCAGCGGTGTTCATGGAATTGATGAATTAGATATTTCAGTGATATCTGAATTCATTCGTGGTGGTGTTTGTAGATGATATTCTGGTGTATTTAAAGACAAGGGTGGAGCATGAGAAGAACTTGGAGATAGTGCTAGGGATCTTAAGGGATCATCGGTTGTATTCCAAATTTTCATAGTGAGTCTTTTGGAAACAAGAAGTCTATTTTCTTGGCCATGTGATTCCTGAAAGGGGTGTTTTAGTGGATCCTGAAAATATAGAGGCTGTTATCTCGTGGAAGCATCCAATGAATGTGTTTGAGATACAGAGTTTCATTGGACTAGCTGAGTATTATCGGCATTTTGTTCACGATTTTTCATGTTTGGATTTTCTGATGACAACTTTGATAGGAAATAATTTTCCATTTTAGTGGAATGAACAATGTCAGTAGTGTTTCGAAGAGCTAAAGGGTCGTCTTACATCAGATCCAATCACGGTTTTTCCAGAACCATGAAAATGGTACGTGGTGAATTGAGATGAATCAGGATCAGGTTTGGGGTGCGTTATCATGCAAGAGAATCATGTGGTGGCGTATGGCTCACGTTAGTTGAGGGTGAATGAGAATAACTTCCCAACTCATGATTTGAAGTTGGTAGCAGTTGTCCTTGCATTGATAGTGTGGAGTCATCATCTCTTCGGTGAGAAATTCATTGTATAGAGAGATCATAAGAGCTTGAAGCAAATTTTCTCACGGAGGGATTAGAATATGAGGCAAAATAATTGGATGGAATATCTCTAGATTTTTTATATTGAATTGATATATACACCGGGTAAAGGAAACATGGTGGGAGATGCATTAAGTAGAAAATTATACTCTCAGGTGGTGAAACAAGCATCAGACTAGTGGCAGTTGATGTCAGTTATAACCGATATGCAGTTGGAATGTGAGAACTTGGGAGATCGAGTGGTCTTCAATCTAGTTATGTTGATTCCTGACATGGTTGTCCTGGTTAAAAAGGCACAGATATCTGATTCTGAGTGTGTGACCATGAAGTTGAGACACAATGGTGGGGAGACCGTTGAGGGTTGGAAACTAAATTGAGATTCAGTTTTGAGTTTTTGGAATCGGATGGTTGTCCAGCTGCTAGTCAAGGGGATCTTCTTATGGCATATCATCATTCTAGGTGGTCTTTTAATCCTGGAATTCATAAAATGTATAAATCATTGAAAGCACATTTCTGGTGGGATGGTATAAATAGAAGATTGGATGAGTTTGTTTCTAGATGCTTGAATCGTCAGCAGGTCAAGGTAGAGAATTAGAGGCCAGCAGGAATGTTGCAGTCTTTACCCATCCCTGTTTTGAAGTGGGATAAAATAACAATGTATTTTTTCACAGGTCTCCCATGAATGGTTAGAAAGCACTATGCCATTTGGGTGATAGTGGATCGGCTAACGAAGTCGGCCCATTTCATCACGATTTGTGAATATCATACGATGGATGATCTATCCAAAATCTATATCTGGGATGTGGTAAAGAGGCATGGTGTTCTAGTTTCGATTGTATCCGATAGAGATCCAAGATTTACATCTCGTTTCTATAAATCCTTGTAGCAAGACCTTAGGATGCAGTTGACTATGAGAAAGGTGTATCACCCTCAGATGTATGGTCAATCCGAGAGGACAATAAAAACTCTAGAGGATATGTTGCGGGCTTGTGTCATGGATTTTGGTGGCTCATGGGAGGAGAACTTGTCATTTGTTGAGTTCTCTTACAATAACAGTTATCATGCATCCATACAGATGGCTCTGTTTGAAGCATTGTATGGGCAGCCGTGTCGTTCTCTACTATGTTGGGTGGAAATGGGCGAGTCCTCGATGGTTGGACCGAGCCTTGTCTAGGAGACTACGAAAAAGATCATGTTGATTAGAAAGAGAATGGAGATGGCACAGTGTTGTAAAAAATCGTATTCGGATCATCATCGATGGCCGTTGTCGTTCGAGGTGAGTGATCACGTGTTCTTGAGGATCTCTCCTAGGTAGGGAGATTATTGGTTTGAGAAGCAGGGAATGTTATCTCTGAGGTATATTGGATATTTTGAAATTCTTGAGTGGGTTGGTGAGGTGTCTTATCGTTTGGATTTTCCACCACAGTTTAGTGTGGTGCTCAATGTGTTCCATGTGTTGCAGTTGAAAAAGTATTAGCCGGATTGTGACCATGGGATTCGATGGGTTCATGTAGAGGTAAAACTAGATGCTTTGTTGGTGCATATGCCAGTGCAGGTTGTGGATAGGAAAGATAAAGCCATTCATGGTAAAAGCATCAGTTTATTTTGGGTTTTGTGGCAACATGGTCAGATTCAAGAGGTGACTTGGGAGAGGGAGAAAGAAATGGTCGAGCAGGGGCCCACGCTCTTTCGACAAAGGGAAGTTTCCCTCATTTCTGAGGACGGAAATTACAATGTTGGGGAGAATGTAGTACCCCTGTTTTGAGGTATGTAAACATTTTTTATGCATATTTATGTGGTTAATTTTTATGGGATTATTTGGGAAGAGGTTGGGAGTGTTTGGAATGGTTTTGGATGAGTTTTGAGGCTTTTGAATGGGTGCACAGTTTGATCACGGTTATGGGAAACTATGCAGCTTCTTCGGGAAACCGTGTAGGGGAGATAGTAGGCTTCACACGGCCTGGGCATGGTTTTCCAAACCATGGGAGGAAATTGTGTGGAACCTTGCTCTTTAGGCAGTAGAGTGCACACGGTTAGCACACGGTTTTTCAAACTGGGTGGGCTAAACATGCTGCCACATAAAAATAGACTTATAAGTTCTGGGCTCCCTTGGGATTAACCTATTTCACTCCAAACATCCTCCCACTAGTGGATCATTTGGGGTTTTCAGTTATCAAGGCTTGGATGGTCACTCCCACTCAGATTGGATGTATTTTGAAGATGTTTCCTGGCGGTTTGAAGGTGGTTTATCCTGGGTAATTCTCTCCTCTGGTTTCTCTTGTGTTTTCCTCTAGATCTACATCCCACTCTTTATTGGTTTTCTAGATATACATTTTTTGTGTGTAGATATTGGGTTATAGTTTCCTTTGATGTTAATATTAAGGCTTGTGGATGTTAGGGAAAGGGACCTAGAAAGGTTTTTGGTGGTGCATTCGCTGGATTTGAGGCATTGTTGTTTGTGGGTCGACTTCTCGAGAACCATAAAGGTGGGTGGATTCTATCTCAAATCCACTTAGTTAAAACTAGTGGTTCATAGTTTACAATTAATTTGTTGTGCTGAAAAAATAAATTTTGATTTTTTGTGAGAAATTGATTAAAAATCCCTTGGGTGATGTTTTGGGGATTTTAGGGAAAAATGGGGTTTTGTGGTGAAATTATTTTATTGTGAATTTTAAAATGGAGAGTTTAAAATGGGATGGTATGATTGATTTGGGAAATTATTGATGGAAATGGTTCTCAATAAATAGGTTGTTTTATTGAAATATGGTTTGGCATGGAGAATTGTTTTCAATAAATGGGTGATTTATTGATGTGGAATAGTATGCGATTGAATTGGTTGATTGAATGTTGTGGTGACCTTTATATGTTTATTCTTTGTTTTTCTTGATTTAAATGTTGTGTGTAATTGGGTGGGACATCTCATTATAAAAGGGTTATGGATAGTTGTCGGATGAACCACTATGTGGGTAGTGGTCAGGAAGTACTGCTAGTTGTAAATGGGTGAACGGGTTGGGCGGAAGTCCCTATATTTTGGTTGTTTGTTGTGCATTTCATTGCAAGGTTGAAATTTTTCTGCTAATGTGTACATGATGATATGTCTTGTGGCATGTATGTTGTGATTTTCCTTGGATGCTTGGTTTGGGTGTGATGCGTCGGTAAGGGCATGTTTGGATTATGGAAATGGTCATACTTGTGATTATTTTAAATAAACTATTTTATTTAAATGTGATAACAGTTTTATCCTAGTGGAGTGTGTAGGGAATTTATTTGGGAAAAACCTACTGAGTTTTAGTACTCACCCCCTACATTGGCACATTGGTGTCTTCGCAGATGTCATGTACCACGATGTCAGAAAAGGTAAGGCATCAACCTTTTTTATTGGTGTGTTGTGATGTCTTGGTATAGCTTTCCGCTTGGATCTGGGTCTAGAGTTGTGGAGGTATCATGGCTCATGGTGCTTTGGTTGATTAGTTTCTGTTTTGTACTCTGATGTAGTTGGACATATTTGGTGGTATTGGTTTTTTGTTGGTTGTGGAACAACTTGGTTGTCTTTTGGTAATTCATGTTGGAATGTTTTATTAACATGCATCATATAGTGGTGGTTAATGGATCTTTTGGTTGGTTTTGTCTTAAGGGATAATCAGTCCCCAATTTAATCTCGAAGACCTCGACATTTATTGCCATTCTTTGGAATTTTAGGAATGTATCCTAAGGTCAAGTAGGCCTCACCACCTCCTCATGCCAATGAGGTAGGGGTGGGGTGTTATATAAAAACACACACAATTAAAAGATATTCTTTAGTGTAATATAGAATAAATAAAATATGATCAAGTAATTCCATATAAATAATCGTATGTGAATGAAACATAACAATGAATATTTCCCTCTTCGAATAATCACATCAATTTTGAAAATATGATATCTTAATGGGGTAATTCGTGATGTGATATGTGTAAAAACAAATAAGGGACACATAAATGCTTTCTACATAAATGTGTATTTCCAAGACCAAAACCCATCATAGTATATATTGTGATACATACTAATGCATCGAGGGGTTAGACTGGGCCTTGTCTGACACATAATAAGTAGAATTCATTTTTCATATGATTGTTGTGAAACATAATCAAAATATACACACATATTTACAGTATCATATGAAATGTAAATAATTTCCCCATTCAATAAACACAATATTATATTATCCAAAGTAATTTGGTGAATGGTATCAATATTTTACATCCATAGTGAAAAATGAGGCAAAAAATTAAATAAGTTATGAAATATGGATAGAGAAGAGAATAACCACAGTTAATCATAATATTAAATAGAGGGTCATGAAATATATGAAAATACTCAAATAAATTCATTGATTTTTTTTTTGTCTGAAATAACCTTTTTTTACATTTAAATCATTTTATCTAAAATCCAAGAAATTATAAAAGAATTTTTTTTATTTATAATTAACCTTTTAAATATATTATGTAATTATGAAAACATTATATCGTTATGAAATAATGAAAACAAACTCATTTTATATATGTTATATAAATTATTTCAACTAAATTCTGAAGAATGAAGCATTTAAATGGTAATTTTTAAACGACACTACGAGCCTTATACAAATTAATTAATTTTGTGCATTGGAATTAAATAAAAACAAAACAAGTGCGAATAAAACATTACATAAAAAATTATTTTCTATATAATCATTTAATGACATAACAATTTGGGAATATGTTTGTCCCAAATAAAGTAAGGTGGGTTAGAATTTCCTTACCAATATGAAAATAGTCAAACCATATACATCATAAAATTAATGATTGACAAATAAAACATTAAATAACTTGATGATAAATTAATTAATGATATGATATGTCAATGGGTAGTATAAATACACCACATTACATTTCAATATTATGAATTACGAATTTATCACATAAATAAACGTGAGATGAGATTCCCTTAACATATGTCTAAAAGCATTCAACAATTCTACATAATGTCCCGAATAATCAAATTAGATTCATTAATTAATCAAGACAAAAATTATTATAATAATATTTTATTTATTTTATGTTTATTAATATATTTTATGTTGATTTATGTGGGTTATAATGATTAATTTTTTATTTTTTAGGAGTGTTAGTTTCTTGTTTTTACGGTTGGTTCCCTTCAGTACTAATATGAGAGAAATTTTTAAATGACAATAACATATTCAAATGTAAAATTATTTAGTATTAATTAATTTCAGTATTCTTCAATGGTCACATATAAATTTTGATTATATGGTTTAAGGTTATTTCATTGGATAAAATTTTGTTGAAAATGTGTTAATTTATTCCAGCAGTTTTTACAATAATGAATGTTATGTAATTTTATATGATTCGATGTTTATATATTGGTGCTCGAACAAGATTTAACTTATTATATGTATAATAAAATCATATGAAAACCTAATTTTTTTATAAGACCATTAAATAAGGATGTAATTCAAATAAAAAACACATTGTCTAAGAAGGTGGTGAATTGAAACATCACAGACAATGATTTATTTTTTAAAACAATAAAATGTGGGGAGAATATATTTATTGATGAATATTCAATTGGAAAAATAATATAATATTTTATATTTTATATTTTTTTATAGTTGTACATTATATAGGTAATTTCATGGATGGATAATAAATTAAATGAAATTATAAGGGAAAGAGGAAGTGTTTTACCATTTGACTATACCCCCCTTGAAATCCAATTTAATGAAATCTTAAATGGCCTTTTTCTATGACTAGAAATAAAATATCATGTGAAAGAGGATTATGAGTTTAATTGGTAAAAATATATTAATCATACAAATAATTGAATTCTTTAGGGGAATAGGTTGTTAGGGGTGGTGTTTATTGTTGGATGAGGGGGTATTTTTGAATAGTTTTCTCATTTATATAATATTGTCACACAAAAAATTAGTAATGTTGTTTTATATGACTAAGTGGAGTAAATAAATAATCTTGTTATAAACTAATAGTTGTTCCATCAGGAATACAACTGATAAGACTCATAAATTAATGTATTTATATTATATGGTTAAATATCATAAATTATTGTATTTAAGTAAAAACCAAAATAAATTATTTTAATAAAATCATAATGATTTACTATCACCATTTGTAAATATATATATTTCTAAAATCGATTTCATTTTATGACAATTATAATGTAATTATGTGAAATTATATTTTTTAATTAAATTCATCATAAATTTTGATGTTTTATTTATAAATTAATTATTGCATTATCATTGAATATTTATGTAAGGTAATTATTTAATTATAGAAAAATAAAAATAAAATAAGATATTCGAATATATTATATTTTGGAATAATATATATAGTTGATGTTATGTTCCAAATTACACGATATTTCTAATCAAATAGTTATTTAAATTATGAATGTGACGTTGTGATTTTCTATAATTTAAATAATATAAATTCATTTTCATTGATAAGATCCAATTAAAGAATAAAAAACAATCCATATGTGTTTATTATAGAATATAAATAATCAAATAATATTTTATTATTCTTTTACGGTAGTTTTATCATTCATATCATTATAATTATAACCTAAATTATCTAATGCACCCTTTACCATCGTAATAAAAATTACCAAGGTTAATGTTAAAATTGGACAAAAAAATACAATTTTGTAATTTTTTACCACTAGATTAATAAAATGGAATAAATATTTCAAAACTGGATACACTAAATGGAAAATTTTAATTTAAAATTAAACTCATAAAACATAACTAAAAATACGTTTAATGAAAATGTATTTAATATTCAAAATTGCTCTTATACAAAAAAATGTTATAATATTAAAATGAAGTAAATTATATTATTTGTAACTAAAGATTATCTATATGGCATTTATAACAAATTAAAATCATAAATAGAACATTTATATAATGAAATTTTAAAACTTATAAAATCGATATTATTCACTCTTCACTAAAAACAATATTCTTACAAAAATACCATAAACTAAAACATATTTGTCCTATTCATGCCACATATAAAAACTCATTTAATTAGAGAAATTAAATTTAAAAAAATATTAAAAAATATTATTTTAAACATGTGATCCATTAGAATATGGTAAAACATCCTATTAGAAAATATAACGTTTTATTTATTATAGTAGATTATTTTATTATATTAAGTCTATCAATAATATTGATTTAACAAAAAAATTATTGAATTTGTTAAAAAAATGAATTTATTATTTTATTTCACTAATATTGATTAATTTATATTAATAAGATATAACTCAATTGTGGTGGAAAAAATATTTTTTCAAAAAACATATATTTTATGATGAATTGTATTTTATTTTTATTCATAATTAATTGGTATGAATTGAATTCATTTTATTACCATTTTTAACTATAATATAATAATTTTTTTAATCTCATTCATTCCCATAATTTTGATGGCTAAGTGATTCCTTGTAAAATTAAATAATAATATATAATAACTTGTTTGAGCTATCTGTTCTATATAACATATGCTATCAAAGATGTTAATTTTAAAAAAGAAAATGTTGTGAAATATTCGGGTGTTAATTTTAAGATACATCATAGTTTCTTATTAAAATAATAAATATAGGTATAAACCCATCTCTTCCATTCATTTAATCAATCATCACACTCATCTATCCAAAGTAATAGGTCTCACTTTCAAGATAACATGGTGAGTTGATTAGACACCCATGGGAACATATCAATAAACCAACAAAATTATCATGGAAACCCAAATAAACTATAGATATCAATCATAGAGATTTATTTTTGAAATAAAAAAATGAGATATTTCATTTATTGATTAGTATATAAACCCTTTATTGATATTATATTCTTAAAAAGGACTATTTTATAGGAAAAATTCAAAAATTGTATATTTCTCTAAAAAATTCTCATTCCTTATGGTCTTCAATAAAATAATAATGAAAAATTAATTCACATACATATAAATTGAGTATATATTAATGTCATATTTAATTTTTACCAAAAAATAATAATTGTAATTTCTAATGAAACAATTCATTAAATCAATGATTACAATTGAGAATTTTTAAGTCTAAATAAAATTTATATTAAATAATATTTTACATAACTCATTGATAATAATACATTATATAATTCTCTAATTTATACCATCAATTATTTGTGTCAGTATTGAACATAACTTATAGAAAAACATTCATCTCTTTATAATTTGTTGAACGAATTTTCAATACATGTAAGATAATTATTATTCTTGATTTTAATATTATGAAGTAATATATAATCAATTTTGAGTAACATTGATCTATATGTCTTTATAACAAAACAATAGTTATACAACATGTTTACAAATTAGGCTAAATTAGAACCATATCAATTTTTTTCAATACATTATCTTTCAATTCCTTCAAATAATTTAGTTCTATTTCATATGTACATGTTTTAGTTTTTTTATCACTATACATCAGTTCTATTCAGAACTCTTCTTATTTAATTGAAATATAACTAGGGAGATATTTTAGGATAACTTTAAAAACATTCATATAATATGGCGGTCATCTATTATGATCATCTTCCAAATATTTTTTAATATAAAAAATTATTTCAAATATGAATCATGATCTCTATAACTGAGGAAATTTCAATTGTTTTCCTTATTTTTATATACCAATATATGAATTTATTTTGGTGTATAATATAAAAAGTGACTTCGGTTTCGTGGAAATTGATATAGTATTAATATATAAATATATTAAATGAAAAAAAATTTAAATTCATCATTGAATATCTTTTCTTAAAGAAGAGTTTAAAAACATCAACAAGATATAGTCCCTTTCTTATTATAATATTTATAATTTAGAAGAGGGAATTGACTTGGATAATTCATAGGTTACTAAGATTTACGAAACAGAATTATAAATTCTTTCATAAGATGAAATTCATTTCATTTCATCATACTCTTAATTTCATTAAAAAACTCTTCCCCAATATTCCACACTTAACATATTTTCATATTCCAATGATCCATTTTACATAGTGTCACATCCCACACTAATTAGATGAATGATTTAGAGCCATAAGTACTATATGATATCCAGTACCTCATCTCTTAGTTACGTCATGTAATCTATTGTTTAGTGATACAAATAGATAGTTAATGTAAATTTTATTAATCCTATATCAAGATCAAAAATTTGTAATTATCACAATATCATTCACTCTAGTTCAAATATCCTTTGTTTTCACACAATCATCACATTATACATAAAATTAAATATCAACATGGTTTATTTTAGTTTTAAAATTTTGTTTTAACCAACATTTATAGTGTAAGAAATAACAATTATAGTGATAAACCATATAATCATGAAAAATAATTTATAGGAAATGTAATTAATTAAAACTACATTTCAATTGATGAAACTTTGTGTTTGGAATAGTTAATCTGTAATCATGAGATATTAATATTCATTACAATGTTTCTTAATGAAATTTTGAATTAATCATTGCATATTCCCCATGAGTCACAAAAAAGGTGTGAAATAATTGAATACTAGCTACACACAAAAATAATGGTGCAGATATAATTGACCAAGTATTTGTTGGGTTATTATTCCTAGATACAACTATACAAAAACCTATTAAACTTTTACTACATATAAATGGATGTTATTATTTAAAAGACACACTCTATACATTACAATAACATAAAATATTTTAATATACATTTTATTTACTTATAGGATATCACTAATGTTTTATCCTCATAGTTTCCAACAATGATTAAACCTTACTCTGATAAATACTATAGTGAACTATAGTTCTCATATATATATATACATACATATATATATATATTATTTATTATTTTAAAAATTTATAATTCATAACATATTGAACTTCACCAGAATAATATAGGTTCAGTGTGTTAGAAATATTTGATATAAAAATAAATTCTTCACATGCTATCTTAATCATTTCCTATAATGATCTTCAAAATTATAATCATTCGTAAAAAATTTTAATTCATTTAATTTTTTATAACTCAGGGGGACATAATGAAAATAATGGTATAACAAAAATTTCTAGTATCGATAAAAGATGTATATATCAATGATCACTGAATAATAACATGAGAAACATGTTTGGATTACATGAGAGAAACATATGACTACCATTCTTAGCATATCGTATATCATAATATTGATTCATGGACCAAACCATGGTAGTACACAGAAAATGAATCCTAATGAATCGTATAAAATGTACCATGAGATCATAGAATTTTTATAGGTTAAAAGGGTTTCAAATGAAAATAATCATACAAGTTTATTTCATTAGACACGATTCTCTTACAAAACTATCATGGTAGATTATAGTTGATCAATATTCAATCATATCCTTAGTCAAGATTAACTCCCTAGACTATCATAGTGGACATAGTCCCTTTCTGACATAGGTAAACACCACATTCCATGCTTTTTTATCTAATGAGATATCTATATTTAAAAAACACTACATAGGGACATAAACTTCCAATATAAACGATCAAATAATTAAAATAATTTGTATTTGTTTCACAATGTAATAAAATTCATCATTTCCTATCATTTTTAATGGAAGTGTGTTTCATAAAAAAGTCAGTATTTCATCATAGCATAACCCCTATAAAATAAATTATTTTCATAATAGTTTAATCATAAATTAATAGTCTAATGGGAAATAAATAGGATTTTATAAAAAATCCTTAAATAATAATCATCATAATACATAAAAATAATTATTATTATTTGGTTTCATTGGGTCATGTTCCTATAAATGATTAACATAGATCAAAATATATTATTATCGATCGAAATCCAATAAAAATCACTAAAACACTTTATTATTTAAATACGTTTTTTAATTGGAATTTACATATTTAAAATATAAAAATGTACAAAATGTTATGTAACTTATTCAGAATTAATATTTTAATATTGTAATGTAATAATAATATCATTGATCACATATGATAGTATGAAATTCAATTCATGTCATGTAGTATAAAACAAGTATTCCTTTTAAATTTTCAATAGAAATTTTATATTTTCATGTTATGAAAATTATAAGAAGACTCACTTTTATTTATTTTAAATGCAAATCATGTGTAAAATGAAACTAAAAATACTAAATTAAAATATAAAATATTCATGGATATATTATTAAAAACGCTAATATGGATGAAAAATGAATTTTGACTAACTAGTGAAATAAATATGATATTCTATAAAAACATTATTTCTTTCAATTAAATTAATAAAAGAGGAAAATTAAAGGATATATGTTAATCAATATATATATTTAGTGTACAACAAAATTAATGGTATTGTTAGTGATATTTTATAAAAAATCACTATAAAAATGTTCATCATATTTGATTATTATAAATAGATATACTATAACATAAACCCCTTACCACTTCATTAAATTAGTTAATAAGTTATCTAATATATTGAATTGTAAATTTATATTCATTTTAATTCATTAATAGGGTTATTTAAATTCTTATAATAACATGTACTATCCAATATTACAATTCAACACACATTTTTTAATAATTCCATATCAAATTCATCATATCAGGATGTCATCTATTTCTTATTTTCATGATTCTTTCAATTTTATAGTTTCATACATTATAATTTTTTCGTAGTTTGTCATATATGTAACTATAATAATGATTTAAAAATTAATTATGTTAATTATATATATATATATATACATTCATCTATAAAAGGTATGAATATAAAAATAAATTATAAAATCTAAGGAAACATCAAGATATACATATGCATGAACATAATTTCAATATTTTGAGTTATAAAATGAAAGAATGTCAAATAATAAATCATCATTCTAAAATAATTAATATTTATTTTATATTTGATATATTCACTAAATATATACTTATTTCCATCCTTGAAAAATTGTTATGTAGAAACAATCACCTCGCTTTATGAAAGTCGTAGTCCCCACATTTACACGAGGGACATTATCATTTAAACAAATTTAAAGATAAGAATGAGGATATGAAATTATAATTAGAGAAACATTATTATATCATAATTATACATTATAAGCATTAATCACACAATAATGACCATTCACGAAATGTTGAGATAAAAGATGAATGTTAACCTTATGTGGAGGTTGTAGATCATATCAATGAATGAGAAATTTTATAATTTCAAATTTGATAGGAAATATTGTGAATAACGGTGGTTCCATTATAATAATAAAATTTCAACATGTTTTTTACAAATATGAAATTATATTATGATTATTAACATATATTTTTAGGTGGTATAATATAGAAAAATTTGAAAGAGGTTATCTAGGATTATTACCCTTACATTACTGGGCCACTTTTAATTCATTTCAAAATGACCCTCAGATGGACTTATAAATATTCCAAAACCTACTCCTCATTGATATGGAATATTTGATGAAAAATGGGTCTATATTGGTCATGATATATGACTGATAGTGTCGTAAATAACACAAATTATCGGTTTCCTTCTGTATGTGGGTGAGATGAAACAATTATAAGCTCTAAAAACATAAAAATTTAACAACATATAACAAAAAAAAATTATTCAAAATGGATTGATATTCTATTGTAGGATATTATGATGAAGAAATATGGAAATCATGTAGTAATTAGAAAATTTTAGAAGGAAAAAATACCGTTATTTTTTAGTTTAACCCCATGCAATCTCTTTTTGTTCATAGTTATGGTAAAAAAATTATTCTGGTTTTTAGAATTAATGTATTTTCCTAGAAAACCATGATCCATTACATCATGAAAATCTATTGTTGGAGGTGATCCAGAAGGAAACATAGACTTCATTCCGAAGATTTTCGAAAAAAAATATTTTTTCCAATGTTGAGTCAGGATAGTGAGTCACTGATGATTGTTGGTTACAATGTGTCATCCATTAGTAGGTCACAATAGTGAGTAAAGACAAATGAGTCTGAATGGTGAATCGTACTAGTGACTCATAATGCCGAGTCATTGAAGGTAGGTGGAGATGGTAGGTCATCCCAATGGCGAGTCATGTTGGTGACTCACTAACGGTGAGTCATATTAGGGTATCACAATAGTGACTCTCTTATGGTGGGTTGTGACGATGAGTCATGAATTATATCTCAGATAATGGTGAATCACCAATTGGTGACATACATATTAGTGACTCACCAAACTTTTTATCACTAAATGGTGAATCAAAAAATGGGGGCTCACTGAATTATAGGTCAGTGAAATGAGAATCACAAAATGGTGACTCACCACTAGTAGCATACACTAGTGACTCACTCAATTGTGAGTTAGTTCCAACATTCTATCAAAATTTTAGGGTTCTGCTAGTTTTTCATGATTCACCCTTTAAATGCTATATTTTTTTTAAATTGGGTTTAAAACCAAATTTATGTGTTTTCTAATCTGTTTCAAATGATTTAAAATATATCATTAATTTCTCAATACTCAGGAAGATTTAAGTTAGTCTTGGATCTAGTCCTTCAAAGATGAACTCCATTGATGCATTATTTAATTCTCTACACTCTGGGTTACCAGCCATCCCAAAATCTAGCTTCCTTGAGGAGCTACATATATGCATTTTACACTTCGATCATTTTTCCATAGATCATTTCTCACACCATGTTTAACCAAAGGAGTATTTTCTAATCATTTGTTTATAGAGGTAAGGAACCCTTTATCCATCTTATTTGTATATCTTTTAGGGTGGGTGTATAGATGATTCAGATGCTAAATAATTTGAATTCAAATTTAATAATTATTAATGAATCTACATCAAATAAATAATCATGGGATTGTGGGAAGTGATACATGCTTCTAATCTTTTTATTGATATTTTTATCTAAATATGATAAATGCCTACTAAGAAAATTTTCTTCTATGGTATTTGATTAAATACCCAGTATATCTTATGATGTATTATTGTTCACTTGTTTATAATGATTTTATATATTCAGTTGAATAACTATATATATTCAATTAAATTAATCGATGAGCTAGGATTGAACTAGTTCTCTGATAACCCATGAATTAACAAGTGGAAATAAATAAAGAATAGTTTCTAAAAAAGAATACAACCTTCCTTGTTTTGTGTGGTTGTGTTCTAAGTGTGGTTTTTTTATTGTACATTGTGTGGTTGTGTGGTTATATGGTTGAGATAAAGACTGTAAGGTGGGGTTGTATATGGGTTGTAATGTAATATTATGCTGATAAGTTGACTTATTTTGGAATGGTTGGGTAGTTTTTGATTAGAGTGGATGTAGGATTGGGTTGTGATATGTTTATGTTACAGGGTGGGATGGGACTGTTGTGTTTATAAAGTGGGTCTTTTAGGATTGGTTTTCATGAGATTTTCATCCAGTATTGGTTGTTTTTTTATGGTTTTCTTAAAGAGATAATGGATTGGGAGGAATGACTTTTAGGAATGAAGATGGTAGTGGTTGGTATGAGTGTTAAACAAAGTGGAAATATGATGTTAGTTTCTTTATAATGTGATGTTATTAATATTTTCATAACTTTTTATATACTCCATTTACTTATTTTATATTAAATGTGCATAATTTGTGGGAAATATTATTGTTCAAATATTTAATGTAATTTTTGAGCATTTTTTGAAGTAGTCCAATTGAGTCAGATTACTATTTTATTTATAATTATCACCTTACTCTTCCAAATTGTGTTATTCTTGTGTTTTATAATTTATAATTCAATATCAATCATTTCATTATAAGGGATCATGGGGAAACTCTTCTATTTTAAGGGTCATATGGTCCACACAATACGACCCAAATAAACTATAAAGAAACTAGACCAGCTTTGAAGATTTAGTTACAATGCTCAATCCAGAATGAAATTTTTTTTATTCTACAATATTGGGGGAATAGTGTAAGGTGTCATGGATAAAAATTTCAAAACCCAGATTCTATTAAAAGAGGCCCAACTAATTCATTTATACTCAGCCAACCATTCTGACTTGGAATTAAAATCAGTACAGTATTCATGAAATGTATCCTGATCTATTCCTCAAACAAAGTTGATATTTTTCATTGTTGAATAAGAGATATTGGATGACGACTTTTTAAATAATGAGTCGTGATTTGAATCTATATTATTATTGATTATGCCATTCACATTTTGTCCTTCTAAAAAGTATGGATTGAAATGGACTGATTGACATTGATTAATCAAACGGCCATAACAATGGCTCCATTAGTCCAAATGCCTCCAAATTTTGGGAGTCATCAGCCTACATTAATAGATATAACTTTAAAGAATGATATTTTTTGGGATTTGGCTGTATGAATAATCCAAATGGCAAGGAGACTGGAGGAACATATTGGGAATAAAAACAGTCTACTTTCTTGGTCTAGAAATACATCCCCCTCCTCTCATTCAAAAGAGTTGGAATTTATTAAGAGAGAATCACATATTAGCACGACCAAAGCCTTTAAAAGGGCTTGGGAGGACCTTCCATACTCATATTTTCAATTGATAGACCCTTCATCCTATCATTTATCTCATTTACTTCTGTGTTTTTCATTATTGTAATCTTTTATGTCTTTTTTTTTGTAATTTTGTTTTAATGAATGTTTCTTTTTGAATATCTCTTATTCTCATCCAACTTCTATAGATTAATATTTATTTTCTTAAAATAGTTTTAATAACTTTGAATCCCCTTCCCTTCTTTTTCTTTTGAATTCATTCTAATGTTCATTTTTAATTATCATCATCATTTGTGTCTGTGTTTGATGCACCACTTTTTTCATATCCTTTTTTTATCTTATTAATTTATCATCATTATCATTATAACCAAATTACTAATAATTTCAATGGATGAGTAAATATCTTATTGTGATGAGTTATAATTTAGTTACGTTATTTGATTGAGAGATTTTGCTAAATAATAATTCATTGAATTAACATTGTCCATGTTGACATAACATGTCATGGACTAATGACATATTTTTTTAACGTATTGATTCAATGGATTATTGGAACCATAAATACACTACCAAAATCAAGTACTGATTGATATTTTAATCCTAGTTAATTTATGTCTAGGATTAAAGCCTTAACACTTACGAATTCCAATCAATGTCAACTTGTGACATGGGTGTTAATTTAATGCAATACAAAGCAAGGATCAAGGATATCACAAAATTAACTAACTATAGATGAACTCACCCAAATCTTTATCAATTTCCTAAATTAGACATCATCCATAAAAAATTTGATCTCATCTACAAGCAAACCCCCAATCTGAATACAATCAACTAAAAATAATTGATTATTAAAAAGTATCGTTTCAAAGGATTCGGCCCGAGTGCTACTCTTCACATTTGCAGAGCACCCGATTCTTGACCGGTCGATATGCGAAAATCATCTACACTTTCAAATGGAGTCATTGCAGGGGATGGAGATTTATATATTATTTAGTTTTTGGTAATTTTAAAAATACAATAATAAAATAAAATATTTAATTTTTTTTGAAAAAAACCGAAAGAAAAACCCTCTTTCTCATAAAAATCATAAATGTAAAAAACACAAAGATGAACTCATATTCCTCCATTTTCTTAAATCTCTCTGAATTCCCTATAGCCTCCCAAATAATCCCTTATATTTGTTAAACACTGAAATTGATAGAACACTTTGATAGCTTAGAAGGAACGTAAGAGATAATCAAATAATTCAAGAACTTGTCCTCGTCCAACTAGTTGAATTTGAAATGCAAAATCCTTGGGAATAAACTATAAAAGAAATTACATCACATAATACTAGTTACCAAGCTCTTGGTATTCAATATGAAAAAATATAATCTATCATTGATCTCAAATCCTGTTTGTTTCATCCTATGCCTCATTTCCAAGGGCTAGCCAGTGAGGATCCACATCTCTACCATAATGAATTCCAAGTAGTGTTCTCAAACATGAAGCATCAAGGGTTTTCTGAGGTACAAATCAAAATACGAGCATTCCCTTTCACCCTAGATGACTCCACCATGTCATGGCTTTACTACCTCCCTCATGGTTCCATGACCACAAGGAATGTCCTGAAGCGACTCTTTTTAGAGAAATGCTTTCTTTCTTCTCGTACTATTTCTATCTAAAAATAAATAATTCGTATTCCTCAATTACATAATGAAAAACTACATGAGTACTAGGAGTGGTTCAAAAAGATTTTTCCAACCTTCCCACTTCATCAAATCCCTAGCCAACTCTTGATCCAATACTTCTATGAGGGGATAATGTCTATGGAGATAACCCTCATTGATACCACAAGTGGCGGTGATCTTGTTGATAAAACTCCTACAACAACCGTAGATCCTATAATCAACATGGTTGTGAAGACACAACAATTACATATGTGAGCACATTCTCATTTAAAACAATTCCATGAAAATAAATCCATAGAGCCAAAAAAGAAGACTGAGTGGATGAGTGAACTTGTAGGTCTTGTGTGGAAACTAGTTGTGGCTTCCAAAGTCCCCACCTCATATTTTCCACAATCTCTATTAATTGGACCTATCAAGAACTGTGGAATCTATAGCTCCCCATCTCATCCAACTGACACATGTCCACAACTTCAATATGATCAATCTTATTCATCTAGACTAATGGAGCACAATGAATCCTATGCTCAGCGGAACCCCAACCCTCAACAATCATGTCATTTTGTTAGAAAAATCAACCAACCTTAGTCTGATCCCTTATCTTCATCCTATAACCAAGGTTTAAGGTATGGTAATCCCATCTCTCATCCCCCTCAATTCCCTCCTCAAATCCCAAACCAATTACAATATGGTGAAGGTGTTGGTAACTTTCAACACCTTATCCTTTTGTTACTCAACAAAAAAGGAGAAATCATCCTCCTTCTCCTCTAGGCTTCCACTATCCTAGTGAGCCTTCACAATTCCTAAACCAATGAAATCAATTTATCAATAACCAAAATCAAGGCAATCCCAATCTGGGACAAGCCTCTTCTTCCAAGAAACCATGGGAAAGTGTGATTTAAGATCTTGCCTACTTAACTAATTATAGTGTTCAAAACATTGAAACCCAAATTGGTAAACATGCATCACACGTTAGTCAGCAACAACCGTCCAATTCATCCCAACTCCATACTCAACCATTACCCAACCCCAATGGTAATGTAAGTGAAATTTCACTTAGATTGGGAAAGAAATTTGGTATACCTCATGATAAGCCCTCCAATCCCCTTTGAATGTTGACCTAGAAAATGAAAAGAAAAAGAATCATGAAATGGAATCTGAATCCATTCCCTCACCTCCATCCAGTCCACCTAAGAATCCAATTCCTATTCCTCAAGCCATTTCTAATCCAAATAAGTCCTTTGAACCTTATCAAAAAAATGATTGACTTGTTTAGATGTGTTGAAGTCAAAAATTCACCTCTTAGATGCCATAAAAAATACCTATGTATATCATGTTTCTTATGGAATTTTGCACCCACAAGAGGTCACTTAGGACCTTCGAAATTTTCTGCACCTAGCAGTCTATTCCAATAAAGTTAAAATTTCCAGGGACCTTTACGGCTCCATGCCAAATTGGAAGTACCATATTTGATGATGCACTCATAGACCTAAGAGACTCAATTAATTTCATTCCTAAATCCATATTCTGCGACTATGGTCTAGTTCCCTTATACCAAACGTATGTTTTCATCCAGTTAGCTAATCGAAGCATACCCAGCCCTGAGGGAATAATTGAGGATGTAATTGTCCGAGTCAATGTTCTTATCTTCCTAGTTGACTTATATTTCTTTGACATTTAAGGGGAGATAACTTATTTCCAATATTATATGATTTTAGGAATACCATTCCTTATGACATCTAAATCCCAAATTGATGCACATGCTGGCATCTTATCTAAGGAATTTGCTGACCAACTGGTCATGTTTAGTATTTTTCAATCCATGTGATGCCCATCATGGAATAAAACTTTATTCTATATCCATGCTTCTGAAAGTCTCTCTAACTGTGTCTTGAATCCCAATCCAACATGTTCTTCCTATTCAACAAATAAGAGAGTTTGTGAATATTGCATCCTCATTAACCAATTAATAAATGGAGAAGTTTATGTTGACATTACAAATTAAAACTCCAATCATTTAAAGGATCTTGAAAACTCATTGGAATCCCATCTCAACTCTAGCCTCCACTACTCAAACTTGGATGGTAATGGGGGAAAAATAAGCATGGTCATTTTTTTGATTCATATCTGATTATCCAACATTCATTATTACATATCCATGATTCTGAAAATTTTGTTATATGGGAGGTTAACCCTGATCCAATGTGTTTATATTGTCCCGATGGGATTGATGGCTGTGAGATTTGATCCATAATTAATATTGTGACCACTAGTGATATTGAAATTGGCCATTATTTAGGAGAACAACATTGATATAAAGGATATTGAAAATTTTATTCAGTCTTATGACTCCCCGGATCCTCATTACTCTACATCGGTAAGTGATGAAAAAAATGAGTCAATAACAATTTTTATCTCATACTCTAGATTCTTGTTATCTAAACCATACATAAATTAACCATCCGAGCTGAGACATCTCCATGAATTTCCAAGAATAGAAAACCCTCACTTTGTGGATAAAATCATTCCTCACATTGAAGACCAAAGAAAGGATAGACATTTTCTCTTTCCAACCCCGTTGAATTGTAAACTAAACAACAAGGAAGGGATGAAATTATCCAATGAAGCATCGACCCTCCTAAAGGAAATGTTTTTCTAGAATAACCCAAGAGTTGAGAAAATATGATGGCCACCGTCAGACTAGGGGTAGTCTACTACAACATTCCATCTATAGACAAATAAATGCATCGCTTCTTGGGAGGGAACCCATGTTTTATTTTATTTTTATGAAATTTTAATTTCTTTTTCATTTTTCATTAGATGAATAATTATTCTTCTTTTTCAGGTAACATCCCACATTCCTAAAACCACATCAACTTCCATTGGAGCCCCAACATATATAGTTGACCCACCACTAGATAGAGATGTCTACCCACCAAATCCAAAACTAGGGGCACCTCTTTACATTTAACTTCTATATCTCTCTCTCTATATATATCTCTCTCTTCCTCTCTCATTTTAATATTTACCACTTTCCTCGTCACAATTTTTTATATACACTTTCTATTTTGTGTGGCTGTTTCATTATAAAAAACTAATAAACATAAAAAAATTAATTCATTTAAAAAAAATATATTAAAAATAAAGGGTCATACTTTATCACCTTCCTACATTCACATTTTTTCCAACCATTTTGTGGAGTCAAAATACATGGTTTCATCTAAATGATTTTGTGGTTTCGTCATAAATGTTTAAAAGAAATATTGTGCTAAAACCAACAAATCATGAATGCTCAATATTTGATTTTGAAAATGATTTCTCCAACTGTGAGAACCAATATTATCATTCATTCCCAGGCCACTGATGACTATCTATTCAAACTGTATGTTTTTATCCCAAATTTCTGATTCTTGAGTTTGTGGACCTACGAGCTGAATTTTCTACATTAGAGTTCATGAATATGATAGATTCATTTTCAAAACCGCATGAGAATCAGAATAGCCAAATAGACTCACATTTCCCAAAAATTAATCCTCCTTTTGAAAGCCCCTTCAAGATTATAAAAAACTTTTCTTTGATAGCCACATTACAAGAACTATATTTTTTCTCACTCAATATCAACATAGATTATCATTTCATAATTTTTGGAAATTTATGTGCGGGGGGGGGGGGGGGGGAATGTATTTCATTTTCGGTACCCTTTGTTATTTTCACCATGTTATCATATGCATAATGGTAAGCATCCATTTTAGTGTGGGGGAGAGGTTATCATTAAATGTGTATTGGGTAATGTATTGTACATTAATTTATAAAATTGTGTAAATTTTATTGTCAAGTGTTCAAAAAATAAAATACAAAAAAAAACAAGAACAAAACAAAAATGGTTTTTTTCTTGGGTAGGTCAAAATTCAAACTTTTTTAACCATTGATCTTCCTTAAACAATTACAATTAGTTTATTGAGGTGATCAATCATAGGATATGTCTGTGAGATCAGTTTCAAGATCATCTTTCGAAAAAATACAATAAAAAGGAAAAAAAGAACACTTGTACTATATTTTTAACTCGTTGGGAAAAGTTTAGTGTTTTGTAAAAAATTCATCTTCTCATTCCCTTAATATTTCCTTCCTATTTTGGTTTTATTTAACATTTTCATTCCTTCATAAATACGTTTTTCCATTTCCTTTCAAATCTCATTTAAAAAAATGAGTATTTCTTTTTCAAGGTTGGTGTTTCACCCATCTTCTACTATCTCTTGGAAATTATATTCCTCCCATCCCATAGCCACAGAAAAATCCCTCCAAAAGACCTTTTGATTGTTTTTCAATTTGGATAGGTAATTGAAGATGGGAGGTCTTTCGAACTCTAATATTTTCACATTTGGTTAGTGAATGAGTGATCCTCCAGAAATAAATTTTAATCATCTTGAGTGGAGTGGGTTTTTTGTGCCACCGTTTTCCATGTCTAAATTTGAGCATAAAAAATTAAATGTTTTTGGATCATTGTTTCTGTAACAACTAGTGGTGGATTTCAATATGGATAAGTGAGATTGTCTAAACCTCCCCTGATTGGGAAAATTATAATTTTAATATTTGTAGGTGAGGGAAAATGAATTTTTCCTATCTTTATATTTATTGAACATGAGGACATTCACAAGACTAAGTGTGGGGGAGTTGATATTATTAATATCTTCATATCTTTTTAAATAATCAATTTAATTATTTTATATAAAATGTTCATAGGTTGTGTGAAATATTGATGTTTAAATATGAAATATAATTTTTGAGTATTTTTAGAAGTAGTTCGATAGAGTCTGTATACAATTTTATTTATAATTATCGCCATACTAATTTAAATTATGTGGTTATTATTTTTTAGTATTTCTAATTCAATATCCAAAATTTAAATAGAAGGTATTATGTGCCAATTCATCCATTTTAAGGGTCATAGTCCTCACAAGAAGTCCCCAAAAAATGTGAAGAAACGGGAATAGCATTGAAGAATAAATTAATGGGCTCAATCCAGTGTTCAAAAAAAAATTATTATTTTAAAATGTTCTGTGGACAATTTATGGAGACTTTGATAAAAATTTCAAGGTTCAAATCCAAATACAAGGGTTTCAAAAAATTCATTTTAAGAAGGAATCTGGATTTGAAAGAATATTTTTATTGATAAACCCATTAACATTTTTTGTTCTAAAAAGTCTAGATTGAAATGGACATATTAACATTGTTTAATCAAATGAACATAAAATTTTCTCCATATATCCAAATGCCCCCAAATTTTTTGAGTAGTCAGACAGAATTATTATATAAAATGTTGATGAAGTATATATCTTTTGATTCGCCTATCTATATTATCAACATGGAGATGAAATTGGAGGGACAAATTAAGAATGCAAACAGTCCACTTACATGGGCTATAAATATATCCACCTTTTATTTTTCAGAAGAGTTGGAATTTCAAAAGAGTGAATCACATATTGGCATGTCCAAATCCTTTTCAAGGGCCTGAGAGGACCTTCCATACTCATTTTTTCACTTTAGAATCCCTTCTCCCTCTATTTTATATATTTTACTTTTGTGTTCTACATTATTGTAATCATATAACTCTTTTTTTGTAATTTTGTTTTAATGCATGTTTCTTCTTCAATATCTCTTATTCTCATCCACCTTCTGTAGTATAATATTTATGTTCTTAAAATTTTTTATATACTATTTAAAGCCTTCCTCTTATTTTTCATTCTCATTCTATATAATTTTATTTTTTAATTATCATCATCAATTGTGTGTTTGTTCGGAACACCACTCTTTTCTTAAACCTTTCTTATTCTTTTCTTCTTAATTTATCACCATAATCATTATAACCAGATTACTAATAATTTCAATGGATGTGTAAATCTTTCATTGGGGTGAGTAAAAAATTATTAATTTTATGCAATTGATAGATTTTTCTAAATGAGTATTCTTTGAATTAATATTGCGTATGTTGGACTTAACTTGTCATGGATTAATGACATATTTTGTTTAACTTATGGATTCCATGGATTATAGGAACCATAAATAAACTACCACAATCAAGTACTGGTTGATATTATAATACTAGATAATTTATGTCTTGGATAAAAGCTTTAACACTTAGTAATTCTAACAAACGTCAACTTGTGATATGTGTGTTAATTAATTGAAATACAAAGATATTATCAAGGATAACACAAGATTAACTACCAATTGATGAACTCACCCCAATAATTATCAATTTCTTAAATCAGACATCATCCATAAATTATTCAATAATCTCTAAAAACAAACCCCCCAATCAGAATAAAATCAACTAAAAACAATCAACTATTAAAAATTATCATAACCGAGGAGTCGACCCGAGTGCTGCTATACACATTAGCAGAGCACTGGAACCTTGATTGGTCAATAAGCGACAATTTTCCGGGCTTTCTCTATGGTTCTTTTTACTCTTCATGGTTTATGATATCATTCATATTGCACACATTTGTTGGTATTTTCTTGATTAGGGGTGGAATGCATTTGTGGGTTTCTAAATAAGGAATTATCTTTGGTTAAAAAAGTTGTCAGGGGAAATTTTTTGATTTCTGTCTAGTTGTGAAGTGACTATCATTTTATCAACTATTAATGTGACTATTGTTGGTGTTAATAGATGAATTTAGATGTAATAGTAGCGTTGGAAATATAATAGGGATGTTTATTGTTTTATTGATAGCCAATAGGTTTGGACATAGTGTTCAATACTATATATACATACATGTATTTTCTTTGGGTATTAAATATAATTATCACCCTAGATGAGCACTATGTGTTGAACACCGCATTTGTAAAGGGGAAAGATGTCTTTCCAAAACATTTCGGGGTAATGATGGATGTTTTTTCACCCAATTATCCATTATCCCCTATCAACACAAATATGGAGAATGATTTTTATGCAATGTAGTTGTTTGTGAGTCCCAGGTCTGTACAGGCGAGTTGTGTTTTCCCATGTTCGATTTGGTATTAGATTAGTTGTGGTTTCACTGGTGTCTTTGGAATGAGATTTGTTGTGGTTTACAATTTTTTTTGGGATGTTTCATTGTATGAGGCCCATTTTTTTAGGTGGTACATGGTTTTCAGGTCTATGTGTGTGAGGATGACATGTGATAAGATTCATTTGTCTAGGTTGTATGATTTGTTGTAAGGCCTTGGTTTTTGTGGGAAGGTTGTTACATGGTACATTCTAATGATGTGGTAGTGGCATGATGTTTTTATATGAGGGTGTGAGAATGTATAATCATTGGGAATTCTGTTTAAGATAACATATCAATAATGTGATCTGTATTACATTAGATGACTTGAATTGTTTGGTGAGTGTGTCATCAGTGAGGTTGGGGTGGATAGTATACCTTGCTATGTGCTTTTGGATTCTTCTATTTTCTCACAGGTGAATTAGTATGGTTCTCTACTTGTTCATGAGGGACATGGGTTACCCTATATAGTATACCCATTTTCTCAACCATCATCTTAAGACATATTTCAGATTTCTCGAGGATTACAGGGATTGTACTGGGTATTAGTTGCATATACATTGGGAAATCTAATGTATGGGTGATTAGATTTGTTATTTTGGTAGTTACATATGATTTTTATTGGATTTCAATCTGTTGTTTTTGGAAAACATGCATGTGGGATGGATGTTGTATTCTTATAAATATATGAAATGGTTTTTTTGTGGTTGATACATCTTATCTCCCAATCATGGTTACTATAAATATAGTAATTCCTCTAATTTATTGATATTGGAATACCCTTGGTGCTAGTCACATCCCTGGGGCCTACTGGAGGGGGGACATGATGTTAATTATCCCTCTATCTCCATTCCCAGCTCTGGATGAGATTATTTGGAAGGAGGGGTCATACCAAAATGTTATCAGAGGCTGGTGGTTTAGATATTTGGATGTTTTTGGGGTTGGGGATAAAAAATATTGCATGGGTTGGTTTGGAAATAGTAACAGGTGACGTTGGTGAATGACATATGCCAAGGGATGGGTGGCTAGGACATGGTATTTTTGGGTCTCCCATCATATGATTCATAGACTTAGTGTCTACTATGTATCCATGTGAGGCTACACTGTTTGCAGAGTAGAGACCCTAAGAGAAGAAAATGAAAAATAATTACTTGTGTTCTTGTTTGAAATAGGGTTTTCACAGATTTTAACTAAATAATGAGTTAATATTAATATTAAATAAAATTATATATTAATCAGGATTTGGATATCATTGATTACATTTTTAGACAGGGCACCCGGTCATCATCCACATGTAGTGACGGTAATGGAGGATCAGCAGGGTGACCCAGTTGATCGACCAAGGGTTGATCTGGTAGAAGAGGATGATCAGTATAAGAAGTTTCTATGAACACTCCAGAGACAGACATTGGGGAAGTATTATGGAATAGTTTTGGATATAGATACCGTGTGTTAGCTCGAGGACCATGTGATCACCTTCCCATTGATCAAGTCTCCAATGAAATATTATGTTTCTTTGGTAGTGATCCATATGGGAGGAGCCATGTGTTAGTTGAAATGTTGTACCTAGGGGAGATGAAGGGGGAAATGTAATGTTGCGTGATTTCAAGAAGGAGTGATGGGATGAATTCGTTTCATCGACTATGAATTCTTAGAAGGGTTAAGAGATACTTTCCCTAAAATAATGAAGTATGTCAGTACAAGACACATGGATCATGTTGAAGCATCGTCATAGTTTTTCCTATGGGTATATCTATGGACGAGGAGTATCATGCATGATTTGTAGAAGAGGAACTTCGTCCTTATCACAATTATGCGATTACTCTGTTCACCATGTCATTATACGTGGAGGTCTGGAAGAAGGCCGATTTAGTTGATCAAATGCACTCACGAGGAGGTATATAGTGGGAGGGGAGCTAGTAGTGTTCTTTAAAGGGAATGTCTATTATCAGAAAGTCCCAGGTTCCAGGGCCATCATGGATTCATCCATCAGGGAATCAACCCCATTAGTTCCCGATTGGGCCTTCGGGTATTCGTGAATTTCTTGTGTGCTTACGACCGACATGGTTCATCTATGGATTACAAGGGAATCTTCAGAGTCAATGGACATCAGCCATTAGAGATTAGTGTGGTGGATGTGGGAAGTTTGAGTTCCCACCTCCGTAGTATATTTCACTATGGTATTTTCAATAACAATGACAACACCCTCATGCTCCACCAAGTTGAGATAAATATTGTAGGGGCTGACCTTAGGGTGTTCCACAGATACATCAAACCAAGAATTATTGAGGATGCAGTCAACAACATATGGTTAGGGGAGCTCAGCGTGGTCATTTTCACATCATAGAGGAATCACTTCCAGTAGGGAAATAGTTCATTCGAGCTATGATCACATTGTTTAGTACTCTTTTTTTCACTTTGATTGATTTAGGAGATTCACTGTACTTTTTTGTGCCGTGTAGAGACCATTTTAGGGGATTTAGATAGAGAGGATAAGACTTCTATAGGTATTGAGAATTCAGGCAGATGTCAGATCAATTTCTTTGATGTCTCACTACCACAAAACTGGGTAAGGCCAACGCCACCACTTTTATAAGCGCTAATGAAAAAGCGCTGATAATGGGGGGTCCATTACCAATTCTAAAAAAGCGCTGATAAAAGTACCCCTTTATTAGAGCTTTTTTTAGCAGTGATAAAGGCCCCACCATTATCAACACTTTTTTTAGCACTGATAAAGGGAGCCCCTTTATCAGTGCTTTTTTTAGTTGCGCTGATAATGGGGGGGCCTTTATCAGCGCTTTTTTTAAAAGTGCTGATAAAGGGTTCGACTTCAAAAAAAAATTAGAATTATTATATAAATATATAAATATATAAATACAGTTATATTGATATAAATATAATATATAATTTTTAAATATATTTTAGACAAGTATAAATATAAATTTACACTTATTATACTTAATATATAATATATTTAGTGAAAATGGATTATGAAAAATTAAAAAAAATATTTTTAATTAATAATTTTCTTTTTATTATTGAGTAATAGTAATTTAATAACAATTTGATGAATAAAAGAATAAATAAAAATTTAAAAAAATCCATAATATGTTGAAAACGCAACTCAATCTTCAAACGGCCATAACTTTTGAACCAGGTGTCTATTTGAGCTCAACCACATATCAAATCGAAGCATGCAGTGATATCTACGTCGTTGTGAATGAGGGCACCGCGGTAAAAGGTTTTTTGAGCCCAAAAGAGGTTAAATAGGCCTCCAAAACAGATTTTTTAGTCGGGGTACCCATATTTTTTAAATTTTTTTTTATTTTCAGCCACATTTTTAGGGGTATTATTGGATTATTTTGATGGGGACAAAATTTATTCCAAGGTATTACATTCATATTTATATTATTTCTTTGAAATTTTATCATTTTTTATAATTTAATGCTATTTATAATCAAATATATAAGTATATGTACATATATTTTATATATTCACACATAAAAAATAAAATTTTAAAATAAATAATTAAACATATTTACATATAAAATATATTAGCTTTATCTAAATAATAACTAATATCCATTTTATTTAAAATACCAATATATGAATATTTAAATAACTACTATATATTAATATAACTATATATATATTAATATAAATATATATATATTAATATAACTATATATATATTAATATAACTATATATATATATTAATATAACTATCAATATATATATATTAATATAACTATATATATATTAATATAACTACATATATTAATATAAATATATATTACTATAAGAATAAATATAAATAAATATAAATAAATATATATATATATATATATAATGAATAAGAGAACAAATCAATATAGGAGAGTGTAAAAGGTTTCAGGTGCGTAGGGGGAGGTCTCGAGATCAAATCCTGGTGGAGGTAGGGGCGCGCTCGCATGGGTTATTTCGAGGGCTAGTACTGATAAAGGGTGTATGTGGTGTGGGCGGGCGTTGGAGGTGTGGAAAAGCACTGATAAAGGGGGGCTCAAGAGCTGTAAAAAAATCCCCCCGATATTGGTAGTATTATTTATATTTTTCTAATTTTTTTATAATTTCTATCAGCACTTATTTTTAGTGCTGATAATGGGGGTATTTATCAGCACTTTTGGAGCACAGATAAAGGTACCCCCTTTATCTTCACTGGCATTAATAGTGCTTTTTCTAGCTCTGTTAAAGGCCATTTTAGCACTGATAAAATCCATATTTGTAGTAGTGTGTATTGGGGATGTGGGATAATGATGTTACCACATCAGTCACATGGGAGATATTTTACTATTACAGATTCAACCATATGATTTCCTCCTTACCATCGACAGGTCTTACACTATTCATTCTATTATAGACTTCTTCATGAGTATATTTTCATTTTTATACATGGATGGATAGCATGTGGCTTTTTTTCATGAGCTGGGTTTCTAGGTGGACAATTTGTGTCTGTAACATATTAATTTCTTTTTGGCAGATATGTCAGTGTGATAATTTGATGTTGAGTAGGAGGATATTCCTAGAATTGTTGGGGTGTTCTGGGATGTATTCCTGGAGGAGGTTATCACTCATTCCCCTCTTTGTGATTTTGACTTTAGAATAGACACACATCTTGGTTCCTTTATGATATCGATGGATCCTTATCGAATAAAAACATCCGAGTTGCAGAAACTCAGGATTCAGATTGATTACCTACTGAAAAAGATATTTATGTGGGTCATTGTGTAACCACGGGTTTTTATACCCTTGTTTAAAAAAAACAAGGATATTGGTATGAGGTTCTGTAAAGACAACCGAAGGTTGAATTTGGTAACAGTCCAGAACTGTTACCCTCTCATGAGGATATGAGATCTTTTCAACCAGTGGAGTGGAGAATGTTGGATATCTAAGATCAATATATTTTATGTGTATCAATTAATGAGGGTTATGGATATTGATATCCTGAAGACTACTTTCATATCAGTGTATGGAATCGTTGATTCCACTGTTATGTCGTTCATTGTTATTAATGCACTATCTATGTTCATGGGGCTCACGAACCCCATTTACAATGATTTTCTAAACCCGTTATTCCTCATATTCATCGATGACATCATGATCTAATTAAATTTATGTGGGACAATACCGACTGTCTCATGACTATCTTAGAGGTTCTATTATGTAACCAAATCTATGGGACTTTTTCCTAGTGTATGTTGTGTACTTTCTATGTACACTTTCTTAGACATGTGGTGTGTCATCTAGGTATTGACGTGCACCTATCAATGGAAGAGGTAGTTTTTTTAATGAAGAACTAATTAATTTTATATAGGTTTGATGTTTTCTTAGTCTTTCGGGCTATTAATAGTGATTCATACTAGATATCTCTGGAGTGACTTCTATGTGGACCACCATGACCATGAAAGACCATGCCTCTTTATAGAGAGAGTATTGCCATGTAGTTTTTATCTCTTTTAATGGGAAGAAGATCAGTGCTTCAATGATATGATTTCTAGATGAATGAGATATGTTTGAGTTGTTTTTTGATATTTCCCATCTACGGTTAGAATGAATTCTAATACCATAACATGGAGTGTTCTCTTATGGGTCTAGGTAGATATGACCCCATGAATGTAACTATTCCACCCATGATCTCCATCAATCAATAGTCGCGTGTTTTCTAATTTTTTGGATAAATTACATCATTGGGGAGAGCTTTTTGGTCTTCATATATCACAATATATTTATGTATATCTTTTCCTAGAGAGATCTGATCTTTCAATGGTGGAGGTCTACGGAGTTTCTCCAGGACTATGACTTTGTAAATTATTACAAATTATGAATGGAAAAAGTTTCATCCAATTAATATGGTTGAAATTAATAGAGGAAGGTAGTTCATAAATATGAAGATGCTTGGAAGGTGATGGAGGAGTTGGTTACCTTTGATCTAGATGCTAGATTGGATTGTGGAAGATGATTACTATTTCCAATGACAGTACAATATTCTCCAATAGTGTTAGTGGATGAGTATCAGTGGGGAAAATTGAGTTATAGTTTATTCATGATAGTATTGACTATGGTAAAGCTGCAATGAGAGTGTTGGAGGATGGATAAAATTGGTTGTTGTTCTGTGGAATGATGTTTGTTCTAGTAGATAGGCATGATGGATTTCTCCATTATTTTCACATATATTCTTTATAGGTACACCAAAGAATTTCATTGATGTGCGATGGCTTGAGAGAGATGTTTTGGTGGCCTAGGATGAAACAAGTTATGTCATAGTTTGTGGTGATGTACTTAGTGTCCCTGAAAGTGAAGGTTGAATATCATGTACCAGGTGGTTTGTTACAGCCATAAGATATCCGAGAGTGGAAGTGGGTTGATATATTTGTGGATTTAATCATAGTATTAACAAATTTTTACAGATTCTATGATGAAATATTAGTAGTGTTGGACATACTGATGAATTCAGATAACTTATTAGCAATTAATCTATTGGATGTAGTGGATTCCTTGGATGCGAGGTGTGTAGACCAGGTGGTGTATCACCATGGAAATGAGAGATCCATTATTTTGGATTAGGATACGCATTCTACCTCATGAGTATTTTAGGGATTTAAACATGCTTTTTTCCCTCACTTATTCCCCAAAATTTCCATATGCCCTTAGAGAGATGGGCAGATAGACAAGATTATGCAAACGTTGGGAGACATGTAGTGAGCAAGTGTCTTGGACTTTTTTGGGATATTGGTTTTGAAACAAATCCAAATATAGTTTCATTTGAATAATATATATCACTCATAAATTGACTTGGTTCAAATTTATTCCATGTTTAGGAGATTATTTCATTCAACTTTATGGTAGATAGAGGTTGGGGAGCCAGCTGTTCTTGGTCCCTATGTAGGGTAGAGAACAATAGATATGGTTCAGGTCATTCGTAAGAGGATTAAAGTCGAACAAGATCAGTAGAAGTCATATATTGATCTTCCGTAGAGGACCTTGGAGTTCAAGGTTGGGGACCACATGTTCATGAAGGTTTCCACTTGATGTGGGTAAAGGAGTTTCAGAAAATTGAGTAAGTTTTCTACCAGGTTCATCGAACCCTCCGAATTCGTTCTACGAGTTGGAGATATGTCATACCTGTTGTGATTACCACCATAGATGTAGAGGATACATGATGACTTTTATATCTCTATGATTATTTGGAAATTTCATGATGACTCTCATATTATTTTCAAGGGAGATGTGGATGTTAAAGAGAACACAATGTTAATTGAGAATCCAGTAGATATCATGGATTATCAAGAGAAGGTGATGCACGGATGGACCCGTACCTTAGTTCATGATTTGTAGAGGCATGTTAGAATGGAGGATATTACATGGGAATGGTATATGTACATTTGTTCCTAGTACCTAGATTTTTTATGAGTTTTTTCATTTTGGGTTTCATGTTGTAATGTAATGCTTGAACCTTGATTGTTATGAAATGAGTGGTTTCCTTATTCCATGTTGTGTAATAAATTCATAACAATGGAATTTGGTAGACCAGATTCCTAATCTGGAATCATTAATTGAGATGTGATCAAAAAGATGTCTACTATTCAATGTCACATTGAGATGACAATATCTTTACAATAAGGAAGGAATTCCATGATTTATATGTCTGGAAGGTGTGGTTTTCAGTTCTTGTGTGGTGTGTATTATTTATTTTTTCTGTAGTAGATTTCATCGGAGGTGTTAATGGATGTTGAGGATTCACTCAACCATCGAACAACACATGGTGGTTTATTATTGAACAATTGGGTTATTTTTCGGTATTGGTGTCACAAACATAGCAGGTATACTGAGAGGTATCTCATAAGGTGGTTGTTCATACCCCTATATTTATTATACATTTTTTTGAATTATCTTGGTTTCTAATAGTATGAGAGGAATATTTTGTAGTGTAATTCTCCACCCCAATCCCTTACATTGAGATAATATGATGTTTGATGTTTTTTTGGTGGAAATAGTTACCCATTTCAATAGATTTATAAAAATCAAGTATTTCCTATGGTGAGTTAGGATGGTGAGTCACTGACAATAGGTGGTGATAGTGGGAAATTCAAAAATAGGTCACAAATTTGAGTCAAGACTAGTGATTCAGAATATTAACTCGCATAGTTGACTCACAATAGTGAGTCGCTGAGAGTAGTCTGAAAATATGTCATCCAAATGGTGAATCACAAATGGACAATATCCAGTTTTATTTTGGAGTTCAAAACTGTTTCATATACTTTGAGTCTCAGATATAGTCCTTCAAAAATATACCACTTTCCTTTGTTATTTATTTCACTTATCTATGGATAACTGGTTGTCCAAAAATCGTTCTTCCCTGGGAGTTGTGGGTCAATGTTGCACCATTGAATCATGTTTCTCTTGAGACTTGTGCATCACCCTATTTTTCAAAAAGGGGAGGTTCAAATCATCTATTTCTCGAGGTAGGGATCCCCTCCGCACTTCTATTTGTGTATCATGTGAGGAGGGTTTTTGAATGATTCCCATTTGAAGGTAGTTGAATCAAAATATAATAAAGTTAATTGAATCCAAATTAAACCAATAAACATGGGATGGGGGAATGTGACACATGTTTATATTTCATTTATTAATAATATTTTGATCTATATGGACTAAATGCCTACTAAAAATCATAGTCCTTTGTGGTATTTGTTTGTTCACTATGAATGACGTGTGTCAATGTTTTGTTGATAATGGTTTGAATGGATTTATATATGCCATTGATGAACTAAAAATATTTACATAAATAATGGGATCCCACAGGATCAAACTGGTTATAACCCCTAAATTATCATGTGGAATTAATGAATGAGTGTTTTAAAAATCTCAAAACACAACGCACTGTTTTGTGTGGTCATGTGATGTGAGTATGACTTTTCAATATTGTGCCTTGTGTGGTTTTGTAATGTTGGGGTTGTGAGAATGTCTAAAAGGTTGGGTGGTATGGGTGGAGTAATGTAATATCAGGCTAAGAGATTTAATAATTGTGGAATGGATGGGTAGTGTTTGAGTAACAGGGATGCAATTTTAGGTTGTAATATTTTTATGTTCTTAGGTGTGACGGTTGTGGTGTTTTTATATAGAGGGGATATCAATTTTGGTTTTGATGGTTGTGGTTCTGGTTTTGGATGTGGGGTTTTCTTATGGAGAAGTTGTATTGGGTGCAATAAATTTGAATAATGATGATGGAATTTGTTCGTATGGGTTTTAAATGGAGTGGAAATATGAAGTGTGTTTATTTGATGTAGTTATTTTTCCCCAACATGTTATATCATATGTGGCTTATTTCATTATGTGGATGGACTTTTCCAAGGTAGGGATGAAATGAATAAGTAGTTTTTATTAAGGAAATTTAATTTGATAAATGAGTGTTATGTGGGACTGTTTTGAGATGTGTATTATTGTGAAGAAACATTCATTTTACTATCATAACATTATACATTTTCTAGCGTTAATAAATTCCATTAGATGTAGAAGTAGAGTTGGACGAATCAAATGTGGGTTGACTATTCGATTGAGAACCCATATGTTGTGCTTGATTACATTATTCTCTATATAAAAAACTAAATTTTCCTTATGTCTTCTATACATACCAAACCTAAATGAAAAACTATATACTGAACACCCCCATTTTCATGGGGATGGTGTCTTTCCTAAACATCTTGTTGAGAGGATTTATGGCTAGCCTCCTACACTTTGGTGATCCCTCTTCCATGAAGTGATAGCCCAAGATTATTTGAGATAGATGTTGTTTTTGAGGCCATGGTGTACACATATGATTTGTGTTTTCCTAGGTTTCTTCAATAAGAGATTAGTTTTAGTTTACCAAGTGTCTTTAGGAAGAGATGTGATGTGATTTACAATGTTTTTTTAGCTGTGGTGCGGTATGTGCCTTAGGTGTCATTTGGTGGGATGTGGTCATGACCACTGGTTGAGTGTGGGGGAGATTTGATGATCATCATTTTCCCAAGTTGTAAGACTAACTGTGAGGCCATTTTTTGTGTGGGTGGGTTTTTACATGGTACTTTACAAATAGGAGGGAGTGGAAAGACATTTGGAATTAGGGTGTGAGAGTGACTAATCAGTTTTAAATGGGTTTGGGGTACCCTATCATCGATGTGATCTATATTATTCTACATGACTTGTGTTATTTTGTAAGCATGAATTTGGGGGGTTCCAGGAGGCTAGTATACCTTGATGGGTGTTTTTGGTTTCTGTTCTTTTCACATGTGTTAATTTTAATGCTTCACGACTTATACATGTGAGACATATATTTTCATACAGTGTATACTTGTATGCTCACCCTATATTATCAAAATTCATTCTAGATTCAAGGAGGACTATAGTGACCATGTAGGGAATTACAATCTCAGACTGTGGGATAACTCTAGTGTCGCTACTTAGCGTTTTTTCTTTCAGTAAAATCATTATAGATCAATTGTATTCCAAGTATTTTTATTTGAATTCATACTTGTGGGTGTATTTTGTTTAATTATATATATATATATATATCTGAGAGTTTTTTTGAGGTTAATCATTATTTTATCCTAGTCTGGATTACTATAAATAGGTTAATGCCTCCCATTTTTTGAGACATGTATAACCATTGTGTTGGTCTCCACCCTGGGTCCAACTAGAGGCGAGACCCAAGGGGGTCATTATATCTCTTTCTCATTTTCCATCTCAGGAGGGGTATATTTGGGAGGAGGGGGTCATGACAGTTAATTTCAAAATAAAATGAATGTGGAATAACTACCAAATACATAATATTTTATTCAAATTATTGAATTCATTTATTGCAATTAAATTATTTTGGATGATAGAATTTATTGTTAAATTAAAACCAAAAAAACTAATGAGAATCAATTTTCCAATTAAAATAATATATAAATTATAAAACATGTTTATACATAATTAGAACAAGAAATTAATTATAATTATATTAATGGTATTATTAAATATATTAAATTACTGTATTTAATTTCAAAACCATTAAATAATTTAATGTTTGTAATTCTTCATATGAAAATTTATTTTTCCATAGTAATTTCAATTTTTCTCTTTTCATCAAAATCAATTATTTTTAAAAAATTCAACAATTAAAACTCTCATATAAAATTCTTATGATGTTTCCAAAATCAATTTACTTTATTCTAAAAAGTTATTTCTGTGGGAAAAAATAATCATATAATTTTTAGAAAAAGAAAATCAAAATATATTAATTTACAACAATTATATTTCTAAAGAACATATTGAAATTACCAAAAATTGTGTACTAATTTTTCAATAGATTTTTGTAATCTAAATAAATTGTAAATATTTTTCTACATAATTTTGTATTTGTATTCAATAATATAAATTAAAAACTAGGTTAAAATGGTATACTAAATTTTGGTTCATTATTATCTAATGATTCATGTATCGCAATCCATAGAATAAATTAAATTAATTTGAAGATGAATATAACATAAATACTGTGTTTTTTACATATAATGACAATATAACTAAATCAATTTATAATCATTCCATATTTAAAATATGGTATTCTATTGTTGGTTTAACAACCTTATTAAACAACTCTAAATATATATAACATGGAAGAATATTTTAATTTAATTTTTGGAAATGAATGAAATAAATATGTAAATAATGATTTCTTCTTTGTTTTTGAATATAAATATAAAATTACCACTAACTATTTATAAAAAACCCTTTCCACTTCAATAATAGAAACAAGTTAGTAATCAAATTCCAAATTATTGATTGTATCCAAAACTAAATTATATATAAATTATAAAATTTGAAATATTATTTGTACATAACATCCTACGAATAGAATTGTGTGATAGTTTTTATCTTTGTGTGATGAAGAACACAATTCCTATTAAATAAAATTATTCTAAATGAGTCAGAATATTCACACATGATATTGAAAATATATAAGAATAATCAAATATCCATAGAGAGACTAATTATAAATTAAATTTATAAAAGTTTACATACATGAAAATAATTTCTGAAATGGTGATTAATAATGTTACATTTAATATTGAATAGGTCAAAGTACATTTTAACTAAGTGGTAATTGAGGTAAGGGGTTTGTTTTGTAGAATATATTATCATGATAAATAATTATTATTTTCACAATCAAACCATTAATATATTGTGATTAATTTTTAAGGAATTTAATTTTCCAACAACCAGGGTAACTAGATGAACATCATGTGCATTATATTAGCTTTATTTGATTCAAAAAAATATAATTATAAAATGGATTTTCATTAAAATTTTACATAAATTGATTGGTTTTTTCACCTCAAATTACATCATGTTACATATATTTATATGCTAAGAAAGTTTTTAATTAAATTATTTATATTCCTCTCTTGAATGAATTTGTATAATATTTTTTATTTATTGGGAATACAGAGTTATATAAGTTACCTTTCATAAAATGGAAGATAAACCAATAGTAACATTATTAGAATGGTTTTTTGTTATAAAATATTCATTTTTTTAGTTTTTATATTTTATAATTACATTTTCATAAGTTATTAAGAACCAACACTTTAATAAATTATTTGTAATACATATTATATAAAATCAATTTTTATTAAATTTTAATGACTAAATATCTCATTTTCTAGAAATGGTAGTTACAAAATATTTAAAAGATTCCATTACATTTTTATTTAGTTTTTCATATTTGAATATACATTTAAAAAATTAATCCTCTGTCATTTTTTTGGACACTTCATTGTATATTATTTTTAAATGTATTATTTTAAAAAAAATATCTTCATTTAAGTATTTAATTCTGAAATAGAAAATAAATATTTTATCTTACATCAATGTTATTTTTTATAAATTCTTATTTACGTTTTACGTATATTTTGTATTTCCAACTCAAAGTGATTTACAGTAATGTGATTTATATTACATGTACTTTTCTCATGTAAATATATATGATTTTAATTCTGGGGGATGAAATAATGGTATCAATCAATTCAATTCATTATCCCTTATTATAAGACACTATTTGAAAATATATATTTCAAGGATATTTTTATCCCAGAAAACATATTTATGACTTTCCTTCTTATAATGTTGTTATTATATTCTATAGAAATACACATTTTGTATCTAATTGTCTTATAGAGTGTTATTTTTAATCAATGATATGATATTTTACATCATCTTTCTTAATTTTCCATCCCCTATAAATATTAATAACATTTATTCAAATCCCATTTCTTTATAAGGACTCCATTATCCATTAATTTGATTGAATTATGTTCACCAAGATTTCATATATTGATCGACTAGTGAAACTACTCTTGTATCCAGAAGCTACACTCTATATAGTATATATAATATTATTTATTATCATGAGAGTACAATAGTTAATAATAACATTACTATATGTCATTGGATACTCAATAAAAATCCATTTTTTTATCATGTTATGAATAAAGATGGAATTATTAATTATTTCATTATCCGAAACAATTTAAAAAATAATTGAAAAACATTTTATTTCAATGGGGTCATTATGTAGAGTTGAATGAAACACATTCCATTGGAATGTGTTACTTAAAATTTTAAATATAGAATGATTTTTTTGAATTTTTTATGAAATCTAATTTATATCCATGTGTTATTGATGATTTAGTATGTGAATGATATTTTTGACATGGAACATGTAAGTATGAATAATGAATCATATGGAAATATAACACTCCAATGTATGGGTAATGGATTTATATGAAATGATATAAGTATTCATTATTAATTTTTAGTTTCTAAAAAGCCTGGAAATAGATGTCCTATCTAATAAAGGTAATATTTTCAAATTATAATTAATATAGAAAAATTAAAATATATTCCATAGTTTAATTCTTATTGTAATTATTATATGATGCTCACATGAATCAGGATTACTAACTCATTCATGTATTATGTTATACCAAGAATTATCCCATGTATTATTATCTATTAATTATTGGTATAAGTTTATAATATAATTTTATTTTACCTATATGATCCTCTTATGATCGTTGATTATAACCAAATATTTTTTTACAGTAACTAAAAAACAGAGCTCACCCTATTTATTTATTTTTTGTTTACCAATTTTATAGACATATGAAATGTATGAAATTTATATAAGATATTTTTATGTGGATAATTTTTTTATGTAATGATGTATCATTATAATATAATTATATATAGACATGTTTTAATGAATTTACGGTTTTTAAAAATAATATGGGGTTGTAGACATTATTTTTCACTAATTATATAAATTTATAATCCAAACATTCCTTTGGACGATGCTGTAATGAAATATTTTCATTAGGTAATGGATACGATATTTTCACAACAACGTGAAATATTACATTACATCAAATTTGAACTATAAAAAATTATCTAATTGACATTTCTATATGAAAAATTTATGAAAATAAATCATTATTTCACATTTATCTATACTGATACACTATTTCTAGAAATTCAATTCATCCATAAGTTTTTCATACATCCCTTAAAGTAAATACATAATGAGAATCCACACTTTGGTTCAATAAATCCTTAAATTATAATAACAAAAAATTATCTAATTTTAATCATAATAATCTTTCTATATAAAGAAAATTTAGAATATACAATTATTATAAAAATAAAGTATGGATATTCCTCAAAATCTATAACACAACCCGCGAAGATAATCCTATCCATATTCTAATGGAAACTACCTTACTCCTTAAATAATTATTCTTTAGTGAATATCAAAATCCAACTAGTGCATCTTCATTTCTAATAAAATCCCATAATTGAATCTTGACCCCATTATAAGAAAACAATTTAGCCTTGATTACCATCATAATCCATATAATGTAGCATCACATCATATCATTTATAATACAATTCATCTATTCTCCATACCATAATTTAAAATAATAATTCAAGATGTGTTTATTTAAATCAACATATAACCTCCCCAATATAACAATAAAATCATTCCCCAATTAATTCTCCAATAGGCCTCAATATTCAAGGTAGTAATATACCAAAAAATCAATAATAACCCCAATTATTTCTACTAATAATTTTTTAAAAAAATATTTATTTATCAAAATTTAAAAAATTAGGTCCATGGGATTTCCCAGATTCATGTTCCACGTAGATAATCCTCTAACCTGGTGGGCCAAATAGACTCAAGTACATCTCCCCGAATTTCAAATGTTGCTGACACGAAGAAAGGGTATTGTGTATGTTAATTGGGAGAAAATTACCCCATTACCAAGGTAGAACATCATTATAATCAAAAGTTGATTATCAGGGTAAGCCCTCGATATGAAGATCAATGTCTATCTTGGAATCCCTACAATCATTCAACTATCAGGTAGTCGGAACCTCTGTCTTCCTCAACAAGGAATCACTTAACTTAAAGGTAGTTGGAAACTCTATCTTCCTATCTATGGAAGCCCTTGAGTGTACACAACAACAATCAGAGTATCACAATGCAAATCTGCACAAAGAAAAGTTTTAACAAGCCGTTAAATCTTTCTGCATGAAGGCAGAGAGTTTATAAGAGACTCTCTCTCTAGAAGTCACTTATGAATGTTCTGACCTTAAAAAATTCCAAAAGTTCCTAAAGTTCTGAAATATTTCAAATGTGCTCTTATTCATAGGTACAACTCCAATGATTGGCTTCCTCCTCCAATGTTATTATTTTTCCTTGAATTTCGAAGGGACCCGTACACATGCCACTCAAACAACGGTTAGTGAGTAACTGAATGCACGACATCGTTTTATAAAAAATCAAGTGTAGCATAACCAAAAACTGATATTAAGAATGTATGTAAATTAATGTTCATAGTCTAACCAAAAATGAATTCGGAGTCTATAGTACAAGGATATCTGGATTGTGTTTTCTAGGAATTTGGAACCTGAATTCTATAGAATTCAGTAGTCTGAATTTCAAGGAAATTGGGAATAGGGATTCATAAGTATTCAGAACCTGAACTTACAAAGATCAGAGTCAGAGTTCATGAGAATTTGGAGTCAGAACTCATAAGATTTCAGAGTAATAATTCAATGAACTCACTGTCAGAACATAGAGAAGTTCATAACTAGAATTCATATTCAGAATTCGTAGTCAAACATTATGTGGGTTCATAACCAGAATTCGGAGTCGATCATTATGAGAGTTCGTAACCAGAATTCGAAGTCAAACTTTCTGAGAGATTGTAACCAGAATTCGGAGGTGAACTTCATAAGCATTCGTATCCAGAATTTGGAGTTAATCTTCATAAACGTTCTTATCCTGAATTCGAAGTTGATCTTCATAAACATTCGTATCCAAAATTCGGAGTCTTAAACAGAATTCTTCATATATAAGTATTATACGATTCTGAGGATTATGACACCGAATTTTATATTTAGACCAGATAATGAACAATGTAAAACATGGTAGAGATAAATTTCTTTGGGAAAGGATATTAATCCTTAAATAATTAAAACATTGGGTAAAACGAACTTTTCCTTAAGATAAGGTGTTTGTGATTTTCAAAACAAGGATGAAGGGTTAAGTCATAATGAAACCATATTGTCTTAACAATCTCCCCCAATTATGAAGGAATGTGAATGTCATAAGGAAAACCTTATTTACTCAACATTTATGTGAATGAACTCTAACACATCCATTTCAATGTGTGATACCTTTTCATCTACATTAATAGGTAGGTTGATTTTCTATGAAAGCATTTATACACAATTATGATATCCTACAATAAAAATTAATAGAATAATGAACAAGTCATGTGAGATTCCACAAAAAATGATTAAACACCATTTCAAGATCATTTATTTATCATAAAACACAATGATTGACAACAAATGGGAACAAACTAATATATGGGTAACATAATGATGAAAAAAAGAGAAATCCGTAAATCCTTTATTAGAGGGAGGATATTCGTATTACCATGCTAGTGGTTTTATATACCTTGTGTTATCCCCATTTATCACATGAAGGACATTTAATAATACATCTCGGACTCATGAATACTCCCAAAAAAACCAGATTGATCTCCCCAGAGGCCCCTAACAATCAATCATGATCTCTTGATAGGAATATGACTGGCAGTGAGAGGAATCTAAAAAGCCTTCAAGAACATACAAAGGACCCCACACAAGTATTTTTGTATCATGTGAAATCCTCTACTCATTTATCATTATCACACAAAGACTCATACACATGTTTTATTATTATGGAAATGGTTTTTTAAAATATCAATATTAATTTGGGAAATACATTTGAAAAGGTGGGGTCCAATAGATATATGTATAATAAATTTTTATTTTTATTACTTGATATCAGTTGATGCCTTGGATAACCCCCTCTAAGATCATGAGATCCACATGTGGCAAGTCTCTCGCCACCAAATATATCTCATGTCATAAATAGACACGCATAAAAAGGTTACATAAATTTAATGATGATAAGAATATAAATACTCCCTCCATAAAAAAATATTACTACGATGAAATAGAGAGATAATGTTGACTAAACCCAAGGGAACATAAATGTGAGGGATTATCAATGCAGAATGTCACATGATAACAAGTTTCTTCCAAAAGTTAAAATATATCTAATGGCCAAAGGGGTCACATGGAGAGAATATTTGATTTTCATGATCTAAATATTGATCACAAGACGGGCTTCTAACATGACTGTTCGATTATGATAACGATTCTAATCATGTATAATAAGTCACCAAATTTTTTTTTTAATAACATTGGGTTGTTTTGAAATAAATAATAACAATAAGAAATACTAATATGATTATATATGTAGTTTATTTATGATAAGTCTACATGGAAATTTTATGACCAATCCAAATCATGATACATCACTAGGAAGTGTCACCTATTTCACGTTATGTCAATTTTTCATGTAAAATATGTCTTGAAAAGACCTATAGACATGTCAACCAAGTATTTAAAAGAACTCTATAAATATTATCCATGTACTAAAATTTCTACAGGACATTCCATCAAAATAATTTTGTGTAATCCAAGATTAACATTAGAGTCAACTAATGTACTTCACACATGTCAACATTCTCATGTGACATCCTCTATTCATGTTATCCATTCTGTGATACATCATACAAAAAAGTGAACTATATCATGTGAAATTTCAATGTACATGTCCTCTAAAAAACAATGAAATTTCCACACAATTGCATTAATTTCATTAAGACACCCTAAACATACCATGAAGACAATATGGGAATGTTAATAAGACACCCCTGGTAATGATATCCTTATCCAATAAACATATTCTGTTATAACACAATCTGAAGTAATAGAAATTTAATTCCTATCAAAAAAGGATATGTATATTTCCTTCATATGTCCCATGATATAATTAGAACCCAAAACGAATTAGGTCCATATATTTATCAGACACCATAAGACTTATAACCTAAACTCTTTAACAGGTTCATCATTCTTTCGCATCAATCGATGTATTATAAGGGTATTTAATTACAAGAATATTGATTCCTACAATAAATTGTATACATAGGACATCTAACTATGTATCTGGATCCATATAAAACAAACTTTAATGACCACTCTAGATACTATTTCCTTCATCTATATATTGTTTGTTTTCTCACTTTTTATCCCTTGATTATCACACCCATAATAGCTCACATTGTCTTATATAATTGAAAATTTAATAGAACAAGAATCATAACTCTCCCCAAACCAAGGAAACCATTGTGGGTACATCATATTCAGTTACACGAAATGTTAACACAATATAAGGGAATATAAATTTTAGTTTGTCTTGATGAGATTCATAAAATAATGATCTTCGATAAATATCCCTCACGACTATTGATTATCAGTCACCTTCGATTACTATTTTGATCATATACTAATTTACGAGAACTCTGATTCATGTATAATGAAAATACATAGGATGCCTTCATATTTATCAATCTCTATACTTGATGCCTATGTTTCCTTATATATATCCTTTCTGGATCATGTTAAAAATAATGGTTCAAAAAGAATTCATTGGTTTTGATTCTGGTTACACACTGGACATACAGGATCCATTATAAAGGACCAATCCCATCTGTGAAATGTAAATAACCTACATGAATCGATCTTAACACAATATTTCATTATTATTTTTCTCAAAATATATTTATAAATCTATTTCTAATTATTATATGGAAATCGATGATAATCCTCATATACAGAAATATGGTTTCATTAATAGAACCCATATTTAAAGATATATGGATTCAACACCCAAACATTTTGTTATATTACCTTGTCAAATATCTATATTAGTAAGTGATTCAAGAACATATCATAAATTAATATGATAGTCCAATAATAGTTTATAAATTTCCTCCAACAGGGTGTGATGAGACCGATCTCCAATAACTTCGACCAATATGTGTTCGTAAGCATGTTTTGTTCTAGAACCCCAATAGACCTCCATACATTGGAAGTAAGGACTATAATTTTTTATTGATGGGGAGTCCCAGGATGTTTCTATGAAATGAAAATTGTGAACTAGACGTAATTGATTGTGAAACCTCACATGTATCCCCCCAAATATACCCTAAAAATGAGTCCAATTGGTAGAACTAGTTTGATGTCATGTAATAACAGAATAACATAAATATTATAGACAATAGGTACCATTTATACATAGACTGGGGTACCATTCACTTTCAGAGTGAGATAAAATTTGATAATCCACTGTGAATCTTCCAAATTATGAAACAAATCTGTTGATCATGTGTCATGAAATTTTTCATCGCATCCCATACCCAAATAAATACATTTCGTGTCACATGATATCCTATATAACATGTTTAGGCATGAAATAATTTTAGCCTCACTATATCAAGTACCCACATGAAAAATGGACGAACCTGGAATAATAATGGAAATCATATTTAACTATTTATGGATTAGTGATATTTTTTTAATGTTTTAAGGATAATATTATTAGATATATTGACAATTGTTGTCATTTTGGCTACAGATACTTTTCTAAAAAAACAATTACACATGAGCATTTTTTCGTAGAAACATTTACCCCAAAACCCATTTATGACTACAATCACTTTGGGATGAAAGAACCTCACCCTAAAAGACACTAATTCTTTAGGTGGAAAAATATGTTGTTCTGGAATTCCCATGATGTGTTATGTTTCTTATCATTTCAGTTTTATGTAAGAGGAAACCGGATGTAATGCTAATGAGTGCACCTCATTTTAAAAAATCTACATTGAAACATTTAATGCTAATTTCCTGCACCAATCACATCATAGGAATTCACAAGGTATTCAGAAATTAATACATCCAATATCATTGGAATTTGGGTCAAATAGTTGACTAAGACTACATTCAGGTTCATATGACACCAAGGATAGATACTATGGACCACTGTCACCAACCTCATCCAATTGTTTTCAAATAATTTCTTTTTATGAGAACCACAAAACAGCTTTCCACATTGGACCATCATTAATGGGTAATATGATCAAATTATAGAGCTAAAAAATCTATAAATTAATGGGATTGGGGTCATATCCCCACTTCCACTAAATATTCCCATCTGCATATTTTGATGGTACACAAAAAGTATGCTCATATCTATGCCTACATAGTTGATGTATTCACCCATATTATTACAACAATTATATGGAAGAAAATATACCATCCTAATACATAAATCCCTTTGGAATATTATGGTGGAACATAGAGAATATGGGAGGGCTTATATCATTCCTCTAATTGAATATATAATCTATTATATTTAAGAGACTGAAAAAGTGAAAATATACATTCCAACAGAAAAAATAATTGTATGTCACTGAATTCTAGTAATAGATGAAGATATCAGTTAATATATATTAGAACTAGAATAGATAAAGGGAAAAGATCATATTCGTATCCAGATATATAGTGAAACACATCACTATGATCAGTATGAAAATGTGGATACTCTAGAGAAAGAGTACATTCATTATATGATATAGATGGATTATCAAAATATTATAGTAAAGGATAGGCACATAATTGGGAACATATCCACTTTCAAATCAGAACTCAATATTTGAGTGTTGATATTTCCAATGGTTAGGTGTCCTTTCCTATATAAAAACAACATACTCAATAGTCCAAGGATCGGGCTTGTATCACCATCCTAAATGGGGTTCACCAAGTGATAGAGGCATATACATCAAGAAAGGATGACATTATTATCAAAAAATATTATAGTGATACTCCAACTGTAAATTACAAGTATAGAATCCCCATTCCAATCGGATATCTAAATGTTAGAGAAGAACATACCTCGTGACTAGATTATAATCATGCTAAAAATGACCAATGGCATACTTGAAAATCATAAAACTAGACTCAATTCTTAGTTCCAATGATGTCACACCAATTGAGAGTGGAATATTACTTGTTGAAATTTTATATCCATATCATTGAAACTACTTAGGGAACTCTAGTATCTATTAGAATCATGGAACATATCCCAGTATCTGCTGATAGAAGATTGCACCATCATACTTTTGAGGCCATATAGAAGGAGGATCATATACCTTCTCTAATTTGGGAGGCCTATCAACATATTCCTATTATGATTGCATATTTGAATAGGTTTAATAGTTTTATATCATTTTGATTTTAACATCTTTTTTCTGTAACAACCCAACGGTAGGGTAATATTCATAATGAAAAATATTAAAGCTCATTAACATACAGATTTTTCTAATCAACAACATTATCGAATTCTTGTACTACCTACTGGTTATCTACATATTAAATTAGGTTTCATAGATAGACGTCATATCCCTGATCAATCCAAAAATATAGGTTTTCAAATTCCAATAACAATGTGGAATGAGGCTTATATCTATGGTGTGATAAATTCTTATATCATTTAGGCTATTCGATTCATATCCACAACACCACAGGGGTTTGTCAAATCTTCATCAAAATATGAAGGTGATAAATACATTGATATTACTCCTTATGTGGCTAATAGATTTATCTTAGAATCTTTACTTCTTACATTCAAATTGTAATCCTCCCCATGGTGATATCTCTCTTGGAATGTGAAATCGTATACGATTCTAAAAACCCCGATATATATAAGATCTGAAAACATAAATGTCTTCATATAGGATGGATGTTGAAACTATAGGGAAAACTATATATAGTTCCCCATAAAATATATGAATCACTTCACCGGGTTTGGCTTGAGACCTAAAGAAACATCCTCGCTAGTCTGACCTAGTGTAGTAATAGAAATATTATAAATAAGAGGCCAACATTGATATATGTAATGAATTAGAGGGATAAACCTCCAAAACCTTTTTTTAAAACCAATAAATTATTACAATGATATATTATATGAGATATATATGGATTTTTTCCCTTAAATCAGATAAAATACTAAGGAAACTCATTAGTGGATAAATAATAGACGCCAACCATAGTAAGGATAGGAGGGTCCCCATTAGACCGTTAATTAAATATATTGTCAACATGACTTGGATGCATTATTTATTTCCAGGAACCATGAAATGAGAAATCGTTTAAAAACTCTATATTATTGGAATTCATATCATGAATAGTATATGTTTATGGATTTCCAATACTCATCCAATCATATATATCTGATGATGGGGTAAATATGTATTATTGAATTTCAATATTCCTCCATAAAATCAATATTCCTTATATTAAATCCTTTAATTTCATAACCTCAAAAGTTTTATTGGGAACTAGTAGTTCATATTTTAATTGGTGAATATGATAAAATATGATCAAATTGTAGATTAATAGACATCATAAGATCAGTAATTGGTAAGACTATTAATCGTTAATATATGAGACTCAACAAATAAGAATTCATTTCAAACATAGAAGCTGATGTAGTGGTTAAATGGAAAACAATATTTAGAAAATGAATACAATTATGGGATATGATTTCACCCAAATCATACATATGAGTAATAGCACCAAATCGAATAGATCTCAATCACAGTTTTCTTTTACATCATCTAGGATAAAACCCCTCACACAAGTATGGGGGTATTTAAACCTGCTACACCACATTGTCATAAATTCATAAGAAGAACTATGAAATATCATTTGTATCTTCCAACTGACCCCAACATATATGGATGGGGTAATTTTTATCACAATCACTGCCACCATGTTTATCATAGCCCAAGAGGGTCATGGAGAAACTAACGATGATTCTAGATCAACCATCGACAATAAGTCTGAGGGACATTATATCTAAATTTCCATCCCTTAATTCATCAAATACTATATTGGAAACATCAAATCCTCCACTATAGTATCATCAAGATTCCATATTATTATTATATTGGCCCCACCCTAGAAGGATGTAGTAGTTTTCATCATTATCAAAAGCATAGAAGCAATCAGTTTTCTCAGTTTTTTGAGGAAAATATCATCAAGGACTACCCATCTATCCCTCCAGCCATAAGCTAACATTTTCAGGAAGAATTACCATTCAAGAAATTCAAAGGGAAAATCCCTCACATTTATTATCCTCAAACTATGATTGGATGAATATAAATAAAACTAAATTAAACCCCTAAGGGTTAGAATATTTAATGGAATAATATGGATATGTGTAAATGAAATAGTTATAATGAATCCCTTGAAGGGCGATTATGTTGTTCATAATCTCTCTATTAGATTCATAATAATTTCATAACCTCTAATTAAAGATATCCTCAATGAATTTTGTCAATATCAACAAAACAGATGATGTGAAAATGATGTAAATATAGAGGGATGCAATGTAGAAAGTATACATCACAATGAGGTGACTTGAATTCACCTATAGTAGATAAACATTTTAGGAATCAGAAGGGGTCCTAGGATTTGAATCCAACCAAATATATAGTTTCCAACACTATAGTGGAGGTCCCACAATGGAAATGTATGAGTTAGTGATACATCACACTAATACCTATAAGAGATTATTTTACTACTTAGAGGAATGAATGGAATAACAAGAGATTATGATAGAGAATCTCATATAACCAACTCAGGAGCTAACAAAGGGAAACCCACTCATTTGTCACGACCATCAGATGTATATTAATTTCCATCCTCCACATTTATGGAATACTCTAAACCCCCTCCAAAGAGGCATCTTATTTTTAGGAAAAATCAAGATTTAGGTAACTGGCTAATATAAATATGGATGTCAACAATAATCACGACTTCTCTCCATTATAGCATTATCATATTACCTTTTAGGAGAAAATTTTTGTCTGCTGGAGTATAAAAAAATAATGAAACAAAATAATATAGCCACCTAAACATTCCCATCCCACTCCACATATATAGGTCATGGATCAAACAATGGACCAATTATGGAAACCCTTCTTTCTCAACCATTGACACTGTCGTAGGTCCAGAGGAGCCACCCGCACACTTCATGTCTATATGTGTCCTGATGATGGGCTTTCATGGTCAATAGGAGGTTAATATGATGATATTTTTTATACTTGCATTCAAAGATCAATACTTCTATTAGAAAATTTGAATTTCATTAGGGTCTACTAAGGGATGTGAATACCTTATTAATCAATATATTTATTAGTTCACCTAAATAATTTGTAAAATTATGTTTATCTATAACAATATGGTATTAAAATACAGATACATTATATTATATTTTTTGTAATTAATAATACATTACAATAATAGGATACTAAAGGACATATTAGTCATGTTCTTTTGGATCCTTGGATGAAAATATTTTAATTCCGTGAAAGATCTTTTATGTGTCTCAAAAATATCTCCCCCATAGAAATTCTACATAAAACCCAGTATTCTTAATATGGGGAAAGGAAATGTAAAAATGGACTGAGGTAAAATAATTTATAAGGTTAAATACTGGAAATTGGAAAGAATAACAATAATAATAGGTATGTGTACAAGATCCTTTCATTAGAGGATCATAAATTGCATATTTAATAGAGTAGAAATGTTTGATAGAATAAATATATGCAGTTCATCAGAGATGAATCATAAGATGATCAGGATCATAAACCACAATAACCTTAAATATGAATAAGACATGGAATTTTGGAATACACATAAAATTAAACCATCATACACATGTATAGGTAGAAATAAGGCCACTCATTAATTAAAGACATGAAATCAAGAACTTTAACTGACATATGAACCTAAAACCAGGTCCACACATAATACAATGGTCATTTAATTTTTTTCACACATAACTATTAAGAACAATTATATGTCAATGCATAACATTATGAACTTTTAATAATTTTCACACATATAATTATGAACCCATAATATTGTTCCCTCATAACATTGTGAAAATTTAATCAGGTTCCCACATAAACTTATAGGCATGAAAAACGTTTTGTGCATAACATTGTAAAGATACAATCAGGTTCAAATATTAAATTTTTTACTTAATATTAATCTGTAATTACCAAAGGAATTAGAGGGGGATATAGGTCATGTTTGACACATAACAACTATTACATACATGTGGAACAAAATAATAAAAAATTAATAATATCATGACCTATAAAAAAGAGATCATATCATAACCCATGAAATAAAATGGTTATCATAAGAATTTAATCAAATAATAACATATTAAAAATATATAGGTTTCATAATCATTTCATCATAGATTAAAACATAATATTAAGACCATTTCATTACCATTTATCATTGAACAAACTCTGGAAACAAACCATGTTTCATAAGAACATGATCCATGGATGATGACTGGGTTTCAGAAAAATATAACCATAGAAGAGGAATAGGTTTCATAAACATTTTTTATTTTTATAGGGAAATGGTTCTTCACAAACGTCATTAGTTCAAAAACCCATTAATAGAAATAATATAGATGTATCTTTTGAATTATATTTTTTGAAGGGAATGAGTGACATCAACAGAAGTTTTCATAGATGGAAAATAATTTTTAGATATCTATTAAAATAATATCTTGTGGAAAATATAATTTCATATTTGAAAATAGATATTTAAAAAATACAACCATATGAAACCAATATTCATTTAAAATACATTGAAAGCACATAAATAACGGATTAACTAATTCTAAAAACAATTTTCTATTAGAAATTATAAAAGTAGATTGCATAAATTATTGAATGATTTTTCCTTAAAAACATATAAAATAATATTAAAAAAAATTTAAATTTTTTTGATGAATATTATTTGAAAACATATATAAGAATAATTAATCTGATTGAAATAAATTTCAATTTAGAAATAATAATTTTTTAAACATATATTATATGTTTTGAAAAGTGTTCAAAACACTTTTTAATATAAAAAACATTAAAAAAAAATTTCATTGTAAATGACTTTATAAAAATAAATTTTAAAAAATATCTGAAAATACTCTCTTTTAAATATAATAATTAAATTGTATTCATGTAATCAAATCATCCTGGTAAGGACTCTCTTGATGGTGGGTAAACTTTTTACTTTTCGAATATTAGTTTTACAACGTAAACTGTTTAGAAAAATTCCATAAATGAAAAACAAAAATATTATTCATTTTTAAAAATATTTTTAAGGAAAATAATGATTAAAAATATATTTTAATAATTATATTAAAATATTATTATATTTTTGGAAACATCTTAGAAAACATGGATTTGAACGAACACTCATTTTCGACCAAAGAGAGAAGTATAACTGTATATTATTAAAAATGCTTTAATAATCACTACATGTTACAATGATGAGTTATCTATAGCTATAAGATTAGAAATAATTATTATATATAGAAGAATGAAATTAATTATTTCTATTGAGATATGTATCACAATATTTCATCCATTGAATAAATATCAAAAGAAATCATGATAAATAGAGATATTATCTCAATTAACTCGTGATAGATGGTAAATATGAATTATACTCCCCATGTTAGAAAATAAAATTAAATGATGCTTGAAATACCATGAAAAAAAATTATTAATGGTTTAACATTTCCATGGTAGCCTATACAAATTATAGAAAAATAAATGTTCATAACATGGATTGTGTCTCAATGAAGGTAAATTGAGACTAAATTACATTAGTATTTTGGTATGTCTTGAAACGTAACACCATGAATGAAAAAAAATAGATATGAAAGTACCAATAAATACATGATTTATAATCATATAATACATATATGGTCATTATCAACGCCACAGAAAATATGAGTGTGGGGAATGAGGTGTGAATCTCAAAAGAAAAGAAGGAAATATGAAATTCCCTCACATTATGTTTTAAATTTTTCTGTACAAGAAAAAAATACTATTTATAAATATATATTTTATATATAACCAATAATGTACTATATTATTATATGTAATTTCATATATTATTTTTTATTAATTTATATTATTCATTAATTATAAAATTCCTATTAATTATATGTTTCAGGTAATATCATCTTTTTAGTACATGTTTTGACTTTTTGTTTTTGATACTCTTAAATAGATAATGATTAAATTATTACTATAATGTAAAAAATGGTATAAATATCATATAGATTTTTTATATATCTATTTATAATAATCTATATAAGATATAACTATTAAATGAAATTCACTGTTCATGGAGACGGTAGGCCATAATTACACTAGAAAGCTCCTTCTGTTTTATTATAAAATAGAAATAAAAACATAATATGAATATATACATATAATGAAATTAATTTTTAATTCTTATGTAATATATATCAGAAATTTTTACTAAAATTATCCTTAATACTTCCCATGAAATGTGTCATCGAATCACATCTCCTTGAAGTGGTAGTAGTCTACCCTTCAATAAATGAATTAATCGTTGTTAAACAAAAGAGAAAAAATAAATGTATGTTCTATTTAAAAAAGAAATATGAATTAAAATTTTTTCTATTAATATATATGATATATTAATATTGTGTTCATTATAATTCCCATTCACGAATGGTTGTAATAGAAACCCAACCAATCATCATTTCACAAGGTAGTAGTTTTCCATACAAAAGAATGGTATGTTTGTAACTCTTCTATGGAAGTGTGTGTATATATAGGTCGAAATATAGACATAAAAACATGTTAGTGAATTTTTTATTATTATGATATCATGTTTTTGTAGAATAATATCAATTTATGTCGTGTATAATGAAAATGAATTAAACGAGTTTGATGAAGGATGTTACCTCTTATTCAGTTAAAATCATGATGGTTTCTAGAAAAGGGATCCCTTGGATTAAATTTCTTATAAGGTGAGGATTATAAAATTATCAGAGGGATGATGATGGTCTCTTTGGGTAGTGATTTTTCTAGGAATGGTTTCAGGTGATGTGTGAGAAAGTGGTCATTGTGAATACCTTTATATAGTGGAGGAGATTGATATTCATGTAAATTTTTGGAAAGATTATTCAACTAATGTTATTCAAAGGGAATTTTCTTCTATAATGGATCAAATTCATTCCAAGGGTAGATTGAATATATATATGTACAAGATGAAATATTTGAAATTTTTTTAGGTCTTTCTGGGTCTTACGTTTATTGTTTAGTCATTTGTACAGATAACTTTTATATTAAACTTTGTATTTAATTTTGATAACATTCACTTGTTTTTTTGGTAAAAAACAATGATATAATTAATAGAAAATATAAATAAATATTATTATAATAATTTAATCCATTTATTCTAAATCAATTAAAAATATTGGTGGAAATTAATTTAAAAATAACCCCACAAATGGGGTGACATTTTTAGTATTTAATGTAATTTTTTTATGATTTTCAATGTTTTTAAATCTATTTTGCAATATGAAATTGGTACCGAAGACCAAAATTGATTTAATTTAATTAAATATTATATATTATAAATTTAAATCCATATAAAAATATAATATAAATATATAAATAATATTGATGAAAAATAGTATTGAATAAAATAGTGGTATTTTAACATTTCCTCTAATAAAAATGTTTCTCGGAAAAATCCCAAAAAAATTAGCCTAACATAATTACAAAACAATGAATTATAAAATTATGTTTACTTTACCTGATTATATATAAAATATTATCTAAAATTAATATTATTATCATTAACAAATGGTTAAAAACCTTAGTTCATTTGAGGAAATTTTATAATCAAACATAAAAAAATTGTACCAATATTTCATGTTTTATCATTAATATGTTTTACTAAAGTAAAAACAATATAAATTAAATATAATAATTAATTATATCTATTCATATTAATCATTTTAGTGTCCAGCTTATAACTATATCATTTAAATAATTATAATAATAAAATGGTGTTTCATAGAAACTCAATATTGTGTGTTACGTAATCCAAGTATGTGTTGTGTATACATGATAATTGTATAAATATTTCATACAGTATAAGAAAACAAAAACAATGTAATTAAATATCAAAAAAATATCCAGTGATTCACGAAATTAAAATTATGATAAATATTAAATTAGTTTTAAAAAATTATTTCACAAAAACTCAGGGTTTTATATTCTTCCCAATTAATAACAACTACGCCGTCATAATTCATATGTGTTATCAATGGTTTAATACCTTATTGTTTAATTAAAATAAAAAACTCTTTAAAAATGAACACTTGGACCTCCTCTAAAAAAGAACTAAATATACAATAATGGTCTCCCAATGTTGCTCATAACTATTTTCCTATATACGATATCTTTGGTGTAATGTAAAAACATGTACATAGAAGATAAATCTATCAATGATGTTTTGATTAAGATTGATATATAACATGGTTATGAAAAAGGAAATAGAAAGTGCATAAATAAATTATGATCTAAGGGTTCATTTAATTCATTTTAAATGAAGCTATTATGATATCATTTTTGATTTCATTATCCATTTTTCTAAAGTTGATTAACATTCACAAGAAGATATACATACTTGATTTCATTCCTTCTCATGTACACATTTTTACTCATTGATTGTTCCATGATATATTTATACATCATATATTACCCTATTAAATTATGGGGAATCATTCATTCCTCATGTTTTAAAAGATCACGAGATCCATGATAAGTCTTCTCATATGTCTATAGTTACCATCAACACGTAGTAGTTAGGATAGGTTATTTAATATTCATAAATAATAATTATTTGATATTATAATTTAATATAAAATACATTATTCCACATTTTACCTAATATTTACATAAATGTTTAAACTTATGACCCTTCCAAAAAGTAATTCACCATTTGTTTTATAAATATCATCTTATATTGTACGAGAAGAATTTTTATTTGATGCTTGGGTTTATCCTTGAAAAGATAGAACATTAAACACTATTTTATTATTCAAAAACCAATTCATATGTATTTAATAACATGAAAAATACCAAAAGGATGACAAAATAATATTATCATATGTCTTATGCATTCAAAATAATCCGTGATCTTCTAAAAAAATGGATGAATGAATTTGTTTTTTCTTAATTATCATCATCCACTTAATCCATTATGATTTTATAATATTTCTTTTTTTCATTTATCCTCAGTGTTTTTTTGTGTCTTATAATTCACATGTTTCATTTTATTGGTACATTTATTCATATAATACCCAAAATCCATGAACATGAACCCCTTATATGTGGTTGGATTATTCTATCGATATTTATCTCAATTCATTTCATTGAAATTATCCATCAAATCTCTTATAATGTATTTTGATAGGTGGATACACATCCCACACCTGAAACACCATAATATTCATTTTAAAAACTCCCATAGGTTCTCTTTCCTGTAATTTTTGAATGATGTTGGATAATACTTCTTATTCTCTATATGGATTTTTTATTTTCCTTTGAACTTCATTTTAATTTTCTTGTTCAAAAAATTATATTTTTATATACACCCAACAACCATTTCACAACGCATAATCTCTTCAATGCTAATAATTTATTATATATACAATGACATTTTAATACTTGAATTAAATCCACTAACAAACCTTTCAACATTAATTTTTTTTATGATAATACGTAAATCATTTCTCATATATCAAGAAATAGTTTCCTCATAGGTACTGATGGATTCATAGTCCTTTTTTTCAAATCAAGTTACTTTTTCCCATCATAAAACAAAGAGCATTAAGAAAATTATTATTGAAGATGACATTCTTAAACTCATCAAAATCTATTTATTAAATTTCATCTTGCTTCCTCATATTTCTAATTTGTGTCCACCACTGGCATACTTCACATTACAATCAATAATGTTAAATTATTATATTCTCATCATCTAGACACTAGAGAAAATGGAAAACCATTTCAGTTGTGCTATCTAGTATTCAATAATAAGTGTATTAGAAGACATGTAGAATGAATTGGGACATCGAATTATAATGGACTCAACAAAATATTGTTCCTTCATTATTTCATTCAAAAGTTTATAATTATTCATAGCTTATGAGAGATGTTTCAGAATAGATATAAGGTTTTCCATTCAATTTTTACATCAGATTCTCATGAGATTAATATTTTCTTCATCAATTTTAGTCATCATTAATTTGGTTCCATTAGGTTCTAAAAATTGAATAAAACTAGAAAGAATGCCTTACGAAACACATTCTATTGTTACGAACCACATAATGATGAAAACCACTTACATGATATCTAAATTATGAAACGTTTCTTAATATATGACAACCTATGTTTTTAATATGTTATAAATAGTTTGCCTATTTTTTTAAAACCTTATGTTGGTTTTTAAAGAGATTAAGAATTCAAAAAGCATATCATTGGGCTATGTCAAACCATATGTGTACCATGAAAATTCATCTTGTATTAGGTTATGCAAAGTCATGCGTAACACATATTTTTGAAGTTATTAAACCTTCATAAATATGTGAAATAGAAACAACCCATTTTAATTTATAGAAAATGATTTGTTATAGGAAACCACTCTATCTATACCTTACTATAATTTCATGAAATTTTCCTATACTTTTCCACACTGTTAAAATTTTCTTTAGATACATACCTAGACATATAATTTAAAATAATCATAGGAATATCAATTATTTATTATCTTCATAGTTTAAAAAGGATTACTATACCTTCTCTTAGATACCAACTATAACAACCTAGTATTAACGTACATAATCACTACTCTATTTTGGAGGAATAATTAAAAATTTACACAAATACATGTTTAAATAACATGTCAGTTTATCGGCTTCTGAATGAGGGAAAAATATTCAAACATAGTGAAATATCATAAATTTTTCTAAAAAACATCTATACCATTTGTAATACTACATAAAAACATTCTTCTTAACCGTTTGAATATAAACATAATAACGGTGTGAGATCAAATTCATAGTAAGTGTAAATAAAAAAAATACATAATCATTACATGAACATAATGGTACAATAACAAGATCATATAGTTATAAGATCGTACCGTTCATATCAAAAGTTGTAAACAAGAATCCTGGAAAAATGATTAATTATTAATAAGGCATGAGTAATAAGATAATCATGAACATGTGTAATGAAAAAAAATCATTTGAATACAAAATGGAATTGTGTCATACACATCAATTTTTAACATTGTGAAAATGAATATATAGAAAAAATTCCCACATTATGTTATGTACATGAAATCATTCCCTTAAATAGAATTACGGACATTCATCTAGGTTCATGCATAACATCATGAACATGTAATTAGGGATACACATAACTTATGTACATGAAACATGGACCATGAAAAACATTGTGAACATGTAATTTGGATTACACATATACTTGTGGGCAAATTACTATGTCCATTCATAACATTGTTTTCTTGTGACCAGGATAACATAAAACATTTATTGAAATGATTTTCCATCGTTAACCAATTCATTGGATGGTTATATAGGTACCACCCATAATATTGTAATTTTAACATAATTTTGCAACAATATAATAAAACTTTCATAGTATCTAGAACTATAAAATTAGTTCATATCATAACACATCAAATAAAATGGTTTTTATAAACATGTTTTCATATAATAAATAAGAGAAAATGTATTGGTTTTATAATCCATTAAAAGTAGAATAAACCATGAAAGGATGCAGTTTTCAAAATAATTTATCACCATATAACCCATTAAAGAGAATCATGTTTAATAATCATATAACCCATGAAAATGGAATGAGTTTCATAATCATATAACCTGTATAAGAGGAAAAAGTTATATAAACATGAAACCCCTTAATGAAAAACATTTTTTAATAAATTTAATTCCATAATACAATAACTATTTAGAGAAATAATATGGATATATCAATTAGATTATTTCTCATAACATTTTGAATAACATCAATATATGTCATCATTGATGGAAAATAATTTTGATATTTCATTTTAAATAATTATTGCAGAAAATCTACTTTCATCTTAAAAATGTAGTTATAAAACCTAAAACCATTAGGAATATATTTTAATTTAATTCAATTTGAAAACATAAAAATATTCCAGAAATCATATTGAAATCCATTGTATTTTAAAACGTATAAAATAATCATGAAATAATATTACAAACTTTTTTCAATGAAAACATACGAAAGAATCCAAAAATATTTATGAATTTATTTCACATGAAAATAAATTAAAACCAAATAAATTTATATTTTTATGCCATTTCTATATTTTTAATTCATTTTAAAAAATATACAATGGATGTTTTAAATATCATTTATATAGATTTTTAAAATGAAATAATTTTTCAAAAAATGTTTTATTTGAAAATAACATTAAATCATGGAATTTATAGTATATTAAAAGAAAATAATATTTTAAATAACAAAAATAACCCTATAGTATTGTAATGTAATCTTCATGGGAAATATGGTCATATTGGTATATAAATTTGTACATTCTGAAGAATCATTTTCACCATAAAATATTTGGAAAACATCCTAAAAAAGAAATGAAAAGAACAATCCCATTTTTAAAAACATTATAATTTTAAATCATAGGTTTAAATGTTTTATAATGATAATTTGATAATAAAAAATATTTTTGGAATCCATTTCGAAAATATGGTTTTGAAGGGACAAAAATCTATGACATAAGAGAGTGGTAAGGTATGACTTTCTTAAAAATGATTTTGTAATAAATGTATGTCACCAAGTGTTGAAAAATGTACCAATACATGAAAAGATCATGAATAATTTGTGTATATGAAAATAAAATAGTTTTTAGGGTGATGGTTCATAAAATTCCATCAATGGATGCACTATCATAAACAACCTCAATAAATGATGAGATTGTCTCAATAAAAACATACCACATGGTATCTTTGAATTAAACACTTCATGTATCATAATGAAATTAAATGACTCTTAAAAAATAATGAAAATAAATAGGTGCATGATTTATCATGTACATTTTAGTATATACAATTCATATAAAAATGAACATCAATAACATGGCATGTTTCACAAATCAATGAAAATTAAAGAAATACTGATTTACAAATTTGGAATCATTTTAATTACATAACCCATGAATGAAAGATAAGGAAATGGATTTCAAAAAATACATAAATTAATTTATATGATTCAAAGAAAAACATATTTGCATTATACAAACCATATGAAATAAATGTTTTGGGAGTAAGGTATGAATATTATGAAAATAAAATGTGAGATGAAATTCTTTTATCTTTAGTCATGACTTCATTCACACACATTAATATTAAATTTAAAATAAAAAATAAGTTTATTATAAATAAAAAAATAATATTATTATTACATATAACACCATATATAATTTTTATGAATTTTTATAACCTATTTTTAACAAATTCTTCTTTATGTTCTGTTTCGGTAATTTTACATTATTTTAAGTACGTCATTTGACTTATTATTCTTGATCCTATTATTTATATCATTATTATATATTTAATGATTCTAAAAAATGGTATTAAAATAATCTTAAAATACATATTTATAATTATATATATATGATAAAATTATTAAGTAAAATACACCGTTCGTTGGAGATGGTAATCCCTACATTTGAATGAACGATGCATCCATTTTATTACAATATTCAATAAATTAAATAATATATATATATATATCTTAAAAATCTATACTCATTATTAATATATATATATAATTCATGTTTAAAAAAATTATTTAATACATTCCATGAAAAGTATGAACTAATCTAATAGCTTTGAAGAGGCAATAGTCCACTCTTCAACAGAAAAAGTTATCATAGTTACACAATATGGAATGAATAAATTTAAGATCAATATAAAAATTACAAAAAATAAATAAATTATATATATCATATATATGATATATTAAAATCATTTCTTCCATAAATCCCAAACAGGTATGGTGGTAAAATAAAAAAACAATCGTCAATTCGCAAGGCTATTGTAAGCCATACATATGAATAGTATGGTTGTAACCCATTAGAAGGATGTGTGTGTAAGTATGGGTAGAACAAATAACATAAAATAATATTAGTATATTGATGATAATTATCTATTGTATTTTCATGAAATATAATTTATTTTTAAGATCGGTAAAAAAAATAAATTAAATGAGATTGAATAAGTATATTAACTCTGATTATGGTAACACCTTTTGGATTACACCAAAGGAATTATTGTATTTAATTATTACTAAGGGAACACTCATGAATTATGGGAGGTACATTTAGGATCTATTTACTAGGATATTGGTTGAGAAAAAAGGTCTTGATATGTGTTAGGACGTGTGGGGGGTGAGTGCCTTTTTATATTGGATGCAGAGTAACATTGTTGAATATTCTTCGAAAGAGAATTCCACCAACATTTCATCAATAGAACATGTCTTGAAAATTGAAAACAATTATATATATGTGTGTATTGGGTCAAAATATAGAATGAAAATGGATTTTGGATAAGTCTATATTTTATTTCTAGTATTATTTATAAGGATTATACCGTTATAAAACTAATTTTTCTCTTCATCATTACCATTAATATTAACCAAATTCAAAAATATTTTTTGTAATGAACTATGATGACAAAATAATATGTTATAAAATATGACTATTCAAAATATTTAATCCATCTATACATATAAAATAAAAATAAGTTGATGAAATCTATTTAAAATTAATATCACATACGGGACGACTGTATATGTTTTTAATGTTAAAAAGTTCCAAAGTTGCAATGTTTTTTATCCAATTTATATTTGAAATTGGATTCAATGAAATTAAATAAATTAATTGATGTAATTTTTTTCTAATTTAACAAGATAACAAAATTAAAATTCAATTTATCTATATAAACAAATTATATGATAAAGCATTTTTTAATTAAAATTCAATATATTTCACTATTCATACAACAATAATGTTTCTCCAAAATATGTCAAAAATTTAACCTATAATATTTATGAAATTATAAATTAAAAAAGTAATTTTAATTTATAAAATTAAATATCTATATGTTTATAAATTTAATTTTTATTATTCTTCACAAAATTATATAAAAACATGTTCTTTTGAGAAAATAGTATTTTAAAACATTTAAAGACTGTAAAAATATTACATTATTTATTATAAATATTTATTGTTATGTAAAATTATTATAAACAATATTTTATGTATATTTATATTAGTAATTTCGGAAAGTGGGATATAATTCAATCTTTTAAATAATTATAACAATGAAATGAAATTTCATAGAATCACCATATTGCGTGTAATGATTACCAACTCATTGTAGCATATAGAGAAAGATAATAAATGTCTTGTTTTAAATGTATGAAAAACAAACATAGAAATTTAATATAAAATACTATAATTAGTGTTGTGTGGAATGAAAAATAACCAAAAGATAAATGAAAATTTGAAAAAAGAAAATATCCACATTTACATTGTTGACCTTTGAAACAACATGGAATGAAATACTTAGACAATTTGTGACATGATTTCCTAATGGCTAACATTTAACTATTCCATAATTATCACTAAATCACAATAGATACTATAGGATAAGTATACATCAAATATAAAGTATGAGATATAAACAATTTGAACACAATAAAGTATCCATGAATATTCCACGAGTGTGTAGAATTGTATCAATACATATATAATTCTATTACACATACCTGAGTTAAGCTTCATAACGTGGTTTTGTAATCAGGATAAGTCTTGGTAAGGCTGATACAACCACTTTTACCCCCAAACTAGAAGTATTTCCCATTCAAGCAACTAGGAAGACCATTAATCTCTTAGGTAATCCCATCAAGTTGAATTAACAATATAATCACCCACAATAAAAAAATAACATTATGGTTGCATATGATTCAAGGAAAAAAATGAATGAATTATACTCTATCTATGATGAGAAAGTACCTAGTTATTTACATAAATCCATTTAAAATAAAATATTCAAGATACCATAGACTGGGATAACAAATGAGGTTTTCCTAACTTGTAATACCACAAACATCCCTATCCATGGGAGGATAGGTCAAAAAATCTCAAATATATTCATCATAAAAAAATCATCCAAATCATGTGTTTTTCTATATAGGAGATGTTAGGAATTTATATATCCAAGATAAATTTTTTAGTCATATCCCAATTATGTTAAAATGTTGAATATAAAAAAATTATCTTGTTGTTGATATAAATTACATAATATGATGACATGAAGGGAAATTGATCTAGCTCATTAAACCATATGATAAAATCATTGAAAATATAATTATCTCACAACCTAGGGAGGGTATATTAAATAAACAACCCATATGTGGATGTAATCATCATGAATGTATAATGTAGTGTATGATGAATCATATGAATCTCCCATATGAGCTCTTACTCAGGAATATTAATTTCCTACAACATCTGAAAAATATTCTTCATCTCAAAAAATGGAAGCCTCATTATAAAATTATTTAATATCTAGTTTTTTTAACATTTTACACCTTATATTCACCTTCTATGATGATGAATACGATTCAGATTAACATTAACTAGTTCTTGACTAGGGAGAAGGAGGTTGAAGGTAATAGATCCAAGGATACTAGGGACCAAATGGGTGTGGACAAACCTAATGTATTGGTCACATACTCTAAGAGTAGATATATTGTTTTAATACCCTTTCAATATAACTATAGAAATATTACATGAAAAAAATAGGTATACCCATTTCCTTTAATGGTTATCGAATCCTAGTCATCATATATGATCGACTACTAGGGGTGTGATTTCTTGATCATCTAAGACAAAAGCGTTATATTAAAAGACATATGACACTATCATAAAATAATACTTCAATAATTTCTCAAGAATTAGGCCTATTCACCTCAGCCACATAAACTCATAAGCCCCATAATTAAGTAAATCCCCACATTGGGAAGCATATATATATTGAAAAAATGTAGGATTTCATGAAACAATTGGTCATCGTTTCACACAAAATCTCAATCATAGATTCTCTCTACCATTCAAATGAAAGAAAAGAGGCCATCATCAAATCCCATCAAATCTCAAAATAGTTTGAGATAGATGTCATTTTATATGAGGTTTGTCTAGTGGTGAATATTCCTAAAAAATTCAATATCACCATATAACCATATCATTCAATGAATATTGTTAGGAATATATCACAGAAGGACTTAATAATCCCCATTATATTTTGGGAAAACATGTAAATTGAAACATTCAAATTTCTATGATTGACAATGGTCACAAGATCAACCAGATTCAGATAAGGGACCTTCATCATTTAATATATGCAGAGTGGGATTATTTCAAAAAAGATACTGATTAAATGGTATGATAATTGTGAGAAAAGTAAGATATGTGGGATCATGATTATTTATCAGTTTTGGGATCTCATAATTTACATTGAGTTTATGGTTATCTAGAAATAAAAAGCATATAATATCTTAATCATAAGACATTTCCTTCAAATAAATGATGTGATACCTTTAATATTTCATCAGTGCTTGAAATTCCAAAATAATTATAATGAAAAAATAATATATGATGATGGTCCTCCCTTTGAGATTTTTGATGAAATATATGAGGACCGATGTAACTTTAAATATAGTTAAAACAAAAAATAGTGGATGGGGTAATATATGATTTACCCCTTATGGATTGGATCATCCATTATAAATTATTTTGTTATTTTCAATAGACATCTTTTTCTACCCATATACCTAATTATGGTTGTAGAAATAAGAAAATATTTCTATGATCCTGATTTTCAAAATTATACAATAAAAAAATTGCTCAAATGAATATCTATAACTACTCACGTGGCTAAGGGTGGCATTTTTAATTCATAAATCCTCACATACCTCATGCTTCATAGAGATTCCCTTGGATGGACTAACATTAAAATAAATTTCATCATAGATATAGAGTTTTTTTAATAATAGGTTGACCTCAATAATTAACCTTTCATTTTAAGAATTTCTCCACACCAATTTTGATGAGCTCATGATTGTAAATGTAGGAAAAAATAAACCCCATGACCCACATCGATTATGCCTCAATACCTTCATAAGATCATGATATATAAATTTCATTTATAAAGTGTAATCGATAATTGTTCACGTGAAATTATATGTAATTTTCTATAATGAAACCTTATCATGTAACACACTCTGTAGGATTTTATGATTACGATCAATTATTCATGAATACATCAAAGAGGATGCATCCTTCTCATGACGCAAACGTAGAATAGGATGTTGATAAATTGATCAAAGTAAATTTTACCTAGAAGATCCAATACCCAAAATGGATTTGATAAATTTTACCAGTTATTAAAAAGAGGATGAATATTTGGGACTTCATTGGTTTTAGAGACCATAATCAATATTGACCAAAGGATTAATTAACATTCACAATCACAAAACATTAAAACAATGAAAATATTTTCGTTTTAGAAATTGCATTATATATGATATTTAGGGAATGATAAAATTAAAATGACCACAATGGTTTTGGTATCCACCACCTTTAAACCACCCTCATTTGATCATTTTATATCAACACATTCCATTTAGATAAATGATTGCTGGGGAATCTGAAAAACACATTCTATATCATATAATTTATCTATTATTTATACGAATAGAAAAATGTTTTTTAATTTTTTTAATATTGATTCTATTGTTATTTCATTTCCTCGTGGGTATAGAAATAATCTTCACCATGTTGTGTGATAATATTTTGAAGATTAACTTGATAAAGTATTGTTTTATATAACATAAAAAAATTCATTATTAGTGTAGTATGATAACACATCATTGAGAAATAACCAAAAGGACTATTTTAATCCTATGAAATTAGAACCCCTGTAATATTAAATATTTGAGTTGGATCTGTGGTCACCTTACATACATTCAGTGTCTCCTTGTTTACCTTTCAATAAAATCACTCACCTAAAATAATTTAATGATAAAGGGAGTATCATATTAATGAGATTGTGATTTACGAAAAGCCTTTATGAATATAAATAAGTACATTATACGCCCATTAGTATTTATTACCCTAGTGGAATGACAGATAATAATCCTATAAGTGGCCACTATTAAAATGGTATCTTTTTTCTCCCCTTGTATGAAAAATGGTGTTGGGTATGAAAAAATTTCCTACTACGATAGTAAAATGATACTATTTACTATTACCGAATATTAGATTATCAAGAATAAATTATATTAACTCATATAAAGAATAAAAAAGATTTGTCATTAATAGAATCATCATAATGTACTCTCGGTCCACCATATTTACCTTTCATGTTCATACATTTCAACACTTTGATTACATCATATTTTTTTCAATGGGTGATTATACTACAACATTATGTTGAATAATTCATATCTTAGAATTATGTGGAATGGAAAAAGTTTGTAATTTCCCTGAAATATATTTTTCCTCAAAAAGTACAAATGTGGATGGTTATCTTCCAAGAGAGGTTCTATTCAATTCCAGTTACCCTCCCCATACATGGGATATATATTTTGATTGTTCATCTTTAATTACTTTAGGAATTTTTTTAGAAGTCCCAAACCTCGTATAGGTAGGTCTAGGGATTATATTTGATCATATAAATGAGAATATTATTTTCTACTATATCACGCTGTATTAAATAAGATGTAATTATGAGGCAGAATATTAAGACCTCAACATAGTCATGAAAATAACCCTACAACTTTTGTTAACCAACAAAACTATGAAATAATATCCATATCCAATAATAAAATACAATAGTGGAAAATATGCCATCATGAATGAAGAATTGGATACTATAAGTGCTTATGTTATTTTATTTATAAAATAGTTAAATTTTTAATTAACATCACATAATGTCTCTTGATTGGTAAATTATCTTCCATACACATTGGATAATTTTTCCACAATCATTAATGATTCTAATTAGGATGAGTTATTCATTTTCAACACATAATAAAATATGGTCTCATAAATAGTTTTTATTGACATGTATAAAATAAATCTTTTCAAAAAAACCACAAATAATTATGTACTATTAACCGCCACAACATGGATGGATCTCACAATTTAAAATATATAAAATTAGACTCTAAATATGTACCAATTAATAATGTAATACACACAATTATGGGTAGCAAAAATTACTCATTGGGATTTGTTAAATGAGTGACAATACCAAAATAAAGGATTCAATGGAATCCACCTAATACATATAACATGAATATAGATTTCCTTTGTCTTGGGATTGGTCTATGTAGTGCTCCTATGATTCTTGTCAATCGTGGAACAGACCCTCCAATAAAATATAATAGTTTTTTTAATGTGGTAAAACATTATATAGGACTTTGTGAAATTCACTAGAAAATGACATGCATTACAGTTAAATGAGAACATCTTCCATTGACACCAATAATTTATATATACAATAATATTATTGATAACGATTTTACCTATTGGGAATATATTTTTCACAGTCATACCCTTGGAAAACAGATCAATAGTTAAACTAAATCCTTCCTCCTATAGTTTTGTTTTCCAAATGATGTGAGTAAATACACTACAGGGATGTTGTAATGAAAAATTTCATTAACTTCCAAAAATCCAATATCATCACTCTATTTAGAGTCCCAAAATGATATTGATTAAAAAAGGAATAAACATATATTATTTCAAATTTAAGAAATTACTCTAAGAGTACAACAACATGTCTATATAATCATTATACTTTCACATTGTTTTATATGAATAAATATATGACATTTGTACAACTCTGTAAAATATACTCATGAAAATTGTAGAAAAAGATGTGAAGTTATGGTAGGAAAATATACATCACAATTAATAGTTCTACCACACTACTATATGCATTATCACCCATGCCACATAATTCTATTTTGTGTAAGAATTTATGGAATGGTTTTCAATAAAATCCCATATTCCATTTAATCGAATAAATATATATCGACAATAATAAAATGATGAGAAATCACAAAGGATCCAATGTGAGTTAGAATATATCAATGTGAAAAGGATAAATATAGTTCACAAACTCAATTTCTATAATAAATAAATTTCATGAGCCTTATAAAAAAAATTCTCCTAAACATGTTCCATAACTAAAAACTTTTACTGGCTCTTAAAACTGAAATGTTAATAGAATGTAAAATTGAAATGATGGATCCCAAATTTCAAGGGCCATACATGTTACATATTTTCTTTAAAATGGTGATTACTCATTTTTCATAATTAATGGGTGAACATTTCACCACTTCAAAATATGCGATTTATCATAAAAACATTAAATGCATACCATCATGCATCTGGAAGCATATTTTCGTAATGTTAAATATCAAAATAAATTCTAGTCTCATTATGTTATACTAAAATATAAGTCATGGTCACATGACATTAAACAAAATGATACGTCTTGAAGTTAATCCGATAAAATACACAACACATCACTATAAAATTTTGATAAACCACATGATTCATCCTGTTTTCATGATGAATAATTGATGAATAATTCATTGTTTGTGGAAGTTAAATGGACTGATATATATTACTTTAAGACATGATGTTATACCGCACAGATGTAGTTCATGGGGAATGACACTAAACTACACATCAAAACAAATCATCATAAAATTATTTTAAATTGAAAAACAACACAAATCTGTATAGAAAGACAATAAATTACGTACAAAACTGTAAAGACCTTTAAATTTAAAGGAAAATTTTTTCTTGATTTTCTTTGGAATTTTACAAGAACACAGTTTCTGACGACACCTGATTCCGAGGCCCGGTGATCCAGGAATCATTTTCCGAAGTTTAGCTCGGGTACGTTGAGTGAACGAACGAGTGGGTTTTTATAACTTTTGAACCGGTGCTCGGAATCGTTATCTGAGGGCACCGATGGAATCGCAGTGCATGTAATTTCATAGAAACATTTTTTCCAGAGTTGTGTTTGCTCGGGTGTGGTTTTTTTAAATTTTTGTGTTAAGTAAAGAATTAAAATAAAAATGGTGCGACCAAATTATTATTTTACATAAAGTTGTTTAACCTATGCTAAGTGATTGGAGTGGGACCCACAATATCCTACCCACTAGGTAGGATATTTGTGAGGTGGGTCTCATAAGATCCCCACCGTTTATTTTCTTCACCCCCTCCTTTATTAGGGTAGCACACCCGCACCCCTATTAAGTGGAAGTCAACCCTTGCGTTTTTTTTTTGTTTATGAAATGCCTCTATTAATTGGGCGGTTTAAAAGTTGCAATTAATTCATTTAATTGTTTGATTTTTTTTGAATTTCAAAACACAAGGATTGAGAAATAATACAAGACAAACTCTTTTTTTATTAGAGTTTTTGGTTTGTGAAAGGAAGGGAGAAATAAAGCTCTATGTCTTTAAGTTCTTCTTCTTCGATGAAGAACGTGAGGAATGCGAAGAACGCCGACCTCCGATGAAGGTCAACAAGAACGCCGGATCCTCGAAGATCAATGAAGCGACGCCAACGAATCTTTTCTCCATGATGTGACGATCCTCGTTCTGTGACGCCTTCATCCGAGACGTGCAATTCCGTGATGAACCTTCAAATTTTTCTTCAAGGTAGGGGATTTTGTTTTTGTTCGTGAATACTTCCATTTCTGTTCTTCGTGAAACTTTTCCTCTTGCTATCAATTAACATGAGGGGGCCAGACTACAAAAAACACACCCGACCCTCCTCCCTTGTAAGTTGTGGTGATGCAGTTCGAAGGAAAGCGGTGTGGTGCAACGGTACTGCGCGGGATCATTTGGCAAGGGTGTGCAGCATCGTCACGCTGAGCAGTTGAAGTCGAACAAAGGCGTGGCATCGTCGCACCGTGCCGGAGAACCTCAAAGGAACCTCGAAGACACCGAGGCCGTAGTGGGGCTATGGCGGAGGGGCGTGGCGCCATCACGCCACGCCGGACGGACCAAGGGGGCGACGCCATCGCGCCGTTCCAGACGTACCCAGGCCGCAACTGAGGCTGCGGGGGAGCAGGGACCGACGGCCAGTTCCGGGCCACCGGAGGTGGAGCTGGGGGACTGGCCCATGCCGGTCCCGTGGTGGCAGCAGTCGTCCGGACGGAGCAGGCCATCCGGTCAAGGGAGGAGCCAGTGGTTTATAACCCCCGGCTGGCCAGCAGGAGTGGCCCACTCATGGGGGACCCGGTTTCACAACACGGGGGGCAGCGCCCCCCCCCCCTCCTCGATCGGCCATTACGGACGAGCCCCCTGGCTCGCTGGCCAGACCGGGCTGCCAGGCCGGGCCGCCCCAGGCCGGGCCGCACCCAAGCGGGCCGGACCCTGACCCTATTCGGGTCGACCCGGTTCGTGCCGACCCAGGGGGTATCGGGCCAGGTCGGACCGGGCCCGAACCCCCTACTCCCGGACAACTTTCGGTCTTTTTCCCATAACATGGGTTGTGGACTTCCGATCGATGCACCGTAATCTGCGATGCAATACTTGGATCGAGATAGTCGTTTCAGTATGATACACTCAAGGTTTAAGAGAACTTAAGTACGACCGGGTTGGTTCGGATATGAAACCAACCGGGCCCTCGGAGTGGAAATGCTTATATCTTGAGCTCCAGACATCCGGTTGACGTGCCGTCAACTTTGTTGGATTCGTCTTGATGAGACTAAACTTTTGGCATGCTTCGCCTAAGATTTGGATGCATTTGGATAATGGCCGAGTTCGATTTTACCCGAAATCCAACCGGGCCCCTAGAACGGAAAAGCTGATAAATTTCAGACTGGACATCCTTTTTTCGAACCGTCAGCGGCGTTGGTGATCACGTTGAGAAACGGTCCCTATGAGCATACCCTATGAGATTTTGGGTTACAATAGAGATATGGCCGGGTTGGTTCGCACACGTAACCAACTGAGCCCCTAGGACGAGAATGCTACTAACTCACAGACCAGGCATCCGACTGACTCACCGTCTGTTGCGTTGAGACCACTATGACGAGACAATCCTTTGAGATACTACTTCATGGAACATGGTGATTCTTGGAGTATCGACTAGTAGCTTGTGGAGTGGACCCTCCCGATGACGAGCTAGAAGAGTGGAGAGACCTAGTAGCTAGCTGAGACTTGACGACAGCTGATCAATCGACTCGGTGTGTTTTGGATAGCCCAGTGCGGAGCGCGTGGTTGTAGCGGCAGACCCACGGCGGAGGAGCACATGGTTGTAGAGGCAGACCCACTGTACTCAGCAGAATTAGTACCTCTGGAGGCTATGATGGGGAGAGTTTGGTTGTAGCGCCAGACCCACAGTGGAGGAGAGCTTTGATGTAGCGGCAAACTCGCGGTACTCAACAGAAGGAGTACCTCTGGAGGCTATGAGGGGGAGCACTTGGTTGTAGCGGAAGACCCATGGTGGGAAGCGCTTGGTTGTAGTAGCAGGCCCACAGTTGTCGACAAGTGGATTAATATAGCAGTCCAAGGTTAGTGGGGCGTGGTTGGTTGTAGCGGCAGGCCCACTGTACTCGATAGAGGAGGAGTTCTCCAGCAGTCGTGGTTTCGACATCAGGAATAAAATCCTGGTTGAGATGCGTCTATGACCTTTGTGTTTACCTCGTGATTGAGATGGGTCACTTGATAACATAAGTATATGTTTGGGCATATACCTGGGTAGTGGTTATCCGTTGATTTCATAATATTTGTGTTTCCTCATGATTGAGAAGGGATACTTGATAACTGGGTATATGTATGGGCATATACATAAATAGGGGTTATCTATTGAGATCTTCCTAGTGGTTGTCCTTGTTGGATTCAGTGAGACATTGAGGGTCTCGGGGTCCCTAATGAGTATCATTTTACTCACCCCTGCACGAGCTATGATCCCACGTCGTTGTGTTGGTTGCAGACGACGGGCAGTGTAGACCGAGGCCGAGTGTTCGAGGACTGAACAGTACCTAGAGGTGGACCTCACGACGAGATAGTATCTAGTGGTGGACTTCACGACGAGGCGACACTCGGAGGAGGTTGACGGGCGAGAGCGTTGTGGAGGCTATCTGTACCTACCCTTCAGGTAGGATCCGTGGTGGACGATCCAGGAGCTGCGCTATCTATACCTACCCTTCAGGTAGGATTTGAGGAGGACAACAGAGGAGTTGCTTCTATCTTCTTCCAGCTGCTTGTCTTTGTTGTACTTTCTTTCATTTGTAGCTGTACATTCGATTGAGTTGGTATTCTGGCCCATTTACTTTTCAGTAATTCCTTTTTGTACATAGTGTTTTACTTCCTCTTGTACTCTGTGGTGTTTGTTTACTTTTATAAAGGCAATGTATTTCCAGTTATCGGGATTCGCGCCTTTGGTGCTAGTCACCAGCCCCTGGCTTATGGAAGGCGGGCTTGGGGTAGTCACGGCACAGGCCCCGAGGACGGGTCATGACAAATTGGTATTAGAGGAGTTCGTTTCTACCGCAGAACTCAGGACTTTGATCCTTCTTCTATGTGAATCAATAGTGTTAAGGGTATTGAGTGTGGTTCTCAGTCCAGGGAGTCCAGTGTTGGTGCCGCGGCCGACATATCCGTACACCAAGACCCTGACTTCTGATTTCCGACTCAATACACGAAAAAATTGATTTCATGTGTGCTTTAAAAGTTTTCTTTGTGATTACTTTGTATCAGCTCATCAGGTATACTGTATTAACCGTGGCGCAACTGTTTCTTTTCAGGATGGCCCCACGATGGCAGCCAGCTAGGGTTCCGAGCGTTGTGTGGGACGATAGCCCACCGAGCGACGAGGCCTCGGTACAGGGCCCTTTGACAGAATAGGCACTGATGGTACCTCTACCCGCGAGCCACCAATTCTAACAGCCCCAGCTGCTGACGGTGCACGTCGCCTTAGTGCACTGCACAGGTAATAGTGTCAGCGATTGCCCGTGTTCCACGGGGAGACGTACCCTCAGGTAGCCGAGGATTGGATGGAGGCAGTTGTACGAGTTTTCCAATTGGTAGGGACACCAGCTGATCTTATGGTGGTCCTTGCAGTGAGCCTCATGCACGCGACATCAGGTAGATGGTGGAGCTTGATGCTCCAGGTGTACGATGAGGCATCTTTCCTTTGGACATACTTTGAGAGCCTTTTCCGCTCAGAGTTCGTCCCAGCCACCCTCTGTGTGGTGCGCATCCAGGAGCTACGACAGCTGCGGAAGGGCAGCATGATAGTAACCCAGTACGCAGTGATGTTTACCGATCTCTCACGCTATTCCACGGACATGGTACGAGACCCATTCTTCAGGGCCCTAACCTCTAAGCAGGGGCTCAGGAGAGAGATCAGAGATTCAGTTCTTTCTCACAGCATTCCGACACAGACAGGGGTGTTGGAGATAGCCCTCTTAGTGGAGAGTTTCGTTGCTGAGCAGTCTCCAGCAGCCGGACCCACCACTAGCCGGTATGCGGCGTAATTTTCTATAGCGGGCAGTAGACAGATGACGCAGAGGTCCAAGAAGACTAGACCTACAGGTGGTCGACCGCATGACACATTAACATTTGTGCGAGGCCCCCGGGGTGGGGAACAACTTACCATGCGCGGACAGTGTTACTCCTGCGGCGGGGTTGGTCACATGGCTCGTGACTGTCCGACCCTCCATACAGATGACCAACAGATGGACGGAGGACATCGCAGGCAGAGGCAGAGGTTCGATCAAGGCGGACCACAAGGAGTGGGAGACTGAGGCAGGGGAGCTGGTCGTGCAGCTGGAGGTGGACGACGCTTCGAGGTGTTGCCACCACCATCACCAGGAGGTCCACCGCGACCGCAAGGAACAGGTGGACATGGGAGATCTCAGCTTCAGGAAGATGTGTCATATGATCATGGAGCTCCGGGAGTAGATGTACAGGAGAGTGACTAGCTCCAGACCTGGAGACTTTTGTTTATTTTGCTTCTAGCTTGGTTTATGTTTGTTTGTAGATTCTTTGTGTCTTTGTACTTTGATCAGTAGTAATAAAAGATACCTTTCTTGTACTTTGAGTTTAAAAACCTTTTACTTGACCCTCACTTTGAGATACCTATTGGAGGAGACCCAGTGACCACACACTGATTCCGAAAGTGTGACTCAACCCTTGGAGGTGAGAGTAACGGTTGGATCTCTTGGTAGTAGCGTCGAGGACTTACGACGTCATCCTTGGTATGGATTAATATCATCCATGTTGGGATTGACTGTATTAGTCGAAGAACGTGGTTCATCCAGGGGATGAGACCGAATTTCTCTTGTCAGAAAAGAAGAAATCACAGTAGCTCTTGTAGGACTAGAAAAGGTCCATGTCATCCAAGAGTGGATGAGGACAGCTCAGAGCTGGAAAAAGTCTTGTGTTGACAGGAGGTGGAGACCAATAGATTTCGAGGATGGCGACCACGTTTCCCCTATGGGTCTCACCTCAACGTGAGTTATGGAGTTGTGGCCGAGGCGAAAAGTTATCTCCGAGGTTCAACGGACCCTTCTAGATCCTCATCAGGGTAGGCGAGGTGGTTTACCGCTTGACCCACCAACCTCAGTTTCACCAGGTGCGCGAAGACTTCCATTTATATCAACTGAGGAGATACGAGCTCGACCCTTCGCATTTCATCAACAATGAAGAGCTGGACTTGGGCGATGGGGTGACCCTCACGGAGGTTCCAATGGGGACCGTGGAATGACAGGGTCGGATCCTACGAGGACAGTCTATTCCTCGGGTGCACTTTCACTGGAAATATGGGAACCTCTGGGTGAGCACATGGGAGCGGAAGGCTCAGATGCGTGCTCAGTACCCCTTTTGTATCCCAAGTTATTGTTAGAGCTTTACGGGGACGTAAAGCCCTGAGGTGGGAGTAATGTAAAGACCAAGAAATTTCGAGGAAATTTTTTTCATGATTTTCTTTAGAATTTTAGAAGAACAGAGTTTCTGACGGAACCTGATTCCGAGGCCCGGTGTGCCTGGAATCATTTTCCGAAGTGTATCTCAGGTACATTCAGTAAATGAACGAGCGGGTTTTTTTAACTTTTGAAACGGTGCTCGGAATAGAAATCTAAGGGAACCGATGGAATCGCAGCACCGGTAATTTCTTAGAAACACCTATTCTAGAGTTGTGTTTTCTCGGGTCTGGTTTATTTTAAATTTTTGGGATAAGTAAAGAATTAAAATAAAAATGGTGCGACCAATTTTTTATTTTACTTAAAGTTGTTTAACCTAAGCTAAGTGATTGTAGTGGGACCCACAATATCTTACCCACAAGGTAGCATATTTGTGATGTGGGGCCCACACGAGCCCCACCGTTTCCTTTCTTCAACCCCTACTTTATTTGGGTAACACACCAGCACCCCTATTAAGTGGATGTCAACCCTTTTGTTTGTTTTCTGTTTATAAAACGCCACTATTAATTGGGCTGTTTAAACATTTCAATTAATTCATTTAATTGTTTGATTTTTTTTGAATTTCAAAATGCTTGGCTTGAGAAATAAAATAAGACAAACTCTCTTTTTAATAGAGTTGTTGGGTTGTGAAAGGAAGGGACAAAAAAAGCTCTAAGCCATGAAGTTCTTCTTCCTTGACGAAGAACGCGAGGAACTCGAAGAACGCCGACCTTCGACGAAGGTCGAAAAGATCGCTGGATCCTCAGAGATCGACGATACGATGCCAACGAATCTTTTCTCTGCGATGCGACGATCCTACTTCCACAACTCCTTCATCCGTGATGTACAATTCCACGACGAACCTTCAACTTTTTCATCAAGGTAGGGGATTTTGTTTTTGTTCGAGAATACATCCATTGTCGTTCTTCGTGAAACGTTTCCACTTGATATCGATAAACGGGAGGGGGAAAGACCTCACAAACAGGGCTGACCCTCCTCCCTTGTAAGTTGTGTTGATGCAGTTCGAAGGAAACCGGCGCGGTGCAACGACACCGCGCGGGATCATACGACAAGGGTGCGCGGTGTCATCGCGTCGCGCTTGAGAACCTCGGAGACACCATGACCGGAGCAGGGCCACGGAGGAGGGGCACGGCGCCGTCGTGCCGCGCTGGACGGACCAAGGTCACTGCTTAGGTTGCGGCAGAGCAGGGACCGGAGGCCGGTTCTGGGCCGCCGGCTTCGGAGCAGAGGGAACAGCCAATGCCGGTCCCGTGGCGGCAGCAGCCGGCCGGCCGGAGCGGGCCGGCCGGTCAAGGGAGGAGCTGGTGGTTCGTAAAACCTGGCTGGTCAGCTGGGGAAGCCCCCCTCATGGGGGGCCGCGGTTTCAAAACGCGAGGGGCAGCGCCCCCCCCCCCCCCCCCCCCCCCCCCCCTCTTCGCTCGGCCGTTACGACCGAGCGGCCTGACACGCTGGCCAGACCGGGCAGCCCCAGGCCGGGCCGGGCCGGGCCGTGCCCAAGAGGGCCGGACCCAGACCCTAGTCGGGTCGACCAAGATTGGGAGGACCCAGGGGGTATCGGGCTGTGTCGGATCGGGCCCGAACCCCCTACTCCGGGACATCTTTTGGTCTTTTTCCCATAACGTGGGATGCGGACATCCGATCGATGCACCATCAACTGCGATGCGATCCTTGGATCGAGACAGTCATTTCGGTATGTTACACTCAAGTTTTAGGAGGACTTGAGTACGACCTGGTTGGTTCAGATACGAAACCAACCGGGCCCTCGGAGCGGAAACACTTATATCTTGAGCTCCAGACATTTGGTTGACGTGCCATTGACTTTATTGGATTCCTCTTGATAAGACTAAACTTTTGGAATGCTTCGCCTGAGTTTTGGATGCTGTTGGATTATGGTCGGGTTGGATTGTACCCGAAATCCAACCGGGCCCCTGGAATGGAAAAGTTGATAACTTTCAGACCGAACGTCCGTCTGACGAATCGTCAATGGCATTGGTGATCACGTTGAGAAACGGTCCCTATGAGCATACCCTACTAGAGTTCGGGGTACAGTAGAGATACGGCCTTGTTGGTTTGCACACAAAACCAACTGGGCCCCTGTGACGAAAAGGCTACAAACTCACAGACCGGGCGTCTGACTGACTCGCCGTCTGTTGCGTTGAGGCCCCTATGATGAGGCGGTCCTTTGAGATACTTCTTCACGGAACATGGTGATAATTGGAGTATTGACCAGTAGATCGTGGAGCGGACCCTCCCGATGACGAGCTAGTAGAGTGCAGAGACCTAGTAGCTGGTTGAGACTTGACGACTGCTGATCTATCGACTCGGTGTGTTTAGGATAGCCCTGTGGGGAGCGCTTGGTTGTAGCAGAAGACCCATGGAGGAGGAGCGCATGGTTGTAGTGGTAGACCTGCGGTACTCAACAGATGGAGTACCTCTACAGGTTACGAGGGGGAGCGCTTTGTTGTAGCGGAAAACCCACGGCAGAGGAGCACTTGGTTGTAGCGGCAGACCCGCAGTACTCAACAGAAGGAGTACCTATGGAGGCTATGAGGGGTAGCGCTTGGTTCTAGCGGCAGACCCGTGGTAGGAAGCGCTTGGTTGTAGGAGCATGCCCAAAGTTCACGACAGCTGGAGTACTACAGCAGTCCAAGGTTAGTGGGGCGTGCATGGTTGTAGCGGCAGGCCCACTGTACTCGACAGAGGTGGAGTTCTCCAGTATTCGTGGTTTCAACATCATGAATAAAATCCTGGTTGAGTTGAGTCTATGACCTTTGTGTTTACCTCATGATTGAGATGGGTCACTTGATAACTTAGGTATATGTATGGGTATATACCTGGGTAGTTGTTATCTGTTGATTTCATAATCTTTTTGTTTCATCATGATTGAGATGGGTTACTTGATAACTTGGGTATATGTATGGTCATATAACTAAGTACAGGTTATCGGTTCAGATCTTCCTTGTGGTTTTCCTTGTTGGATTTAGTGAGACCTTGAGGGTCTTAGGGTCCCTACTAAGTATCGTTATACTCACCCATGCATGGGCTATTCCCACACCTCGTTGTGTTGGTTGCAGACAACGGGCAACGCAGACAGAGGCCGATTGTTCAAGGATTGGACGGTACCCGGAGGTGGACCTCATGACGAGACAATATCTGGTGGTGGACTTCACGACGAGGCGACACTCAGAGGAGGTTGACGGGAGAGATCATTGTGGAGGCTATCTGTACCTACCCTTTAGGTAGGATCTGTGGTGGATGATCTAGGAGCTGTGCTATCTTTACCTACCCTTCAGGTAGGATCCAAGGAGGACGACCCAGGACCTCCTTCTATCTTCTTCCAGATGCTTGTCTTTGTTGTACATTCTTTCAGTTGTAGTTGTACTTTTGATTGGGTTTGTATTCTGGCCCATTTTCTTTTCAGTACTTCCTTTATGTACTTAGTGTTTTACTTCCGCTTGTACTCTATGGTGTTTGTTTACTTTTTTAAAGGAAATGCCTTCCCAGTTATTGAGATTTACGCCTTTGGTGCTAGTTTCCAACCCCTAGCCTATGGAAGGCGGGTTGGGGTAGTCACGACATGGGCCCCGAGGATGGTTCATGACAAAAAACGTCATTTCATTGATGATTCACAACACATGTTCTATAATTACACGAAAAAAATGATGTTCCACTTAATTGTGTGTGAGAAAGATCATAATTGGTAATATCCTTTCTAAAAAATACTATTTGATTTATTTATACATTTTCATTATATAAAGTGATACGTTGTTCTAAAATCCTAGGTAGAGATTCAATATATTTTTATAATTAAAAAGTAATCCAACTATCTAAAAATACTCAATAGATGATATTAAAATGCATTCTTTCTATATGGACTACGAATTAGATTCCTTAGGGAACCACCTTGGAATAATTTTATGAAAAACATGGGATACCTCCCATGAGGTGATTTCTAGAATGCATGAAGAATGTTTATGGGGATTCATGGCTTATTTTTTCTTTTTAGGTAAACTTCATCCAAATCATATTATGTTAAATTAAATGATTTCTTAGAACTACGTAGGACATGATACTCATTATAATGAGATTCAATGTGGTTCTTAGATAATTTATCTTCCCCCTACCACCTCATGATGAAAAATTACACTATGACTTCTTTTAATTACTTCTATGTGGTGAAATAAACCATTCATAATTTTTCTTTCTCACATTTTGAAATACTCACATGAGATTAGTATTTTTATGAAGGACTCATTACATGGTAAATAATTATTATTTCACATATATTTTAGAATAGACCATGATAAAATGCCTTTTATGATACACAAAAAATAATTTCATAAAGAAGTTAGACATCATGGTTGATGCCTCTTGTAAGGAATAGTATTGTGCAATATTATAGGCCTCGCCTAAGTGAACAATTATCATCCGTGTGGGATTACCACCACACCTCTAATCCAAAATTAGAATTTCCAACATTCCTACAACAAAATAATATGAATTAATTCCAAAATATCCAATCCTCTATCCATCATCAATAATAAACAGTAAATATACAGCCCCTCCGGATATGGGGTAGTCTTACATTGGGATTTTCCCATTCAAGATATACTTATTGGTTGATTCATATGATCACGAGAATCATTTACACGTATGTATCTAAAAATCGATGTCCTACTAAAACAATTCAATGGAAACAATACCACCACTACATTTTGGTTAGGCTTGCTTGGTGAGTTTATTATTCATGAAATATTTGATTCTTCATTCATTCCATCAGAAGATATATGTTAACGCCTATGTTCCCAATCTTGGACCAACAACATCCAACATTAGAAATAATTACCCCTTGTACTTCTGGGTCCTATATATATAGAGATTTTCATATTCATGATACACATTTTTCATGATTCATTCCATCAAAGGATTTGTAGTGACTCATTGATCTCAAATTGTGGGTATATATGAATCCTGAATCTGTCTCACTATGCATAAATGTGTTTGGCCTACACTAGGATATTTCATTAAATAACTATGTTTCTCTTCATTCCCACCAAAAAATTAATGATATGGATACTGAAATTCAAAATTTTTGGTCTAGAATACCCCTATAATTGTACATGGTATGGATTTATACCTAAACCAATATAATACCCATTATGAAAGGGAATAAAATATCTCCCAGATATCCCTTGTTTCCCACATTTTTATGGATAATGTGACCTTAAGGAACCAAAAAACCCACTATACCCTACACAAAAAAAAGATATATCTTATATTAGAAACATGTCATAGTTAAATGATGTGAAACAGATTTAAAAATGGTCTTTTCATTGTTCATATAACCACCACATAGAGTTTTGTTCAAAATAATTACATATTTAATTCGATCTCCATGAAATATTCTCAATACTAGAAAGTATAGACATTATGTATCTCAAAAACTTTTGAATGTTGAATTCTCGATTAAACAATATCATATGATCGATATCATAGTTAACATAAATAGTTGTTTTAGATGATATCTTTATAATGAAACCCCATGGGACACGGTATCCCTTTCCATTATAAAATCTCTATAACAAACTGGAAACAAGGAATGTTTCATCCATTCATAATGTTTTTTCTCTTGAAGGCCCCCACAAAATCAAGTAATAAATAACTTAACCATATGAAACATTATAGGATTCAATATGTATCAATAGATGACATGTAAAAAAAGGATCCATATTCTAATTTACTCATATTTTTTTGGGATACAATTTATACATTAATAATCAATACTATTAATGTGTATTTATAAAATCCCAATGTTATGCACCTCTGCATCAAACCCACTATAAAAGAATGATTATATTATAATATCTTTTGACCCTTCCATATTAGGGTATAATATTCTGTGAGGATAGAATTACTATATCCCCTATATATGAGTCAAATTTATATATTGAGATCTCTTTAACTGATTTTATTATAGAATGGTTCCTTTACAAGCAGTATTTATAGGTAAACATAGGGAAACCCACTATGAAAGCTTATATAACCTCTATTTAAATATGGATTAGTTGTACAAGATTAATCTTCTAGTGAATGATTCATATCTATATATGGAATGCTTCATAATGTGATAATTATATGTAAGAAGAGATATATTATATGGATATCATTCAATAAGAATGTTCAAGGACAAAAGATTCTTCCTATATATAAATTCATCCATCTAGTGAAATGTTTTCCCAAGGAATTCTTGCACAAATCTACTTACATTTCCATTTCCTTACAATGTAATGTTTAACTAAAAGGAAAATTTCGTTTTTATATGATGTTAAACTGTTGAAAAAATTTGTACCCACTAAATAGTGTTAAAATGCGCAATTCATCGCCAACCATAATTCACTATCAATGAACCAAAAGAACCTGACCCTAATAAACATGATCTCAGTTTGATTTATTCATCTCTAATACACCTCATCCCATTAATCGCACTTCATATACTGAGAACCATGGATTTATACAATTATTTAAAGGCCTTTATAAAGGATATATGTTCTCTCAGGGTGACTGTATGAGATATGAAATGAGAATTAGACCCACCATATAGATACATCATGTCCCTACAGGAAGGGATTTTCAATCTATATATTCCTAAAATCATAGTGGAATAACTCAACACATTTTTATATTTTGGATCATTCAAGGCATGATTGTACCAATAAAATACTCATGACATGATAACCATGAGCTGTGATTTATGACATTATCTACTCCTGATCAATTGTATGGTGGAGTAATCATGAAATTTGGTACCCTAATTTGGATATTAAAAAGAATTACTATCAAATAAGCTTAACATGAATCATGACGGTAATCCACATGAACATTAGTAAATCTTATTTGACCGATAAAATTAGACTTCAATGATATAAATTTCATGAACGTAATCTAAAATTGAAGTAGACAGAAAACATTTTAGGATGAAAACATGAAAAGTTAATCATGATAAAAACTCATGTCTTTGATCACTAAACACTTCATCTCTGGTATTAGTAAAATGTATTTTCATAAATTAACAAGGAATAAAGCTTCAAGAGACCACATTGTCTCCATAATAATAGTTTTTCAATTCTCATTGGACAAAAAGTCTCGAATAATGTTACGTTAATGGTCTGTGGAATCCCCTTGTCATGATAATATGTTCTCTAGATGGAGACATAACATTTATTATTCCCAAACCCATTATGAGTTTAAATCATTCCATAAGACAACATTGTGTCTTTCAAGTCTAAGATGACACATCAAGTTCCTCATATTGATACTCAAATCTTGGTTCACCATAGACCCTAGGATTCCATGCTTTTGGAACATCCATATAGAATACTAGTTTTAGGGGTTGGTTTATCAAAATAGATCATTTGGCCTCAGGAGGCCCCCATACAACTTTGAGTTATTTTCATGAACATGTATAATAATATAGGCTCCCTCCAACCCCAATGGTTTTCCTATACCCATCAATTACCACCCCCAATGAAGTATAATATTCCCATTACATGACTTATAGTCTCTTTAACTAGTATATTCATGTAGATTCAAAATAATTGATATTATTTCATTGTATTTCATATCAATTCTAAAAAAAGGTTAAATTCCATTCTCAATTCTCTTTGACCCTCATGGAATGACTCCAATTTATAATGTGAAGCCCCTTAGCTACCTAACATAAATACAATCACTCATAGGGGCCCAAAAACTTCTTTGGATAGAATTCAATCTTCTTATAACATCATAATATTGATTTTTGAGACATCAAAAATCATTAATGGACCATTTAAACTAATGTGGATCCCCTTTTATTGACCATATATGTAATACCTTTGAGATCAAGGACAATTTATTCAGACATAAAAACTAGAGGCAAAAGGTCTATTTTATAAAGGAACATTTCTCTATATTTTCCCCTATAATAACATTTATTAATATACTAAATTAGTATGTTTTTCTTCCTCAATGATATTCGCTCCACAATCCATATTCATTGAATCCAACATTTTGGTTTTGAATTCTGCAACATTTATTCCAATTATAAATTTAAAATCAGCTTCTATAAAAAATATTTGGTCCACCAATGTCATATACAAAATCATTCATGGCCTAGGAAAGGGAGTGGGGAAACACTTACAGGACTATGAATTTAGTCCTTATAGATCTATGAATAAGGGTATCTAAAATAAGAAATAAAATCAAATACAAGGGAGACCTAGAAGCATTGTAGAAGAACCCATCTCCTTTTTGTGTTTGAGAAATCCTTACAATTTCTTCCTGATTCAATAATAATTAATCATGTCCTTGAATAATGTCATTATAATACATATCATTTCATTTCCATACCAAATAATATTAAATATAATGAAATATGAACTCACCAAAAAACATTAAAATGATTTGATGATTTACTTACCACAAGGAGATAAACTAAATAGGAAAAATATTTACTGTATAAAGATAAACATCATAGATTACATAAATTATACATGAGATTAAACTATATTGAATACTTATTTTCCATACCACACTAAATATAACAAAGAATATTAATTAATGAACAATTTATTACTAGTAGTTGAAGGTCAAATAAATAATACCCTATAATAATGAAATGTAAGGTAATATAAATATGAGGATAAACTATACCACAAAATTTTTAATGTTTTCAATACCACAAAAAATACAATTTACAAAGAGTTAATTCACTATATCATGCAAACCTTAAAATGGAATGTTGGTAAAAATTAAATTCTCTACTCAATGGACATGAATTATTTTGTGATCCAGTAAATATTAATCACTAATAAAATTAAAAAAACAAAAATATTTAGTCCAAAAACAAATAAAATTCAATACAATCAAAAATTCAATTAATCACATTGGTAGACTTAATAATAAAAATATTAATAAATCAATGAGACATATAAATTAAAGGATGAAAATTTTATGTATATCATTACCATTCCCTATATAAAAGAAAGTTATGCCTACTATGTTCACTAACATAGAAAGATTGTAACATCCCATGTAAATAAAGGATATGAAATTTTCATATTTATCCATATTTGTGAATAAAATTTTAATATTAATTTAAAGGGAAAGCATTTCTCGATGGTGTACCCAATACGCAACAACGAGTTTCATGGAAATCTTACATTGAACTCTAATAATAAAATAATATTATTTTAAATGGTAGTTAATGCCTAGCCATTGTAATGGAGGGAATGAACATAACTAAATAAAAAATGATTATATATGTTTGTAAAATATTTTTACTTTTATCCAATAAATGTTAGAGGCTAAAAACGCAAATGAATCCAATTTTAAGCATAAATCTTCTAATATTTTTTAAAAGGTCGATTAAACTCCTTTTGAGGGAGAACCCTTTTTTAAATATACTTTTGACAATTTTATATGTTTTATTTGACTAAATAAAATCCTTCTTTAGAATCTGGACATCAAAATTTTCATTATGTAAATTTTTGTTATTTTTTCAGATAAAGTTCATTTTTAGTGAAAATGTTGTATTTTAATTCAAAACCTCCTTTTAATCTAATTTATTTATATGGATAGATTATCTTTTTAATTGGGTTTAATGTGTAATTAAAATAAATATTTACCATTTAATCCAATGGTGGTCATTTGAATTAATTTCACTTTAAAATTGAAAATACACAAGTGTCAATCTTTTAATAGATTTTGTTTCTTAAAAACACGATAATTGTTTTGACAATGGGAATTAATAATTAAAATAATTAATTAAACTTATATGTTTTGAATTTTCTAAAATATACAACATTTTTTAATTCGGAATATCAAATATAGCTTACGGTTAATTTTTGTTATTTTTCTGAGAAACTTCAATTTTTGATGAATAGTGATACCACTAAGTGGTAGTTAAAAAAATGATTTTTTGATGAAATGAAAATTTGCCACCTCTGTGATTTGAATTTCGAAAATCGAATATACATGGTTGTCATTAGGATGTAAAATGTGGTTCAATGGGCTAAAAATATTTTCTGGTGAATAGTAACTTTTAAGTTTTATTAATCATGATTAAAGGTAATTAGGGTAATTTAAAGTAAAGATAATGTTATAATAATATAAAATTTCCTTGACATATGTCCTGCCCTTATTTTATGAGTAATGGATGACCAAGACAATCGATGGGTCAATTTGGGGACCCCATGGAGCCACTTGGATAAGAAAATGACATTAAAACCATTTTATTTAAAGTTGAAATTAAAATGTCACAAACATGTATTGTTTTAATAAAAAATATTTACATGGGGTTATATAAGTCTTATTTTTTACTATAAATATTAATTGGAAAGATAAAATGATTTCATACATCGTATTATTTTCTTTATAATTTTTATTCATTAAATAAATTAGTTTATATATGACACCATGATGATGTGGCGATTACCTCATAGATGAATGATTTAAATAAAATGAAAATATAATGTAAAATCTAATAAATAAACGTGTCAAAAACCTATTGGATGGGGGGATTTATAACCCTTATCAACTTATACTCTAAATATATAATTGTGGGACCTTTTATATATGAAAATCATTTTATAATAAAGTTACCTTTCAAGACATTCCAAGAGTGCCCCTCCTCCCTCTTATAAATAGCCCCCACCTCTAGCTCCTAACCCACACCTCTCATGCCCTTGGCTCATCAAACCTATGCTCATATTGTCTCTCCTAATCCCTCCCTTACTCCTAGAAGCCCATCTTTTGGATGAAGTCTTTCCAAAGAAGCCTTTGAGCTCAAATCAAAAAGAGTTAGCCGATTTAAAGGTAAAGTCTTCCCTAGTGTTCTTTTGTTTTTTTTTGCTTCTCCAACCCCCTAAAATCTTCTTATTACTTTTTTTGTAACAACACCAGTATCTTCAATATAATTGGATATTTTTTTGAGAAGGATTCTAGCTACACTAACACACACCTCCATCTAATGGTTAATGAACATATTGTTTCTGTGGTTGGCGAATATCTACCTCACGAAACGATGATTGTTCAATATTCTTCTAAAACCTTTCATAGTGGCCATTAAGAAGTCACTATATTTATATTGGATATATTTTTTTTCTATATTCTTCTGTATTTTACTTTTATGTTATAACTTTATGGTTTCCATTATGGGTAAACACGATATCTTCATTTTAGGAAGTGCGGACTACCACCCCCTCAAAGTTATTTGATTCGTTAATGCCATATGTGGGACGTATAAAGGAAGGTGTTTATGATTTTATATATTATATTATACAAGAATTATAATATACCTTTATATAATTAAGATTTCATTCCATTAAATACGAAATAGAAATGAAAGTAGCGTTCATGAGTACGTACGGTTTACCGTCTCCATGAACGATGCATTTCATTTCTTACCTCTAAATGTTATGTAATATTATAAATGAATGTATATACTGGATATATATGATATATATGATATCTAAATCATGAATATAATTCTGGATATAATGTATATTTTATCAAATGAACAACATGTAATAATAAGAAGTTTATTTTTGGCTCAAGTACCAAAGATTGACAAAACAACCATTATTAACTTAAATAAGTACATAATGTTCATAACAGGGTAATAAGTTATATAAAAGGAATAATTATCTCTAAAAAGGTTCCTAAGAATGTATAAATTAACTCTAGTTTATTATTGAGGAGGTTAAATAATGATCGAGTCAAGTCGGACACGAGGAAAGGATCCTTCCTCTCTATTTCTTTTTAAGTACTCTCTTTTATGTAATTTCTTTTAAGCTCGTCTCTATTATTCTTGGGGATGTTATTTTATATTCCTAATACTATAATTTTTATGTTCATATTATGAGAGACCCTATTTTATCTCATAAATCTATTTTTGGATGTTTAAAGTGGCGTCGTTAGGCTGTCGATTTTTCGTAAGGGATTTTTCATCTCACTTTTATTACCATGAGATTTATGCTACATTTTCCACCATTTCCTTTGAGTGGTGTATGTACTGGACATTATTCTACTCTTTGTGTAATATAATTTCGTTTTTGGGTATTTACATAAAATTTCTATAGTCCTTCTTTCATGAGGTGTACATTTCGGAAGTTACCCAATTCGGTAAGGGAACCTTTCACCCTTCTTTTTTTAAAAGACTTATTTTGTTATGTCTTTTAATTTACATCTTATTATGTTGGGATATGTTATTATATATCCTTATTGATTTAGATTTTATGTCCATGTGATGAGATAACATTTTCTCTCTCATCAACTAATTTTCTGAATTTTAATGTGATGCTGTTAGGCTGTCGAATTTTTGCAAGGGAACTTCTTAACTCAATTTCAATTCATTTGGTTAAACCTCTATTTCTTGATCATGTCATAATATGAATATGTTTGGATGACCTATGATTTTTTTACATTTAATACCCTATTTTATTGGGTGTATTTATATTTGTCTCACATAATCATGTAATTGATTTATCCTTAATCTAAGGATACTGACATTGTATGGGACTTCGTCTCAATCTCTTTTCATTGAGGCATATTTTTTTCTAATACAAGAATTTATTTTATACACTTTATAAACCCCTTTGAGTTCTACTTTTTTTCAAAAATAATCTTCTCTATAGGAATCATTTTACTAAACGACAGAAATTATCATTCTTTTTAATGTATGCGGTGACATCGACTTTTTCACTGCGGTGAGTATTATTTTATATTTGGCTTCCTCAACAAGCCATAATATTTTTTAAAAGTAAATAAATATCATATACTCTTTTATGTATTTTGGTATTGAAAATGGTTTTGATAATGGATTTGTTATATCAATATATTTAAGTGATATATGGTGCATGAATTGTGGAAATGTTTTCTTTCCTTTATAATTGTTTTATGTGTTATGATTTTATAATGGTACTTGGACATTGGATGGGTGGTTACATGATAAACCAAATGACGGGTGGTTCCATGAATACTAGGAGGGGTGGTTACGTTATAACCTCCAATGCATTGTGTATGGAAGTCGGCTGTATGGGTATTCTATGTAGTGATATGTGTGGAAGTCGACCGTATGGTTATTCCATTTAAGTATGTTTATGTCCCAAGTTACCTTTATATGTTATGTGTTATTTATATGGGTTTTATGGTAATATTTTGGTTACAAAAGGGTAAGTAATTATATTTTATTCTTTGATGAATATTTACTACTTCTTAAAGGTGAAAAGTATTACTTTGATAAAGTATTCATGGTTTACTTGATGTTTTGAAAAAACTAACAGTTTCCCTTCTTTTTGTATCCTTTACTGAGCTTTTTATGCTCACCCCAAGTTTTTGAATTGTTTTTCACAGGTCATAATGTGGAATAGGGTCAAGTAAGGGATCAAGGAAAAGTAATGCTATCTTAAACATGGAACTAGACATGACTCTTTTTTTCAAGAGTTCATGTTTTGTAAAAAAAATGGAAACTATGTAGAAGTGTCTACTTTGTAATCTTTTGAGATGTAATAGTTCTGTCCTAATTCTCAAAAACTCTAAACCTGAAAATATATTCAATTTGAAATATTCATTTAATTCAATATCATGTGTGGTTTAAAACCGGGGACTTATAGTTTGTTTCAAAGGTCTGTTTAGATAACTTTAGAGGATAGGGTATTCTTTAAGCATAAGTGACATTACCATAATTTCTAGGATTTCAGAAAGATTCATAGTTTTTAGATAAAGTGAATGAGTAAGTATATCTTAGTGTACATCTTCCTCATTAGTGAATGATGATTTTGTTGATATACTCACACTTACATTTTTGGTTTTAGTAAATGGATGGTTCTAGTAGGAACCAAAGTGAAAATGGGTTTGAAGGAAACTATTGTGATTTATTGATTATGAGACTGGATGAAATGGGGGATTCAATGGGGAATCTCATGGTTATTATAAACCAATTATCAAGGATTCCTGATTAACCACTAAAACCTTGGTGAATTCTCTGATGCATCATGTATGAGATAACCAACATGATGTGGAAGTTAAGGTAATAATTATGATGGTAACCATTAGGGTTTATATGATCCTTACTTTTGAGGTAATTATGGGTTACGATACATTATGATGGAAAATGAAAGGCATGAGATAAACTTGAGGTTAAATTATGTTATGGTGTTTTTTGAATATTTTTTCTCTTTTTGGGGAATGTTATAAGAATTATGTAGTTCTGGAAAAAGGACAACACGTAGACCGTGTGACAACCCGTCGCATCGGACGAAGCTTTGGGAATAAAACCCACAACCAAAGTGCGACAGTTATTTATAGCCTACCACTGGGCTATGTGAAGTCCCCAGTTAGTTTGACTAATTATTTTTAGTTAGATGATATTATGAATTAAGAATAATTTTATTTTGGGTTATCTATGGAAATGATTAACCTATCAGGGAGGATATGTGATTAGGTTAATTGATTTTCAATAAGAGTCTTTAATAGTAACTGATTTTATTTGGAGATAAATGTTATGATTTATCTTGGAAGACTATGTGATTAAATCCTTCAATTATTTGGGTTTTAATTTTTAGTGTGGTTTACTTGAAGAGTTTTATGTACAATTGTTTGTTGAATGGTCTTTATTGAACATTGGGTTTTGTTGGAAAACTTTTCGAGATGAAGAAAATATTTTTTATAATGGATTATCCTTGTTGTGGATTATCTAATCTTGTTCTAACAATTTTAGTTTTGGTTATGGTCAATAGACATGGGAAATATATAGTTATCTTTTTTGGATTAGGTGATTCTCTAGAAGTTGATTATATCTCTCTGAATGTGAACAAGTCATCCTAAATACTCATCTTTTGGAGAAAATATGAGTTTGTGTAAGGAATCTAGTAAGAGATGAAAGTCAACATGAAAAGTAAGAATGTTTCCTTAGGATTTAGTTAATATCATAAATAAATTCCTCAATGAAATTTAACATAAAACAAAAATGTTGTTTGTTAATTTTTCCTAATGGGGAATCAAATACCGTTTAACCCATCACAAGTTTGTGATTTCCTAGTGGTTAACTTTCTCCTAAACATTTTTTCTATCACTCTCCATTAGAACATGAACCTTTGTTTTATCTTCCATGTCCATGTTTTTATTTTTAGAATCCTAGTATGGGTTAACTTGGGTGACCTTTATACTTCTCTCTCTTTATTTTAAAGTGATAGTTTTACTGACTCTTATTCTGATGTGGGACTTTCAATGATGCTTCCAAGCCCAAATTTAAAATTGTGAGGACGCAATTCCCAATAGGCGGAGAGGAGGCAATATCCTAGGTAAATAAAGGATATGAAATTTTCATATTTTTCCATATTTGTGCATAAAATTTTAATATTAATTTAAAAGGAATTCTATGCTCGATGGTGTACCCAATACACAACAACGATTTTCAGGGAAATCTTACGTTGCACTCTAATAATAAAATAATATTATTTTAAATGGTAGTTAATGCCTAGCCATTGTAATAGAGGGAATTACCAGAACTAAATAAAAATTGATTATATATGTTTGTAAAATATTTTTACTTTTATCCAATAAATGTTAGAGGCTTAAAACGCAAATGAATCCAATTTTAAGCATAAATATTTTAATATTATTTAAATGGTCGATTAACCACCTTTTGATGGAGAACCATTTTTAAAATATAATTTTGACAATTTTATATGTTTTATTTGACAAAATAAAATCCTTCTTTATAATCTGGACATCAAAATTTAATTTGTGTAAATTTTTGTTTTTTTCCGATAAAGTTCATTTTTAGTGAAAATGTTGTATTTTAATTCAAAACAACCTTTTAATGTAATTTATTTATATGGATAGATTATCTGTTTAATTCGGTTTTACGTGTAACTAAAATATATTTTTACCATTTAATCCAATGGTGGTCATTTGAATTAATTTCACTTTGAATTTGGACAAAAACAAGTGTCAATCTTTTAATAGATATTGTTACTTAAAAACACGCTATTTTTTGACAACAGGAAATAATTATTAAATTTATTAATGAAACTTATATGATTTAAATTTTGTAAAATAGACATAATTTTTTAATTTTGAATATCAAATATATCTTAGGGTGAATTTTTTGTATTTTTCTGAAAAAACTTCAATTTTTGATGAATAGTGAAACCACTAAGTGGTAGTTAAAAAATTGATTTTTCATTTAAATGAAATTTTACCACCTCTGTGATTTTAATTTCAAAATTCCTACATACATGGTTGTCATTATGATGTAAAATTTGGTTCAATGGGATGAAAATATTTATTGCTGAATAGTAACTTTTAAGTTTTATTAATCGCGATTAATGGTAATTAGTGTAATTTAATGAAAAGATAATGTTATAATAATATAAAATGACCTTAAAACATGTCCTACCCATATTGGATGAGTGATGGCCGTCCAATAAAATCCATGGGTCAACTTAGGGACCCCATAGAGCCACTTCGGTAAGAAAATGACATTAATAACTTTTTATTTAAAGTTAAAATAAAAATGTCACAAACATGTTTTGTTTTAATAAAACAATTTTTACATGGGGTTATACAAGTTATATTTTTGAATACAAATATTCATTGGAAATATAAAATTATTTACTACATCATAGTTGTTTTTTTATAATTTTTAGACATTAAATTAATTTATTTATTTATAACACCATGGTCATACAACGAGTACCTCATTAATGAACCATTTAAATAAAATTAAAATATAATGTAAAATCTAAGACATACACTTGTCAAAACCTGTTGTATGGGTATATTTATAACCATTATAACCTTATCCACGAAATATATAATTGTGGGACATTTGATATCAGAAAATAATTTATAATAATGTTACTTTTCAAGACATTCCAAGAGTGCCCCTCCTCCCTCTTATAAAAGGCCCCCACCTCTTCCTCCTTACCCACACATCTAAAGACCTTGCATCATACAAACTCTTCTAATTTTGTCTCTCTACATCCCTCTATTACTCCTAGAAGCCTCACTTAGGGCAGATGTCTTTCCAATGATTCCTTTGAGCTCAAATCAAAAAGACTTACCCGATTTAAAGGTAAAGTCTTCCCTAGTGTTCTTTTGTATTATTTTGCTTCACCAACCCTCTAAACTCTTTTTATTACTTTATTTTGTAACAACAAAAGTATCTTCAATATACTAGGATGATGTTATGAGAAGGATTCTCACTACACTAATACACACCTCCATCTAATGGTTAAAGAACATATTGTTTCGGTGGTTTCCGAATATCTGCCTCACGAAACGGTGATTGTTCAAAATTATTCTAACAACATTCATGGTGGCCATTAATATGTCACAATATTTATATATGATATATATTATGATTATGTTTTCCATATTCTTCTGTATTTTTCTTTTATTTCATGCCTTTATGGTTTCCATTATGGGTAAACACGGTATCTTCATTTTAGGAAGTGCGGACTATCGCCCTCTCAAAGTTATTTGATTCGTTAATTCCATATATGCGATGTATAAAGGATGGATTTTATGATGTTTTATATGATATTATACTGGAATAATAATACAGATTTATATCATTATTATTTCATTCCATTAAATTTGAACTAGAAATGAAAGTAGCATTCATACGTATGTACGGCGTACCGTCTCCATGAACGGTGCATTTCATTTCTTACCTCTAAATGTTATGGTATATTATTAATCCATGTATATACTAGATATATATTATATATATGATATCTACATCATGAATATAATTATGGAAGTAATGGATATTTTACCACATGATCAACTTGTAATTATAAGAAGTTTATTTTTGGCTCAAGTACCAAAGATCGACAAAACAACCGTTATTAATTTAAATAAGTACATAATGTTCATAACATGGTAATACGTGATATAAAAGGAATAATGAAATTGAAAAATATTCTTAAACAAGTAGAAATTAACTCTAGTTTATTATTCAGGAGGTCAAAGAACGACCGAGTCAAGTCGGACACGCGGTAAGGGATCCTACCTCTCTCTTTCTTTTTAAGTACTCTCTTTTATGTAATTTCTTTTAATATCATCTTTCATATGTTTGGGGATTTTATTTTATATTCCTCATAATGTATTGTTTATGTTAATATTATGAGATACACTATTTGATCTCATAAATCCATTTTTGGAAGTTTTATGTGGCGCCGTTAGGCTGTCGAGTTTTCAGAAGGGATTTTTCATCTCACTTTTATTCCCATGAGATTTATGCTACATTTTCCAACATTTCCTTTGACTGGTGTATGTACTGCCCATTATTCTACTTTTTGTGTAATATACATTCGTTTATGGGTATTTAAATCAGTTTTGTATAGTCCTTCTTTCATGGGGTGTACCTTTCGGAAGTTACCCAATTCGTTAAGGGAACCTTTCACCCTCCTTTTTTTAATACTTATTTTGTTATGTCTTTTAATTTATATATTATTATGTTGGGATATGTTATTCTATATCCTTATTGATGTATATTTTATGTCCAAGTGATGAGATACCATTTTCTCTCTAATCAAATAATTTTCTGAATTTTAATGTGACGCTGTTAGGCTGTCGAATTTTTTCAAGGGAACTTTTTAACTCAATTTCAATTATTTGGGTTAAACCTATATTTCTTGATTATGTCATACTATGAGTATGTGTGGATGACCTCTGATTGTTTTAAACATAATACTGTCTTATATTGGGTGTATTTATATTTTTCACACATAATCATGTAATTGATTTATCCTTAACTTAAGGATACCGACTATGTATGGGACTTCGTCTCAATCTCCTTTCATAGAGGCATATTTTTTTCTAATACAAGACTTTATTTCATACGCTATATAAACCCCATTGAATTCTACTTTTATTCAAAATGAATCTTTACTATATGAAGTGTTTTACAAAATGACAAAAATTATGTTTCTTTTTAACGTATGCTATGAGAACGACCTTTCCGCCGCCGCGAGTATTATTTGATTTTTGGCTTCCTCAACAAGCCATAATATTTTTTAAAATTAAAGAAATACCATATAATCTTTTATGTATTTTGGTATTGAAAATGGTTTTGATAATGGATTTGATATGTCAATATATTTAAGTGATATATTGTGCTTGAAATGTGGAAATTTTTTCTTTCCTTTATAATTGTTTTATGTGTTATGATTTTATAATGGTACATGGACATTTGATGGGTGGTTACGTGATAAACCAAATGACTGGTGGTGCCGTGAATATCAGGATAGGTGGTTATGTTATAACCTCTAATGCATTAGGTAAGGAAGTCGGTAATATAGCTATTCCATGTAGTGATATGTGTGGATGTTGACCATATGGTTATTCCATTTAAGTATGTTTATGTCCCAAGTTACCTTTATATGTTATGTGTTCTTTATATGGATTTTATAGTAAACTTGTGGTTAAAAAAGGGTAAGTAATGATCTTTTATTCTATAAATATAAAATACTACTTCTTAAAGGTGAAAAGTATTACTTTGATAAAGTATTCATGGTTTACTTGATGTTTGGGAAAACAAAATTTTTCTTTTCTTTATGTATCCTTTAATAAGCTTTTAATGCTCACCCCATGTTTTTGAAATGTTTTTCATAGGACATAATGTGGAATAGGGTCAAGGATGGGATCAAGGAAAAGTCATGTTGTCTTAAACATGGAAATAGACATGAATATTTTTTTCATGAGTTCATGTTTTGTAAAAAAATGGAAACTATGTAGAAGTGTCTACTTTGTAATCTTTTGAGATGTAATAGTTATGTCCTAATTCTAAAAAACTCTAAACCTGAAAAGATCCTCAATGTAAATTATTCATTTAATTCAATATTAAGTAATTTTTTAAGGCTGGGTCCTTATATAGATAGTAGAACATTCTCCCTCAATGAAATATATGAAAAAAAACATATTTCCAAACTAGGTAATCTAATTAAAAATGTTTAGGTTAAATATTTTATGAATCACATGGATATCAAGACTCATCAACAATTATCTTGTGTAATATGTTCTGATTAAATATTCAAATCTTGACCTCTTGGTTTAAATGGAGTTATAATTAATGTGGGTATCACAAAAGATCCATGAGACATCATATCATTATAAATTCATCTAACTCAAGAAAGAAATAAATTTATAAATCAATATATCAATTGAAAAAAAAAACATTTCACAATATCCTGAAAAAGGATCAATCTATACATACATAAGCATATCCCATGAATTAAAATACAATGTCAGATTCATGAAACTAATATCAAATCATAACATGTCTTCATTGGTGTCCTTTAAATATGTATATTTCTACATAATGGAGGAAATGTATTAGCATAACTAATAAATTTAAATAGTTTTATCATCTGTGATTTTCTTCAAGGCCTCCCCCTATAACAGATTATATAATGGATTTTTATATTAGGTTAATAAGACCATGTTCCTTCAATATATATTTCCCTGATATTTCCTCCACATTATGTAATAAATATTTATATTCATTGATAATGAAAATTTATATAGTAATCATCTTTTTTAAAACATAATAACACAGACCTTATCTCATTGATTTATTCCCTCTAGCGAGTGTTGGGAATCGTCGTTCCTAACCTCATATTAACTTCGTTTTACTAAAGACAAAGCCTCTTCCACTAACACCATTAATTCAACATCTATAGTTTTCTCCCATATATATATTTCTTCCACTAACTAGGAATGAAGAGAGGTATTGTCAAAATAAACCTAATAAAAGGTGGTAAACATAAATCTTTTGTTTCCTAGTAGGGAATTCACCTATTCCGTGGAGCCACTAAAATTTATGTACAATTCATAATCCTTAGTAACAACCTAATTATAAAATAACTTCATTCATACATTTTTTCTTAAATGAGGTTAAATATTGGGATTTTAATGTATTATGTGGCTATTCCATTGTGTTAAGGAATCATCTTCATTGACAATGAAGACGTGTGTATGGATCCATCCTATGTATTGGTGGACTTGTTTAGAGGAATTTCAGAGGAAGAAGAGACCATAAGATTAGTTATATGAGGTTTCGGTACAATAATAAGATGTGTAAAGCATTAATCAGTTAGTTTATAGATGGTTTGATTCCATCTAATAAGAAATATATTTGATTTATCATTGTAATATATATTTCAAATTTTCTTAAAAGGAAATTTTATTTCTCCATGACCATATTTGTGTGATGAGGAAGCACCCACTTATGATGAGTGGCCTTGTTTAACCATTAGTGTTTTCTCGATCATCATACATCACTATGTGATACTAAGTGTAAAATGATAGAAATAAATGTATGAATTAATTTTAAAAATTGAACTGGTTTTATGATTTTTTTAAAAGGTCCATATTCATTGATTAATACCTTTGTGATTTATAAATTAACAGTGTATTGGGTATAGTAATTAGTTTCCTAAATTAATTTATTTTCATATTCTTGATAAAAGGGAACGACCACTAGAACATCATTAGTAGGTTCCAGAATTAACTGAGTCAAAGATAAAGTTGTCTCTACATCTTGATAGTCCACTATTAGTAGTGATGGTTCAACTAGAGTAATAAATTCTCACCCACATCCAAGTGAGCATATATATAATCCTATAAGTAGATTCACTATTTTACTTCAAATTATTTAAAAAACCAAAAATGTTAATATATTTTTATAATGTTTTGAAATAATATGGTGAAACACTTACATGATGATTCTGGTGGAGAGGAATCAAACAATCCAATGTGACTCATTTTTTACTTTTCCTATCAATTGAAGGGCCCGTTGAAGGTGCTGAGGTCAATGGTTTTGAGGATGGAATATATGAATTTGAACATTGCGATTCATTAATTATTATAATATCCACCCTCATCATAGAAAATTCCCCAATGGAAACCTCCAAAATAGTTACATTGACACTGATCGACTCATCATCAACATTTGTACCCTTAGGAGAATATATCATTGATGGAGAGAGTGACTAGTCCCCTATATATTCATACAATGTCAATAAAAAATCCAAAGACATCAATATGGTCATAATGAAACCATGGCTATTTGATTATGGTGGAAAAACATTTCCCACCACATTCTCAATGTTGGGATGACCGTTTTCCTTCGTAAAAACCTCCAAATTTTCCAATTACACCATAAAAAACTCCAATGGAGAGTTTTAGATCAAAAACCTTGAAATTACCAATGTCTTATAATGCATCAAAGAAAATAGTTGATCACATAATGTCAGAAAATTAATGTTTCACATTCAGGTAAAGTAACATTAGAAAAGAATTCCAAATATATCTCAAATGGGTAAACTATTACCCATAGCATAAGGTTTCAGTTATCTCCCACAAAGATCAACCATATCTTAAATGTGGTGCTAAATATTACACAAGAAGTTAATTAACTCATAGGTAGTAAACTCACCAGAGTCTAGGGAGTTTAATCTTTTATTCCAATGAAACTAATGGTTAACATTTCACTTCTATCTAGTGATTTTCATATAATATCATCTAACATTTAGAAAGACACCATTTATTCCATAGTATTTTTTTTTAAAATATGTGGAAATATCACAACTTTGGAACTCATATGGATAATTTCCATTTTAGATATGGTTGTATCTAGATATCATCATAATTTTAGAATAAACCACAATAATCATCATATGAGAGAAATTATATCTAGACCAAAGTATCTACCTTTGTAACAATCATGTAGTACGTGGGAGTACCCATTAGATCATTCTCGTATATAATAAAAATGGGGGTAAGAATTTTTTTTAAATACATTATAACTAAATACTTATTTCACAAGGTTAATACCATCTATATAATATTCTTCCAAAACTATGGGAATAATGGGAACCCTCCTGAAAAGAAATAATATATTCTCATGTGTCAAAACAGAAACCAATGGGTCTCAATCAACCACTACACCAATCTAGATTCCATAGTCTAAGGTCTGAAAACAAGCACTGAAGGAATAACTAGAATATGAGATAATGTCCTTATGTATATGTACCCACTCTCCACACCTTATAAATGCTTAAGTAGGGAATAAAAGATAAAATATGAAACATCTAGATAAATAACGACACATGAAAAAACATTATAGGTATATCAATGAGTATGATAGTATAAAATTAATTGTAATGGGGAAAATAAACACCAAAATAGAAACACATCTCATCCAATGATATGAAAAGAAAAATGTTGTGAGATGAAATCTCCAATTATACATTTTTTAACAAACTTATGTGAAAAAATTACCATGTACGCCTAATATCTTATGTAATCACCACCGACCAATATTTAATATACGTTCGACAAAAAATATGTCAGTCAAACCCATTTATGTGTGAGTATTTACATCCCCTATAGGAAACACCAAATTGAAATGAGGGAGCAGTAAAACGCGTGATTAGAATAGATATATACACCAAATATTAAGAGTGAAAAAATCCAAAAAAATGGATAAAAATATATAAATATATAATTAATCAAAAAAATATTCACAAATGAGAGATAAATTGGTTATTCATATCATAACATATATAAGAATGTGTATCATTTGTCAAAAGGGTCTATTAATGATTCCCATACTCTCAAATGTATGTACATTAGAAAATAAAAGTCATGATAAACCTTTAAACATTACTACACGGTCAAGGGGAGTCATAATATATGTAGGTACCCTTAGTCTAGTACAACAAGCTGGTCCAACTCAATAGATAACTATAGGATCCATTCCAAAACCCAATAGGATATTTTCACTTGGAATGTTATGAATTCATTCACTTTCAATAAATAATGGTTACACTAAATAGTTAAAAGAGGGCTCATTTCATGTCCCATGACGAGGGTTCCCTTATAATAATTAGTAGAAGAACATTGAAATTCCCCATAAGCAGATGCCGATACTGTATTCAAGGACCCCTTCCTGGATATCATTTACGGTTCCCATTATAATATAATATAGAGTACCCATTTCCCTCCTTGTAGGAGGGTTCCACTTCAGTTGTAGAAGACCCATTCCTTGATATCATAAGATGGTTCCACAATGTGTATAGTTAGATGAAACAAGATCAATACAAGAAATAGAATTCCACACTAATAGTATATTGAGTAACCATGCCCTTCCCATATTTTTTGTGCCACTATAATCTCTTTTATGATCCTACTATATCATTGATATTGCCAAGGAACACCTAAAAATAACTTATTTAGGAAAAACCATAAATCATATCTCAAGATAAAATAAATGATACCATCATGTTGTACATGGGATGATTTCATGGTAGGGTACTAATTAAAAAAATTTATTCCAAATGAATGAAATATAACTGGTTGTTGTTTCCTAAAAATATTAATTTGGTACACAATGTGTAAGTGGAATCAAATTGAATGTGGTCTCACCCTTCTTCAAAGTCATTTCCTTGATGATATGTACCAAAATACCCATGTATCCCTATAAATTGTACAGGTGAACTACAAGTTGGGTTACAGACTTCTAGGATCCCACCACACCCACATACATGGCCATGTATCCATTCATGTGTCTTTATTCTCTATCCACGTGTTGGTATATAGCATGCACCTTATTGGGATCGGATTTTTGTACTCCTAGAGTACATGCCATGTTTCCATTTTTAAGGCCGAAAATGTGTGGGGTTTCATCAATGAATATGATATTTAAATCATTATAAACCAGAGTCATCATAGATAGGTTCTACACACCATGTGTTCATTAGACAACTATTTGTGTAGTCATGTGTTTTATATAATCCCATATCATCATATAGTGTTCAAAATCCATTCCTAATGCTTTTAATTAGGCCTTTTAGCATCTTGAAGTTGGGGAATAATTCATTTCAATGTTTTTATAGCCATATTTTCTCTTAAAAAAGATCTTCATTGATATTTAGGATTCCCACAAGAGGGATCCCAATACCACCACAGATCATTCCATCTCCCATAACCTCACAAGTATTTAATTTAATTGAGGGAATAACCTAAACACCTCATTTAATAACAAATAATCCTCTAATCAAAGATATTCCCATATCATGTTAATTTATCTGGAATCCATAGTGAATATTGTGGATTGATTGGGCTGGATCGTAATCAAAAATGTTAAACCAGTCCCTATTGAAGAATGGAATCGAACATGAAGAAAAGTTGTGGTAAATAGCGAAAATAAAGGTCTAACAATCGTTGGAAACATTTTCATTGAAAATGAATACAAATTCAATTATTATGGATTAAAACATAGAATATTAATTATCTATTTTATAGTTAATTGAAAAAATTTACATAGGCAAATGTAAAGGCTTAATATAACACATATCTAGATACAAAATAAAGCATTCTCAATATATCATATCAATTTATTATGACTGCAAAAAATTATTCATCCAAACAAAAATATTATTATTTATTTGTGAATAACATTATCTTCAAGTAATGTGAGAATTCATTTCCTTCGCTGCTCCTAGATTTTCCTAGATCCGAGGTTTTTTCTTTGACTCATCTGGAATTTACAATTGAGTGAGGAAGAGGGTTATTCAGAATGGCCTCGTAGTTATGTAGATAACATTGGAGATCTACCTTAAAAGTCTCTAAATTGATGTAATTATGTCAAGTATATTTAATAAAATAATTTTTTTTTATTTTAATATATGTTACTTTCAAATGGATGTTTTGTTTGAACATCATAGGTTGTCTAATTTTAGGTCATGAAAAGGGTAAATATTTCTTTCAAAAACCACTATTGGTCTTATATTCTCAATCCCTGAATCTATTTTAGTGTTAGAGAATTTTCTTTATAAAATAATTCCTTCATGAAATAAAATACAATTATTATTTTTTATACTTTTATTTTTGGGGAAACTGGGCCTTAGAATCACATGCCATCTTAATGACCCACTAAAAAAATCGAGATATATTTCAATGTATTACAAGTATAATCATGGTCTCAACTTTTTCATTTTGTAACAACATATTATTTGATCGAAGTAAATTCCCCTCTTATACTTATTAAATATAGAATAAATCACATAAAACCAAAGATAGAAAATAATAAAAATTTTATAATAAATGAATGATAAGATTAAAAGGTATTATAAATGTTTAGGAAACTAAAGAAATGGATTGGTAACATGACCATTGGTATAGTAATTTTAATATTAGTTATAGTAATTTGGCCAATATTATAGTATCACACCGTATGAAATAATAAATTATTTATCTATTGAATGAATGTATGATAATGTTTTTTCATGGTAATAGTAAATAAATATTTCAAAAATGATAAATATTTTTTTCTATTTTTTAGAGTAACAAATATTTAATTAAAATTTTATTATTAATAAAATTAATTAAAAGAAATCATATTTTCATAAATTACATTTTAAAAAAATATTTTATTGTGTTATGAATGAAATATAATATTATGAATACATATTTACTTTCTCAACAATTTATAAAAGATGATAGAATTTTAAAATTGGTATTTTATAAGAAAATGATTGTGTTAATTAGATATTAATATAAAAATATTTTGAAAAATATTTTCATAAAATGGATTAAATATTTTAATTCAATACTTTGAGAAATTTTTAAGATGACTTTTTGGTGTTTTTATAATATAATTGAATTTTGGATGAACAGTGAAATATTATCATTTAGGTATTTAACAAAAACATAAATTTCGGAGTCATGAAGTATTTATGGATGATAAAAGAATCATATTTAAAAAATATCATCCTCCATTTTCTATGTTTAGAAATCAAAATCAATACTATTCATAGTCTTGATCTAAAATAATAATTTAATGATTAACTTAATCAAAAGAAAACTCCATGCTCATTCCATATAATTACCACTATTAACCAACTCTTCTTTTCACGCTTCCAAAGATCTGAAGCATGTAACAATTATACCCAATCATCTTCCCAAGTAACTACCCCATGTCTATGATCATTTTTTTAATAAATGATCAAAAAAATTTCCCTAAGGAGGTTCTCATGGATAATAACTCAAGAGGTAAAATATGCATTCATTTTATTTTAATATATTTCCATATAAATTTCTTTTCAAATTCTAACATCTCCAAACCTTATCCTTGTGAAATTATGAATATAGTATCATTTTTATACATGAATATTTTTTTATGAAAATCCAATCAATAATTCTCTTGCCCACTAATTTTCTAAAAAATTTAAAACATCATAATTGATTCGTTGATGTATTATATTCATTGATATTGAGTTATTAATTTCCCTAAAATACATATAGGATATCGAAAAAAAATTTGGATAAAACATCTATAAAATATGTATTAAAACATATTCAACATTTTGGAACGAGTATATATATAAAATATTAATTAATCAAAATAAAAATAATTTTTTATGACAAAAAATCCAATATAATATAAAAGGTTATCAATAAAATTTAATGTAATGAATTATCCCCACATTGATAAAAAATTTATATAATATCATTTAATATTTTTTAAATTTATTAATAAAATATAATTTCATTTATGGACAACTATTATCTTGTTACAGGATATACCATACTAGTATAAATGTAAACTTATCATGATGACCATGGAAATGAACTTTAAATAAATGATGAAATTGGATCTCATAACTCAGAAAAAATAATTCAATTAACTTAATAAATTTATAACAAGGATAGTCCATATATAATATAGTCTTAATTAATTAATTACTATATAAAATTTAATTATTTAGGACATTATGTTTAAGTACAAAAAACATTCGGAGCTGATGTACGAGAATCTTTCTAAACCATAATTTTTCATTATGGTCATGATTTATCTCTCCTTAACCCAATAATATTAATAATTAACTAAATATAATTCTTATAGATTATATGAATATTTTAAAGACTCATTCATCCAAATATTATCATCCTTATAGGATTAAGAAATACTTTTTTTATAAGGTTCCCTTCTCAAATCCCCCTGATACGAAGGCTCAATTAACAGAGACATTATAATTTGTTTTACCTTATTACATCACTAAAATAAACATTTCATTCCATGGGTTACCATGATAATTGTTTTATGTATGATTATACATGTGAACACATATTCATGAACATGTTATGATAGGAGATATAAGGTGCATGCCCTAAACATTAAATAATCTGGAATTAAATGAATAATTCACATTGATGATCTTTTTAGGTTATGTGTTTTATAGAATTATGCCATAACCATTACATTACATCTCAAAAATTACAATGCACACACTTCTACTCAGTTTCCAATTTTTTCACAAAAACAACTCTTAAAAAGAATCATTTATACTTCCATGTTTTAGATAGCATGAATTATCCTTGATCACATGCTTGACCCTATTAATTTTTATGTCATGTTTAAAACATTTCAAAAACATGGGATGAGAATAAAAAGATCAGTAAGGGTTATAAAAAAAGGAAGAAAAACATTATCCCATCAATAAATACAAATCAATGAAACCAATACATTTCAATCAAAACATACATTACAAAATCATAAGATTTTTGAATAACACATAGAAATCATAAATCATAAAGAAAATTGTAGCATCTATATCATATTATCATTATAGTTATAAAAGTTACTGAGGGAGTTACATTGGAATACCCAGGACATTATATTCCCTAAGTCTCTTAGGATAAACATTAATGTTTACCTCTATCACGTTAAACAATGCATTAGAGATCTATCTCGGGCTCACCCGCCCTAGGATTATGACGGAACCACCCATATACATAAACAATTCCCAATAAACATAACATGTTCATACCACATAACACAAGCATAAACGTAAGATAACATTTCCACGTTCTAATTACAATATATTGATTCAAGATTTTGAAATAAACAATGCTTTATCAAACCATTCTCAATACTATTTAAAACATTTAATAAAGAGATTATGGAATCAAAGTGTCCCATAACACTTTTAAACATTTAAATGAATTATCATTTGAAAATATTATTTTCTATATAATTAAATCCTAGAAACCGTTTTGAAAACACAGAAATTAATGGGAAATATTTAGAAGAATAAATCTTCAAAAAAATTGAAATGATATTTTAGTTAAAGAGTTTTTAACAAAATGAGATACGGTTGAATACAAATAATTGGGTATTAACATTTAATAAAAACATTATAATATAATGACAATAAATGGAATCATGATATAATATTTGAAAGAATAGTATATACACCATGTAAGATTGAATTGGTTCATAACAACAATGAGTCTCAATGGAATGTAAATTGAGATGAAATATCTTATAAAAACATTATCCATAGATTAAGGATAAATGTATTAAATAATTATTTGTGAAAAATATTAATACACAAAATATAAGTGGTTATTAATTGTAAAACAATCATTGTTTATTCACAGATATTCAAAGTACTATATAATAATGAAGTATAATTTTAACCAAAGGAATTGATCTTGGTCTAAAAAGTTACCTTACATAGATTCGATAGCCTAACGACATCACATTAAAATTCATAAAATTAGTTGAAGATAGAGAAAATGGTATCTCATCCTTTGGACATAAAATTTATAGAAATAAGGATGTATAAGAACAGATCAAAACATTATAAGATGTAAATTAAAAGACTTTACAAAAATAAGTATTTTAAAAAGAGGATGGTGAAAGGTTCACTTACCGATTTGGTAACATACAAAACATACAATCCATGAAAGATGGATAGTAAAATATAGTTGTAAATACCCACAAATTATTGAATAGTACATAATGAATACAATCATAGGCAGCACATACACCACACAAAATGAAATAGCAACAAATATATCATGAATCTCACGGGAATAAAAAATGAGATGAAAACCCCTTACCACGTTGTAATCAATCGAGTCATATGACCAAAAGATAATAATCACAAAATGAATCATATAATACCATTAATATAAATAGAATCATGATAACATATATCAAATGGAATAACACAATACACCACATGAAATAAAAAATTGGCGAACAATGGAAATCTCATCGAATTAAAAGTGAGTTAAGAAACCCCTTACCTCGTGTCCGAATTGACTAGTTTGTTCCTTTTTCTTACTGAATAATAAAAATAATTAAATTTATACTTTATTAAGAACTATTTTTCATGTTTATTATTAACTTTATATAATTTATTACCATGTTAAAAACATTATTTAACCATTTTTGTTATTAATAGTTGTTTTGTCGATATTTGGTACTTGAGTAAAAAATGAACACCATATAATTACAAGTTGTCAATGTGGTCAGGATTCTATTATATACAAATGATATTCATAAGATAGATATCATATATATAATATATATTCAGTATATATATATATTTATAATAGTACATAACAATTGGAGATAAGAAATGAAATGCACTGTTCATGGAGATGGAAAGCTGTACGTACACATGAATACTACTTTCATTTCTATTTCATATATTAATTTAATGAGAATATAAAGATAAATATTTATATTTTAATTCCACTATACTATAATATATAATTTCAGTAACACCATAGTTTATATGTTCCACATATGGTATGAACGAGTCATATAACTTTGACAGGGTGGTAGTCCCCACTTTCTCAAATGAAATTATCGCCTTTACTCATATGTAAACCATAAAGGTATGACATAAATTATAAATACTAAGCATAAAAAACATAATCATAATATATATCATATATAAAAATAGTTCTATCATAATGACATCCATAAAAGGTGGTATGATATAATTGGAGAATCATCGTTTCGTGAGGCGTTAGTCTGTCATCCACAAGAACAATATGTTTTATACCCATTAGTTGAAGGTGGGTGTAAGTGTAGTTCAAACCCATATCATAAAAACATCCTAGTATATTGAGGATACTGGTTTTATTATAAATTAAACGAATAAATGGAGTTTAGGGGTTGGAGAAATACAATAAAAGAAAAGAACTTAAGAGAAAACGTTTCCTTAAAATTGGGTAACTCCCTTTGGTTTGAACCAAAAGAATTTCTTGAAATGCCTTCTGCCTAAGGTAAGGCTTCATGGTGTAATAGATAGATGTAGGGTTATTAATTGGGCAGATTTTGGACAATACATAGTGGTTGAGATGTGTCGCGACCCTCCCCTCGGGGCCCATGCCGTGACTTCCCCAAGCCCACCATCCAGAGGCTAGGGGCTGGCGACGAGCACCAAAGGCATAAATCCCTAAAACAAGGAAGGAATTTCTATTTTAACAATAACACACATAATAGAGAACATGTTGGAAGAATAACACTTTGATAAACTGTATACAAAGAATAACGAACAGTAAAGGGGTGGTAATACAAGACCAACTGTAAAGTACAAGAACAACTTATAAGAGACAAAACAACTGAAAGGTGAAGAGCAGCTCCTAGATCATCCACCAATGATCCTACCTGAAGGGTACGCACATATAGGCTCCACAACACTCCATGTTTATCCATCTCATCTGGGTACCGACTCGTCATAAGGTCCACCTCTGGGTACCGTCCAGTCCTGCTACTCTGATCCTTAATCAACGCTGTCTGTCGTCTGCTACCAACAGAATGAGGTGCAGGCATAGACTATGTATGGGTGAGTATAACGATGCTCAGTAGGGACCTCGAGACTACCATAGTCTCTTGAAATCCACCAATGATAAACCAAAAATTATGAAATCAACGAATATCTATTACTTAGGTATATGCCCATATATGTACCTAAGTAATCAAGTAACCCATCTCAATTGTGAGGAAAACACAGGAATCACTCACTCTACTCACACATGTATACAACTTATGTAGAGAGATAGCGATGATCAGATATAGCCACTGAATCATCTATGATGTCGGACGAACACAAGATCTAGGACCACCGGTTAGAACTATCAGACCCACATAGGATCTAGGAACAGTAGTCAGAGCTCTCAGACCAACACATGAACCATGACCAGCTATTTTGTCGGATGAACACATGATCCCAGAACAAAAGTTAGCACTTTCGAACCAACACATGATCCGGGAATAGTCATCTGAACTGTCATACAATCAAATGATCCAGGAATAGTCAATAGAACTTTCGGACAAACACATGATCCAGGAACAGTCAACTGTGCCCAGCCAGCATCAGGGTTTCCACAAGCGTGCTTGATTCCAGGAGGGTATGCTCTTCAATCCATTAGTAAATATATCAACTACCATGTCATCCCAAGTTGATGTATCCCGAAGTTTTGTCTTATCAAAATGAACACAACGCGACAGACGGTGCATCAATCAGACGCCCAGTCATAGAGTTATTGGCATTTCTGCTCTGAGGGCTCGGTTGGACTTAAGATCAATACAGCCCGACCGTACTCCAACTGCTTCCAATCCTCATGTGGGGTCTACCGATAGAACCATATCTTTCCAAGCTTTCCGTTTCCACAGACTGTTCGTCAATCAGACACTCATATCCCAAGTTATGGTTGAAAAGATGAAAACATACCAAAAAAGGGTCCATAATCTGGTCGGACCCGGTCCGTGGGTCCGACTCAGCCCGAGGGGGCGGCTCGGACTGTGGGTGGCATCCTTTCCCACACTCACGGCCTGGCCTGTACTTGGTCTTGCATGTGCTGGGTTTGGCCCACGCTGGGACCGGACCGCGATGGGTCTGGCCTGGCGGCCCGTGGGAGTCCGCCTAAGCTGCGTCCAGGGGGAGGTCACACACCCCATAGAAATCCTGAACGACTTTTCCATTATGGTGGGAGCCAAACCGGTTCCTAGGGGCACCGATCCACATAACGTGTGACCCGTGGGGGGACCGTCTCCTTCTGGTTGGCCGAGCAGCCAGCCGACTCCCGTGCGGCACTGGATGCTCCGCACCTCCTTCGGTGACCGGGTGGCTCGAGCTGCCGAACCTCTCCATGGTCGGGCTCGAGCCAGCCTCTACTGCACCACAACGGCCCTCCTTCAGTCCACCTCATAGCGCCGGTTGCACCACGCCTTCTCCGGTGACCCGACAGCATGGGCCTCCAGCTTCCTTCATAGCCGGCCATGCACCGACCACCACTGACCCACTATGGTCCTTCAGCCCTGGGTCACTCCTCCGGTGGTGCGGTTGTGCCCCCGTCACGCCGTGGTGACATTGTTAGCTCAATCTGTCAGAGAGAATTCTGCGGGTCACCGGACGACTTCATGTGTCCCGTTTCATGTTCTGGGAGAAGTCATGCACTCCGTAGAACGTCGCCATTGATCCGCATTCGTAAATGACGAGAAATGCACATTCCAGTCTCAAGCAGCGAATAACGTCAAAATCCACAAAGAATATAGAGGGGTCGGGCCGTGTTTATTCGGTTCAAGACCTCCACATTAGGGTGATATCAAATGGACTAGAATTCAAAACAATGATGGAAAACAAATATCATGAAACAAAAAAGCAAGGAACCCCTACCTCAGATTCGTTGACATTGGAAGAGAAGATGAAGAATTCAATGACAACATCATCAGAGTTCATCAAGGACTACGTTCCATCCTTTGTTCTGGTTGAAGATCAATGAAGAAGATATTCGTCGTTGGATGTTGAAGATTTCTTCATTGGAGAGGAATAGTTTTTCGAAGTTCTCTCCGTTTCCCAGGCTTCTTCAAAAAGAAAAATGTTATCAAAATAATAGATTATGAAATCTTATTAAATTTTTATCATAGAATTAAAAAGGTTTAAATATATTAATTTAATGTGTTCAATTAATAATTGAGAGGGTTGGCACCACAAGTCGGGAGTTCAAGTGGGTTTCTCCCCACATAATGCGGGTCCAAGAGGTTATACCTCAGGTGGTCTCCACAAAATTAATTAAGAAGAGGTGTCTCGACCTCAGGTGGGACCAACCACCATAAACTCTCATGGGAGGTGAAGGTGTGGTGGCCCCCACCTCCAACCTCCTCTTTGAGGTTTTAACCAACTAAAAATAAATAAATTTAGACAAGCACTTAATTTGTTTTATTATTCCCACGTAAAACCCAAAAAATAACATTCATTACCAACCATCTATTGTCGAGGTGAATGCCTTCTAATGTGAATATAAGTGCTGGGAGTTCAACAGTGCCCTCAGATTTCAATTCCAAGCATTGGTTCAAAAGTTATAAAAAACTGCTCATATGTTTACTGAATATACCCAAAAAAACTTCAATAATTGATTCCGGACACACCAGGCATTGGAATCAAGGGCCTTAAATTTTCGGGGACTCGTAAAAATCCCATGAATAAAAAAAATTCCACGGGAATTTCCGGTCATTACATTCTCCCCACCTCAGGGTTTTATGTCCCCGTAAGCTACAACACGAACTAGGGGGAAAATTGTTGTACTGAGCATGCATATGAGCATCTCACTCCCATGTGCTCTCCCAAAGGGTCCCACACTGCCTGCGAACTCGCCCTAGAGGTATCGACCGTCCATGTATGACACGCTCCTGTCGATCCTCAATCTCCACTAGAACCTCCGTAAAAGTGGCCCCATCGTCAACATCCAGCTCTCCATGGTCTATTATGTGGGAAAGCTCGTGCATGTATCTCCTCAACTGTGATACGAGGAAGACATCATGAACTCGGTGCAACTGATGTTGAAGAGCCAGGCGGTAAACCACCTCGCATACTCTGTAGAGGACCTGAAGAGGTCTGATGAATCTCAGGGATAACTTGCCACCTCATCCAAATCTCTGTAGACCTCATTGAGGTGAGACCTGTAGAAAGACATGGTCTCCATAATCGAACTCTAGAGGCATCCGTCTACTATTTGGATAGGACTTATGCCTTCTCTATGCAGTCTTCGTCCAGTCCTGGATGATCTTCACCTTCTCCATGGTAGCTCGTACCATCTCTGGTCCCACTACTACTTACTCCCCTGGTTCTGTCCAGCCTAGTGGCGATCTGCATGGTCAACCATATATGGCATAAGATGGTTCCATCCCAATGGTGGAGTGATAGTTATTGTTTTATGCAAACTCTTCCAATGGAATGTGATCATACCAACTATGACCAAAGTCGAGGATACAAGAACACAACATTTCCTCGAGGCTCTGAATGGTTCTCTCAGTCAGGCTATCCATCTGTGGATGGAAGGTGATGCTCAGAAGTATTTGCGTCCCGAAAGCCTCATGCAACCTCTTTTATAGCTGGGAAGTAAACCATACATCATGTTCGGAGACAATCGTCGAAGATACTCCATATATCCGCACAATTTCTTGCACATAGAGGCGTCCCAAGCTCCCTACTAAACAATACTCTATGATCAGTAGGAAGTGGGCTGACATAGTGAGTTGGTTGACGATCACCCAAATCAAGTCATAACCCATGGATGTATATGGAAGACCTATCATGAAGTCCATGGATATACCATCCCACTTCCACTCTAGGACATCAAAAGGCTGAACCAATCCTGGTGGTACTTGGTGCTCTGCCTTCATTTTCTGACAAGTGAGGCATCGAGATACAAAGTATGCTATTACCTTCTTCATAATAGGACACCAGTGCAATCATCGAAGGTCCTGGTATATCTTCGCCACTCCTGGATGTACCTATATAGGGGACGTGTTAGACTCTCTCCACACTTCCTCCCAAAGTGACACTAGTACCATAGTACGTCCACTGAAGCAGATGATGTACTCCCCACCAATTGAAAACCCATCAGGTGCCTGCCCTATGGATATTTGAGCATGTCATTTATTGTAGTCAGTGTCTCCATTATGTGCTTCCCAAACTCACTAATGAGGTGGTGGAGTGTCTGTATGAAACTATAGAATGTATTCTCCATCCCTATCCATAATGGATATTTGTAAGGCAGCTACCTGCTCTGTCGCGTCTCTTAGTAGTAGTGTACCAGATCTCCCGCAGAGCGAATCTGCAACAACTTTCTCCTTCCCAGGAGTATATACAATCTCAAAGTCATAGTCCTTGTGGAACCCATGCCAACGTCACTGTCTCATGTTCAGATCCTTCTTAGAGCATATATACATGAGACTCTTGTGATCAGAGTACACGGTAAAGGAGTTCTCCCATAAGATTGTGTCGCCACATATTCAAGGAGAAGACTGATGCTTCTAACTCTAAGTCATGGGTAGCATAGTTCTACTCCTGTTGTCTCAGCGGCCGAGAACCATAAGAGATCATTGCTTTCTCCTGTATTAGGACATACCCATGTCTAGTCCCTGATTCATCGCAGTAAACTACGTACCCTACACCTTCCTCAGAAAGCCTTAATATGGGGGGCACTAATTAGCCTCTTCCTTATCTTCTGAAAGATCTGTTGGCATCTCTCCGACTACGCGAAGGGTTTCCCCATCTTCATCAAGGCTTATAGTGGTGCTACAACTCTGGAGATGTCTAGTACAAGCATCCCATAGTAACCATCGAAACCCAGGAAACATCATATCTCCATCACACTCCTCGGTGGCTCCCAAGCATGTACCTCCTCAATCTTTGTTGGATCCACTGCAACTCCAACCTCTGAGATGACATGTCCCATGAAGTTAACCTCTCCATTCCAAAACTGGCACTTTGGGGGCTTACCATAAAGCCGGTTCTCTTAGAGTGTGTCCAACACTACTCGAAAATGGTAGTCAAACTCCTCCTCTATAGTCAAGTAGATTAGAATGTCGTTGATGAAGACTACAACAAAGCGATCGAGGTATGGCTGAAAGTTCCTGTTCGTGAGTTCCATGAACACTCATGGAGCATTGGTTATGCCAAAATTCATAACCAAGAACTCATATTGGTCGTACCAACATTTGAAGGCCATCTTCTGCACATCCTCGTCTCGAACTCTATGCTGGTGATATCATGATCTAAGCTCTATCTTTTTGAACCGCCATGATCACTTCAGTTGATAAAAGAGATTTTTGATCCTCAAGAGTGGGTACATGTTCTTCACGGTCCCCTAATTTAGGCAACGATAGTCAACACAGAGCCTCAAGTTCTCGTCTGCCTTATGGGTGAACAGAATCGGGGCTTCCTAGGTAGAAACACTGGGCTAGATCAATCCCTTCTCTTTCATTTCCTCTAGTTGTACCCACAGCTCACAAAGTTTAGCGGCAGCCATCCGAAATACTGGTGTAGATATCAGTGTAATCTCAGGGTATAGTTCAATGTAGAAGTCCACCTCCTTGTGAGGAGTTAGACCTGGGACATCATCAAGAAAAAAATAGGAGTACTGCTCCACCGCTACTGGATAGCTTGGACTTTCCACATCTACTTCTGCGATGGTAAAGCAGGCCTACTGATGAGTGATCAGTTTCACCCTCCTCTGAGTAAGTCTGTCCTGCACTTAAAAGGCTCCCTTCTCACCAGTGAAGGTGAACCTTGTCTCATCCATGTAGACAAACCACACATTGCGACTAATACAGTCGATCTGAGCATAGACTATAGATAACCATTCCATACCTACGATTAAGTTGTATGACCTTGAAACCATTACAAGGAGATCCCAATCGAAGCTCTAGCCTCCTAGAGTAATCTCACATAGCCGGAACTAGGGTTTAGTTGTCGCATGTCATCCCTTAAGAGTCTCTAGCCGTAACGATCGAGCCAACGACTCTGTCAGAATCTCCTAGCTCCGAACGTGGGTAGTGGAAATGAAAGAGTGACTGGAACCTGTGTCTATAATAATTGTAGCTAAGGTGGAGTAGTCACATATCATACCTCTAATCATCTCTAGAGCACCATGGTCGTATGCCTCAGCTGCCTGATGCTGAGCTCTCCCCTGTCCACATGCTCCCTACAGATGGGGTGGACCTCCTGGTGTGGTGCCGGTAACACCTTGAATCGTCATCCACCACCAGCTGTGCGACCATCTCCTCTACCACGTCTGCATGCTCCCTGTGTTCCACCTCCATTAAACCTCTGCCTCTTCCTGGGAGGTCCCTCTACTATCTTCTGATCATCGGTATGGCAGGTCAGAAAGTCATGAGCCATGTGACACTGCTCGCTGCAAGAGTAGCATTGCCCGCTCCCGGTAGGACAGGTCTGTCTTGTGTGCCCCGCAAAACTAAACCTTTGTCCTGAGGTCGTCCATAGGATGGTCTGGTCTGCTTAGACCTCTATGAAATCTATCTACTTCCATCTGTAGAAGACTCATCTACATGTCAAATAGTGATGGGTCTCGCTTCTAGTAACTGCTCAGCAAGAAAACTCTCCACTAGGAGGGCTCTCTATAACACCCTTGCCGGTGTCGGGATGCTGAGGAAGAACATCGAAGATATGATATCTCACCTGGAACCCTGCTCTATAGTCCATTCCTTAAAGAATGTGTCTCGTACCATACTTGTGGATTATCGTGAGAGGTCGGTGGACCTCGCTGAGTACTATGCCACAGTCATGTTACCTTGATGTAGATATTGTAGCTCATGTATCTACACCGCAGGTAGGGTGGATGGGAAAAACTCTTCCTGAAATAGGCTCTCAATGTCTGCCCAAAGTATGTCGCCTAATCATGCACATGGAGCATAAGGCTCCACCATCTTCCTCCTATTTCCTGAAGGGGTCTCGCGACAAGGATCTGCATAAGGTCAGCTGGTGTCCCCATCAGTCTCAAAAGTCTCACCACAGCCTCTAGCCAATCCTCAGCTTCATGCGGGTCCATCTTTCCCCTGAACCCAGGCAGCCTCTGGTGCTAGAACTCGTGAAATGCGCTCAAGCGGCGTGGAAACTCTACTTCTGGGGATGATGGTATCAGTGGCCCAATGGATATGGGTACTACTGGTACCTCTACTGTGATTGGGCCCTGCACTGAGGCCCCATTGCTTGGTGGGCTGTCATCTCATACAACTCTCAGAACACTGGGTGGCTGTCTGTGTGGAGGCATCCTCAAAAGAAACAGTTGTTCCACGCTCAATAAGTTATACCTGGTGAGCTGACTCAAAGAGATAACAATGAAAACTCTTGAAACAAAAATGCAATCAGTGTTTTCGTGCATTGAGTCAGAAATCAGAAGTCAGGGTCCTAGTGTATGGATATGTCGGCCGCAGCACCAACACTGGACTCCCTGAACTGAAAACCACACTTAATACCCTTAACATTATTGCTTCACAGAATGAAAGATCTGAGCCCTATGTTCTTCGGTAGAAATGACTCCTCTAAAACCAATTTTTCATGACCCGTCCCTCAGGCCCCGTACCGTGACTACCCCAAGCTCACCGTCCCTAGGCCAGGGGCTGTCGACTACCACCAATGTCGTAAATCACTAAAACAAGGAAGGAATTGCCTTTTTAACTGTAAAACACACAACTGATAACATGATTGAAGAAAAACACTATGTAAAACTGTATACAAAGAGTGCTGAAATGTAATGGGGGCCATAAATACAAGCCCAACTGTAAAGTACAAGAACAAGTGAAAAGATACTAAACATATGAAAGGTGTAGAGCAGCTCCTGGATCGTCCACCGTGGATCCTACCTGAAGGATGGGTAAAGATATCCTCCACAACAATCCATGTCCTTCTGCCTCCTCCAGGTACCGACTCATCATAATGTCCACCTTCGGGTACCGTCTAGTCCTGCTACTCTGATCCTTAGTCAATGATGTTTGTCGTCTGCCACCAATACATCGAGGTGCGGGCATAGCCCATGTGGGATTGAGTATAACGATTCTCAGTAGGGACCTCGAGACCACAAAGGTCTCTTAAAAACCACCAAGGATAAACCACAGTGTATGAAATCAACAGATATCCATTACATAGGTATATGCCCATACATATACAAATGTTATCAAGTAACTCATCTCAAACATGATGAAAATACAAGAATCAATGACTCATATCACACAAGTATACAACTTATGTAGAGAGACAGAGATGATCAGATATATCCACTGAATCATCTAATCTGTCAGACCCACACATGATCCAGGACCATCAGTTAGAACTATCGGACACACACACGATCCCAGAACACTAGTCAGAGAGGTCGGACCAACATAGGATCCAAGACTAGCTTTTATGTCAGACCAACACATGATCCAGGAACAGATTTCAGAACTATTTACCTGACACATGATCCAAGAACATTCATCAGAATTATCGGACAAACACATGATCGAGGAATAGTCAACAGAACTGTCAGACCAACACATGATCCAGGAATAGTCAACAGTGCACTGCCATCCTTAGGGTTTCCAATAGCACGCTTGATTCTGGGAGGGTCTTCTCTCAAGACAATAGTCAATACATAAACTTCCACGTCATCCCAAGTTGATGTATCCTAATGTTCTGTCTCGTGAAAAGTAACACAACGCGACATAATGTGCGTCAATCGGATGGTTGGTCTGAGTGTTATCGGGATTTCCGTTCTGAGGGCCCGGTTGGATTTAGGTTCAATCCAACCCGACCTTAACCCATCTGCATACAAACCTCAAGTGGGGTATGCCAAAAGAACTGTCTCACACTAATCATTCTTCTATCGTAGAAGGTTCATCAATCGGACACCCATAGCATAGTTTATTGTAGAAAAGGTGAAAGCATTCCAAAAAAGGGTCTGGACTGGGGTCTGACCCGGTCTGCAGGGCCGACCCAGTTCACAGGTCCGATCCAGCACACACTGGTGGCCCGACCCATGATGTGTCCGGCCGACACTGGGTCCGACACGCACAGGGTCTGGCCCGACGGCCCGGAGGCCCGTAGGGGTCTGCCTAAGCCACGTCTAAGGGGGAGGATTTGCTCCCCCTAGAAATCTCAAATGGCTATGTCGTTCTGGTGGGAGCCAAACCGGCGCTAGGTGGCACCGGTTTACATCATGCGGGACCCGTGGTGGGGCCTACTACTATTGGAGGGCTGAGAGGCCTGCCAACTCCTGCACGACCCTGGATGCCCCACGCCTCCTCTGGAGACCCAGCTTCTCAGACCCCAAGACCTCTTCACAGTCGGGCTTGAGCCGGCCACGGCTGCACCACCGCGGCCAAGGGTCGCGGGCCTCATTCTATCAACCGCACGACCCCGATTTTGCCACGCCTTCTCCAGAGACCCGGTGGCATGGGACACCGGCTTCCTTGGGGGTTGGCCTTGCGCAATCCGCCGCTACACCACTGCAGTCCTTCGGTCATGGGTCACTCCATCGGTGGCACGCTGGCACTTCCACCACCCCACGGTGACGTTTGTTGTTCCATCTGTTGGCGAGATTTCCACGAGTCACTGGAAGAGTTATGGTCGCCCGTTTCATGTTCTCGGAGAATCCATGCACTCTTCAGAATGTCACCTTTGATCCTCATTCACTGATGATGAGAAACACACTTTCCGGTCTCATGCCGTGATTAGCGTCAAAATCTACAAAGAATGTAGAGGGGTCGGGCCTTGTTTTTTCGGTCCGCACCCTCTGTGTTGGGTGACATCAAACGACTACTAATTATAAACAACTATGGAAAACGAAGATCACGAAACAAAAAATCATGAAACTCCTATCTTGGATTCATTAACGTTGGATGAGAAGATGAAGAAGTCGGGGACAACGTCGTTGGCATTCTTCAATGACGGTGTTCCCTCCCGTGTTTCGGTTGAAGATCAACGAAGAAGATATCAATTGTTGGAGGTTGCAGAGTACTTTGTTCGACAGGAATAGTTTATCCATGTGCTCTCCTCTTCCCAGGGTCCACCAAAAAGACAAATTCTAACAAAATAATAGATTATGACCTCTTATAAAATTGTTGGTATAGAATTCAAAGGGTTTAAATTAATTAATTTAATGGTTTCAATTAATAATTGATAGGGTTGAAACTATATGTGGGGAGTTCAAGGGGTTTTCCCCACTTAATGGGGGTCCCAAGAGGTTATAACTCGTGTGGTCTCCACAAACTTAATTAATAAGAGGTGTTTAGACCTTGGGTGGGCCCCACCACCATAACCCCTCATGGGATGTAAAGGTGTGGTGGCCCCCACCTCCAACCTCCTCTTGGAAGTTTTAACCAACTAAAAAATATATATTTAGATAAGCACTTAATTTATTTTTTTATACCCACGTGAAACCCAAAAACTAACTTTCATTCCTAACCATCTATCGTCGAGGTGAATGCCTTCTTATGCGAATACTGGTGCTGCAAGTTACCTGGTTCCCTCAGATTTCAATTCCGAGCACTGGTTAAAAATTTATAAAAACCCGCTCGTACGTTTACTGGATGTACTCAAACAAAATTACAGAAATTGGTTCTGGGCACAACGGGTCTCAAAATCAAGCACCGTAAATCTTCACAGACTCATAAAAATCCCATGTATTATAAACAATTACATGGGAATACCGAGTATTTACAACAAGTGAGAGGAATGTTATAGAATTGATGGATTTTTATAAGGGGGAGGGGCGCTTTGGAAAGTGTTACTGTGTTATTTAATTATATAATGATTTTCGGTGTCTAAAGGTCCAAAACTCATTATGTTCGAAGATAAGATGACTCAAGAACTAAATTAAATCATTCAATAATAATTAGATAGGTTTTGGTTATTATTTTATTCTTTATAATCTTATTTATTTAAATCATTTATAAATGAGGTAAACACTGCATCATTATTGTCTCATAAATAATTTAATTTATATGATGTCTTAAAATTATAAAAAAAATACCATGATGTAGGAAATCAATAAAGATTTACAAAAAATATTTATAGTTGAAATGATAATGTATATAACCACATGTGAAAATTGATTTACTAAAAGATATTTTTTATTTCATTTTTGCCTTTACATTATGATAATTAAAATAAATTGTCACTATCACTCTTTTTTGGCTCCATGGGGTCCCAAAATCGACCCAAGGATGCACATAGACGGCCATGACTCATCCTATAAGGATAAGATAGTTGTGAAGTTAATTTTTTATTATTATAATATTCTTTTTACCTTTAATTTCCCTATTCACCTTTAATAAAAACAAATAAAAGTCAAAAGTTACTATTCACCAAAATTATTTTCATCTTATTAAAGAACATTTTATTTACTAGTAACAACCATGTATGTCGGATTTTTGAAACTCAACTCAGAAGAGTGATAAAAATTAATTTAAATGAAAATTTTTTTTAACTACCACTCAGTGTGTTCACTATGAATAAAAAATTGAAGTTTTTCAGAAAAATTCACCCTAAGAAATATTTTATATTTTGAATTCAATAATATTTTCAATTTTACAAAATTTAAAACATAGATGTTAAATTAAATAATTTAAAATTAATTCCAATTGTCAAAATCGAAAACGTGTTTTGAATAAATAATAACTATCAAAATATTGACACTTGTTTATGCACAACATCAAATTGAAATTACATCCAATGAACAAAATGGAATTAAATGGTAAAAATATAATCTAATTTAACTTTAAAAATATTTATAAAATTAATCTAAACATATAAATTTGTTAGATTAAAAGGATGTTTTGAATTAAAATACAACAGTTTTCTCTATTAATTAAAAATGTATTTTATCAGATAAATAACAAATATTTACACAAAGTAAATATTTATGTCCCGATTCTAAAGAAGTGTTTTATTTTGTTAAATAGAACATATAAAAGTTACCATAACTATATATAACGAGGGTTCACCATCAATAAGTGGTAAATCGACCTTTTAAATAATAAAAAAGTATTTATGCTTAAAATAAGATTCTTTCTTATTTTAAGCCTCTAAAATATATTTAATAAATGTAAAAACATTTAAAAATATGTATACTAAAATTGTAGTTACTTTTTTCCATTTCAACCATTACAATGGCTAGGAGTTAACTAGAATTTAAAATCATAATAATATTATTTAATTTTTAAATACAACTCAGCATTGTGTGCAATGTAAAATATCAAAGAAACCCGTTGTTGTGTATTAGGTAAGACATTTAAAATAGAATCCCATTTAATGTAAATTTAATATTAAATTCAAAAATATTATTAACTATGAAAATTTTCTTTTCTTTATTTACTTGGGATGTCACATCCTTCCCCCTTTATAGGAATTGTGTCCTCACAAAATTAGTATTGGGCTCATAAATATCATTGAAAGACCCACATTGAAAAAAGAGTCAACAAAAATATCAATTTAAAATAATGGAATGAAGTAAAAAGGTCACCCAAGACAACAGATACTTGGATTCCATGAAAAAATGGATATGGAAGATAAACTAACTCTCATAGTATAATAGAGAGTGGTAGAGAACTTAATCATAGAAAGTTAACAACCAAAATACCATAAATTTGTGGATGGTTAAAAGTCTGATGATTAAAGAGAGATTATAATTTCTGTGCAGCAAGATCATTTTCATAGAGTTGAAAAATTTTATTAATAACTACACTAATATCGTATGGAAATATACATACTTGTCATTTAGAGTGAAATCCTTTAATAAAATTCTATCACAAACTCATCTTTTCTCCCAATGGGATGTAATCATGAAGACTTGGACACACCTGTAGTGCTAAAATCAATATCTAGAGTGTCACATAATCTAAAAAAGATGATCTATATATTTCCCCTATCATTAGACATCAAACAATACCAAAATTGGTCAGTACAAGTTCAGATAATCCCCAAAAGGATAATCCTTTATAAAAATAAATACTTCTCTTAATCTCCAAAATTCAACAAAGAGAACCCAAAGTTCATGAAATACCATTCAATATATAATTGTCCTTAAAATATTTTAATGTAATAAAAACTATGATTGAAACCCAAATTCAAAAGGATTTGATCACATTGTATTCCAAAAAAATCATACAATTTTTCTCCAAAAACATTGACTACTCTAAAAGTCTCATTTTGAATTGTAATTAACCTAATCACACATTCTCTAAGATAGGTTAATCATTTCCATAAATAACCCAAATCACATTATGTCTAGAAATAAAATATATAATCCTCCAAAATATTATTTCATCCATTAATCCACAAAATTAAAAGATAACTATTTCTTGAATAACATTTCCACATATCAAACTTCATGTATACACATAGTTGATGAGGCCTTCCTAAGTAATCCCATCATCAATAGATCTATAATACTTTTAAGAATTTCATCATCCTAAAATGTAACATAACTCTGGAATCCCTTATATGTAGAATTTTTCCTCATTAAACATTCTTCATGATCCATTATCCATTCTTATGCAACATATTCCATAATACTTCATTCCTAAAAACAAAATCATTAGTCATATCCCAGATTCAATAATATCAAAACATCAGCTAAGAAATAATTCATACCTTTCATTGGTCATTGTCAATTTTATAATCTTCAAATGGAAATTTATTAGGATTTGGTAAACATATATTTGTAAAATCATACTAATCTCATTCATGAAACATCTTTGTAGATCAGCTATTTGAATAATGACATTGAGCAACACATTTAAAACAGTCAATTGATCCTTCAGAAAGAACTTATTTCCCTTTCCTATAGTCAACATGATTCTTCCTTTTTTATGGAAGGTTCTTGCTTAAAGACCTTAATTACCACATCTATAACGTCTTCTTGTCATTTTCAAGCATTTCCCTTTGTGTTTCTTTCCACAACCTTGGCACATAGGTTTTTTAATATACCTACCTTTATGATTGTTACCTGAACATATATAGGGATTTTTTTCTTTAAAATTCGATGGATTATAAAAATATCCAAGTTTCAGGTGGTCGATCATGACTCTAAATAGTTTTTTGAGAATAACCACAAGAGTTATCATTAAATTTTCTACTTCATTCAGTTGCTAATTCTGAAAACTGTCACCATTTTCTTCACATTCACTGTTACTTTGGTGCCTTCTAGAACCAAGGATTTAAAAAAAACATTATAGGTCAGTGTGAGTATATAAGTAAAATCATCATATAATATCATAGGATGAGGGTAAATACAAAGATATACGTATTCATGTTATTATAAAATCATTCACATTCTCTAAAATAACTATGTATCATTCTAAAATACTAACCATCATGAAAACATCAGTTATGCTTAATGAAAAATTTAACCTCTAAAGTTATCTAATCTGACCCTTGAAACCAACTATAAGGACACATCCTTAAACAACACATTATTTTTAATTTAATTAATAATTCATATTGTTGATCTTTTCATATTTAGAGTTTAAGAGAATTAGTCCATAATTATTACATTACATCTCAAAAATTACAAAGTTTACACTTCCACCATGTTTCCTATTTTTTCACAAAAAAACTCTTAAAAACATGTCTAGTTCGATGTTTTAGACAACATGACTTTTCCAGGATCCCATCCTTGACCCTGTTCATCTTTAAGTCCAATGTAAAACATTTCAAAAACATGGGATGAGCATAAAAAGCTCAGAAAGGGTTATAAATTAAGGAAAGAAATTATTATCCCATCAATAAATACAAATCAATGATTCCAATTCTTTTCAATCATGTCATACCTTACTAAATCATAAGATTCATGAATAACACACTGAAATAAGAAATCATAAACGTATCTTTTATCATTTGTATCATATTTGCATTGTGGCTATAAAAGCTACATAGGGAGTAAAATCGGAATACCAATCATAGTATATTATCAAAATCACTTTGGAGAAACATTAATGTTTATCTTTTTCATGTTACCCAATGCATTGGAGAGCTATCTCAGGCTCACCCGACCTAGGTTTATCATGTAACCACCCATATACATAAACAATGCACAATAACCATAACATAATCATAACACATAACACTAGAATAAATGATGGATAACATTTCAACATTCCAATCACAATATATCTATTCAACATATTGAAATAAACAATTATTTATCAAACCATTTTTGAAAATGATTTAAAATATTTAATGATGTGAATTTTGAATCAATGTGTCCCATATCTCTTAGAAACATTTAAAATATTTATCATTTGAAAAAATTATTGTTTATATAAATAAATACTAAACCACATTTTAATATCATGGAAATTAATGAGAAATATTAAGAATAATAAATCATTAAATCATTCAAAATGAGAGTCTAGTTAAAGAGTTTTTAACAAAATGAGATATTCTTGAATAAAAATAATAGAGGAATAAAATTTATTAATAAATTTTAAATATAATGAGAATTAATGGATTATTGATATATTATGACAAAGAAAATTATATACAGCATATAAAAGTGAATTGGTTCATAACAACAATAAATTCTCATTTGATGGTAAATTGAGATGAAATTCCTTATAAAACAGTATCCGTATATTAAAGATAAATCAATGACATCATTATGTGTGAAAGATATAAATACAAAAAATATAAGTGGATATTATGTGTAAATAATTCAGAGGTTATTAACACATATTAACAGCACTGCATAATCAATAAGTAGATGATTAACCCAAGGAATTGAAATTGGGTAAAGAAGTTCCCTAACAAAAATTCTACAGCCTAACTACGTCACATTAAAATTCATAAAATGATTTTTTGAGAGGAAAAGTTTAATCTAATCACGTAGACATAAAATTTACATCAATAATGATATATAAGAATGTATCCAAGCATAAGAAGATGTAAATTAAAATACATAATAAAGAAATTCTTTTAAAAAGTGGAGGGTGAATGGTTCCCTTACCGATTTTGTAACTTAAGAAAAATAAACCCCATGAATGAAAGATCATAAAATGAAGTTGTAAATATCCATAAATTTATATATATTATATAAAAAATTCAATCATGGATAGTACTTTCACCACACAAAAGGAAATAGTGGAAAATATAGCATGAATCTTGTGGCAATAAAAACTGAGATGAAAACCCCTTACCACATTGTAATCAATCGAGTCATATGACCAAAAGATAATAATCACTAAATTAATCATAGAAAAAAAAAGAATATAAGTAAAATAATTAAAATATATATCAAATTTAAGTACTCAATACACCACATGTAATAAATAATTGGAAAACAATGGAGATCTTATGGAATTAAAAGTGAGATAAGAAACTCCTGACCTCGTGTCCGACTTGACTTGTTTGTTTCTTGTTCTTACAGAATAATAAAATTAAGATAATTTATACTTGATTAAGAACCATTGTAAAGGTTATTATTACTTTTATATCACTTATTACCATGTTATAATAAATATGTAATCATTTAAGTTAACAATTTTCGTTTGGTCGATTTTTGGTACTTGAGTAAAAAATGAACAGCTTATAATTACAAGTTGTCCATGTGGTCAAGAGTCCATTATATCCATAATTATATTATTGATTTAGATATCATATATTTTATATATATCCAGTATATATATAAAACAGTGCATAACATTTGGTTATATAAAATGAAATGCACCGTTTATGGAGACATTAAGTCGTACGTACCCATGTATGCTACTGACATTTCTATTTCGTATTTTAATTCAGTGAAAAAATAATGATACTTAGTTATGTAATAATTCCATTATAATATCATATATAATTTCAACAACTAAATCTTATATACATCCCACATATGGTATGAACAATTCATATGACTTTGAGGGGGCGGTGGTCCGCACTTCCTCAAATGAAATTATCGCCTTTACTCAAAATGGAAACCATAAAGATATGCTATAAATTAAAAATATAGAGGCATAAAGAAAAAATAAAAGTAATATATATCATATATAAATACAGATAAATCATAAATTCCACCATATGAGGTGGTAGGAGATAATTGAACAATCATCATTTCTTGATGTCTTTGTTTTCCACACACAGAAACAGTATGTTCTATACACGTTAGAAGGAGGTGTGTGTAAGTGTATTTCTAATATATCTCATAATAAAATTCGAGTATATTTAGAATATTATTTCTTTAATATATAGTAATAAAGATATTTTAGGGGTTGTAGAGGTAAAATAAAAGAATAGAACTTATGAGAAAACATTATCATGAAATCTGGTAAGTCCCTATGGATTGAAACAAAAGAATTTATTGAACTGCCTTCTGACTATGGTATGGATTCTAGGTGTAAGAGATTTATTTAAGGAGATTAATTGGGTAGAGGTTGGTTGATCCAAGGGTAATGACAAGTGTGAGGAATGGGTTAGATATTAGGGCTTTTTATAAGGGACAGTCGATGGTCTTTAAGAAAGTGTGAAAGTATTATTTTAATAAATAATGATTTTCAGTTTCTAAATGTCCAAAACTAATTATGGTCAAATATAAGATGACTCGTGGTAAAAAATAAAATCACCCAATAACAATTAGACTGGTTTTTAGATATTATTTTAATCATTATAATCTTATTTATTTAAATCATTTATTAATGAGTTAAACACTGAATCATTATTTTGTCATAAAGAACTTAATTTATTTGATGTCTAAAAATTATAAAAAAAATCCAATTTGTAGAAAATATTTTTATATTTCAAAATAATATTTCTAGTATAAAATAATATTTAGATAACCACATGTTAATTTTTTTTTACAAAAATATATATGTTTATGTCATTTATTCCTTTACTTTATGTTAACTAAAATAAAGTGTCATTATCACTCTTATGTGGCACAATGGAGTCGCAAAATCGTCTCGAATATGCTGATGGATGGCCATGACTCATAAAATAAGTTTAGGAACAGTTTTAATGTAATTTTTTATTATTGGAATATTCATTTTACCTTGAATTACCCTATTTAACTTTAACCACAGTAAATAAAATCAAAATTTACTATTAACCAAAATATTATTTTCATCTTATTGAAGCACATTTTACTAACTAATAAAAAATAATTGTGTTGGATTTTCGAAACTCAATTCATAGAAGCTGTATAAATACATTTAAATGAAAAAGTCAGGTTTTTAACTACCACTCAGTGTTTTCAATATTCATCAAAAAATGGATGTTTTTCGGAAAAATAAAAAAATAAGCGTAATATATATTTGATATTTCAAATTCAATAATGATGTCTATTTTAACAAATTCCAAACATAGAAGTTTCATTTATTAATTTAAAATTAATTCTCGTTGTAAATATAGAAAGCTTGTTTTAAAGAAATATTAACATTCAAAAGATTGACACTTGTTTAGACCAAATTTCAAATTGAAATTACTTCCAATGATCAAAATTAGATTAAATAGTAAAAATATAATCTAATTTAACATTAAATCCATTTACAAATATAATATATAAAAATAAATAAGATAGATTAAAAGGCATTTTGGAATTAAAATATTGTATTTTCATTATTCATTATTAAATGAATTTTATCATAAAAATACCAAAAATTTACCCAAAGTAAAATTTTGATATCCCAATTCTAAAGAAAAAAAATATTTTCTAAAACAAAACATATAAATGTAAAAAAACTATATTAAAGATGGTATTCCATCAAAAGGAGGTAAATTGACCATTAAATGAATATTAGAGTATTTATGCTTGAAAGAAGATTCTTTCTTATTTTAAGCCTCTAAAATATATTGGATAAATGTAAAAACATATAACTAACAAGTATAGTCATTTTTTAGTTAGTTCTGTTCATTCCTTCCATTAAAACGGCTATGCGTTAACTACCATTTCAAACAATAGTTTTATTATATTATTTTTCAGTACAACTCAACGTTGTGTGCAACGTTATATTTCAAAGAAATATGTTGTTGCGTATCGTGTACGACATCGATCATAGGATGCCCTTTAATGTAAAATTAATATTTATTTCAAAAATATGAATAAATATGAAAATTTTATATTCTTTATTTACCTGGTTTGTTACAGGTGATCCCGTAGAGAACTCAAATGCCCTGGGTAATGTTTAGTCTCATGAGACCGCATTTTGGAACATAGAGTGAACTTCCATCCTTAATGGATGTTTTTACTCCTTGTAAAATGGAATTTGTTATGGACCTTGACTCTTGCTCCTTCATTTGAAACATTTAGGGTAGTTAGCGTTGAATCATGGTTATTTCATGTTGTTTTTTTATCCACATTCATATGATTCCATTATTTTATGATCCCATTTTATACATGTTATGATTCATTATGTTTATTCCTGCCATCTTGATTTCAACATGATATTCCTCCTAACCCATGTGCTATGAATTCTTCTTTGGTTATTTCTTTTATTAGTATTTTTTACTCATCCATTTGTTTATGTATTCATCATTCTTTCTTAAGACCCTATTGGAGAAAAATGGATGTTAGGAGCTCCATATAACGATTTTATAATAGATGTTTTTAATTTTGGATTCATATTTTCAAATTATGTACCAAATGTTCCAAATACAGTAGACTTTACGATCCTTGGTTTTATTTGTTTTGTTAATTATAAACGAAATAATGTAATTATATGATTAAAATGCTAGGGTAATTATAATTTTAATCATATCACACAGTAGTTAATTTTGATATATAGACTAGAGAACACTTGTTACAACCCTTAGCATGTGAATAAGAATATGTAAACACCGATTCAGATTTGTTTTAAATAAATTATACACATAGGGATCAAAAAATATATTACATTTGATATAATTTGAAAATGGATTAAATTATTTATGCATGATATTTGGAATTAGGTTTTATTAATAATATTTCCATTGTAGAAAATAGTGGAAACTAGGTGAAATAAGGACAAAAACCCAAGTTTGGAACAATGCCAAAAATGTCCAAATGACATCAGCAATTCATTTAGAAGTAGAGTTCATAATTTTATGGAGATGAAAACCCAGATGTCTCAGGCTTTGAACAATAACAAAAATAATGTAGAATTTATTCCTTCCCCTATGAAAGATAAATGTTCTATATATTCTTCTATGCTGTAATAACCAATAATGTATAGTGGATCTTCAAATCCATTAGAAACATAATAGTAGGTTTACTCAATGGAGTTGATATTTTCTATTATAATCTATTCCTATATAGGAATGGTGAATTTGGACATTTATCATTTATATGGAGTGTCCTACCAATGGTGTGTGTTATTTTTGAACTCCATGTCAATGGATGAAATTGAAGAGATGTAATCTGGACAGAATAATACAATATTTCGTAATTTGTATCTCCCTCTAACTATTCACACAATGATGAATATATAATTCAAATATATGAATAATAAAATATGGTGAATATATCACAACAACAAAATTCCCCATGTATTCAATGGTACATGTGATGTTTTTTAACAAAAATTATATAAAAATAGATGGATTCATTTTTAGATTAAAAGCACACCATCAGAATGAATGAGAAATTAGAGGCATTGGGATTTATAAAGAAGTTGTTTAATGTTATCCCAGTGAGGATATCAAATTTGGATATTCTAACCATGTTTAGGATGATGTGAAACATAATATTGAGTTTGAGGACATATATTATAATGGTAAATTTGGAATGAAAATAGAAGTACAGACACATCAAAAATGATGGAAGAATAAATAAGGCAATTAACTCAATGAGATAGAGAAATTCATCATGTGTTTGGGATAAGGCCTCCAAGAGGGTGAATATTTGAGAGACACGAGGAAGAAAGAAAATGTGGTGTATGAAATGAGAGAACCACCCACTGTTCAAATTTAAAATTTAGGGAGAAATGGCATTGTGTAATCCATTTCAATAATCCTCTTATTCAATAGGGTAATCAGTGTCAGCATCCACCAAAGAGAAATGGGCGTCAGAATGCTTATGCCCCCAAAACTACTGAGATAGATCTCAAAAATGATATGAGTATTGGTACACTAGTTACTCATTAAATAAATGATAATATACTATTTGAATCTATATCTCCACATACGTTTATATATTGAATGATTGTAATAATTATTAACACACCTATTCAATATAGAGTGGTTGAGTTATCTGTGAGAACATAAAATAGGTATATTATTACATTAAAATTATGTAGATCCTCCCCAGTTAATGATTTTGGATTGAACCTATGATTATTTTTCTTACATCCTATTATGGATTTTTATTCTATATTATGCATTGGTTAGTTATCTTTATACAAAGCCAATATGGATCATCTAGACAAATGATATCCCTATTTACATCTTGAGTAATCCTCTAATTATATAAAAGAATATGGATTTGGATTAATCCCCATCACAATCAATGTATCAATTTTATATAATATTGACTTATGTGAAAGCATATCTTTCTCAAGTGATCAAGAAAAATGGGGATATTCATGATCGAAGACATTCCCATTCCATGGGACTACAATGTTGTGTTTCCTAAATAATTTTTGGGACAACCTATTTAATGAGATGTTGAATTATCAATTGATTATATTCTTGGATCTATAATGGTATCACTGAAAACTTATCAAATGGAATTCATTGAGTTACAATAACTGAATAAGAAATTACAATAGAATCTTCACATGGGTTTTACATACCCTAGTGTTTCACTATTGTGTGCACCAGTACTCTTCGTCAATAATAAAGAGAGAATTATCAACATGTTCATTTGTTATAGTGAACTAAAAAATAATTATAAAGAATAATTATTCCCTTAAATATATAGATTATTTTTTTGATCAACTATGTGGGGCCAATTATATATCTATGGTGGACCTTAGGTCCAGATATAACCAATAATGTTCAAGAACAAGACAATCCCAAAACTGCCTTTAGAATATGGTATGGACTCTATGAGATCATTGTGATTCATATCAGACTAACCAATTATCCAATAATATTGATGTTCATAATGAATATATTCATTTGAGATTACCCTAAAAAAATTGGAAGACATTAGTGCTTTTATTTTGATATAAACCATAATAATGAAGGAACATGAGGACCATCTTAATACTGTGGTAATGAAATTGTGAAAGGAGAAAATTAATGCATAGTACAGTTAATGTGAGTTATGGAAGGAGGAGTTATTATTTTAGGTGAATTTCATAATTAAAAATGAAAAATCTATTGTATATTTAATGTTATATTAAATTGAAGAGTCACCCTATCCAAAATCTGTATTTGAGATCTACAGTTTCCTTGTTCTAGATGATCAGTACCACTGATTTGTAATGAACATAGAATGATTGTGAAATCTAATAACAAAAATGTAATTGAAGGAAAAATCTTATTCTAGAAAAATGTTTGATAATTAATCTTTAAGTAGTTAAAGATGGGTTTATCACTGCACTAATACTCACACAACCAACACGTGGGGAACTATTTTTTCTAAAATGATACTTCAAATAAGGGAATTGGAATATTTCTAATTAAAATTCATAAATTTATTACCTAAACATCATGATAGTTGAAAATTCATGTGAAGAAAAATCCCACACATGATCTGGAGTTGGTGGATTTGATCTTCACATTGAAAATATGGAAACATTATATTCATAGTGGATGTGTGAAATATAAGGTTATCATTAGATCCTAAAATATATATTCACACATTATAATATTAATATGCACTAGGGAATATTTTTAGATCTAATTAAAGATTATTAATGGTCAATACACATTCATCTTGTAAAATTGAGTGATGTGGGAGATTTTATTATAAGAATGATCACGTTACATTATCATTGATAATAATTTATAAGGGACCAATGTCGTTATATTTGAAAATCATGATAATTAGAATGAAAAATAAAGTAAATCCATTAATATTTTCTCAAATATATGTTATACCGACCATGATCAGAAAAATAAATGATTATCAAAGAGATAATGTGAATACATAGAATAAGGTTGAAGATATGTGAACAGAGAAATTCATATAGATAAAAACATTATGAGGAAGGATTTGTATATTTTGGGTCATGAATAAGTGTATCATATATCCCAGATATATGAAATGTTGGTCTGAATTACACACATAGATCAACATTCTCTATTCCACAAGGGGGAAATATATGTATTGAGATCTCTGAGAGATCTTCTTTGGGATAATATAAAGATCAATATTACTGAATATACATCATTATTCATGGTATGATTTTATGTGAAGGATTAAAGGAAAAAAGTGTAATGGGATTATGTTACCATTACAAAAATAAACAAGAAAATAGGAAAACACTTCTATGGAATTTCCATAGAAATTAGAAAGACATACAGAGGAAATAATGCTATATAGTTTGTCGTGGAACATCTCACAATTTCTTCTCAATTTATCAAAATTAAAGTGGAAATATCACATGATAAACTCACATTGATATACATAAGATAAGAGTTAAATATTATCAGTGTAAGAACTCGGATCTCCGTTTCAGGTATGTTTTTCCTTTTTCTGAAGTTTTTGAGAAAACAAGAGTTTTTGGAAATTTTTTAGGTATACGTCTTGTACTTTATGAGTACACATCATGTACTTCATTGACGGAGGAGGTCTTGTGCTGGTTGTGTCTTGGCCACACACACAGTCATGTGGTGTGACGTGGAGGCCTCCTAAAGTGGTGTATGGAAACAGTAAGTACATGCTATGTACTATTAATGTATACGTCATGTATTTTGTTTTTTGACATTAAAAACACCAGGGTCATGTATGATGGAAATAACCATCTTTTTTTAGGTTTCGTTCGTCCAGGAGAAACTGTAAGGCTGTGGATCTTCAAAAAACCCATGATCCTTCGTCCTTCCTCGGAATTGAACTCTGTCAGTTGCATTGGAAGCGCAATGGTGAGTTCTGTCTTCTTCTAGACTATCATTTTCTAATTTCCTCCTCTTTTCAATGTTAACGTCGGTTGATCGTTTTAGACGTTTTGGTAGATCATTGACATTCCATGGAGATTAAAGATTCGAGGTTCACATATAGAGATCCTTTAACCCTGAGGCATGTTGTTTGTTCCTTTGTGTAGAAAGTCCTTTAGTATTTTGGGAAAATTATACCAATACCCTTGAATGGGGTCTTGCGTGTTTACTATTTTCCAGTGTTGTTTGCATGCTTTCCTTATATTCCTTAGTAGAGGTTATTGTTTGTGAATATGGTAAATTATTGCGCATGAATGTAATACTAATGCATGTTTTTACTGTTTGGCTATTTTTTCCTTTTTTCATGCCTAATATTTTAGGATAGAGTGACTTATGTTCTGACATGCTGTTATGCTGTAGATTGTTATCCAAGTAGTGCATGGGGTTTACATTGGCCGTTACACGATGCTATGATTGCTTGACATACATAGGGCCATGAGAACCTCGGTGTACAGAACATAGGGAGAATTGAAGTTGATGGATTCTCTAGAGTGTCCTTATAATTATATGATGCAAGACCACATAGGAAATTGATGTCCAGAGCTTCCCCCGAGTGTCTGTAGTTCCCCAAAGGAGGACACCATGGGAATTTAGGTTGAGTGCTTCCCAAGAGCGCCATTAGTATGATATGAGACTATAGGGGGAATTGATGGTGAGTGATTCCCTAGAGAGTCTATACTATAGCTGAACGAGAGGGGTGATATTGTGTGTGCCTCCTAGAGGGTTTCTTGTTCTTGATAGGTAGAACCAGAGGGGTTAGGTTGTGCGTAATCCCCATAGGGTTACCTATTGTGTTGTCTGTTTTTTCTGTTGCTTTTTGTCTTTTATTTTGAATGCATAAACTGTGGATTTATTTCTTCTTAGTGCTTCCTTGTTTACTTATTTCTGTAATTTTACCTTCTATACACTCACCGACTATTAGGCATAGATATTCAGGTGGTTTCCTACTAGGATTTAATCTCCCTATTTGTTTGCTCCATGATTTTGGGCCCAAATAGATTATATTCTTGTCGATATAGACAAGGTAAACCTCCCTTCGACTTCATGTACTTGGTTTCATTGGAGGTGGATAGCATGGGACCAAGAAGAGGCTTGCGATGCTGAGGAGTTGCTCATATATTTTTATTTTGTACATTGGTTTAGTACAATATTCAGAATTGTGACTTGTTTGGTTGTTTTCCTAGACTTTAATGTATCATTCATCAATTATCTATAATTATGATCCAGTTGTTTATTTATAAGTCTTCTTCTATTTACTATTGTTGGATATTTACTGCATCTTCTATTGTATATTTGTCTCTCTTAAGATGTGTTACTCTGGAAATAAGGGAATAGTTTCTCCACTATCACACCCAAGGCCCTAACTGCTAGTCGGAAGCCGCTGGCATTTAGTATAATGCGCTTGAGGCCATTTGACCAACTGCATATGGGGCAACATGTGGAGGCTTTTGGAACTGGGACGTTACAAAGTGGTATAAGAGGTTTCTCTCTTCTCTTGATTTATTGTTTGGAGCCTATAGCTAGGGATTGGATGGAATATGTATTTGGTAATAAGCTGTTCCCGGGAGTAGCTAACCCATGTACAGGGAAATTCCAATCTACCTCATTATTACAATTTTTCTTGTTTTACAGTTGATTTGATTTCACTATTTTGTGATTCACATGTTTTTTCTGGTTTCCATTGATTTTATTGAGGTTATATTTTTGTTGCAACCAGATGAGATGAGGGTATTCCATCTCATGCATCACATAGGAACTTGATAGAAATCACATGTCATGCATTATTTCCATGTCATCTTGGATGCATTAGCCATTGGAAGTTATTGTGATAGATTTTGTGTAGAATATGCATGCTATTGTGACAGATTCCTTGATAAAGATGCATGTTGTTTGATAGGGAATTGTGTGTAATGTTTTGTTTGGATGAACACCATACGTTGGTTCATGAGGTGTTATGATCCTTCATGGACTAGAATTTGGTAGATCATTGCACTGTATTTTTGTTTATAACTTGTATTGGTTGCCAAACATTTATTCGCGGGGATTATGGGCCCTCACGGATCGGAATTTGGTACTTTCAATGTTTTTTTAAGTGTATTATGGGATTTGGAGTAGTTTTTTAGGCTTACTGTCTGAGATAACCCACAATACACGTCGTGTAATGTCAATTACATGCCATGTGTTCTTCTTTTCGGGAAGAAATGGTTTTTCTAAAGTACACTCCATGTGCTTTATGTACACGGCGTGTAGTCTCTGACTGTGTCGCAGGCCGTGTGAGCAGCAACACAAGATGTGAAGAGTCTGGTGGAAGCATGCCATATCCGAATTGAAAAAGCTATGTATTATAATCCTTGGAACCCGGCCATGTAGCTAACAACATGGTTCAGTGGAGTTTTCTCTTATACACACCGTGCCCACCTTGAACATGCCGTGTAGTCTGACCCAGGTACCCGGCCTTGTAATGAACAATACATGTCAGTGTTATCCTTTAATGTACATGCCATGTCTGTCAAGAACACGCCGTGTAGTTTGTGTCATGTGTCTGACTATGTCCCAAACAACACATGCCATGTGAAGCTTATCATGTACACACCATGTCTACCTTGAACACGCCGTGTAGTTTTGTCATAGGAGAGCCATGTGGCTTTACCATGTAGAGGGACCCTGGAAGGGGATGAGGATTCAAGTACACGCCCTGCATTTTGAGAACATGTTATGTGTTTGGGGTGTTACACAACCAGTTTAGGCAAAAGTACACGCCCATGTGAATAACTTTAGGTAAAATGACGTCTAGGTAGTTTACACGCCTTGTCGTCATGTTTTGTAAAAGATGAATGTTTTTTCATCTTGTTCTATTCACACACTCCTTGTTTTCCGTACTTGATAATTCTGATCTAAGTTGTGTGCTTGACCTTGAAGAGTCAGGACACCGAGACATCCTACAGTTGTAATCCAATTTCAAGGCGGTGATCAAACATCGGACATGGTTGATCGTGGACCACCTGAAGATCCTCCTATTTTTCCAGTCTTGGAACTAGTAGTTATACCTGTTACCGGTGCTGATTCACAGTTCAGGGAAGGCTTCATGAGGATGATACATACACTTCAGGGAGCACCTTATGATGCCCCGTCCATCCCTAATTTTACATGGGTCATCCAACAATATCATCCTCCCACATTCTAAGGGGACGGAGGAACTCAGGCTGCAGAGTCATGGCTTGAAGCCATCCGGATGGTCTTTGAGCATATCGAGATGCCTCCAGGGAGGAGAGTCAAGAGCGCAACCTATATGCTACAAGATTCCTCCAAGAGATGGTGGGATGTGATCTTACAGGGTGTTCATCAGTAGGTTATGGATTTGGAGGAGTTACAGTGCAGTTTCTATGACTAATTTTATCCAGAGACGCTGAGGGTCGACTGAGACCGGGAGTTTATGAGACTTGAGCAGGGTACCCTATCGGTTATGGAATAATCATCTAGTTTCATAGATCTTCAGTGTTTAACAGCCTTCCGTGGAGGAGACGGGGTATTCCAGGGAAGGAAGTTCAAGGATAGCCTCAGATAGGACATCCCCTCTCAGGTGAATATCTTCAGGTTGACTTCCATCGCTTCCATCGTCAACCATTCACTGATCACGGAGCAGAATCTGAGAGAATCCGGAGTTGTGAGCCAGGGTGTCTTGACTTCCATAGTTAGTGCTCCACCTAATGATATCTAGAAGCACCGCAGGGAGACTACATGGGGAGATACGAATATGCAGTATGCATCTTCTAGTAGCCAAGTGGTGTACTACCAGTGCGAGAGAAATGGGCATAAGAGGCCACAGTTCGAGAGAGACCCAGTAGAGTGCCAATCTTGCGGAAAGTTGGGGCACCTTCTGTGTTTCTGTCAGAACATTTCACCAGCAGCTGTTGACATGAGTTAATCTATGACTCCTCGAACAGGAGATGCTCCGCTAGTTTCCCACCAGTCTGGTAACTGGAGTACTTACGGCCATTAAGGCTGAGTTGGAGGTCGTGGTCATGGTGTTTAGTCACCAGGCCACCAGAAACAGTAGGGTGGATCATCTCAAAGTAGTCTGGTAGGGTCAGAGGGTCGCGGAGCTGGCCAGACATTTTCTGTGGAGAAGATCCATCAAGAGCAAGATCCCGAACACTGTACAGTTTGAGGTAAAATCCTAGTTTCCTTGGTTTTATCTTCTTCTCTTTTCGATACTGGTGCTACGCATAGCTTTATATCTGTCACTGTTGTCAATAGCATTGGGATCTGTACCTTTTCTTTTGCCAATGTTTTGAAACTAGACACTCTTTTGGTGAAAATAAAATCTAGTGTATGTCAATAAAAGGTGTACCCTCTTGATATTTGTGGGTTTCACTTCCTTTGGGATCTTTATGTTATAGAGATGAACGGATATGGTGTCATTTCGGAATGGACTCGCTTGTTCCCTTATAGGGATTCATCAACTATTATCACCATAGGGTGAGTTTCATATCACTAGAGGGTGGATATTTTCTTCATAAAGGAGAGTGGGATGTCCCGAAGAGTATAGTGGGTCCAGAGAATTATGGGTTGGGAGCAGTTACAACCCATATTACTAGTTATTATCTAAATGACCAGGGGACATCACAGTTAGACTTTCATGCAATGGTGGATAATTTTAGTGATGTCTTTCCCTAGGACTTTTCAGGCTTGACTCCGAAGCGTGAGGTAGACTTTTCTATTGATCTTGTTACGGGGGTGGAACCGGCATCCATTCCTCCTTATAGGATGGCTACACCACAGTTTCAGGGGATCAAGAAACAGTTGGAGGAGTTGCAGACCAAGGGTTTCATCTGAAGCAGTAGAAATCCATAGGGTTTGCATGTCCTGTTTGTGAAGAAGGAATACAATACCCTTATTATTTGTGTGGATTATCGGAAGATGAACCAGTTGACGGTCAAGAACTGATATCCCTTTCCTAGGATATTTGACCTCTTTGATTAGCTTCAAGGAGCCAGAGTTTTCTTGAAGATTGACTTGAGCTCCGGTTATCATCTGTAGCGTGTTAGACCAACTGAAATATCTCTCACAGCCTTCTTGAGAATCTATGGTCTATATGATTATATGGTTATGCCGTTCGGTCTCACGAACATGCCATAAATTTTCATGGCACTGATGAACCGAGTGTTCCATCCATACTTGGATTCCTTAATGGTTGTTTTCGTGGATGATATCTTGGTGTACTCTAACACTCGACATGAAAATTCTACCCAGCTTGATATGGGTTTGAGTACACCGAGGGAGCATCCGTTATATGATAAGCTCTAAAAATTCCACTTTTGGATTGACTAGATTCACTTCTTGGGTCATGTTATCATGGATATAGGAGTTTCAGTAGACCCATAGAAAGTGAGGGAAGTAGTTTCCTGGGAGTAGCTGAATAATGTCTTGGAGGCGCGAAGTTTTCAAGGGATGACAGGATACTATAGACATATCATACATGACTTTTTAGGCTTAGCAGCACCGCTTGCTGGTCTTGCCAAGAAAGGTGTGATGTTCTTTTGCTCAGATTCATGTGAGTCAGCCTTTCAGTAGCTGAAGGGGAGGATGACTTTGGCACCGATACATGTCTTGCCAGATCCAGGAAAGCATTATACCATTTTCTGTGATGCGTCAGGTATCGTGTTGGGAGTTGTGCTTATGCAAGGAGATAGAGTCGTTGGGTACGGGTCTCGACAGTTGAGGCCACATGTGACGAATTACCCGACACATGATCTAGAGTTGACATCTATTGTTAATGCCCTTTTCTATTGGATACATTATCTTCTAGGAGAGCAATTTGTGGTGTTCATCGACCATAAGAGTCTCAATTACATCTTCACTCAGCATGATCTGAATTTGGGACAGCGAAGGTGGGTTGAGTACCTTCAGTCTTTTGACTTTGAGCTTGCCTATACGCCTGGGAAAGGAAACACCATGGTTGATGCGTTGATCAGGATGACTCACATATAGGTAGTTTGGGAGGCCAGCTGTGAGTGGAAGATTACAGATATGTTCTCGGAGACGCATTTGGAGGTGCATGACAGATGGGTGTAGACTTTTTTTTCTTCTATAGATGTTACCTCTAACCTTCTTGGTCGAGTACGGATGAGGAAACTATCATATTTTGAAGGCCTGGTCCTATGGGAATGCGTGTTAGGAGAGGACCCTATTTATGGGTGGACCATAGGCGAGGACGAGATCTTGTGATTCTAGGGACGCGTATGGGTACTAGCAGATATATGTGGGGGGCTGATGCTAACTTTAATTCCTCAATTTGGGCAGTTTTACCTAGTTTCACCAATATGTATCATGATCTTCACCACTAGTATTGTTGGCTAGGTATGAATATGGAAGTTGCTAGTTTTGTCATGAGGTGTTCCACTTGTTAGTAGGTCAAGGCGAAGCACCAACGACCAGCAGATATTTTACAGTAGTTACCAATTCCCAAGTGGAAGTGGAATGACGTCGTGATGGACTTTGTGACCAGTGTTTCGAGGTCGGATTTAGGGAATAATGCAATTTGGGTTGTTATTGACTGACTCACGAAGGTTTCTCACTACTTGCTGATCAAGGAGACCTTCAGTGTTGATGATTTGGGGTGGTTGTACATCTGAGAGATTTTACTTCTGCATGGGGTTCCACACTCCATTATTTCAGACATGGATGCACGTTTTATTTCTCTAGTCTAGCTAGGGACTCAAAAGTATTTGGCAACACAAGTACTTTTACATACTTCTTACCATCCCCAGACATATGGTCAGTCCGACTGTACGATTTAGGTGCTTGAGGATATGCTCCAAGCATGCATTCTAGATTTTGGAGGTTCTTCGGAGAATAATATATCTCTTGTAGAGTTTTCCTACAATAATAGTTTTCAAGAGACTATTTAGAGGGAACCTTATGAGGCTTTGTATGGTAGGCCATGCCAATCACCTTTATGTTGGCTAGAGGTTGGTGAGGCAGCTTTGTTGGGACCTCATCTTGTTCAGGAGACCACAAAGAAGATAGATTTAATTCAGAAGAGGATGGCTACTGCATAGTCTCGTCATAAGTTTTATGCTGATCAGTGGAGATGACCTCTACAGTTCAAGGTCGAGGATCATGTTTTCTTGCATGTCACACTGAGGTTGGGACACAATAGGATTCAGAGACAAGGTATGATTTCACTGAGGTACTTCAGGCTGTTTAAGGTGTTAGATAGAGTTAGGTTGTTTTCCTATTGGTTGTAGTTACCTCAGAGGTACTGAGCTATGCACGATTCCTTCCATGTTTCCTAGCTCCAATGCTAATTTTCAGACCCGTCTCATGCTTTCAAACCCGAGGAAGTCGAGTTGGAGGTGGATGAATCATTAGAGGAGCATCCAATCCGGATTGTCGATCGTAGTATGAATGTTTCTTCTTCTATGCCATGCTAGGGAAATTCAGGGGATGAATTTCTTTAAGTGGGGATGTTTTTAAGAACTCAGATCTTCTTTTTTAGGTTTTTTTCTCCATTTTCTAGCGTTTTGGAGAAAAGTGATGTTTCTGGAAATTTTTTAAGTACACACCATGTACTTTATGATTACACGTTGTGTACTTTATGATTACACACCATGTACTTCGTTGTTGTAGGAGGCCTGTACTGGCTGTGTCCTGGAAACACACACAGTTGTGTGGGGTGACGTGGAGGCCTTCTAAAGAAGAGTATAGAAATAGTAAGTACACACTATGTACTCTAAAAGTACACGCCCTATATTTTGTTTTTTTTCATTAAATTCAAAGGGGTCACATCAAATAGACATAACCATCTTCTTTTAAGATCCATTCATCCAGGAGAAATTGTACGACCACGGACCTTCAAGGTACCCACGAACCTCCATCCATCCTCTAAATCTGACTACATAGGTTTCATTGGAATCTCATTGGTGAGTTCTCTATTGTTCTAGAGCATCGTCTTAAATTTTTTCTTATTTTCCTTGTTAGCGTGGGTTGAAGATTTTATACTTTTTATAGATCTTCGATGTTCCATGTAGATTAATACTTCGAAGATCATGTATATTGATCTCCTAACCATGAGGTTAGTGTTTTGTTCCTTTCTATAGAATTTCATTGTGTATTTAGTGAAAATTCCACCAATACCCTTGAACGGGGTATTTTCTGTTTACTGTTTTTCCCCTGTTGTTTTCTTTATTTTCTTATATACTTAAGTAGAGGTTATTGTTTCTGAGTAGGGTAAATTGTTGTTCTTGGATGTATTTCCCGTGGATGTTTTTCTTGTTTGGATGTTGTTTCCTTTTTCCATGACTAGTATTGTAGGATGGAGTGACTTATGTTCTGACTTGCTGTTATGTTGTAGACTACTATCCATGTAGTTCATCAGGTTTACTTTGGCCATTATGTGATGCTATGATTTCATGACTTACACAGGGTCGTGAGAACTTGGTGTATAGACCATCGGGAGAATTGACGTTGAGGGCCTCTCCAGAGTGTCATTTTAATTATATGATGCGAGACCACAGGGGGAATTGACGTTGAGTGATTCCCCAAAGAGCCTTTAGTATGATACAAGACTACAGGGGGAATTGACGGTGAGTGATTTCATAGAGAGTCTATACATTAGCTGAATCAGAGGGGTGAGATTGTGTGTGTTGGCCAAAGGGTTTCTTGTTCTTAATAGGTAGAGCCAGAGGGGATAGGTTGTGGGTACTCCCAAGAGGGTTACCTGTTGTGTTATTTGTTCATGTTGTTGCTTTCTATGTGTTATTATGAATGCTTAATCTAAGCATTGTTTTCTGATTAGTGCTTCCTTGTTTACTGCTTTCTGTACTTTTACCTGCTATATACTCAATGACAGTTAGGCACAGATCTCTGGGTGGTCGCATACTAGGATTTTTTCTCACACCATATTTGGGCTATGATTTTGGGCCCAAACTGATAATATTGCTGCAGGTAGATACAAGGGCAAGAACCCTTCGACATCATGTACTTGATTGCACTGGAGATGGAGAGAATGGGACCAATCAGAGGCTTGTGATTCCGAGGAGTTGCTCATCTATTTTTCTTTTTTACTTTGGTCATGTAATGTATTTTTCATTGTGACTTGTTTGGCTATTTTACTAGACATTTTTGTATCAGGCAACATTTATCTATAATTATGCTCAAGTTGTTTCTTTATCTGTCTTCTAATTTTTTCTATTGTTTGATATATACTGCTTCTGCTATTGTATATTTGTTTCTCTTTTGCTGTCTTACTCTTCCAATGATGGCATTGTTTCCCCACTATCACAACCAAGGACCCCATTGCTAGTCGGCAGCCTCTAACATTCGGGGAAATGCTCTTCAGGCCATGTGGCCAACCGTGTACGGGGAACCTTGGGGTGGCTGCTGGAACTGGGACGTTACAATCAGAGTAACATAATGTATTATATCTGATCAATAAACATGTTCCACCACCATGTTCATGAAAAGTATCCAATAGGATTTAATGAAATTATTGAAAATTATTTATTCTTCTCATTTTCACACTGCTGGTAAATCTAAGGGAACAATTTATACTATAGAAGTAATGTAGAGAGCATATTATTTGTAATTAAATGGATGATTGGAAGAATTTCTTTCACTAGGTGACTTATCATAATATAATAGTTTTCACTCGAGCATTCAAAATCATCTATTTGAAGGCCAATATCAAAAATGATTCAGAACATTTAGATGATATGATTAAGTCAATGAATGTAACTTTCTAAAACATAAAATGGTCATGGAAAGGGTGTAAAATATTAAAACTAATTGAATAATCAATAATGAATCCTGATGTAGGAAAATGGAATATTAAAAATATCGTCGATGAAACCAAAAATTTATTTTAAAGACATGGTATTCCTCCACATATATCTATTTAAGAGGATCAAATGATTTGGGATGAAAGAAAATCTATATCCCTAGTACATCAAACACTTAATGATTCTTGATCATGTGAAAAATGTGTCTTATCAACTAGAATTTCCACAAAACATATCTCATGAACATGATGCATCCCATGTATCGTGCTTGAGGAAGTATGTACAGAATCCCTCACGTGTACTCAATCTAGAGGTGGCATAGTTGAAAAATTATCTCCCTTTTGAGGATAATACACTGAAGATTATAGATGGAAATTACTATTTTATACAGGACAATACTAATCACCTTGTCAAAGTACTATTGTGGTTCCATATGTCAAATTTGGTAATATAGGAAACAAAAGAATTGGTTAAGTAGAAATACCATCCAAAGTTAATTTCAAAGGGAATTTCAATGGTTGGATTTCATTTGAGTGGAAGAAAATTACAACTTATAATTTTATCAATTGAAATTCCATTCTTATAATTATTTCATATAATATAAATTCATAATATCATATAGAGAACACAACACATGATTTATAAATGATTAATGAATGAAATCAGATCTAATTTTATATTTAGTGGAACCTATACAAATGGAATAATAACATTAAAATAGAAATAGTAAAAAAGACCTGTCATTAAACATTATATAATTTTTAATTAAGATAATAATTCACATTAAGGTTCTTTTCAGGTTTAGAGTTTTAGATAATTAGGAAATAACTATTACATTACATCTCAAAAATTTAAAAGTAGACACTTCTTCTCAGTTTTCCTTTTTTTCATAAAACAAAAACTCTAAAAATAGTCATGTATAGTTCCATGTTTTAGATAGGATGACATTTCCCTTATCCCATCCTTCACCCTACTCATCTTTAAGTCTTGTGAAAATCATTTTAGAACCTAGGACAAGCTTAAAAATCTCAGTAAGGGTTATAAAATATAGGAATAAAACATTAGTACATCAATACAAAATCTTTTTAACATACATAAAATCATACGATTTATGAAAAACACATATTAATCACATATCGTAAAGGTAACTCGTTGCATCCATATAATACATATGTTGTTGCTTTCACAACTATGTAGGGAGTTACAATAGGAATTACCATCCATGTATATTCCCTAAACATCTTAGGAGAAACATTCATGTCTTCTTCAATTAGGTTACCCAATGCATTGGAGAGCTATCTCAGGCTCACCCACCCTAGTATTATCATGGATCCATCCATATACGTAAATAATTCCCAAGAACCATAACATATTCATAACACGTAAAATAAATATAAATAAAAGATAAAATTTCCACATTTCAATCAAAATATTTCATTTATATATATTTAAATAAAATATAAATTATCAAAAAAAATTTATATACCAAAATATGTAAAAGAGTATATGGTTTTTATTTTCCATTTAAAAACATTAATACTTTTAAAGGAATCGAAAGATCAAATAATACTATCGGTGGTGGAAATGGTCATTGTCAATGTTTACGTTAAAAATAAACATTATGTTTTCGTCTTTTAAAAAAACAACTCATTGAAAAATATTTCCTTTGAATGAATGGAATAGTAAAAGGTTTTTATACACCATATAAAATAAATATCACCAATAAAACAAAAAATGCCTTAGTAAAGGGAGATTCAGAAGAAGTCCCTTTCCTCATGTCTGACATGACCCATTCATTCTTTTATCTCATTAATAATAAACTAAAGATAATTTATACACTCTTAATAAACTTTTTATAATTTATTATTCCGTTTATATTATTTATTACCAGGTTTAATCAATATTTAATCATTTAAGTTAACAATGGTGATTTTTTCGATATTTGGTGCTTGAGTAAAAAATGAACTTTTTATAATTACAAGTTATTGATGTGGTCAAAATTCCATTATCTAAAGAAATTTTTTCATGATTTAGATTTCGTATATATCATATATATCTGATATATATATATATATATATGTATTTATAATATTACATAAAATTTGGAGGTAACAAATGAAATGCACCATTCATGGAGATGGTAATCCATATGTTCACAAGATTGCAACATTCATTTATATTTCATAATTAATGGAATGGAAGATTAATGATTCATATATATATTATAATCAAAATAAAATATGATGTATAATTTCAGTAACTCCGTCCTTTATACATTCCATGTATGGCATGAATGAGTTATATCAGCTTGAGAGGGCAGTAGTCTGCACTTCTTGAAATGAAATTATATTATTTACCTACTATGGAAACCATAAAGGTATTATATAATTAAAAATATAGAAGAATAGAAACAATATAAATATAATATAAATTATATATAAATATAGTTCCACTTTAATGGCCACCATGATAGGGGTGGGAGAAGATTGATCAATCATTGTTTCGTGAGGTAGTAATTCGCCATCCATAGAAATTGTATGTTCTTATCCCATTAGACGTAGGTTTGTGTAAGTGTAGTTAGAATAATTCTAATTAAAACAACATAGTATGTTGATTATAATGTTTTTTTATTAATTAAGGGAATGAAATAATTTTAGGGGGTTGGATAAGTAAAATTATTAAAAAGTTCTTAAGATAAGTCATTTCATTTAAATTAGGCAACTCCCTTTGGTTTGAACAAAAAGGATTTATTAATGTGCCTTCTGCATAAGATAAGGCTTCTAGGTGGAAGAGAGAGATCATGGGAGCTTATTTGGTTAGAGTTTGGAGATTAAAATGGCTTTAGAGGTGTGAGTAATGGGTTAGAGGTGAGGGATTTTTATAAGGGGAGGAGGGCCTCTTTTGGAAAGTTTGAAACTATTGTTTTATTATATAATGATTCTAAGTTTCTAAAGGTCGAAAACTCCTTATAGTAGAAGATAAGAAGAATCTTGTTCGAATTAAAATCATCCAATAAGAAATGGACAAGTTTTTGATATTGATTTAATTTTTGTAGATTTATTTATTTAAATCATTCATTAATGAGGTAAACATTGCATCGTTATTGTTTCATAAATAATTTTATTTATTTGATGTCTAAAAATTATAAAAAAATTATAATGATATAGAAAATCATTTTATCTTTCAAATTAATATTTATAGTCAAAGAGATAACGTATATAACCTCTTTTTAAAATTGATTGACTATAAGATATATGTTAATGTCATTTTTGGCTTTAATTTAAATTAATTAATATAAAGTGTCGTTATCACCCTTATGTGGCTCCATGGGGTACCAAAATCTACCCAAGGATTCCCATGGTTGTAAATGTGTCAAAAATTAGGATTAGTACCTATGTTAGGGTAATTTAATATTATTATAATTATATTTCTTCTTTAAATTACCCTATTTATGTCTAACTACGGTAAATAAAAGTCAAATGTTAAATTTCAAAAAAATTTATTTTCACCTAAATAAACCACATTTTATTACTGATAACAATTATGTATGTCAGATTTTCTAAATTCAATTCACAGATGTGGTAAAATTTCATTTATATAAAAAATTTAGTTTTTTGACTACTACTGAGTGTTTTAACTATTCATCAGAAATAGAATATTCTCAGAAAAATACCAAAAATTCAGCCTAAACTATATTCAATTTTCAGAATTTAAAAATGATTTCTATTTTACCATATTCAAAACATAGATTTTTATTTAATTAATTTGAAATTAATAACCTTTTTCAAAACAAATAGCGTGATTTTAAGAAATACAAACTATCAAAAGATTGACACTTGTTTATTTCCAATTTTAATGTTAAATTATGTCCAATGACCAACATTTGATTAAATAGTAAAAATATAATCTAATTAGACTTTAAAAAATATATATATTCTAAAAATATAAATAAATAAGATTTAAATGATGTTTTGACTTAAAATATAGTATTTTTTATTATTCATAAAAAATTAATGTTATCATAAAATACTAATAGTTTAACCAAATTAAATTTTGATATCCCGATTCTAAAGAAGAATTTTATTTTGTCAAATAAAACATATAAAATTAACCAAAACTAGATTTACATAGGGTTTTCCATCAAAAGGATGAAAATCGGCCTTTTAATGAATATTAGAGTATTTATGTTTAAAATTGGATTCATTCTAATTTTAAGCCTATTAAATTTATTAGATAAATGTAAAAACATTTAATAAACATGTGTACTAATATTTTAGGTGTTATGTTCATTCCGGCCAATACAATGGCTATACGTTAACTACCATTTAAAATAATAATATTACGTTATTATTTTCCAGTATAACTCAACATTGTGTGCAACGTAAGATTTCAAAAAAACCCTTTGTTGCATATTGAGTATGCCACAAAATATAGCTTCCACATTAAAGTAAAATTAATATTTAATTCACAAATATTAAAAAATATGAAAATTTCATATTCATTATTTACCTGGCATGTTACATTTGTCCCCCCTTTTTAAATTATGTCCTCATTATTTTTATTCAGTTATCAAATAAATAGGGCTATTTATACCTCATATAATTTTCCGATTCCCACGCCGCCTCTTCAACCATATAGTTATTCCATGAAGCCATTACCTATTTAATTACTTTATTCCACAACACTTTCCCTTTATGGTCAAGAATATGGACTGGTAGTTCCTCATAAGAGATATTCTTTTTCAACTAATCTACCACTAGGCTTAAAAATGAGATGGATATGGACTATACTATTGCCAAATTGTAACTTGAAAAACATTGTGTACCTAGGATAAATATTGAGGTAAAAAAAACTTTGTATTTAATTGATCCAACTGTCTCTAGGATTTCATAATTTCTAATGAACCTCGGACACAAATTTCTCTTCTTACCAAAATGCATCACAGTTTTCCATGTATAAACATTGACAAACACATGATCACATACCTCAAACGAAAGATTCATCCTATGGTTATTTGGAAAGCTCTTCTACAGGGCCTAAGATAATATCATATGCTTAGGAATCCAATGAACATTACCTTCCATCTCTTCTACCAATTCTGATCCCATGAAATTCCTTTCATCTACTTCCGCCCAAAAAGTTGGAGTTCGAAACTGCATCCCATATAGTGCCTCAAATGGATCCAATAGTATACTGGATTGAAAACAATTATTATATGAAAATTCATCCCATGAAATATTTTGGTCCCAACATCCATTGAAATCCAGTGTACAAGCACGTAGCATATCATCCAAGGCCTGAATTGTTCATTCCGACTACCCATCTTATTGAGCACAAAAAGCTATACAAAAATTTAACTCAGCACCCAATGACTTCTAAAGGCCTTTTCAAGAGATAGAATTAAACCTGGGGTTACAATCAGATATAATGGAGAGGGGAAATCTAGGAAACTGAACTATATCTTTAACATACAACCGATAAAGATGATCTATAGACAATGTATCTTGAATAAGAACGAAATGAGATGATTTATTCTATCGATCAACAAAAACCCAGATTACATAATTACCTCTTGGGGTCTTTGGTAATCCCAAAATGAAGTATATGGAGATATTTTCCCATTTCCACTATGGCACTGGTAATGGATGAAAAATCCCTTTTTGGTAACTACCTCTCTACATTAAACTTTTTTCAAGTCAAACACTTCACAGTAAAATAATAAGTATCCATTTTCATTACATACAACTTGTAATACTCTCTATGATCATTGTACCTCTTAGTAATACCATGATTAACTACAAATGGAGAACTATGAGCTTCATAGAACAACTCATTCTTCAGCTGTTAACCCCAAATCACTGAGAATCTCTTCCCAAACCTCAAAACACAATCATTATTAATGATAAAATTAGAAAACATACACTTATACAAAAACACAATCTTTTTCTATATCTCATTGCTTCCTTATACGCTTGCATAATTATGTCTGATAGACAAGATTTCACAGACACCTGACACAAAAAAGAATAATTTTCTGCACCAAAAACTTCTATACCAATATTTATCATATCATTAATTAGAGTATTTTGTTCCCAATATATCAAGGTTAATGTTGCATTACTATTCGACTCAAAGAATTGACCATCTTATTTTTCTTTTCTATATGGAAATGAATCATGCATTAATAATCCTTGATTTTTTCCATCCATCTCCTATGTCTCGGGTTTAATTTTTTCTGAGAGAATATATTCTTCAATGTATGGTGGTCAGTATATATTTCCCATTTTACTCCATGCAAATTTTTCCTCTAAATTTTTTAATAAAATAAAAAACAACTACTTCTAAATCATGTGTAGGGTAATTTAACTCATGAGGTTTCAACTGAGGTGATGAATAAGAAATTACCTGATCATTTAGATGTAGGTCACAACCATGTCCTTTCAACAAAGAATCCTTGTTGATAACAAACTAACCATTTCTGGATGGTAGTTCCATAACTAGAGCATTCACCAATCATCATTTCAATATTTGAAAAAAAAATTGCATTATTTTTTCCAAATGAACTTAACACCTTTTCGAGTTAACATAGTCATTGGACTAGATATCCCTAATAAATTCTCTACAAACATCCTATAATAACATGATAAACAATGAAAACAATGAATTTTTGTTAAATTTGTGGTTCTTGGCCATTATTCAACAACTTTTGTTTTAGAAGGATCAAAAATTATGTCATTTTTATAAAAAATGGTACCATGGAATGAAATTTGTTGTTACCAAAACTCACTACGGAAAAATTTCCCATACAGTCTCTTTTCTTTTATGGTTTTCAAGACATCTCTTAAATGACTTTTGTGTTCCTATTTACCAAAATATCATCAATAAACACATCCACCATTTAACACCAGAGTCAACTGAGCCATCACTGTAGTAAACTGTTCAATAATGACTTTAACTATCAGAGGATGCAGATTTTTATGGTCATTTCTCTCAGTATGACTTCCCAGTACAGCTTCCCAATTTCCTCTATGAAAATCCATTCTCAAAACAGAAATATCTTATGCGAAGCAACATTGTAATATCTATATTCTATATAATTTCCATATTAACATAAATTTATTTATGGATATTAATTTAACAATATCCTAACTCCTAAAGTTGTCTAAATTGATCCCTGATATCAACTATAAGGACCCTGCCTTAAAACATAACATATTCTTGAAATGAGTTAATAATTCACATTGATGATCTTTCCAGTTTTACCTTTTTAGTGAATCAATCCATAACTATTACATTACATCAAAAAAAATTACAATGTTTACACTTCTACTCAGTTTCCATTATTTTCATAAAATAAAAACTCATAATAATGTGTCATGTCTTGTTTCATGTTTTAGATAGCATGATTTTTTCATGATCCCATCCTTGAGCCTATTCATCTTTATTTCCAATGAAAAAGTATTTGAAAACATTGGATATGCATAAAAATCATAATAAGGGTTATAAAATATTGACATAAAACATCGGACATTCAAAACATAATCTTTTTAATATACCTCATGAAATCATAAGATTTATGAATTACACATAGTAATCAAAAAACATAAAGGTAAATTGTGGCATCTAAAAAATACATACGTTGTATCTTTCACAACTATGTAGGGAGTTACATTTTGAATACCCATCGAAGTATATTCCCTATATATCTAAGGAGAAATATTCACTTTTACCTCCTTAATGTTACCCAATTCCAATGAACCATAACATATTCGTAAAACATAAAAAATATAAATAAAAGATAATATTTCCACATTTCTGTCAAGACTCATCCCCTCGGGCCCGTGTCGTGGCTATGCTAAACCCGCCTTTCATAGGCCAGGTTCTTGTGACTAGCATCAAAGTCGTAATTCCATAAAATTGGGAAGGCATTTCCTTTACAACCTGTAAACACACTCATAAAGATGCACATAGTTGTACGAAACGATAATTAAACTATATAAAAAAAGAGTGTTGGAAGTACAAGGGGCCAGAATAAAAGACCAACTGGAAAGTAAAAGTACATTTCTGATATAATACAGCCTAAAAAAAGGGAAAGTAAGTTTCTTGATCATCCTACAAGGTTCTTACCTAAAAGGTAGGTACAAATAACCTCAATAGCAGTCCTCATCCGTCCATCTCCACCATATACTGACTCTTCATAAGGTCAACCTCTAGGTATAGTTAAGTCCTAGTACTCTCGGCCTCAGTCATCATTGTCAGTCGTATGAATCCAACACAACAAGTTGCGTGCATAGCTCGTGCTAGGGTGAGTATAATGATATGCAGTATGGACCCCAAGACCCTCAAGGTCTCACAAAACTCAACATTGAAAAACCACAATGTATGAAATAAACAGATAACCTTACATAGGTATATGAACATACATCTACCTCAGTTATCAAGTGATCCATCTCAATCATGAAGAAAACACAGAAAAAATGACTCAACTCAAACCAATATTTTATTCTTGGGGTAGTATCAAGTAGCATTCCCAGTCACATTATTGATACCTCAACTACTAGGGATCTTCTCCTCTATCTAGTATAGTGGGATTGTCTCGACACCAAGTATGCTTCCCACTAAAAATACGACGAGTCAGTACACAGAGGTGAGAGACAGATGAGGAGTGATGAGGAAGAGATCTGTACCTACCCTTCAGGTAGGAACCTCAGAGGATAACCCAACAACTAACTTTTACTTTATTTAGTTGTATTGTATCATAGTTGTACTTGTACTTTCCAGTTGGGTTGGTATTCTAGCCCCTATTACTTTCATCACCGGTTTGTTATACAGTTTACTTAGTGTTTCATATCCACCTGTGTGCTTGATTGTGTGTGTGTTTATAGGTTATAAAGGCAATTCCCTCCCAGTTATTGGTAATTATGCCTTTGTGATTGACACCATCCCCTGGCCTATGGAAGGCGGGCTTGGGGTAGTCACGGCACGGGCCCAAGGGGACAGGTAGTGACAATTTCAATCACGATATATCATTTATATATATTAATATAAAAAATCCATTATCAAAACCATTTTCAATACCAAAATATGTAATAGATTATATGGTATTTATTTTCAATTTGAAAACATTACAGCTTTTTAAGGAAGCTAAAGATCAAATAATACTCATGGTGGCAGAAAAGGTTGTTGTCACCGCTTACATTAAAACGAAACATTTTTTCAGTCATTTAGTAAAATGACTCGTAGAAAATTATCCACTTTGATGGAAATTAAAATTAAAATGTGTTTATATAATGTATGAAAAATATCATGTATAAAAAAAATATGCATCAATGTTAGGAGATTGAGGCGATGTAAGTTACCTCATGTCCGACTTGACCCGTTCGTTCTTCAATCTCATGAATAATAATCCAAAGTTAATTTATACATGCTTAAGAAACTTTTCATGTATATTATTTCTTTTATATTATTCATTAACCTGTTATAAACATTACATAATCATTTATGTTAATAACTTTCATTTTGCCGATATTTGGTACTTGTGTCAAAAATGAACTTCTTATAATTACATGTTATTCATGTGGTCACAGTCTATTATATCCAGAATGATATTCATGATTTAGATGTAATATATATCAAATATATCCAATATATATATATATATATATTTATTTATAATATTTGATAACATTTGGAGATATTGTATTAAAATCACAATTCATGGAGATGGTATGTCTTACGTACCCATAAACGCTACGTTAATTTCTATTTCGTATTTAATGGAATGAAAAATTATTGATAAATAGGTATAATATAATTCCAGTATAATATCAAATATAATTTCTATAACTAAATCCTTTATATGTTCCATGTATGGAATTAACAAGTCATATCACTTTGAGGGGGCGGTTGTCCGCATTTCCTCAAATGAAATTATCATATTAACCTACTATTGAAACCATAATGGTTTTATATTAATAAAAAATAAAGAATAATAGAAACAATATAAATATAATATATAACAAATTTAAACATAGTTCTATCTTAATGTCCACCATGATAGGCTGTAGGAAAAGATTGAATAATCATTGTTTCGTGAGGCAGTAGTTCTCCGTCCACCGAAACAAAATGTTCTTTACCTATTAGACAAAGGTGGGTGTAAGTGTAGTTCAAATAATTCTCATAACAAAAACTTAGTATGTTGAGGATACTGGTTTTGTTATAAAATAATGAATTAAGAAGAGTCTATGGGGTTGGAGATGTAAAATAAAATAAAAAAACTTAAGAGAAGATGTGACCTTTAAATCAGGAAACTCCCTTTGGTTTGACCCAAAAGGCTGTATTGAAGTGACTTCTACATAAATTAAGGATTCTAGGTGGAAGAGTGGGATCTTGAGAGATTATTTGGGTAGAGTTTGGATGATCCAAGGGGCTTGAGACATATGTTTAATGGGATAGAATTGATGGCTTTTTATAAGGGGAGGATGGGCTCTTTAGGAATGTTTGAAAATATTATTTTATTATATAATAATTATCGTTTTATAAAGGTCCAAAAGACATTAATGTAGAATATACGATTACCCTTGTTAGAAAAAAAATCATCTACTATGAATTTGACTGGATTTGGATATCCTTTAAATTTTAATACTCTTATTTATTTAAATCATTCATTAATGAGGTAAATACTGCATCATTACTATGACAAAAATAATTTTATTTATTTGATGTCTAAATATTATAAAAAATAATCTACAGAATATTTTTAGATTTCAAATGAATATTTATATTTGAATAGATTTCTTATATAACCCCATGTAAATATTGATATATAAAAATACATATGTTTATATCATTTCTCCTTTTACTTTAAATTAACTAATATATAGTGTCATTATCACTCATATGTGGCTTTATATGGTCCCAAAATCAACCAAAGTATGCCCATGGTTGGATATTTATCATCCAATAGGATTACGAAACATGATGGGGTAATTTAATATTATTATAATATTTTTTTACATTTAATTACCATATTTACCTTTAACCGTGGTAAATAAATGACAAAGTTACTATTCAGTAAAAATTATTTTAATCTTATTGAACCACATTTTTATTAATGATAAAAACCATGTATATTGTATTTTTTGATGTTTAATTTATAGAAGTGGTAAAATTTCATTTAAATGAAAACATATTTTTTTTAACATTTACTCAGTGCTATAATTATTCAACAAAAATTAGAGGTTTTCAGAAAAATAAAAAAAATTAGACCTAAGATATATTATATATTATGAATTAAATAATGATGTATATTTTACCAAATTAAAAACATATAAGTTCCATTAATTAGTTTAAAATTATTTTCCGTTGTCAAAACTAGAATCGTATTTTTATGAAATAATAAGTACCAAAAGATTTACACTTTTTTATTTCAATGTTCAAATAAAAATTACATCCAATGACCAAAATTAGATTAAATGGTAAAATAAACATTAATTACACTTTAAAACCATCTAAAATGATAATATAAACAATTAAATAAATTAGATTCACGAGCAGTTTTGAATTAAAATATAGTATTTTTCATTATTCATAAAAACATTAATTTTATCAAAAAATACCAAAAATTTACACAAAGTAAAATTTCATTTCCCAATTCTAATGAATAATTTTATATTTTCATATAGAACATATAAAAGTGACAAAAACGTGATTTAATGAAGGTTTTCTATCAAAAGGCAGTAAATGGAACTTTTAAGGAATAATATAGTATATAAGATTAAAATTGGATTCATTCAAATTTATAAGCCTATATGTTTTATTTGATAAATGTAAAAACATTTATTAAGCATTTGTAATCTTATTTTAGTTAGTTTTGTTCATTCCCACCAATACAAAAGTTATGCATTAACTACCATTTAATATAATAATATTATATTAATATTTTTTTAGTATAAATCAACATTGTGTGCAACGTAGGATTTAAAAGAAACCCATTGTTTCATATCTAGTGTGACATAAAACATAGATGAACCTTTAATTTAAAATAAATATTTAATTCAAAAATATTAATAAATATGAAAATGTAATATTCTCTATCTACCTAGTATGTTACAACAGTAATGTGAAAATTAAGAGTAGTAATTTGTACAATATAATAGTAACCCCATCAATGAAACTATAAATAATGTTTAGGTATCTTATGATTAAAAATTTGATATATTTATTTCATGGTATAGGTCAATACATGTTTTAAAATTGAAGAAATATTTGTTTGGTGTTCTTGAAAGTAATATATATTTAATTATAATTATATAATCAATATAATTATCTAAAATAAATATATTTTACAACAAAATATATTCGTAAATTTATATTTTATCTGTGTTATAATTTCATATATTTTTTTGAGACCATAATTAATTTTTTAAAGTGTCTAATATCTAATATAATTTAAAAATAGTATTTTTCATGTGAATTATTATTCTCTTTAAAAATTACATTTATCATTTTTTGAAAATTATTTTTATTTTATATTGTTCATTTTTGGAACTATACGGGTTGGTAAATATATAGGATGCATTTTTTTGATTTTTCTAATATAGATGAATATCAGGTGAATAGTGACATATGATAATTTATGGTATAAAAAAATACGCGAATGCTTGTGTGATTTATGATGTATGGTGGTTGTAAGAATCATAATATTGAAAATTCATTATACATTTAATATATTTATTTTTTGGAGTCAAACATATTTTTAGACATCATACAAAATAATGAACTGTTGATTAAAAAAACATCCTTATACTCTGCAAAAAATTCCACCCCTCACATCGTCTATCCCTAAAACCTCTATATCATTGAATTTTTTAAATATTCTACATATTTAATATCCCAAGACAGTTCACCAAGTCTAGGAACCATTGGTATCAACAAATTTCCAAATCAAATTTATATAAGAAGCTTCTCATTGAGAAGAATTCCAGAGGTAAAATAATCTTTCATTTTAATTTAATTTCATTTCATGAATTTTCATTTCATATTATCTCTTATCCTACCATTTTCTAAGTGACATGATAAATCCAGAATACATAATAATTTATAATGTTATTTTCATAATGGAATAATTTTTCACCAATTATATTCCCCTCATCTTTTGATTAAAAATTAAAATATCATATGAGATGTTTTGTATATATCACATTCAAGGATGAAGAGTATTAAATTTTCATTACCACATTCAACGATGGCCAAAAAATTAATTTTATTATTAAACTAGATCACAATATTTTTATTATATCATATTTAATTTTATTGAACTAGAATACCTACATAATATTAGGTAATAAAAAAATATGTTCTTTATGTTCAAAAAAAGAATAAAAAATATAAAATGTTATCATTAAAATATTATATAATTAATTGTCATCAAATATAGGAAAATTTATGTAAGATAATTTAATATATTTAATTTTAATTAATAAAATATAATTTCAATTCTTGTAAACAATTCACATTTCATGTAATTTTCCATAAAATTATACAATAAACTGATAATCAAAACCATGGTAACTAACTCTCCCAAAACGATGAAATTAAGTCTCATAACTCTTAAAAAATGTCATAAATGATTAAATGAAATGATAATAAATAAAATAAATATATAATAGTTTATAAATTAATTATTTAATTAATATAATTTTTTTATCCTTGACATTTTTTTCATCTGTCAGAAACCTATAAAAATGTAAGAGATTCATTCCAAACATCCATTTTTTCATTCAGGTTACACATTATCTGTCTACTCCCCACTATAATAACCCTTTATTTATAGTTAAATATTATAATGTCAATGTGTATATCAAAAACACATGTATCAATATTATATTTTTCTTATTTGATGGGTAAATATATTTTTTAGAAGGATTTCTTCTAAATTCAACCTGGTAGGAAAAAATGATTATAGGGAAATTTCTAACTTCTTACACGTTTTCATGTGAACTCCATAATGTTTTTTGTTACATAATTGTTTTTTATAAAATAAATTAGTTTATAATGAAAAAATTTCTTGGATAATTTCAATTTATATAAAAAATATTAGGAAATTTTTTAAGAATCACTAAAATTTTATGTTATACCACACTTATGTATCCCATTTCTAATGTTTTTAAACACCCATTTAACATATTTTTTACTTTAATTTGACATATCATATCTTTTTTATTCCTACATTCCCCTATTAATTTCTATTTATTATTTAAATCAATTATGTCATTTGAACCATTATGATACAACCATTTTTATGACTTATGAAATGATTGTGATCCCCATTTCATTCCCGAGGTAACCATTTTGTTTATTAATTATGTATGATTATTCTGTTGGAATACAATTTCATGAGCTTTTTTTAATGGGTTTTTTTAGCTATCAATCTAATTAATTGGATTATATATATTCCCGTGACACAACATGTTGGAACATATAGTGAACTTGAAACCTTTTTGGGATGTTGTCTTCTATGTGCAATGGTCTTGGTAGATGGACATGACTCATGCTACTTATTATGCAATTGTCTTCATAGTTTTCCTTGACTCGTGATTATTTCAGGATTTATGTTGTTTCCACGTTTCTAGGATTCCATTATTACAAGATCTCTTATTCTACATGTTATAGTTCCTTCTATTAATTCATTGAATTTTTATGTCATCATGTTATTCCTTCTATACCAAGTGTTATGACTTTTTTTGTTTCATTTTCTATGATTTTGTGAAAATCCATTCTTCCATGTTTTTTAAGGATATATTGTATAGATGTAAGAGAAAAAATATGTTAGGGCTTATTTATAGTGATTAAATAAATTATGTTTCTATTTTAGTTTTATGTTACTTATTATGTACTTAATGAACAAAATACACTAGACATTGTGTTAGATGTTTGTATTTGTTGGTAAATTATATATAAAATAAGGTAACAATATATGTAAATGGATATATTGTATATAATAATATTTTAAAATTTCATCCCAAAAATGAAAAATAAAAAAAATGTTAAGGCTACTGAGCCCGAATTAGAGAATCCCACACCCTAGACCTTCCCTATATAATATCTTTTTACCAAAAAACTTGAACTAAGGGGATTCTCCATACATGAAGGGTTATGTAAAAGGAATCCTTCATTTCCCCTAGGTGAATTCAAATAGTGGATCCATCCCCATTTTAAAACATTCCCTGGTCAATAACATTTGTTGGTTGACACACATATATCCTCTTCTAAGACACACTAAAGGTATCATGAACCCACTAGAACTGGGGGGTAGGAAGTGCGTATGTGAAATATTTGTAACACTATGTATGATCTAAATGAACCTGAATAATAATAGGTACAACTTTCTACCCCATTTGTATCTCATAAACCCTCATCATGTAGATACTATTAGGTGAATTTTATCAGCATTATCAAACCCCATTTACTTATGGTGTTGATATTCATAATATTTAATCCTAATATGAGCTTTATACAACTGTTCATGGATAACCATGATCATCTCCGTACTCATATTCACAATCAATTTCACAAAAGTGATGCATTTCCAATAAAAACTAACCATATGGAAGACCTAAAAGGGCTCCTATTTAGGGCCTGAAAAGGTTCCATGAAAATAGTTTAATGGTATCTTTTATTTTATATAAACTGTAATAAGTTTATTTTATACTCCATTTTATAGATGAAGACGAACATGAAATCACTAGGCTTATCCTCCAACTACATGATAGAGCACTTTGCCTTCAAATCTATCTGGGGGTGAAACGTAGTACTCGTCCTCATATGGAACCCAAATATTTTTTTGCATGAAATCCCACAATCATGATGTGAACTGCATATCACTATAAGATTATATAGTTATGGTAACACCCTTAAGGTGAATAATCACATGTACATACAACTGCCCCAAAATCCCCACCAAACTACACTTCCAAATAAAAAGCTATCATAATAGCATCGTGAGTCGATCAAATATCACCAAAAAGTAAACATTGAATCTCACTAAATGGGTAATCTATATAAAAATTCTAGGTTTATTCCATCCCATTTCCACTATTGTATTAAATGAGGATGCAACAAACAAATCAAAATTTGTTTCCCTTCCTTTACATGCTGTTATGTTTGGAATATAGAGAGGAACTCATCCATGATCTATCTCTTACCATCACACTAAAACTTATTCTGAATGTTTATGGACATATTCACCACACCATCATATACATAAAAATTATATTTATGAATCTATCCCATCAAATCCTCTTTCATTGTGACTAGGACCACTTTCCATCAGTTAAAAATGATAATTTTATTCCCTAGTTTTCTCCCACAGAGATATCTCTTCCTCCAATTGGGAAAGATGAGATGTATTATGAAACTAAACTTTATAAATGGTTCTAATAATAAATCTGTTTTCACCTATTAAGGACTTTACCTCTTCCATGGGGCCACTAAAATTTATGTACAAATCATAATCCCTAGTTACTACCTAATTAAAAAATAATTTCATACTTACATTTTTCATTAAACGGGGTTGAAAATTGGTATTTGAATGTATTATGTGGTTATGACATTGTGTTAAGGATTCATCATCATAGTCTTTGAAGAAGTGTTTATGGAGTTAGCCTATGTATTGGTTGACTTGTTCCGAGTAATTTCACAGGAAGAAGATACCATAAGATTAGTGATTTGAGGTTTGGGAACTATAATAAGTTGTGTAAATATTTAATTAGTTAGATTATAGATGTTTGATTCCATTTAATAAGTTATAGATGTGATTTATTTTGGGACTAAATAATTCACATTTTCCTAAAAAGAATTTTTTTCACCATCACCATATTTGTGTTATGAGTAAACACCCTTTTATAATAAGTGGCATAGCGAAACAATTTGTGTTTTCCCAATAATCATACATCACTATGTGTTATTAATGGTATAAGTATAGAAATAAATTTTAGAAAGAATTATAAAAATTGAAATAGTTGTTTACTTTTTAAGAATTTCTCATATTCATTGACTAACACCTCTGTTATTGATAAATTAATAGTGTATTAGGTATAGTAATTAGTTTCATAAAGGAATTTATTTTCATATTCTTGATAAAATGTAATGACCACTAGAACATCATAAGTAGGTGCCAAAACTGACTGACTCAAAGATATAGTCATCTCAACATCTTTATGGGACATTCCTAGTAGTGAAGGTTATACCATAGCAATAAAATTATCACCGATATCCTAGTGAACATATATATATTCCTCAATGTAGTCTCAATGATGTACTTAACATTTGTTAAAAACCCTAAAATGATAATTTTTTTTAAATTGTGAAATAATAAAGTGAAACACTTATATGTAGATTCTAGTTAAGAGGAATCAAATAGTCTAATGTGACTCTTTTATTCCTTTTTAGATCAAAGTATGTTCCCCTAGAGGGTGATAATGTCAATGCTTTTGAGGATGGGATAGATGGAAGTGAACATTTTGATTCTCTGAGGATGATAAAATCCAACCTCATCAGAGCTAATTTCCCTATTGATACCTCCTCGTCAGATACTTGGACATTGATCCAGTCATCATCAACATTTGAACCCTTATGAGAATATACCATTGATAGAGAGAGTGAATAGTCCCCTATATATTCCAACCATGTCAATAGAAATTACATAGACATCAATATGGACATAACAACACTGTCAACTTTTCATTATTGTGGAAAACCATTTCCCACCATATTCTCAATGTTAGTATGACCATTTTCATTCATAACAACCACAAACACTCTGTAATACACCATACACAACACCAAAGGTGTGTTTTAGACCCAAACCTTTAAACTTACCTTTGTCTTCTAATGATTCAAAGAAAATCATTGACCTTATTAGGTCAGTAAATGAATGTTTCACCATTGGGTGAAGTAACATTAGAAAATAATTCCAAATATATCTCATACTAGTAGACTCTTCCACATAGAATAGGATTTGAGTTATCTTCCAAACATTTCATCCACATCATAAATTTGGTGGTAAATATTACTCTATAGGTTAGTTAACTAATAGGTTGTGCACTCACCACAGTCCTGGTAGTAGAATCTCTTATTTCCAAAGAAATTAATGGTTAACATTTCACTACTATCTGAGGATTTACTAGGGATTTTATTTTACATGTATAAATATACACTCTATTCCATATATTTTATTTTAATGTTTGTGTAAATATGACATCTTTATAACTAATATAGATAATTTCCATATCAGATATAGGGGTATCTAGATATCAACATAATTTTAGAATAACCAAACCTAATAATCACTTGATGGAATGTATATCTAAAATAAAGTATCCACCTTATAAACAATCATGTAGTTTGTGGGAGAAACCATTATATCATTCTCATATATAATATAAATAGGGGTAAAAAATTTATTCTGAATGCAGTAAAACTAATTATAGATTTGAAAAAGTTAATACCACCTATATAATATTCTCCCATAACTATGAAAAAATGGAATCACTCTTGAATAGAAATAATATATCCTTATGTGTCAAATCCAAAACGAATGGGTCTCAATCTACCACTAACCCATGCTCACTTCATTATTATAGGCTCCCAAAAAACTAGTGAAAGAATAACTAGAATAGGTAACTTGGGACTTACGTACCTGTACACAAACACCACACCTTTTAAATGCATAATAAAAATGGAATAAAAGAAAAAAGATGAAACAACCCACATCAGTCAAACCCATATATGAGCAAGTAATTAAATCCCCAATAGGACGCCCCAAATGATAATGAGGGATCAGTATAAGGAATGATTAGAATATATATTTACACGCAAAAGTAAGAGTGAAAAAATCCAAAAACATGGATAAAAATATATATATTTCTATATAATACCAAAAAAAACTTCACAAATGAGAGATAAATTGGATATCTATATTATAGCTTATATAAGAATGTGTATCATTAGTTCCATGGTTCTATTAATGATTCAAATCCTCTCAAAAGTATGTACACTAGAAAATAAATTCATGATAGAACTCGAAAGATTATTACATAGTCAAGGGGACTCATAATATATGAAGGTACCCTTACCATGGTACAATAATCCGGTCCAACTCAATAGATAACTAAGGAATCCATGACCAAACACAACAGGAGTGTTAGATTCAAAAAGTTATGGACTGATTACCTTTCTATGATGGAAGGTGACACTTAGTAGTGAATCGAGGGCTCATTTAATATCCCATTAAGAGGGTTCCCTCATTATAATTGTTAGAAAAACCATGAAAACCCCCATAAGAGGGTGCCAATATTGTTTTCAGGGACCCATTCTGCTACATCGCATAAAGTTTCCACTGTAATAGCATATAGAGTACCCCTTACCTACTTTGTGAGAGAGTTCTAATCTAGTTTTCTATTTCCCAATCCTTGATATCATAGGATGGTGCCACAAAGTGGATAGGTAGAGGAAACATTCCAAATACAAGAAAGAGGGTTCCACTCTAATAGTAGATTGATTACCCATGCCCTTACCAGAAATTGTGTACCACTATAATATCATTGATGATCCTACCATACCATTTATATCACCAAGCATCACCTAAATATGATTTATTCCTAGAAAACCAGTCATCATATCTTAAAATACAAAAAAAAATTACAATCATGTTACACATGGGATGATGTCAAGATAGGGTACTCATGGATGTAAAATTATTTCAATGAATGAAATACGAGTGGTTAATGTTTCCATAAAACTATGAATATGGTAAATAATTTGTATGGGTAACCAAATGGAATGTGGTCTCACCCTTCCCCATAGTCATGTCTCAGAAGATACATACCAAACTACACATGTATACCTATAAATTGTGTAGGTGAAATACATATTGGGTTTCATCCATAAAAGATCTTACCCACACAAATGTGCATGTGCATGTATCATTTCCTGTGTCTATATACTCTATAAACATGTTGGTACCTAGCATGTACCTTATTGTGATCAGGTTTTTGAACTCCTAGAGTACACGCCATGTTTCCATCACTGGGGTTGAAAATGTGTATTGTTTCATCAAGTCATTTGACATTTAAATCACTATAAACCCTAGAAATGATCGATAGGGTCTACATGCCATGTGTTATTTATAAAACATGGTTTGTAGTCATGTCCTAATTAGAATCCCATATCAAATTAAATTATTCTAAATATATGCCTAATGCTTCGAATTAAGCTGTTTAATATCCTGAAGTTGGGTTATAATTCATTTAATAGTTTTATGTCCATATGTTCTCCTGAAAATAGATTTTCATTGATCTTTAGGATTCCTACATGAGGGCGCTTAACACCCTAATAGATCATTCCACATCCCATAACAACACAAGTATTTCATCTAATGGGGGAATAACCTGAACCCCTAAATTCATAACAAACCATCCTATAATAACTTACATAGTCAAAACACGTTAATTTATCTAGAATCCATCGAATATATTGGGGAATGATCAGGCTGAATCCTTATCTAAAATGTTAAACCAATCCCTATGGAAGAATGACAATGAATATAGTGAACCAGTGGTGAAAAATAGAATGAATAAAGGTCTAACAATAATTGGAAACATGTTCAGGGAAAATGATTACAAATTTTGATTATTATATTGGAAAACATGGAATATTAATGATATATTTGATAATTAATTTAAAAATTATACATAGGACAATGTAATGTCTTAATATAACACATATCTAGAGATAAAATATATCATTATCAATATATCATATCATTTTTTTAATCAATATTTTTTTGAGTCCAATCTAAAATATTTTTATTTTTATAAAAATACTATTATCTCCAAGTAATGTGAAAATTATTTCAATTCAATGCTCTTATATATTCCTAGATCTGAGGTTTTATGGTAGTCTCATCATGAGTTTATAAAAGAATTAGGTAGAAGGTTCTTCACAATTACCTTGTGGTAATGTGGGGAATATTAGAGATCTACCATAATAGTGTTTAAATAGATGCAGTTAAGTCTTTAATAATTGCTGAAATAAATTCAATTTTTTTATTTTAATTTAACATACTTTCCAATGGTTGTTTTTTTCCGATGATCCCATGTTGTCAAATTTTAGGTCCTGAAAAGGGTAAATATTTCGTTCAAAAATAATTAGGGGTCTCATATTCTCAATCCATTAATCTATTTTAGTGTTAAACTGATTTAATTCTAAAATCATTCATTCATGAAATAAAATATAATTAATAATTTTTATAAATTAATTTTTGGGAAATATGGGCCTTGGAATCACACGCCATCATAGTGCCTCACTAAAAAAACGACTCTAGATATATTCCAATGTCATACAAGTATAATCATAGTCTCAACACTTTCCCTCTGTAACATCAAATTATTTTTATCAATGTAAATTACCCCATTATAATTACTGAATTTAGAATAAATCACATAAAACCACATAGAGAACAAAAACATTGTTTATAACAAATGAATAATGAAATTAAAAGGTATTAAATATGTTAAGAAAACTATAAAAATGGAATGGTAACATGACCATTGGAATATTAATGTGACTATTAGTAATAGTAACATTACCAATATAAAAGTAACATCCCCTATGAAATAAAACATTATATATATATGGAATTAAAGAATGATAAATTTATTTCATGGTATTAGTAAATAATTTTTTTAAAAAATGATAAATTATTTTTCAATATTTTTTAAAGTAATAATTATTTAATTACAATTTTATAATTAATATAATTATTTATATGAAAACCTATTTCTGTAAAATATATTAAAAACTAAATATTTTATTAAATTGTTATTGAAATATAATATTATCAATCTATAACAAATATACCAAATCCTTATAAAAGAAGTTAGAATTTTTAAATTGGTATTTTATGAGTAAATGATAATGTTAATAAAAAATTAACTTCTAAATATTCAGAAAAATATTTTAATAAAATGATGTTCATTTTTTAATTCTATACTTCCAGAAATGGTTGTGATTATTTTTTTGGTTTCATCAAATAAAATTTAATTCTGGATGAATAGTGAAATATGATGATTTATGTATTTTACAGAAACATAAATTTCGGAGTCATGAACGATTTATGGATAATGAAATAATCATATTTCCATAAATCTGTCTCCAATTTATATTTTTATAAATGTAAATCAATATTATTCATAGTCTTGATTTAAAATAATAATGTAATGATTAAATTAATTTAATGAAAACTCCCCTCTCTTCCCCAATAAATACAATCATTAACAAACTCTTCCATTCAAATTTCCAAATCCTTGAATCATGCTAAAATTACACCCAATCCACATCCCAAGTAATTACACCATGTATATGATTATTATTTCATAATAAATTTTAAAAAACAATCACCCTAATTAGGTTCTCAAGGATAATAACTCAAGAGGTAAAATACACTTTTATTTTATTTTAATGTATTTTAATGTAATTTTATTTTCATATTCTCACATATCCTAACATTATCATATTGAAAATTTAAATATAGTTTTATTTATATATTGTAATATTTTTAGATTCAAATCACACCAACAATTCTCTTCCATAATAATTATTTTTAAAAAATGAAAAACACAATCTTTGATTGATTAGTTTATTATATTCATTGTTGTTGAGTTATCAATTTCCATTAAATCCATATAGGATAACAATAAAAAATATTTTTTTGGATAACACAATTTTATACTATTTATTACAACTTATTTAAAATTATGGAACCATTGTATATATGACATATTAGTTAATAAAACAAAACCAGGATGTGATGACTAAAAAAATCCAAAATAATCTAAATGGTTATCAATAAATTTTATGTAATGTATCATCTCCAAATTGATAGAAAATTTTATATAATACCATTTAATATTTTTTAAACTTATTTATAATATATAATTTAAATTATGAACAACTATTCTCTTTTTAAAATATAGTTCATAGTTGTATATATGTAAAATGATCAGGATGATCATGTAAACAACCACTCAAGGAATGATGAAATTGTATGTCATAATTCATAAAATGCCTTAAATTAACTTAATAAATTTATACTAAAGAAAAATCATATATAATATATTCCAAATTAATTAATTACGAAATCTAATCTTATTCTTTAGGACATTGTGTTGATGTACAAAACACATTTGGATATGAGGTACGAGATTCTTTCTCAACAAACCTTTTTCATTATGGTTACGATTTATCTCTATTTAACCTAATAATGTTATTATTTAGTTAAATATAATATTTATAGATTATTTTAATATTTTAGAAATTCATTTATCCAAATCCCTTCATCCTTATAGGATTAGGAAATAATTTTTTTACAAGGTTCCCTTCTCAAATTCCCCTAATAAGAAAGCTCAATTAAAGGATACTTTCTGATTTGTCTTATCTTTTGGAATGATTAAATACCCATTTCATTCCATTAGTTTCAATGATATTTATTCCTTATGTATGATTATACATGTGGAACATATAAGAATGAACATTTTATGATGGGTGTTTCCAGATAGAACTGAAATTAACTGGCTAATGTTTAGTCTCATGAGACCTCATTTTGGAAAATAGTGTCAACAACGATCCTTAATGGGACTTTGTCCTCCTTATACAATGGCATTGGTCATTATAGTTGAATCTCACTCCTTCATTTGAAATTTTCATGGAAGTTTGTGTTTAATAATTCATATTTCATGTTTTTTCTTATCCACAAGGATATGATTCTTTAATTACATGATGTAATATAATAAAAGTTACGCTTCATTATGTCTATTCAATACTATTTCCTATCATCATGTTATGCCTTTTCAACCATGTGTTGTGAATTATTCATTGGTTATTTACTTAACTAGGATTCATATGTAATCCATTTTTTCATGTATTCCTTGTTCATTCTTAAGAATATGTAAGTGCTAAAAGGATGATTATATCTCCATATAATGATTAAATAAAAGATGTTTTTATTTTTGGATTCATATTTTCTAATTATGTACCTAATCATACAAATACTTTAGTCATTAAAATCCATGGATTTATTTTTTTAATTATAAATAAAATAATGTAAATAAATGAGTAAAAGGCTAGGGTAATTACAGTTTTTATTATATCATACAATAGTTTATTTAGGAATATAGACTAGAGAGGACTTGATAAACTCCTTAGTATAAGAATAGGAATATGTAATCACCCAAGAAGATTAGTTTTAGAAAAATTATACAAATATTGATCAAAAAAATATTAAATTGGATATAATTTGAAAAATTATTAAATTATTTTTGCCTGAAATTTTTAATTATGTTTTGTTCAGAACGTTTCTATGTTAGAAAATGGTGGAAACTAGGTGAAACAAAGATAAAAAACCAAGTGAGGAACAATGCCGAAAATTCCCTTATGACATCAGTAATTCATTTGGAAGTAGAGTTCAAAATATCATGGAGGTAAAAACCTCGAAGTCTCAGTCAATGAAAAAAAATAGATAATGTGGAATTCCTTCCTTCACCTATGAAAGTGAAAATGGCTATCAATTTTCCTATGTTGTAATGACCATCGATGTTTAATAGATATTAAAATCCATTAGACTATATATAGTGGGTTAACTCAATGGATATGATATTTTCTATTAATATCTATTCTAAGATAGAGAATGATAATTATGATATTTTTCATTTATAAAGAGTGTCTTAAAAATGGTGGGTGTAGTTTAAGAACACCATTCTGAAGGATAAAATTGAAGAGATGAATTTTGGAAAAATTAATACAATATTTCATAATATGTATCTCCCTCATACTATTCAAATGGTGATGAATATAGAATTCATAGATATGAATAAAAAATTAATGTAAATATTCTGAAAAAAATACAATTACACATGTCTTGAATAGTACATTTCATTTTTTAACCATAAAATATTTTAAAATAGATTGAATCATTTGTGGATTAAAACCACAAAATCAGAAAGCACTATAAATTAGAGGCATTGGGATTTTTGAATAATTTTTATGATGTTGTCTCAGAGAAGATATCGAATTTTGATAATGTACCCATATCTATGGTGATGTGAAACATATGATTGTGTTTCCAGAAAAATTATATAATGATAAATTTAGAATGAAAACACAACTACACACATGTCCAAAACCCTTGGAAGAAGCAATATGGTAATTTCAACAATAAGACAGGAAAATGAATAATGTGTTGGGGATAAGAACATAAATATGATTAATATTGTAGAGACAATAATAATAAGGAATATTTGGATGAGGAAATGTGAGAACCACCCATGGTTTAACATTTAAACTAGAGGTATAATTGTAATTGTCCAATCCATTTCAATAAATCTTGAATACAATAGGGTTATCAGTGTAAACATCTACCAATGTGAAAAGAACATGGGAATGCTTATTTCATCACTACTATTGAGATGGATCCATAAAATGATATTATTATTGGTACTCTATTTTGTGATTAAATAATAGATAACATACTATTTGAATATATATCTCTACATACGTTCATATATTCAATGTTTGGTAGAATTATTAAAAAACCACCTCAATATAGAGATGTTGAGTTATCTATGAGGCCTGAAAATGGGAATATTATTAAATTAAAAGTATATAGCTCCTCCCGAGTTAATGTTTCTGGAAAGAAACTCCATGAAATTTTTTCAAACTTCCTATTGATAATTTTTATGATATATTTGGGCATAGACTGGTTATCATAATATGAATACAATATCGATCATTTGGAACACCGATATCTCTCTTTACATCTTGAGGAATAATATAATTCTATAAAAGATTAAGGATTCCGATTAGTCCCATTCATAATCATTATATCGATTGTGGATACTATTGACTTATGAGAAATCATATCTAGCTCAAATGATTGTGAAAAAGGAGGTATTAATGAATGGAGACATTCCCCTTGTATGGGACTACAATGATGTGTTTTATAAATAATTTTACAGCATCCTCCTCAACGAGATGTTGACTTATAAATTTATCATATTCTTTGATCTACAACTTTATAAATAAAACCTAATCAAATGGACATCATTAAGTTTCATGAACTGAATAAGAAATTAATAGAGAATATAGAAAAGGGTTTTATATACCTGAGTGATTCCCTATTGTGTTCCCCATAACTCTTCATCATGAATAAGTAGGGATCAATGAACATGTGAATTTATTATAGTGAACTCAACAAAATAATTATAAAGAATATGTATCCCCTTCCATTTCTTGAAGAATTATACGATCAACTACATTGGGATAATTATATCTCTATGGTGGTCCTTAGGCCGAGATATCACCAATAATGCATGTGGAGGAAGATAATACCAATACTTCTTTTAGAATAATGTATGTAAACAAGGAGATCATAGTGATGCCCTTAATACTAACAAATGTTCTAATAATATTAATGTACATAATGAATATATTCATGTTAGATTTCCCTAAAAAAATATTGTATACATTACTGATATTATTTAGATATACTCCACGAGAAAGGAGGAATATGAAGACCATTTGAATACTTTGGTAATGACATTGCGATGGGAGATAATTTAAGAATTGTACAGTTAATGTTTTTTTTGGATGGAGGAATTGTTATTCTAGGGGAATTTCATAATTACAAAAGGAAAATGTATTTAATATTTAATGATGAAGTCAATCGAAGAGTCTCCCATTCCAACGTATGTAATTGAGATCCATAGATTACTTGGTCTAGATGATCATTACCAATGATTTGAAATGAATATATCCTGATTGTGAAATCTAAGAAGCCAAATGAATTTTAAGGAAAAATTGTTTTCTATAATAATGATTTAGAATCCATCTTGAAAGAGTTGAAAATGGGTTTATAACTATAAAAATACTCACACATCCAACAAGTGGGGAACTATTTATTGTTACAATGATACTTGAAATAATGGAATTGGATGTTTTATAATTATAAATGATAAATTCATACATAAACCTCATGGTAGTTTATAATTCATGAGAAAACGTGACTTGCACATGATTTGGAGGTGGTGGCTGTGATATTCTCAATGAAGATATATAAACATTATATTCATAGGGGGATGCGTGAAATATATTATTATCACAAGACCCTAAAATATATTTTCACACATTATGATATTAATATGAACTATAGAATATGGTTAGTTCTAATTTTAGATTATTACTAGTAAATACAAATTCATCCTGTAAAAGTGAGTAACACAGAAGATTCTCTTTGTAAGACTGTTCCAAATACATTATCAATTCTTATAATTGAGAAGGATACTCTGTTTGTATATTTTAAAATGATGGACTGTGGAATGAAAAATTAAGGAACTTCATTATTCCATTATCATCTTAATGGTGTACCACCCATTATGTGGACAATAAATGATTCACAAATAAATAATGTGAATACATAGAAGAAGGTTGAAGAAGTCAGAAAGGGGAAATCCATAGAGATAAAAATTTATGATAACGGATTTGTTAGATTTGGGTCATGAATATGTGTACCATATAATCCAGATATATGAAATGATAATCTGAATTACAAACATAGATCTACAATCTCTTTTCCTCAAGGATGAAATATATGTATTGAAATTTCTGAGAGGTTATTTTTAGGAAAATATGAATAATGGTATTAGTTAATATACATTATTATTCAAGGTAAGTCAGCATGTGAATGATGAAAGGAAAAATTGTAATGGGGTGATGATACCATTACAAAAATAAACATGAAAATTAGAAAAATCCACCATGGACTTGACATGAAACTTACAAAGGCAACTAGAGGAAATACTGCTATATAGGTTGTTGTAGATCTTCTAACAATTTCTGATCAATTTATCAAAAATAATGAGGAAATATCATATGATAATCTCAAATGTATATACATTAGATAAGTGTAAAGGCTCCTCAGAGTACCAGAATTGAACGTTTCTGATCGATAACCAAGGTCCATCTCCTTGTTTTAGAAAAGTATCCTACATGATCAAAAGATATTATTAAATATTTTTTTATTCTGTTCATCCTCAAAATGATGTGAAATCTAGTAGGACTATTAATACACTAGAAGGACTGTAGAGAAAATATTCAATGGAATTCAATTGATTATTGGAAAAACATATTTTTCTATATGGGTTGTCTTACTACAATAGTTTTAGCTCTAGCATTCAAATTCATCTATATGAACCCCTTATCAGAAATGATTCATAACATTATAGGTACTATGATTATCTCAATGAATTTATGTTTCTATAACCAAAAATGGTGCATAAAATGGTTTAAAATTTTACATCATTTAAAAGAACATTAATGAATCTTGAGGTAGGAAAAGAGGCGATTAAAAATATCATCAATGAGACCTCAAATTTAAGTTAGAGACATGCTATTAACCAACATATATCCATTAAAGAGGATTGTGTGATTTGGGAAGAAAGGAAAGCTATGTACCTAGAACATCATAACCACAAATTTTTTGATCATGTCTAAAATATGTCATATCGACTATCTTTTCAACAAAACATATCTCAATTACATGATTCATTCCATGTATCCCACATGATGAAGTATGTACGGAATCCCACACATGTTCTCAATCAAGATGCGGCACAATTTAAAAATTATCTCCCTTACAAGGATAACACACTGAAGATCATGGATTGTAATGAAAATTTTATACAGGACAAAAAAACTCACCTTTTCAATGTACTATGGTGGTTCCATATGTACAAAGAGGTATTAAGGTAACCAGATGAAGTGGTGAAAGGGAAATACCCTCACATGTTAATATAAAATAATATTTCAAAGGTTAAATTTCATTTGAGTGGAAGAACGTTAGAACTCATAATTTTATAATTTTTTATTCCATTATTATAATTATTTCATATAATATAAATTCATAAAATCTTATAGAGAACACAACACAAGCATTATAAATGATTAATGAATGAGATATGTAGTACATTTATAAGTTATGGATCCTATACTAATGGAATAATAACATGACCATATTAATAGTAATATTACAATTAGGGATAGTAATTTTTACAATATAATAGTAACCCCATCCATGAAACTATAAATAAAATTTATGTATCCTCTGACTAAAAATTTGAACTATTTATTTCATGGTACTGGTAAATACATGCTTTAAAATTGATAAAATTAGTGTTTGTGTTTTGGTATTTAATATATATATAATTATAATTATGTAATTAATATAATTATTTAAAATAAATATATATTATAACCAAATATATTCATAAATTAAAATTTTCTGTTTTCTATAATTTTAATTTTTTTGGAGACCATAATTACTTTTTCAATGTCTATAAAATATATTATAAGTTTTGAAATAGTATTTTTCATGAAAATTATTATTCACTTTAAAATTTAAAATTTTCTTATTTTGAAAATTATTTTCATTTACTAAAGATCATTTTTTAAATTATAATGGTTTTTAAATGGTTATGATGGATTTTTAGGAATGTTTTAAAATTGATGAATATTGGCTGAATAGTGAAATACGATAATTTATTGTACAGAACAAATACGTGTATACTTGATTGATTTATTATATATGGGGGTTGTAATAATCATAATATTTCAAAATAATTTTCAATTTTGATATATATATTATATGGAGTAAATAATATTTTTAGACTTCTTAATAAATAATTAACTATTGAATAAAAAAACAACTTTATACTGTCCATCAAATACCACCCCTCACATCCAATATCCCTCAATCCTCCAAATCATAAAATTCTACCTACAGAAGATCCCAAGACTATCCAACAGGTCTAAGTACCTTGGGTCTCAACATATTTCCAAGTCAAATTTCCATATAAAGGTACTCGTGGAGAAGAATTGAACAGGTAAATAATCTTTAATTTTAATTGAATTTCTTTTCAAGAATTTTTATTTCTTATTATCTCTTATCCAAATATTTTCTAAGTGAAATGATAAATATAGGCTATTTAATAAAATATAATTTTCTTTTCATAATTTAATAACTCATCATCAATTTTATTCCCCTCTTGTTTTATTCTAAAAATGAAAACATCATCTATGATATATTGTGTATATCACATTCAAGGACTAATAATATTCAATTTTTATTACCACCTTAAATGAAGGGAAAAAATAAATTTTATTATAAAAAAAGATAATAATATTTGTATTATATCAAATTTAAATTTATTTAACAGATATACCAAAATAATACTAGATAATAATAAAATAGGTTTTTGGTGATAAAAAATGAAAAACAATAGTATGATTTATCCTTAAAATATTATATAATTAGTTATATTCAAATCTAAGAAAATTTATGTAAGAATATTAAAAAAAATTAATGATAATTAATAACATTAAATTTCATTTCCGGAAAAAAAATTCTCATTTTATTTGATTTTCCATAAAATTATACAATAAACCAATAATCAAAACCTATGATACTAACTCTCCCAAAATGATAAAATTAAGTCTCATAACTCATCGAAAAGGACAAAAATGATTAAAATTACATCATAATAAATAAATCCATATATAATAGATTTTAAATTAGTTATTTAATGGATCTAATTTGATTATCTGCAACATTTTTATCAAGTGTCGAAAACTTGTAGATAATGTAAGGGATTCTTTCCAAACATCGATTTTTTCCTTCAGGATACACATTATCTCTATCCTCCCAACTATAATTGATATTTTTTTATAGTTACATATTCCAATGTCAATATGTATATCCCAAAACAATGTATCTATATTAGATTATTCTTATTTGATGGTGAAATAGATGCTTTGGAAGGGATTCCTCCTTAATTAAACCTGAATAGAAACAATGATTATATGGAAATTTCTGATTTCATACACATTTTCAAGAGAACTCCAGAATGTTATTTGTTACACATTTATTTTTTATATAATAAATTAGTTTATAATGGGAAAATTTCTTGGTTAATTTCAATTTCTATACAAAATATTATACCTTTTTTAAGAATCAATAAAACTTTACCTTATGCCACACTTATGTGGCTCATTTTTAATGTTTTATACACCCATTTTACATGTTTTCACTTCAGTTTGACATAAAATATCATGTTTTATTCCCACATTCCCCAATTAATGTCTATATATGATTTAAATCAATTACTTCATTGAAACCATTATGAGACAGTAATTTTTAATGATTTATGAAAAGATTATGATCCCTATTTAATTTTATGGGTAACTCTAATCTTTGTTCCCTTTAGTCGATTATTCTGGTAGAATAAATCTTAATGAGGTTGTTTTTATTGGTTTTCATAGATATCACTACAAAGAATGGGAAAATATATATTCTCATGACATAACATGTAAGATCATGGAGTGAACTTGAATCCATTATGGAATATTGTCTCCCATGTGTAATGATCTTTTCATATAGACATGAATCATACTCCTTCTTGTGAAATAGGCTTCGTAGTTTTCCATGACTCATGATTATGTCATGATTTAGGTTGTTGTCACATTTATATGATTCCATGATTTCATGGTCTCTTCTTATTCAAGTTATAGTTCCATCTATTTATTCGTTGAATATTTATGTCATCATGTTATTCCTTCTTTACCATGTGTTATGCATTTTTTGTTTCATTTTATTCTATGTCCAGATAATCACTTCTCCCATGTTTTTTGCAGGATATCTTGTGTAGATGTATGAGAATAAATTATGTTAGGTGCTATTGATAGTGATTAAATAAATGATGTTTCTATTTTGGTTTCAGGTTACATATGAGGTTCTTAATCATCCAAACACACTAGACTTTATGACACATGGGTGTATATTTTTGTTAATAATAAATAAAACAAGGTAACAAAATAGGTAAATGTTTATGGTATATATAATCACCTTCTATAATATGATCGAAAAACTAAAAAAATCAGTATATTGATCTCGAATTAGACAATCTCAAACCCTTGACCTTCCCTACATGATCTCCTTCTACCAAAAAACAAGAACTAAAGGGATTTTCCATACATGAAGGATCATGTCCTAGAAATCCATTACTTCCACCCGGTGCATTCAAATATTGGATCCATCCCCATTTTACAACATTTCTAGGTAAATAACAATTATTGGTTCACATGCATATAACCAATTCTAATACACACTAAAGGTGTCATGAACCCATATAGATGGGGGTAGAGAGTGGCTATGAGATATCAATCAAACCCTCTGTATGATCTCAATGAACATTGGAAAACATAGGGTCATATTTCAACCCCATTTGAATCCCAATAACCCTCATCATGTGGATAATATAAGGAGAATGTTTTCGGAGTTATTGAATTCCAATTACATATGTTGTTGATATTGAAAAAATTTATTTGTAATTTGAGTTTTCTACATCTGTTCATGGATGAAATTTGCCATCTAAGTTGTAATATTCAGAATCTCATTTACAAAAAATATGCATTTCTAATAAAAATCAAACACGTGGGAGACCTAAAAGGACTCCCATATAGGGCATGAAATCTTTCAATGCCTATAGTAGAGTGGTATCTATTATTTTAGGTAAAATGTATCGAGGATAATTTATCCACCTTTATCTAGATGATGACTAACATCAAATCAGTAGGCATATCCTCCAACACCTTGATAGAGCACATTGACTTAAAATATTTTTGGGGGTGAAATGTAGTACTCATTCGCATATTGGTCCCAAATGTCTCTTGCATGACTTTCAAAAAACATGATGTGAACTATGTATCACTATTAGATAAACTTGTTATGGTAACACCATTTAGGGGTTTAATCAAATGTACGCACAAATGACCCAAAATCTCCACAAAACTATTCTTCCTAATAAAAATCTAGGATACTAACATCATGAGTCAATAATCTATAAATGAAATTTAAACATTGACTCTCACAATATTGGGAATCTATATAAATAATTCCATGGTTATTTGAACCCATTTCTACTATTGGAATCCCTGAGGATTCAACAAACCTATTAGAATTTGAGTCCCATCTTTCACCAGCTGTTAGGCTTGGTAACAAGAGAGGAAATCATCCATTATATATCACATACCATCATGCTATAACTTTTTCTGAATGTATATGGACATATTCCTAACATAGGGATGTACATAAAAAGGTGACGTATGAAACTATCTCCATAACTCCTCCTGCATTGGGACTAAGACCACTGTCCATTAGTTTAAAATGATAATTTTATTACCTTATTCAGAAAAACCACATGTTGAATCCTAAAAGGATTTATGGTCATGAAAGGCTTCATATTTTTTATATCCCAAAAGTACTCTCCCACGTGCCTATGAATTGAAGGAGTCAACCACATAGACTGAAGAAAACCTTTATACTCTTTGTCATCCAATGTAAGCTACAAGGATTCTAACTTCTCTAATGCATCCTAAACGAAATGATCATAAGACTTCCTACTATGGGAATCCTGTACCAAATTTTCATTTCCAATATTATTTAATATATCATAGTCATTTTATGGTAGGAATACCAAATATGTCCTCTATCTCAGATTACATCCCCCATGTTGGAAGACATACCTAATAGTTTGATTTTCTGAATAAATTATTTTTCACATCCTGAATATAGTTCATCTATATCATCGGATAAAACACTACCACTCATAACTCTTATTCATATTTCTCATATTTATAATTGTTTCAAATCAAATACCTCATCCTATATATGTTAATTTCTTTTCCCTGTAGAAAAACGTTTTTAATCCCAAATATTGAGTTATTATAATATAGTACATACACCACACCCTCCTCTGGTATTCTTAAAATATTTAAATACCTTCTAGAGAACTCACTCCATAAAGGTTAGAGTTTGAATCTAGAACCATTAAATTGTCATGATTATAAGCTATCAAATCTTGTAGGACTAAATAGTTTAGTATTATTGGTAAAGTAAATACATACAAGAGTATTTTATTACAAATCAATAAACTAATTAACACATTATCCTTTAAAATTGAAGATAATGTTATTTCATCTAGTATATCTCAATATATAATTCATTGTATGCCCCATGGATTCATAGGGAATGAAAACAAAAAAATCCTATCTAAAATTATTAATAAAGGTAATGTATAGTGAAAAAATATTAAATCAATAAGAATAATAGTTATGGAATTATTAATAACTAAGCATAAAACCATTTAACCAATAAACTATGAATTAATGGAAGCTGAATAATTTATCATAGAGAAAATAATGTGGATAATAAAAATATAATCAAAATCATGGAAATTATTAATTATTTGATGTCATGTTTTATGAACATGAAAACCATTTCTTTTAAAATCCATATTCCAGAACAGTTAAAACTATAGGTAGATTCCAATTTATTTTTCATATAATATTTGTCACATGATAAATTTCAATGCATCAAGGGGATATATAAATTAGGGGCCGCAAATTCCAATGCATGTCAAAATCATTACCCATATCGAATAATGATTTAATTAAAAAAATAATTATCAAATAAATGAATTGAATAAAGGATAAAAATTTTAAAATATTTTAGAAAATAATAAAAAAAATAGAAATTAACAACCATATAAAAAATTTTATATTGATTATGAAATAATAATATCCATGAAAAATGAATTTAATATTTTAGTGAAATTAAATTTCAAATAACAAACGAAGACACATATTTCAAGGGGACTAAATGGAATCAATGATGTTAATGTCAATAATATCCTTTTTCAAATCTATCATATAGTATCCATAAATGAAATAAGGATTGTACCAATACAAATTATCCCATTTGGAAAAAATTACTATTTTTCTCATTGATTAATAGATATACTATAAATTTTTCATTTAAAACATTCTTATGAAAATATCAATCTATTTTCTAAATCATATTAAAAATCATTTTCATTAAAATTTCCATATAAAAATTCAAATTATAATTTATCAATTTAACCATGATAAGGAATATTAAATGAAATAATGGTGGGTAAATATAAACATTTAATTTGAGGTAAAAAAAACATCCCATTTACATGGTAAAAATGTTAAAAATATTCTTTGTTTGGAATTGAAAAAAATATTCCATTGAAAACATAGATATAATAAAAAGGAGAAAATTTATTTAATAAATTATATTGGGATGTTAAAAAAATTATTTTTAAAATAAATGTTTTTTAGAACCAATGGGTTCTCTTATAAAATATAGAATGAATTCGGGTTTCCATGAAAAAATTTCACAAAATATTTTTACTAAAAAATATGGGGAAATTGTACTAATTCATTGAAAAGAAACATAATAAAAATTGTTACGTAAAATAAATGATTTATTTAACAATTTCCATATAATTTTCTCAAGTTCAAATGAAATATCATTAAAAAAATACTTGATTAAAATAAAAAAAAATCATTCCAAAGTTTCCCATACCAATTCGATATATTTTAAGTGATAATAAACAAGAATTAATATCATTAAATAAATGTTCTACATAACTTGATGAAAAAATAATAATGATATAATATATCAAATTTTTAAGTAGATATATCACAAAACAAGTAAATAATTAATTTGAAACGTGTATTAATGATGTGAGACATGAGTTGAAATACCCTTACCTTGAGTCTGATATATATCACATGTCGTTTTATTCAAGAATAATAAAATTATGTATATTATTAAATTTCATCATGAAATTTTTAATATTTATAATAACTTTTAATTCACTTATTACCATGTTGTATACAAATATGTAAAAAATTATCTATAAATTAGATATTTTTCACGAAATTCAGTTTAGGTGTCAAATACAACTTTTTTTTTGTAAACTATGGTAAAATAGTAAATATTTTACATATCCAAAATAATAATAATGAAATAATTATAATATTTATATTTAAATTAAACTTTTAAAACCAATTATTAAATATTGTTTTGAAAAATGAATAAACATTATAATATTGGAGACTGTAGGCCATACGTACGCATGAGTATTTCTCCCATTTATAAATTATTATTATGGAAAAAACCTAATTTACATTAATATTTATATAATGATAATTATATCATATTGGGAATATTATTTATTCAAATATGATTATATATATATATATATTGATGTAAAGTTAGACACATCGTGTTGAGAAGTCGATAGTGAACTTGTCCACGAACGATGTTATCATTTTTTAATAATGTTAAAGTGTAATGAAAGAAATTATCTATTTTATATTACCAACAAATAAAATTATATCATGAAAATAATATATATGAATTTGTTAAAATTATTGTTAATTAAAATAACCCTTTATATATTCCATGTACCGGCTGATCGAATCACATTGCTTTTAGGAGGTGGTAGTCCAAATTTCCACAAATGATGTTATCATATTAACAAAAAATAGAAATCATAAAGGTTCGATATATATATAAATTAAATAAGAATAAATAAATTAATAATAACATAATATAATAGAAAAATAGTTATTCTATCATAATTCCTATCATGAGAGGAGTTAATTGAAAAATAAACAATCATCATTTCGTGTGGCGATAGTTCATTATACAAATTATATGTTAGTTTGTTACCCCTATATGGATGTCTGTATAAATTTATATCTAATCCATAACATAAAAAAATATAATTATATTGTGTATATTTATGTTTCTAAATAGTCATGGAATAATTATATTAGAGGAGCGTTGATAATGGAAATAAAACTAAATAACTATAGGAATGTTTTTACCTTATCATTGGTTAACTATTTTTTGATTACACCAAAGGGATTACATGGATTGATTTATTCAAAAAGGATAAATTAAAAGAATAGTGTAGGGATGTGTATGAGATATTTTTGTAGATATTGGTCGAAATAATTTTCCATGAGAGGTGTGAGGAAGGGGGAGGTGTGACTGTTAATTTATAGTGGTGGAGGAGTGTCACTATTCTAAAATATTGGAAATGGAATTCGACCCATTTGTTCCAAGTCGTATGTGAAATAGTTGTCAATATTCTATAAAAGGTAAGATAAGGTATAAATATGATCATAAAATGTATTTTTTTGAATTTTTCTAGGTAACATTGGCCTTTATGATTAATTATCAGCCCCTTATTAAGCCTAATAACACTATAATCGTTGTAATTAATTTTCATTACTTTCAATAATATATTTTTTAAAACCTAATTTGAAATTATTAGATATTGAAGAATATAATTATTTGATATATTGTGTCTATTTTAATAAATCCAAATAATAATTTTGGAAAATATTAATTTAAATTCTATCTTGGATACTGGATTACAATGCTTGGTTGTAAAGAAAAGAAGCTCAAATTTCTTATATGTTTTATATTCAATTTCAATGTTAAATTGATTAAAATGAACTATATTAGAATAAAGTATATATAATTTAAAAAAATTATTATTAATACCTAAAAAAATATAATTTAAACATATAACTAAATGAAAAAAATTTCTTTGTTTTAAAATTTAGTATTTTAACTATTCATTTAAAAATAAAACATGACAAAAAATATAAAAAATTACCACAAACTAAATATTATATTCTTTATTTAAATTATAAATTTCATTCAAAATATAACCTGTAATGACCCGGAAATTCAATAGACATTTATTTCTTAAATACAAGGGAATTTTATGAGTCCGCAAAAATTGACGGCACATGATTCTGAGACCCGATGTGCCCAGAATCAATTTCTAAAGTTTTGTTTGGGTACGTTCAGTAAACGTAGTAGCGGGTTTTTAAAACTTTTGAACCAATGCTCAAAATTGAAATATGAAGACAACATTGAACTCAAAATGCTGGTAATCTATTAAAAAGACTATCACCTCGACGACAGTGGGTCATGGTTAAATGATATTTTTTGGGGTTTTAGAGAATGTATAAAAAAAACATAATGTGTGAGGCTTAATTTCTATTTACTGGTTAAAACCTTCTTATGGATGTTGGTGGTGGGACCACAGCACCTTAACCACCCACGAGAGGTTATGGTGGTGGGGACCACCCGAACCTCTCTTCCCGTGAGAAGTTACGATGTGGGGACCACATGAGACTAAACCCCCTTTTAATGGTGGGGGTGGAAAACACCTCAAATCCCCACATTAATGAGGGAGCGTGTCTCCACACCCCCTCCTTTATTAGTGCCAACTCCCATAATTTAATGGTTCCAAATCCTCTATATTAATTAAGGGGTATCCACATTAATTAATTTGTCATTTTTAATTTTGTGCCATCAAATTAAATAATAGATTAACACAATATATTATTATTTTTGTTGGAATTGTTAATTTCTGTGGCAGCTTTGAGAAGATGATTATTGGGAGAAAGCTCCCAACAAAGAACACCTTCATCTACAAAGAACGCCAACCTTCTTCGACTTCTTCCTCAGAGATTCTATTGGCATGTGACGTCTTCAACCGACCTTCCCTCTGCATCATCATCAATGAGATGACACATGAGCTCGAGATTGGAAGTGTGCGGCGGACGCGACGAACGACGATCACCTTCATCTTCTTCCCGCGACTTCATCGGAGATAAACTAACATATTTAGGGGCTGTTTTATTTTATGTGCCTTGTTATTAATTTCATTCAAGATGAAGAATGACGATATGTTTTCTTTGACTAGTGAGTTAGTTTTCATTGTTCTCCTACCTTGATGAACTGATTGTTATCGCCCTAATCATGGATGGTGCGGGCCAAACAAACATGGCTCAAATCCCTCTGTTGATCATGTTTATGATGGCCTTAGTGATGGAAATGAAGCAACGAGGCGACGAAGGTGGAAAATATAAAGGTTGTGTTGCACGCAGACTCTGGGATCCCCACCGCCCCAAGGTGTCTTGCACCGCCGTCGGCCGCTCTAGGCCTAGCCGTGCCACTAGCAGAGCCAAGCCTCTTCCCCGACCTGGCCAGTGCCCCACCGGCCTGCCCGGCCACCCACCGGCTTGCCTAGAACCCTGGCCGGCCCCTTCCTGGCCGCCCACCAGCCCAAATCCCAGCTTGGTCGCACCTTGGCCGGCCACGCCTCACCAGCCTGCCCATCCGCCTCCCTGCCTCCCCGACCCCATCCCGGCCACACGTCTTTCTGAGCTGCCACATGATCAAACTAGTGCCCTGGTCGCGCTGGCCACCCGAGCTGGCCCACGACACCCCTCGCGGAGCCCCGGCCGAACCGGTACTTTGAAATAAATTATGAAATATTTTATTTTATTCATATTTAGTCATTACATTCAATGATTATTGAAATAAAATTTTAGAAAGATAATATTTATCCTATTACTGTAATATTTCGATATCCATACATTGAATGTATACAAATATTTGATATTATGTGATCATTATCCTAGATAATCTATAATTATATTTTTGACTCATAGAATGATTCCCCTTGATTGTTTTTCTAGGTTGGTAATCAATTCATATTTTATAATCATTAATAAACTCTTTCCATATACCTCATTTCATATTGAACATATTTTGAGTAAATATATACATTATAAATTTATGATGTGTATATATATGACATAATTATATAAGTAGATAAAGGGTTCATATCATGTTGAACAAATTACAAGATCTGACATCGTATATTGCAATGGATAATTTTCATTAATGTACTTAAAATTATCATGATGAATAATATATAATAATATCATTCTACATGTGAATTATAACATCTTGATTTTTCATAAATGAATATCCAATTTAAAATGAATGAATTTTATACAAATTAATATATTTATAGAAAATAAATTCATATAATTTGTTTCGATGATACTATTATATGTTATGTACTTTGAGATTTAATATTAAATTATGTATCATAATGATAAAAATATAGTTTTAACATAGTGGTCAAATGATTAGAATATATTAAGGGTTTAGACAAGTTGAACTCACATAGGAAAATTATGTCTTAGCCTCATGAAGTAGGATCAGACCATTAATCCGTGATTTCAATGGTTGTAACATATTTTTTCATTAAGAATGGCCAGTCTGAAGAAATATTCACAATCTAAAGCATGTGGGAAACTGTTTATGGGATATGTTAAAAAACATCAAGATAATGGTCCAAATAATGATCACTAAACCATCCCCAGAAATGATCAACATCACAAACCTTAAACATAGGGAATTCAATATATTAATAATGTCTCATGTGTCTAAACCTTAATTGTGTGTATATTTATTCTTTTATAATATATATATTATTATTTTATCAAATTATAATTATTTAATAATAAGTTTGAAAAAATAATATTTTAATGTGAAAAACTAAAATTGTATTTCGGTAATACAAATATTTTAAACCAAGTCACACTTTTTCATAAATTAAATAATCAAAAAATTATATTATATTTTTAAAAATAATATTGTCAATTATTTTTTTTAAATATGAATTATAATATTATTCTACAATGTCAAATGTAAATGTTATAAATGTTTGATTTTTTTGTAGAAAATGTAGTGTGCTTTTTAATATATAATGATTTGGGATTTAAAATTGAATATTATCCGAATAAGAGAATTATTTGGGAAATATAATAATTAGTTTTTTAAATATACATGTCAAGTATATACAATTGTGTATTTTCATAATTTATTCATATAGTAATATTTTAAGTAAATTTATAAATATTTATAATTATACGATATATATTATGAAATTATAAAATCATAAAATATATGTAATACATAATATAAACTGTATCTATGGAAAAACAATTATTGTTTTAAAAAGGTTATTTTATTTTATTTTATTAGTTTCGAAATCCCTTAATGAATCCTTCAAAACCTATATAATAATAGATGGATTTATAATCGATAGATTATTAGCATGACTTTGTTACACTTCACTAAGGGTATTATATTATGGATTTTTGATCTTTTTAAAATTAAATAATGAAATCCATTAATCATTGGTAGAGAGAATGGAAAAATTGGGATGGTAAATGGTTTTCAAAGAGATATCATATAGTGTCCAAAACCAACACTTCAAAATAACCAAATAATTATTATGTCCCTATTCTATATAATCCTACACAAACACTCATTAATCATTACCAAAAATTCAGACAATAATATTTTAATCTTCTCTTACCTCTCTAGAGACCTCTAAATGCTCTCCTATGATATTCAGATGCTCCTCCTATGGAATTATATGTTCTATCTAACGAATATTGGTTATCTCCTTTATAATTTCAGTTCACGTATACTATTGGTACTAATCATATTTATATTCAATTATTCATAAAATAGTTTTTTTCAACATCATATTCTTAATACTTATAATTTTCATGAATTATTAAACCCAATGAACTACTATTAATTCCTTTCATACACATTAATATAAACTAGTAATAATACCAATATTATCCATAGGTTATCCATAATTTTTTATTATAAATACACATTCTCATTTCCATTTAATGGTTTTATTATATATAGACCTTAAATTCATTGATTGGGGGCTTTTATGCATCTACACAATAGAATAATTTTTTAGATTCAATGTGATCCAATATATTCTTATGTGGTATTATATATTTTTAGTAAAAATGTATAAACATTATATAAATAAGATGGGTTGATTCAGAATTATATATACCTCCAATTAATTGGTAAATATTTTCTAATATCATTAGATTCCTTGTATTTTTTCATCGGAGTTTATCGTAATCAAACTATGTCATGATCTCAATATTGTTATATTTGAAATAATTCTACAATTTCATATTTTATATTTTTCCCAATATTACATGAATCCATTATGATATCATCATATATCATGCATTAATTTTCATATTTATGATTCTCTCCTCCTTATGTTACATTTATATAACTACTTAACCACTTGTATTTAATTCATCATGTAATTTATTGATAATTCCCTTACAAAGAATTATATCTAACCCAATTCTTATATACTACCCCATGTTATCATGTTTTGTTTTTCATGATCAGGTGAAATTAATAGAATTTTATGTAGATATGTTTTATTTGATTATATTTTTATTTCCTGTTTGCATGATATTCTCTAAATTACCCAAATACACTAGTCCTCATGGCCTTTTGGGATTTATTATGTTAATTTATATGTAATAAATTATGAAATATTGTTTTCCATTAATTTAGTTGTCATAATTTGTATAAGATAAATGTATAGTTACTCCTGGGGTTTAGGATTATAATAGCATAGTGAAATAAATTGAGATAAATCTAAACATTTGATGCCATCCATACATTTGATTAAATTATAGATTTAGTGGTTTTTGAAAAAATACATCTATATCAAGATACTATAAGTTGATGTGGATATGAATAGGTTGTACCTATGGGTAATACCCTAAAAAGTGTTCAATGGGATTATACCCATCATCACCTATGGAGTGACATAAATTCCACGATACATACCTTCTTTGATATTATCTTGCTATATGATTTGGTAATTTAACATCATCATTATGAAATAATTAAATATGAAAAATAATGGATATAAAATATTATTTTTTAAATAGAACCTATATATCATATATCGAAGCCATGAAATTAATATAATAAGTAATATATTAAATTTATTTGTAATCCCTTCAATATTCATATTATCAAATTTATTTGTTTAATAATTTGAAAATTATTATCCATATGTATAATTTGGATGAAGTAAATTATTATAAGTAGAATTAAATATTAGAATTCAGGGTTAACATGCATTCATGAAAAAAAATAATCTTATATGGATATGTTTCAACACATTATTTTATATCAAACATGTTTAGTTTAACTATTCATGCCCAATCTCAAACCATAAATATTGATTTATTAGTAAAGATGAAAAATTGATAAATTTTTTCATTAAAATAATATCAATCATCCTATATCCAGATTTGGTTTCTAAATTTGTCATCAAAACTTATTATAATCTATTTATAAGTAAACTATTATATTATATACATGAATTGGATGCCATTTTATAGAGAAAACAGAAATTTATGAGAAAAGGAAATCACCCTCTATGTCAAAAATCTCCCACAAATATATATATGAGAAAGAAGTATTGTGAATAATATATGGTGAAATTATATTGAAAATTTTGATTTTTACATTTATTTTTTTTATTATTTTAAATTGAATGAGAACAAAGAAAATGCATTCCATTTTTACCATTACATTATAACATAATTGGTTGATGTGTTTCCAAAATAATTTCATAGTCCTCCTCCTGTTATATATGTTGACTTATCAAAATAAGACCTATAAAATTAGAAAAATTAATGATCGTATATATAATGTATGTTAATAGACATTATATTTTGAAGAAATAAATTATATTTAATTATAATTATTTTTTAATGTGTATTATTTGTTAATCATGGGGCCCGCCAGTCCTTTTTGTCAGCAAGAAGGATTATTAAATGTGACATTGAAGTGATTATTGTGATCTAAAAATTATAACAATAAATGAAAATAATAAACTACCATGTATTTATGACTTACTAAAGAAGCTATGTGGTTGTCAATTATTCTCAATGGTGATTCTTTTGTCAGCATATTACTACATAACGGTGAAGACTAATTGTATCCCCAAAGATTCAGTTTGTACACACAATTGGAATGTTAAAATCATAATTATACCATTTTGACTCAATAATTATACATTATTTTTCATGAAAATTATAAATATATACCTTAGGGATTACATAATAAATTAATTTTCTTGAGGAACGATATTCTTATACACTGCAAAATAAAAGAGGCACATGTGGGGAATTTAATGTTCATACCGAAGAAATCATAAAAGGTAAAAAAATGTATTCAGTATATAAACGTCTAAGGAAATGTTATCAGGAATAAAGGGTTATCTATTAGATCCATTATAAATTGAGGTAATTAATAATGACCAATATCAACATCAATGATGGAAATACAAATATATAATGAATTAAAAGCGTACAATAATCAGTTTGTGATAAACATATCATGATTTACAAGACCAATAATTTATCAAAATTAGAAGGTGTTCCTATTTTCATGGATTACTGAATCGGTAATTATATTTTAAGATTTAATTAATAATAAAATCACTAAAATTTTAAAACATTATCTAACTATGGGGAAGGATGTTTTGTAACTATCCACATTTTTAACTAAACTAAAATGCAATGGAATTTGAACATGTTGGATTTCTTAATTGGCCTTTTTTAAATATGGGCATTGAAATGAGGTTTTGAGATTATAGACCATTAAAATGTATGTGTTTGGATTTTTTTAAAGGAATGAGATGTTTTCTGGGAGGTCCATGGAGTTTCTTGAGTATCCGAACTAGAGAAATCATAGTATTGAAGGTCTGTAGATAGTTCATGTTTTTTTGAAACCATGTATAAGGCCCCAAACTCAAAACTTACATAATATTGAATTAAATGAATAATTCACATTGAGGATATTTTCAGGTTTAGAGTTTTAGAGAATTAGGACATAACTATTACATCTCAAAAGATTGCAAATTAGACATTTCTACTAAGTTTCTATAAAATAACAACTCTTAAAAAGAAACATGTCTAGTTCCATGTTTTAGACAGCCTGACATTTCATTGATCCCATCATTGACCCTATTCGACATTATGTCCTTTGAAAATCATTTCAATAAAAAAAACTTTTGATGAGCATAAAAAGCTCTTTAAGGGATACACAATGATGGAAAACTGTTAGTTTTTCAAAACAACAAGTAAACCATGAATTCTTTATCAAAGTAATACTTTTCACCTTTATGAAGTAGTATAAACTCTTCAATGCATAAAAGATCATTACATACCCTTTTTTAACCAAAATATTACCATAAACCCCATATAAATAACATATTAAGGTAACTTGGGACATAAGAATACTTAAATGGAATAACCATATGGTCGACTTTCACACATATCACTTAATGGAATAGCCGTACGACTGACTTCCATACCCAATGCATTGGATCTTATAACATAACCACCGCGTACGTTAAAAGAAACATTCATTTTTGTCATTTAGTAAAACTCTTCATAGAAAAATATTCTTTTTGTATAATATTAAATGTCAAAGGGAATTATACACCATATAAAAGAAAGCCTTGTATTTGAACAAAATATGCCACAATGAAAGGAGATTGAGATGAAATCCCTTACAAAGACAGTATCCTTGGATTAAGGATAAATCAATTACATAATTATATGTGGAAAAAGAATACACCAAATATAAATGGATATTAATTGTAAAACTATCATAAGTTATTCACACATATTCATAGAACTACATATTCAAGGATTACAAGTTTATCCCAAAGAATCAAAATTGGGGTAAGAAGTTCCCTTGCAAAAATTTGATAGCCTAACGGCGTCACTTCAAAATTCATAAAATGAGTTGATGAGAGATAAAAAGGGTATCTCATCACATGGAAATAAAATTTACATCAATAATGATATATAAGAACATATCCCAACATAATATTATGTGAATTTAAAGACATAACAAAAGAAGTCTTTTAAAAAGAGGAGAGTGAATGGTTTTCTTACCGACTTTGGTAACTTTCGAAACATACACCCCATTGAAGAAGGGTCATACAATGAATATGTAAATACCCATAAATAAAATTATATTACACAACGAGTATAATAATGGGTTGTACATACAAAACTAAAATGAAATTGTGGCAAATGTAGCATAAATCTCACAGGAATAAAAGTGAGATGAAAAATCCCTTATGAAAACTCGGCAGCCTAATGACACCACTTAAAACTTCCAAAAATGGATTGATTAGATAAAATAGGGTCTCTAATAAAATTAAAATAAAATGTACAGAAATAGGAATATAAAATATCATCCCCCAACATTACAAAGAGGAGCATTAAAAAGTGACATAAATGAGAGTACTTAAAAAGAGAGAGGTTGGATCTCTTACGAAAATTCGGAAGCCTGACGGCGCCACTCATTACTTACAAAATGGATTGATGAGAGAAAATAGGTTCTCTAATAATATGAAAATAAAAATTACAGTAATATTACTATATAATAACATCCTAGTATTATGAAATATGAACTTAAAAGGAATGACATAAAAGAGTGTACTTAAAAAGAAAGAGAGGGGTAGGATCCCTTACCTCAAGTCCGACTTTTCTTGTTTATTTCATTATATTCCTGAATAATAAACATTGGTAAAATTATAATTTCTTAAAAAACTCCTTTAAATATTATTATTCATTTCATATCACATATTATAATGTTATAATAATTGTTTAATAATGTTAGTTCATATCAGACGTTTTTGCCGATGTTTGGAACATGAGTCAAAAATGAACTTGTTTGAAAATGATTTCCCATGTAGTAAATCATTTCCAGAATAGTATTAATGATTAAAATATCATATATATCATGTACAAATTCATTTTATACTATTCCGTAACATTTGTAGAGAAAAAATGAAAAACACCGTTCATGGAGACGGTAGGCCGTATGTACACATGAACGCTACTATCATTTTTTGTCATATTAATGGCATTAAAACTAAATCATAGATATATATATTATAATTCCAGAATGATATACATCATTTAGATTTAATATATGACATATATATCCATTATATATATGTACTTATAATAGTACATAACATTTGGAGATAAGAAATGAAATGTACCGTTCATGGAGACGGTAAGCCTTACGTTCGCATGAACGCTACATTCATTTCATTGGCACATTAATGGAATTAAAACTAGATGAGAGCTATATATGTATTATAATTCCAGTATAATATATATTTTATATATATCACATAATTTCATCAATTTCATTCTTTATACATTCCATGTATTTCATGAACGAGTCATGTCACTTGAGGGGGAGGTAGTCCACACTTCCTCAAATGAAATTGTCGCATTTGCACAACATGAAAAGCATAAAGTTATTTATTAATTATAAAATACAGAAGCATAGAGAGAAAATAAATATAATATATATCATAAATAAATATAGTTCAATCATAATGGCCACCATGAGAGGTGGTATGAGAACATAGAACAATCATCGTTTCGTGAGGTTGTAATTCACCATGCACGGAAATAGTATGTTATTTAACCATTAGACAAAGGTGTGTGTTAGTGTAGCTCGAATCATTCTCATAAAAACATCCTAATATATATTTTATATAATGGTTTTGTTACAAAATAAATAAATAAAATGTGTTTAGGGGATGGAGAAGCAGAATAAAACAAAAGAACACTAAGGAAGACTTTACCTTTAAATCAGGTAACTCTTTTTGATTTGAGATCAAAGGCTTCCTTGGAAAGAATTATGTCAAAATTGAGGCTTATAGGAGTAATATAGGGATGTGGAGAGACATAATTGGCAGAGTTGGGCCGAGACAAAGGATTGAGATGTGTGGGTAATGTGTTAGAGGTGGGGGCCTTTTATAAGAGGATAGGAGGGGCACTCTTGGAATGTCCTGAAAAGCAACATTATTATAAAATACTTTTCTGATTTTAAAGGTACCAAAATTATATATTTCTAGGATAAGGTTATTATAGTTTTAAATACAAACATCCAATAGGGTTTTCAAAAGTGTAGGTCTTAGATTTTACATTATCATTTCATTTTATGTAAATCGTTAAATAATGAGGTAATTGTTGCATCATCATGGTGTCGTAAATAATTAAATTTATTTAATGTCTAAAAATTATAAAAAAATATAATGATCTTGGAAATCTTTTTATATTTATAATGAATATTTATAGTAAAAATTTTGACTTGTATATCCCCATTTAAAAATTGTTTTAGTAAAACAACACATGTTTGTGACATATTAATTTTAACTTTAAATAAAAAGGTATTAATGTCATTTTCCTACCCAAGTGTCTCCATGGGGTCCCCAAGTTGACCCATGGATTTTCATGGTCGGCCATGACTCATCCAATAAGGTTAGGACATGTATCATGGTCATTTCATATTATTAAAACATTATTTGTACCTTAAATAACACTAATTACCTGTAATCGTGGTTAAAACTTTAAAGTTACTATTCACCAAAAAAATTATTTTAATCCCATTGAACCAAATTTTACATCCTCAGGAAAATCATGTATGTAGGATTTTTGATATTAAAATCACAGAAGTGTTAAAGTTTCATTTAAACAAAAAATCAGTTTTTAAACTACCACTTAGTGGTTTCACTATTCATCAAAAATTGAAGTTTTTCAGAAAAATACCAAAAATTCACCCTAATCTATATTTGATATTCCGAATTAAAAAATTATGTCTATTTTAAAAAATTCAAAATATATAAGTTTCATTAATTAATTTAATAATTAATTCACGCTGTCAAAACAAATAGCGTGTTTTTAAGAATCAATATCTATTAAAAGATTGACACTAGTTTAAGTCCAATTTCAAAGTAAAATTAATTACAATGACCACTATTGGATTAAATGGTAAAAATATATTATAATTTCACTTTAAAACCAATTAAAAAGATAATGTAATCATATAAATAAATTAGATTAAAAAGAGTTTTTGAATTAAAATTCAACATTTTTCATTTTTCATTAAAATATGAACTTTATCGGAAAAATACCAAAAATTTACACAAAGTAAATTTTGATGTTCCGATTCTAGAGAAGAATTTTATTTTTTCAAATATAACTCATAAAATTGTCAAAAATTGGATTTAAAAGAGGTTCTCCATCAAAAGGCGGTTAATCGACCTTTTAAAGAATATTAGATTTTTTACGCTTAAAATTGGATTCATTCACATTTTTAATCCTCTAAAAATTATTGTAAAAATTAAAACTATTTGACAAACATATATAATCATTTTGTAGTTATTTCTATTCATTCCCGTTATTACAACAGCTAGGTGTTAACTACCATTTAAAATAATTTTTATTATTATTATAGTGCAACGTAAGTTTTCAAAGGAACTCGTTGTTGCGTATTAGGTAAGCCATCGAGCATAGTGTTCCCTTTAAATTAATATTAACATTTTATTCACAAATAGGGATAAATATAAAAATGTCATATTCTTTATTTACATGGGGTGTTACATCCTTCCCCCCTTTTGGGAATTACGTCCTCACAATTTTATAATTGGGCTCAGAAACATCATTGAAAGTCCCACATCTGAACAATAGTCAGTAAAACAATCACTTTAAAAGAAATAAAGAGAAGTTTAGAGGTCACCCGAGTTAACCCATACTAGGATTCCATGTAGGAAAACATGGATTTGGAAGAAAAAGTAAAGGGTCATGTTCTGAGGGAGAGTGATAGAAAACATGTTTAGGAGAAAGTTAACCACAAGAAAATCACAAACTTGTGGTGGGTTAAACGGTATTCGATTCCCCGGTAGGAAAAGATAATAGACAACATTTTTTCTTTATGTTACTTTTCATTGAGGAATTTATTTTTTATCTTGAGGAAACATACTTACTTGTCATGTTGACTTTCAAATTTTACTAGATTTCTTACACTAACTCATACATTCCCCAAAAGATGAGTATTTAGGAAGACTTGTTCACATTAAGTGTACTATAATCAACTTCTAGAGAATCACCTAATCTAAAAAAGATAACTATATATTTCCCATGTCTTTAGACCCTTACCAAAACCAAAATTGTTAGAACAAGATCAGATAATCTAGAAAAGGATAACCCTTTATAAAAAGAAAATCTATTCTTAATATCCAAAATTTGTCCAACAAAACCCAAAGTTCAACGAAGACTATTCGATAAAAAATTTGTACATAAAATTATTCAATGTAAACCAAACTAAAATTGAAACCCAAATATTTGAGAGATTTAATCACATAGTCTTCCAAGGTACAAATTAACACTTATCTCCAAATAACATCAGTTTCTCTTAAAGTCTCATATTGAAAAGTAATTAACCTAATCACAAATCCTCCATGATAAGTTAATGATTTCCATAGATAACAGAAAATCAACTTACTCTTAATTCATAAAATCATCTAACTAAAAATAATAAGTCATACTAACCAGGGACATCACGTAGTCCAGTGGTAGTTGATAAATACCAGTCGCACTTTGGTTGTCGGTTCGATTCCCGCAGCTTTGTCCGATGCAACAGGTTTTCAAATGGTCTGCGTGTTGTCCTTCTTCCAAACTATATAAATCTCAAAAAAAAATCCCCAAAAAGAGATAAAATCATCAAAAATAACCATAACATAATTTAACCTCAATTTTACCTCATGCCTTTCATTTCCCATCATAACATATAGTGACCCATAATTACCTCAAAAGTAAGGATCATGTAAACCCAAATGGTTCTTTATAACTATGTACACAAAATAATAGATAACTATTCCTTGAATAAAATTTTCATATATCAAACATTAGGGTTACACATACTATAAAAAGTCTTCTAATGTAACCCCATCATCAAAAGAGACTTAATAATTTTATGAATTTCTCTATAACTCTTGAAGCCCTTATATGTGGACTTCTTACTCATTCAACATCATTCATGATCCATTAAATAGTCCATTCCAACTTATTCTGTAATACTTCTTTTCTACAAACAAAATCATGAATCATATCCTAAGATTCCAAAATAGGAAAAAAAATGTTAAGAAATAATCCAAACCTTTGATTGGTCATTGTCAGTTTCTTCATCCTCAATCTGAATGGCATTAGGTATTGGTAAACGAATATTTGTACGATCTTAGTGATCCCATCCCTGAAACTTCTTCATAGGACATGTGTTTTCATAATGACAATGTACACCACATTAAAAACATTCAATTGATCCCTCATAAATAACTTCTTTCCCTTTCCTCGAGTCAACTGGATGCTTCGTTTTTCCATGACAGGTTCTTGCTTTATGACCATCATTTCCACATCTATAGCATATTTATATCCCTTTTAAACATTTTAGTAGATGTGGCTTTCCACATCTTTGTCACATATGATTTTGAACACACTTACCGTTATGATTATTACCTGATGTTCTATAGGGATTTTTTTCTCACATATAGATGCCTTATAAAAATCACGAAAGATTAGGCGGTCAATCATGACTCCAGATAGTTGGTTGAGGATAAACAATAGAGTTCTCATTGCAGATCCCATATCATTCAGTTGTTCACTCAAAAAACTGTCCCAGTTTCCTTCACACCCACTGTTACTTTGGTGCCTGCTAGATCTAGCCATTTAATAAAACCAAAATGGTCAGTGTGATCATATCAGTAAAATCATCATATAATAATGAGGAATATAAACACTAATATATAGTTATACAAATTTATCTCAAAAAAATTCTAACATTCAAAAAAATGACTCCATCTAATATAATAACCATTGTGGTTATAGACAACTTGTCACTTATTCTTAAGCACCACTCTAACCTCTAAAGTTATCTAAACCGACCTCTGATACAAACTATAAGGTCACGGCCTTAAACCTAACATAATATTGAATTAAATGAATAATTCAAATTGATGATATTTTCAGGTTTAGAGTTTTATAGAATTAGGACATAACTATTACATCTCAGAAGATTACAAAGTAGACACTTCTACGATATTTCCATAAAATAAAAACTCTTAAAAAGAAACATGTTTGGTTCCATGTTTTAGAAATCCTGTCATTTCCTTGATCCAATCCTTGACCCTATTCAATTTTATGTCCTATGAAAAATATTTCATGAAAAAAAAACTTGGGAAGAGCATAAAAATCTCAGTAAGGGATACACAAAGAAGGAAAACTGTTAGTTTTTCAAAACAACATGTAAAAAATGAATTATTTATCAAAGTAATACTTTTCACCTTTATGAAGTTATATAAACTCTTCATTGAATAAAATATCATTACTTACCCTTTTGTAACCAAAAGATTACCATAAAACCCATATACATAACATATAAAGGTAACATGGGACATAAACATACTTTAATGGAATAACCATACGGTCGACTTCCACACATATCACTTAATGGAATAGCCATACGGCCGACTTCCATAACCAATGCATTGGAGGTTATAACGTAACCACCCATCCTGGTATTCACGGCACCACCCGTCATATGGTTTATCACGTAATGACCTGTCAAATGTCCATGTACCATTATAAAATCATAACACATAAAACAAATTTAATGGAATGAAGACATTTCTACACTTTGATCACACTATATCACTTAAATATATTGACATAAAAAATCCATTATTAATTCCATTTTCAATACCAAAATACATAGAAGATTATATGGTATTTATTTCATTTTAAAAACATTACGGCTTGTTGAGGAAGCAAAAGACCAAATAATACTCGCAGCGGCGGAAAAGGGTGTTACCACCGCCTACGATAAAAGAAACATTCCTTTTTGTCATTTTTTATAAATCTTCATAAAAAAATATTCCTTTTGTATAAAATTAAATGTCATTGGGGGTTTATACACCGTATAAAAGAACGCCTTGTATTAGAACAAAATATGCCTCAATGAAAGGAGATTGAGATGAAGTCCCTTAAAAAGACGGTATCCTTGGAATAAGGATAAATCAATTACATAATTATGTGTGAAAAACGAATACACCAAATATAAGTGGATATTATGTGTAAAAAAATCAGAGGTTATTCACACATATTCATATAACGACATATTCAATAAGTACAAGTTTATCCCAAAGAATAAAAATTGGGTTAAGAAGTTCCCTTGGAAAAATTCGACAGCCTAAGGACGTCACTTCAAAATTTAGAAAATGGGTTGATGAGAGATAAAAAGGGTATCTCATCATTTGGACATAAAATTTACATAAATAAGGATATAGAAGAACATATCCCAAAATAATATTATGTGAATGAAAAGACATAACAAAATATGTTTTTTAAAAAGAGGAGGGTCAAAGGTTCCCTTACCGACTTGGGTAACTTTCGAAATGTACACCCCATTGAAGAAGGATCATACAATGAATATGTAAATACCAATAAATGCAATTATATTACAGAAGGATTATAATAATACATAGAACATACACCACTCAAAGGAAATTGTGGCAAATTTAGCATAAATCTCACGGGAATAAAAGTGAGATGAAAAATCCCTTACGAAAACTTGGCAACCTAACGGCGCCACTTAAAACATCCAAAAATGGATTTATGATATCAAATAGAGTCTCTTATCATATTAAAATAAAATTTACATAAATAGGAATATAAAATAACATCCCCCAACATAAAAAATAGGATATTAAAATAAGTGACATAAAGGAGAGTACTTAAAAAGAGAGAGGTTGGATCTGTTACGAAAATTTGGCAGCCTAACAGCGCCACTCAAAACTTCCAAAATTGATTGATGAGAGAAAATAAGGTCTCTCATAATATGAACATAAAAATTACAGTATGATTAATGTAAAAGAACACCCCAATCATAAGAAATATGAGCTTAAAAGGAATGACATAAAAGAGTGTACTGAAAAAGAAAGAGAGGGGTAGGATCCCTTACCTCAAGTCCGACTTGTCTTGTTCGTTTCATTATATTCCTGAATAATAAACATTGGTCAATTTATATTTTCTTAAGGAACTCCTTTAAAAATTATTATTCAGTTCATATCACATATTGTAATGTTATAATAATTTTTTAATAAGGTAATTTCATATCAGACGTTTTTGTCGAAGTTTGGTACATGATTCAAAAATGAACTTGTTTGAAAATGATTTCCCATGTAGTAAATCATTTCTAGAATAGTATTAATGATTAAAATATCATATATATCCAGTACATATTCATTGTATACTATTCCATAACATTTTGAGATAAAAATTTAAAAGCATCGTTCATGGAGATGGTAGGTCGTACGTACGCATGAACGCTAATTTCAATTTTTTGTCATATTAATGGAATTAAAACTAAATGAGAGAGATATATATATATATTATTACAGAATGATATCAATCATTTAGATGTAATATATGAAATATATATCAATTATATATATGTACATATAATAGTACATAACATTTGGAGATAAGAAATGAAATGTACCGTTCATGGAGACGGAATGTCGTACGTACGCATGAACGCTACATTCATTTCTTTGGCACATTAATGGAATTAAAACTAGATTAGAGATATATACATAATATAATTCCATTATAATATATATTTTATATATATATTATATTTTAATCAATTTCATTTTTTAAACATTCCATATATTGCATGAACGAGTCACATCACTTCAGGGGGCGGTAGTCCACACTTCCTCAAATGAAATTATCGCATTTGCACAACATGAAAAGAATAAAGTTATGTATTAATTATAAAATAAATAAGCATAGAGAGGAATTAAATATAATATATATTATAAATAAATATATTTCCATCATAATGGCCACTATGAGAGGTGGTATGAGAAGATAGAACAATCATCATTTTGTGAGGTAGTAATTCACCATCCATAGAAACAATATGTTATTTAACCATTAGAAGGTGGTGTGTGTTAGTGTAGCATGAATACTCCACATAAAAACATCCTATTATATTAAAGATACGGGTTTTGTTACAAAATAAATAAATAAAAAGTGTTTATGGGGTTGGAGAAGCAAAATAAAACAACAGAACTCTAGGGAAGACTTTACCTTTAAATCGAGTAACTCTTTTTGATTTTAGCTCAAAGGCTTCCTTGGAAATAATTCTGCACAAATTGAGGCTTATATGAGTAATATAGGGATGTAGATAGACAAAATGGGCAGGGTTTATTCAATACAAAGGCTTGAGAGGTGTGGCTATGATGGTAGAGTTGGGGGGCCTTTTATAAGAGGAGAGGAGGGGAACTCTTGGAATGTCATGAAAAGTAACATTATTATAAAATGTTTTTCGGATTATAAAGGTCCCAAAATTATATATTTCGAGGAAAAGGTGATAATAGTTCTAAATAAACACATATAATATGTTTTTGACAAGTTTAGGTCTTAGAATTTACATTGTCTTTTCATTTTATTTAAATCGTTAAATAATGAGGTAATCGCTGCATCATCATGGGGTCATAAATAATTAAATATATTTAATGTCTAAAAATTATAAAAAAATATCATGATGTAGGAAATCTTTTTATCTTCTATTTAATATTTATAGTAAAAAATATGACTTGTATAACCCTAGGTGAAATTTGTTTTAGTAAAAAAAACACATGTTTGTGACATTTTAATTTTAACTTTAAATAAAAAGGTATTAATGTCATTTTCCTACCCAATTGGCTCCATGGGGTACCCATGTTCACCGATGGATTTTCTTGGTCATCCATGACTCATAAAATAAGGTTAGGACATGTATCAATGTCATCTCATATTATTAAAACATTATTTTACCTTAAATTACACTAATTACCTCTAATCGCGATTAAAACATAAATGTTACTATTCACCAAAAAATTATTTTAATCCCATTGAACCACATTTTACATATTAATGAAAACCATGTATGTAGGATTTTTTAAATTCAAATCACAGAAGTGGTAATGTTTCATTTAAACGAAAAAGTAGTTTTTAAACTACCACTTAGTGGTTTCACTATTCATCAAAAATTGATGTTTTTCAGAAAAATACAAAAAATCCACCCTAAGCTATATTTGATATTCCAAATTCAAAAATGATGTCTATTTTAAAAAATTCATAACATATATTTTTCACTATTTAATTTAATAATTAATTTCCACTTTCAAAACAAATAGCACGTTTTTAAGAAACAATATCTATTTAAAGATTGACACTAGTTTAAGTCCAATTTCAAAGTAAATTAATTCCAATGAAAACTATTAGATTAAATGGTAAAAATATATTCTAATTTAACTTTAAAACCAATTAAAAATATAATATAATCATATAAATAAATTAGATTAAAACGAGGTTTTGAATTAAAATACAACATTTTCACTATTCATTAAAAATGATCTTTATCGGAAAAATAACAATAATTTACACAATGTAAATTTTGATGTTCTGATTCTAAAGAAGAATTTTATTTTTACAAATATAACACATAAAAGTTTCAAAAAGTGTATTTAAAATAGGTTCTCTATCAAAAGGCGGTTAATAGACCTTTTAATGAATATTAGATTATTTACGCTAAAAAGTGGATTCATTCGCATTTTTAATCCTCTAACATTTATTGTAAAAAGTAAAAAAATTTGAAAAACATATGTAATTATTTTTTAGTTAGTTCTATTAATTCCTGTCATTACAACGTCAAGGTGTTAACTACTATTTAAAATAAAATTATTTTATTATTAGAGTGAAACGTATGATTTTAAAGGAACTCATTGTTGTGTATTGGGTAAGCCATCGAGCATAGCGTTGCTTTTAAATAAAAATTAAATTTTTATTCAAAAATAGGGATAAATATAAAAATGTCATATTCTTTATTTACCTGGGGTGTTAAACCATGTGGACCATTGTTGGGGACTATGTGGCCTTATTTAAAGGGGTGGTGGATGTGTGCACATGATACACATGGTTTTCCAAACAATAAGCCTTTATAGCATGGTGTGATTTTGGAGGTAGTAGCCTCACACTATTCATCACATGTTTTTTACATCATTTAGAAAACAATCCATATAAAACAGAGATGTACAATCTGTTTTATGATTTTAAATGAAATTATAAAAAAATAAATTCATAACCCGAAATTAAAATACCTCACCCCTCTCCCCTATCACTGAAGATATACCCCCTAGAGCCCCCCTTGGTTTCGCAATGAAATACCCTCCACCACCATCTTCTTAATTTTATTTAGAATGGATTTGGTGTTAATCATAACATAAATTGTCATGTTCTTTTCATATGAACCAATTCCTATCCTTCTGTAGTGGTTTTTGTGGTATCTAAACCAGCAGTGGGGTGCAGGTGAACAATGGGTTTGATGGAAACCCTGATTTTATGTTTTCTTTAGGTTTTAGTTTCTACGAACTGTCTCTATAATCTTAACTAGAAGGATTCTAGATAATGCTTCGGTAGGTGATGTGGCTTCGTTAATCTCGGTATACCTTATTGATTATGGATACGAATTACAATTGATCTCATTTTTTCATTATTTATAATGGGTTCCCTTGGGGTTTATGGGTTTTTAGTAATTCTCTTTAAGTGTGTTAAATTCTTCCATTATTATTTTGAGGCACTAGTATTGTTTGTAGTTTGTTGTGTCATCATTGAGGCATGTTCAAGGTGCCAGAGTCCAAAGAGATCAACCAAAAATACATCATTATACAATTCTATATATATATTCCCCATTTATATGTATATTTATCCATGTATGTGAATGAATATATACACATATATTTGGATATGAATTCTTAAGGATAACATGAAAATGCATATGCGTGTGGGTGGCGATTTGTGGGTGTATATAAGACTATATGTAAATATCCCCTTGAACATATTTATGGGCAAAGAAAATAGGTGCATAGGGTTTGTGTGTCCTTTTATATAGGTGAATGGGATTATGATAAAATGGGGTAGTATTAGCCTCTTGTTATAAATAATCAAGAACTAATGTATCAGGATAGCTTGTTCAGCATGTTGATGCTGGATCTCTTTCCGTTAAACATAAATACAACGATTCATTAATTACATGTTGTTTCCATTTAATTATTACTTTCCTTTTCATAATGGATTTTTCTAAGCATGTTTCCTTTTGTGAATTAGTTTTGATTATTAATTACACTAATAAATTGTTTTGAGATCAATTTGGTGATATAGAAATAAACCCCCCCCCCCCCATTAGAGGTGCATGTTTTCATGCTCAAAAGTATACAGTACACTTTTAAGATAAATTAGTTTTTTTCAATGATGTTTCCTTCTTATTTTTCCTTGACTGGAAAATGACATGTAAAGGTTCTTGATCCCTATTAGTTTAACTTTCCCAAAAGAGCATGATATTTGTTTCCATGAATCCTCTCACTTACACATGAGCCCATGAAATGGAGTTTCCATGTATTAGTAGGTTGAATTAAATTTTTATGGTTAAGGGAAATTTTATAATGTCTTATGCAAGAAGGTTTAAAACCTTAAGGGTAACGTTCATGATTCCATACATTGGAACATGAACCATTAATCAATATTACATGCATAATAAAATTTAGTGAGATGACTTTGTGTAGGTTGGCATAACCAAATAGAATTCATTGATTAAATGGTTATATCATAGTGAATTTAATTCAATGAAATAAATAGTGTAAGTTAAATTGGTTTATGAAATGTGATTTGATTCGTTAAATGACATGCATGGTGGGTCCTTACCTCATGTATTTAATTGAATGTGACCAAGCCAATGATAATTTACGAATTGAAATTCTTAATATGTTTTTACTTAAGTATAACTACGGCAATGCCTTCCTGTATGTAATGTAATATGATAATATGTTCAAGAGATGTTTATTTCATCATTCCATATGACAAAAATTGAATGGTTTGATAGGAGAATGATTGGTATATTCCTCTGAATTTGTGAATTGTTATGTTATTCTATATAGGTTGTGAACCCAAGGGATCCGGACATCCCATGAGTAGGAAAATAGTGTGAGATTACATGAGGATTCCAACAGACCGTGACATATTTTTGGTAAAGAAGACAATGTTATATTCCTTTTGTATTTGTCTCTGTGGTTTACCAAGAGATCTCCCCTCGTGATGTACGATAGTGGGTTATGTCCTATTCCATTTAGAATGTGTATCCTAAGATACCGTGAGAGTGCTTGGAGATGGGTGAGGGGATAAAATGTGAGTTATTTCCCTAGTATTGGATTTTTTTGGGTAAGTTCATGGTCCATCCAAACACAAATAAATATAATTAAATTTAATATATATATATATGTATTTTATATATAGTGAAATGTTTAGATAGTATTTCTGGATATGAGTTAAAGTAGGTATTTCCATCAGGTGTCCATTAGGAACCTGGACTTGTGGGTGTTTACATAATAAGTTTTCTTTCTAATTTATCAACAAATATACACTTTTAAATCTATGTTTCACTAAAATTATTGGTATAGAAAAATGTAGTTCCAACATATTAGGATTTATATCTCAAACCCTACTTTGTCTGCCACTATATTGGGGGTACTCGAGTAGAATGTTTTATCAATATACTGCAGAAACTAATTGATTTATTATGCTTGGTACATATTACTAGGAGGAAGGATATAAGGACCATGTTGGTCATCATGATGACCATGAAGATCACTCTTGGGGGTTTTCATTCATTTCATTTTTTGTGTACAATATTATAAACCCTGTTGTTTGTTTACTACACTAGTTTATATATCATCCATCATCAATGCCTTTTATAAATTGTAGTAGGACAATTTTATTAAAAAATTATTATCATTATTTCGGTTCATTTTCTTATATTTTTTAGTACATCTGCTGGAGCATTGTTATTTACTATGTTATACAATTGTGTTATTTTGATATGAATGTATACTATCCACACAATCACATATTGAGGCCCCCCCTTCTAGTTGGTAGCCTATATTTTATTGGGAGTGATGGTTAAGGACATGTGCCCCGGTGGTTTTGCAACTGGTTTTATGGTATGCCAGTTCTGGATGTTAGAAAGTTGTATAAGAGGTAAATAATTTTACTTCATCTTTATTATTTGAGTTGGTATATTAGAGAGTAAGAATGTTTTGGTAGTAAGACCCCATGAATTTTTAAATAATTTAAATAGAAAATGATATCCACACAATGAAGAGTTCATGTGAAACAACACATTATTATTATATATCAAGATACTAATAACCTAGCCATGAAAATTAAATTTTCATCCACTATGAATTTAATTTCCAAAAACTGACATACACATTTGCGTTCAGTAAGATATTTAGATTTTGAAAGATCAAATTAATTATTGTTTAATTTTAAAATGACCTTATGTATCATTATGTTTCCCTTATAAATATTAATTTACACTTACTAATAGTAATATTGCCCTTATGAATAGTAACCTCTACCATGAATGGATTAATAATATGTTGGAATATGTTGTAATTTTTGTGACTAATAAATATATAAATAAAAATAAAAATTAATAAATATTTTAAAAATAAAAAACATAGTTATATTAATTAATATATATGTATATTTTGATGTCCTATTAATTTTGGATAATTTTATGAGATCTTAGTTAGTTTTAGAATCTGTTATAAAATATATTCTATATTAAAAATCATGAGTTTTCAAGTAAATATTTACATTATATAAATAATAAATTTCACATATTTAGACAATTATTTTTGATAAAATAGAGTACATTTTTAAATTATACTCATTAAAAAATTGTAAGGATGAATTATATATATTTTTCTGAAATACTTGAATTTTTGTGAATAGTGAAGATCGATAATTTACAGAATTTTCCAAATAAATGAATTTTTGTGTCATTATTGAGTCATGTCTATTATAAATGGCTTCCTTTTTTAACTCAAATGCACATATTACTATTCTTTATCCCAATAATCAAGACTATTACTAGAATTTATCAAAAATAACAAAATAATTATTTAAATATTGGAAAATCCCTTGTCTTCAACAATATAACAACCACCCCTCACTCAATTTATTCATCAGTCCTCTATGACAAGAAACATCTAAATATTCTCCACAAACACTCTTACCATTTCCCTCCATAATTTCAGGAGCTCATTGTCTATACAAAAAACTCAAACCACTTCCATTAAAGTGATTCTCAATGAGGTGTATTCAAGAGGTAAAATTGAATTTTCCTTTTAATTTAAGTACATGTTCCTTCCTTTTATTATCCCCTCCTAACCTCCTCAGTACAGATGATTACTATAAATACGGTATCATATATATACTATAATTTCATCATGTTAAGGAAATAACTATCACCAATACTATTACACACACACACAGACACACACACACACACTCTCTCTCTCTCATTTTTAAAAACAAAGTCATCATTCATGAGGTGTTGATTTACAACCTTCATGAATGGTAAAATTTCACTCTTCATTTTCCCCATCAAGGTTTTCAAAAACCAATTTTAATGATTGAAACAGATTCTAATATATGTATTATATCTTATTGTAATGATTCATAATCCATTATTTGTAGATGATAATAAATAATAGAACCAAACTAGTTCAGTGTGATCGAAAAACCTCCATAAAAAACATTAACGATTTTCACTAAATGACTAATCTAATGATTCATCATCATAACATGTAGAAAAATGATATATATTGCAATTTAAAATTATGTATATTTTATGTTATCATATAATATAAATTTTGGAGATTGTTATCTATCCCACATGAACTCTACTACTTATAATTAAATCAATAGATCATGCAAATCAAATGAACAAATACTCTGGAATAAAAATATAGGTATGGTTCTAGTTGATTCCATGCCCATTTAATGAATTCTTAGCATGAATCATTAACAATAATTTATATAGAATGAATCCTTGGTAGATTCATTGGATGAATCCGTAAAGTGACGTTTTATATATCCATCATTATTCATTTACCTAATTATGAAACTACCAATTTATATTCAATTTGATTATTCTACTTGTAGAATAACCCTACTTTTATATTATTATGGCATTATTCATTAAAATTTTCTTCAAGGTATATTATGATCAATTATACGATTAAATGAATTAGTTTTTATCTTCTCAACATGCATCGTGTTTATGTTTATTATAAAAAATATTACATTAATTATCCTTATTGGTCATATTAGATCCCCCTATTATCATGTTTAATTTCCCATAGTTGGGAAGATGATTATTATGAATGACTTTCAATGAAAATATTGGAGTTATGAATTTTTACATTGTAAATGATGTATAGCTTTTTTAGCTGTAATGTTGAATTTATATGTGTATCCAGTTTTACAAAACGAATATATTATTAATTCCTTTAGAATTTTATTCCTTATAAACATACCAATTTTATAAAATAATGTACTGTGTCTGGGCTACTATGGTCAGGAAATTAATGTTGGTATTAGAGAAAAATTAGTAGAAACCTTGGGAACCAGATTTTGAAGACAATGTTTCAAGAACATAACCCAAATATAGACTAAGGGGATAACCAAAGAATAACATGAAATAATTTTGGTATGGTAGAGATTATTTCAGTCTTCTATGAAATTCATCATTTAGTGGATACTAAATGTGGACGTCGTTCTGACATAGATTTACCTCAAAAAATTAACTCCTACAAGGTTTTCTTGAATTGACTCAGGGTAACCTCTTACATGACAACGAGCCTTACTGTGAAACTGGGTTGAAACCCTTAAATGATGTAATAGGATAATTCACATATTCATTACAATCCATTATGAAGTATTGAAATTTTTATTTTTTTCATCCATGAAACCATGTTTATGATTATGATATTATCTAGGCATATAATTTAAATTTCAGCTATGTATTATTTTAGTTAAGATTCTATATTATGATTCATAATAGAATCTATTTCAGGAATTCTTTTACAAATAGATCCTATTGGATGGAATGGGAACTGCATGAATGCATGTTTCCCATTTAGGGATTTCCATCATTTTCATGATAATGATGTTTGTTCTGGAGCTGCAATTAATTATATGAACATATAAGTATTCTAGGATAGATGACTTAGGATATGAACAATCACCTTAACTGTATAGAGCATCTTGATCCAAAACATGGAGGATAATTCTTAGAACACATTATTAGACAACAAAATCTATGATTCAATAGTAATACGAACTCATGTTTAGTAAAAAAAATGTATAAGTACATTAGAAATGTTATTTCAAGCATTGGGATGTTACGAATGAGAGTAGGCTATCATGGAAGTATGTTTATTATCCGGAGATGCTGATAAATGGAGATAATTAATTCATGAAATAAAGGAGTAATAAATAAAAAATATAGAATGGAAGGATTCGAGTTATATTTTCTAAGAGAAATACATCTCTTTTGAATAAAGAGAAGATATGGACAGATAATTCATATGTCTGAGATAGAAATAAGATACAAATGTTTATATGTATGAAGCTAAATTTACAATGTTATAATGGACTTATATAGTTCACATATTTAATCCAAGGTTCAAGATTGATTATTTCATTGATGGATTTAAGACAGTTATACAAAGGGATTAGTCTGCCAACCATTTTTATCATATAATGATATAGTGTCATGCAGTATTAAAATAGATATTTTTTTTCTATATCATATGGTTCTGAAGGTAAACAAGAGAAAAATATAATGTCCATAAAATGTATGGATAATGGGAATAAGGGAAATTTGTATTTTCTAACACATGATGCTTGTGAAGAAAACACCTTCATACAAGCCTAAAAGGACAATGATATTGATTCATGTGTACAGAAAAAGGCCACCATGATTAGGATTTCAAGGGTGAAATGATTTTTTCTAATTTCCAATGCTTCAACTGTAAGGATATAGGGCACTATTCAAAGAAATTCCTTAAATTCCAAGGGAATATAACCCTAAACAATCAAAGGGATCATGGGAAATATTATATCATTACTATAGTCAAAGAGAAATAATGAATGAATTTTTTTTTAAGATTCTTGAATTATGTTGTACGGAAATAATTATTGATGTTATTTGATACATGCATGTTTTATAAAGGATTAATAGTGATCAATGTATTCAAATATTTATTATAAGAGATAAATTACTTTGTTTTCGTGGAAAATTTGATGTTAGGGGACATTTCATATAAATCATTGGAAATTAAATTTTTGACAAACATATTTTAGATTTGTTTTAATTTTACCTATTTATGGAATTAATTAAGACTAAATTATTATTTTTGATAAAATCGTCAAACCATTTTGGTTATAGTATAAATATAAAGGCTTAGGGAATGACTTATGTGTAATTTGATCATTTTTATTCATGTATAAAAATTCATTATGTATATAAATATTTCATATTATGATGTGAAGTGTATATAGATCGAAGCACTACCAAGGTTTCAGATTATAAAATCAAGTATAGATATTTTTTGTTGTGTTTATAAAGATTTTAAAAGAAACCCTCCACTAGAGGAAAATCATCTTAGAATAAAAATATCACGTGTATACATTTGTTATTATGAAATAAATTTTATTTTAATAGATCATATATTTATGAATTAATAATATTTAACTGTCTAATGACCTTTTTCACAAGAATTCTCTATATGAAAATGGTGGTTATATTTCTCTTCCATTTTTATGTTTTCACTTTATCCTGTTGTTATATTATTTGAAGGCATAACTTTTTAGTAACCATAATATTTTTCCTTTTACTATTATTAATGGAATGTTTTCATAACCCCATTTCCAATATGGGTATCCCAATAAAGAGTTTTGAAGTGTCATACATTAAATTATTAAGTGAAATGTGTGAGGAAACAATTTATTGATTGAGTGGATAAAGTAACAACTTAAGTATTTACTAATACATTTAATAGAAACTGAGATTCACACCACCTCTCCCACACTATAAATTTAACCCCTTATTCATTATTTTAATCACTCCTCTATGCTTCAAAGAATCTAAAGATACTATAAACTATATGTCAGAAGTCCGTCCAAATAGAAAAAAAATATTTTCATTTCTAAAATTCTCAATCCCCTTCCTTTATATAGATCCTCAATGAGGTGTATTCAAGAGGTAAAATGAACATCTTTTTTTATTAATTTCGTTTCATGTTTATTGCTTTTATTATCCTATCCAAAAATCTTCTATAAAAATGATCATTATGAATACAAAATAAACTATATAAAAGAATTATATCAATTTAATGGATGAACTATTAACAATATTCTTACAATCGATCTCTATCTCTTTTAAAATAAAATCTTCATTCGTGAGGTATGAATTTAAAACCTCTGTGGACGATGAACATTCGTTCTTCAATTTATTATAAATGGATGGCCATGAAATGATTTTTTTGGTTTAAAATATTACAATATATGTATTATCTATTATGTAATGATTGCGGAACAATAATTTTTAAATTATATTATATTATAGAACAAAACATTTTCTATGTGATTAAAAACCACCGTAAAATTCTTACTGAATAATACAAAAAGACGTATCTAAATATTCATCCTCATACCATGAATGAAAATTATATATATATATATATATATATAACCATTTACACTTTGGTATGTTCATTTTTATCACATCAAATCAATATATAAAATTGTATGCATTCCACATGAACTCTATTACTTATAAATAAGTGAACTGATTGTGAAAATCAAAAAAATGAACATTTCTGAATGATGGAATTTAATCATATAATATATAAATAGGTACATAAATGAACATAAATAAATATAATAAATGTATATATTAATATTAATTAATTATTTAATGTTATTAATCTTATTAACATGCACATTATGTTGAAGTGTTGAACACATTCAAACACGAGGTAGGGTTTTTCAACTCACAATCATTTCCAAGAGATATGCCTTACTCATTACTATTTCATGTGTGTGTTGTATGTATATCTATCATTTATGTATCAAATCGTTAAACTATATATTTTTATTGTATTTAATATATAATTATATGATTCTTAATTCTGGGGAATACGAATTAAATTATTACTATGTGGTAAGGGCTTTCTACCTGAACCTTCCTTTTCATTCAGGTTACTCTTATCTACATAAATAAATTCAAATATTATTAATTATTATGTAAATTATCATAAATAATTTTGGAATGTTCTATATATGATTAAAAATCAGAATACTTATTTATTTTTTTTGGAGTGATATGTTTTAAATGGTTCTTTAAAAAAATCCTCCAGATCTACATGCCTGTTTCAAAGGAACATCTAGAATTCCCACATAGTATCAAATGATCTCAATAATATATTTTATGAACACACTTTTTTATAAAATAAAATATTTGTTTTGAAATATGTACCTTAATTCATGTATGTTTTTATAAATAAAAAATCTAAAAACCCTCTTGTTTCAAAATTAAAATATTATTTTTTCAAGAATTACATGATGGATTGAAAAAATTATTTTCATCTATTTCCACACTCATGATGATTAATATGTTTAATTTTTTTACAAATATTTTATTATATAATCATAAATGTTTTACTGAATGGTTAATTTTCTGTTCAAATATGGATATTCTATTTTGAAACAATTCACCGTATTACATTGAATGGTTAGTTTTGTGTTTAATAATTAGGGAAAGTGATTTACATTTCATATGTTAGTTTCAATATGAATGTATATATTGTGTGTGATTACACTATTTCATTTGAGGCATTAATTAGAATAATTAAGTTTTGTGGAGGGTCCTATATACCCCCTCAGTACATCAGTAGGTCTAATGAGACTAACTAGTTATGGTTTTGTTCGAGGCCTTACCCATATAGTATATTCTTGGCAAGAACCCTTCATATTAATTGATTCTGGCAGAAAGCCTTGAAGTTTTGTTTTAGATATTCCTCATTATTAATTTACCTCTATATGTAACTTGTAATTCATATTCCATGAGACTATTAAGCTTGTAGATTATCCATGGTTATGTTTTATTATATAATTATTCTTTCTTCTTTTATTCTTTCCATATTATCCTCATTTACATGTTTAATGGAATGTTTTTTTCTTGTCAATGTTCCTAGTGTTTATGTTAATGATTAATTCAATTATATTACATATCGTTACTGATCATCTATTCTCACCCCTTCATATTTATTTAATTCCACCAGGTTTTAAAGACGAATATTATGAGTGTATTATAGAAATAATCTATGAGTTATGGATTCTAAAAATGGAATTGATATATTGTTAATTATTTAATGTTGTAATGATGAAATTATGTGTGTATCTAGACCTAAAAAACTATTAAACTAACTGTTCCTTCAGGATTTAATTCCTTATAATCAAACAAATTTAATAAAATAATTCAACGACTCGGGGCTTCTAGGTTTGGGGGTTACATCATCCCATGGTTAATAGCTATTTTTGGACATATCACCCCACATATGGGAGATAAACATGTGTCTAGGGCAGGGATTCATGTTATTATTTTATGATATTATAATTTATTAATATTTCAACTCACGTGATCATGGTATTTTTTATAGCTTATAGATTTATATAATTTCACGTATTTTTACCCATATCATGGAATGTACATGATTTCTATTCCATGAATCATATTTGGAACCTTGAAAGTTAAAATATCATACATGTTCCATTCAGTGTAGTTGAATTTTTAGCATGTGTGATATATGTTATTCCATTCCTTGTATTAAATAGCCTCCTTTGTTGATATTCCCTACTTGTGTGTTAGATTCTTTTAGTGACATGCTAGTTCTTTTTTGGTTTTGATAAACAATTCTTGAATGTGATAAATTTATGGTTTTGGAATAAATGGGAACCAGATTTTTATTGTAAGATGTTTTTATAAATAGTAAAATAGAGCCCATATATTTGAACCATATCAAGACCTTTATACATTTTCATTGACCATTGTTAAAAATTTAAATTGTTGTACATGTAATAACTTTAAGGAAAATTAGTTGGGAAATGGGAGATAAATTAAAAAAATATAACATGTATGGGAACGTTATATATTGTTAGGTGGCCACCCATATGATTGGACCATTTTTTGGAAAATGTTATCTTCTAAAATGTGATTTTATTCTGTTACGGGGATACAGTTTTCAATCAATTATTTGTATTTTCCCTTTATTCATTAAGAGATGTAGACAAATGTAATATATCATTTTTTATATATCCATAATATATTTTGAGAAGGATTAAAATTGGATATTTTTTTAACATAAATCTAATTGAATTGTTTTCCCTTTTAAAATTCTGAACCGGACCAAATTGGGTCAGTTGTGGCATGTTTTTTGTGATGTAACATGTTTGGGTGTTTTAAATTATAGTTTCTTGACTACGAAATTTCTATGGTGTTTCTCTCTATAGAGTTCTTGTTAGATCATTAGGACCCTTTTAGGTTGAAATATTTTTTAAAAAGATATTTATTCTCAAGAATTTAATAATAATGAAAATATCTCATTATTTTTATGAAAATTTAACAATGATTTTTTATATACTTCTCTATTATTCCCATGAAATGTAAGCTTAATAAAGAACCTTGTGTATCTTAAAAGGAACATTCTATTTTGATTTAATCTTTAGTTGATTAATGGAAAAATATGAATAAATGTAATGATATATGAAATGTATCCCTAGGTGTTTTTCTATGTTTGAAACCCTCACATATGTGTATTTTTTTTATTCCATTGAGTTTCCTTGGATGATAAGAGTAATCATGTCTCATAGTTGTTCATTTCTTTGTCAATGGAATTGATTACCGAAGATTGTGTCAAATGAGTTTGGTTCGACATGAACTACTGATATGGCTAGTGATTTTGTCTTCATAAATGGTTGGTCAGTGGTATGTAGCACCCATAATGATTTAGTGCCTTGATAAATACCATTAATTTTCCTATGCATGGTGTAATTTACATGTTGTTGTCCCTAGTCCGAAATTTAACTTTCTAAATGACACCCTTGATCAGAGAGGGGGTCATGGTTTTTCTTGGATTTTGTAATGGGAATGTGAAACATCCAATGTCCATTATCATCTGGTTGTACATGCGACAACCATGGTCGACCATTTCATAGGTCACTTGACCTCTTTATTAGGATTAGTGATGGATGAATTGTTGTGGAATAATCCATTATAATGTTGGTATGATAAAATACGGCTAAAAATTAAATATCATGTGATATAGAATATGTTATTAGGTTATCTATTTATTTAAGTGACCTATGTGTTGATAAACAAAGTGAATCCCAATTCTTGGGAGATCATTCTAGATACTCATATGTTATTATACGCTAGTCATTTTTGTTTTGGTTTCATCTAGGTTTTGAACTTCTTTATACTCTTTGACATTATGATTGTGGATCATTGGAGTGTCACTTGTTTTTTATTGGTTTTTATCTATTACACCTGTGATGAGAATTTTTATCTTCTATATATTCAACTAGGACACTAATGAGGTGGGAGAATCAAATAGGTCATCTTCATTACTTGTCCCTTCAAGTAGAAGAAACCCCAAATATTACCACTGGAAGATTGTTAGTTCTGTTTAAATTCAATGAGGCTTGCCAGTCTTAAATATTTTTAGATCTTACTCCATAGTATGTGATCGATGTGGATATATTTGTATAAAACCATTGAGAAACACAATTGGTGTCGAATGTTAATTATTGGTTATATAGATGGTTTTAATTAAAAGTCATTATAGTTAAGGGCTTGTGATCGATTGTAATAAAACATTCATAGGTGAAGATGAGAATATTCCATTAATTGAACCAATTTTGTTTTGACTATTCTACTTTATAATAGTTTGATGTATTAGAATGAAGATGTATAAATCCACTTAGTGTATTCTTCTAAGAAACAATCATGAACCCTATATTGACTTCATCTTAGAATCACTAACAGAGTGTTGGTCTAACACTATGCTGAACCATTAATGGTTTTTGATCTTGTATGGGTGGTTTTATTTGTGTTTCACACTATCATGTGGTTATTAAAATTCTTGGGGGTTATGAGTGATCCTTAGGATCCTGAGAAAGAAAAACTAAAGACATGATCTTTTATATTCGCCATTTTGTCAAATGTAACAAATAACTTAATGACACTATGAGCATAGTCATTGAACAAATGTGTACTTTTTTTCCTTCTTCCCATATCTATCTTTTAATTATTGATTATTTACTACATCATCTATTACATATTTGTCCATTTTTTCAATTACTTGTTTACCCAGGTTCGGATGACGGGCTCAGAGTTAATGAATAATGGGTTATAATTTTAGTGGTGTGGATCTGTATTACACCATTATTGTTCTTATGGATGATGAGTTAAATGGTTAGTTGTAGGAGGATTAGGTTAGTTATTTAGATTTAATGTTCACCATCAGTGGGAAAACATATCTTGCATGTCATTAGGTAGATACATGTGTGGTTAGTGACGGCTTGGTCTTTTCATGAGAACTTGTCTTGACATGGGATTTTAGGTCAATATGCAATAAATTGTTAATCATTTCAAAATCACAGTAGGAGCATCAATATAAATCTTATGTTCCTTATTAAAAACAAATTATGATGGTGGTTTGAACCATGGTTTGTAATTTTCTACTCAATGTTAAAGGTGAATAATGGAAGTAACTATGGAGAGTTACTGGACAAGATAATGATGTGAACATTTATATTGTTGAACAAGATCGGGAATTATTTTCCATGGTGTTTATACCGGATAATTATACATGGATTACATTTTTACATCTTAGGTGTCTCGTCATGAAATGATTGGAAATATGATCTTTGGGAGTTTGGAAACATAGAAAATCATATCTAACAAAGAGGAATGACCCTTTAATTTTGGTTGAAGTTTTCATTGATCCTAAAGTCCTTTCAATGATGATATGTTCTAATGTGGGATGGTTGTAATGAAATATGTTTTGAACAGGATGAAAATAAAATGGAATTTAAACTTTTTGGTTTACTAGACTATTTTTTTAGAACTGGGAATTTGAATGATGGTTTATTACTTTGGACCTTTTAAAGTGATGTTTGACACTTATTTAATGGCCGAACATGATTTCTAGGATTCTCAAAGTGTTTTTGGAGTTCCAAAATGGGAAAATCATGGTTTTTAATAGCATAATAGGTTACATGGTTTGTCTAAAGCAGTGCTTCCCGCTGGAGGAAGCTATGTGTCCCACTACTAGAATGTGGGTGAAGAATTGATAAAAGGGATAGTTGTGGTTCATAAAGGTTATGAATGATTTGGAAAAGTGTGTGATAGTCCAATGCAGAGTGATTTTGGGGGGAAAATCATCCCCTTGTACATCTAACTATTTTCAATGAGTTTGGAAAACTATATAGTATACCCCTTTTTGATTAAAAATGAATATAAAATAATAATAAATAATTAAAACCCAAATATAAAATACTTTGACCCTATCACCTACCACAACTGACACACCCCTGGTGGATCTCCTTGATTTTATAATAAGCCACATATGGTCCCCACTTTATCCTTCAATTCTCACTAGGGATTTTCCATATCATCATCTGAATTATTGAGTTATGTTCTTCCACACATATTACAATAATTATTCATAAATCTTTATGTGTCCCCATAACCAGTGAGTTGGCCCAAAACTAATGATTTATTAAAAACTAGATATTTATGTTACTTTTTTGTTGTTGGTTGGGGAGCAGACCTCTCTAGACCCATTCATGTCGATTCCAACAACCGCTTCCATCAGAAATGTTGTTCAAGTCATCTCGGCCTATCGTTATTAATTTGGGGTAACAATTCCATCAGTTATGATTTTTTTCAATTTATACATGGAGATTTTGAAGATTATGGGTTCTTATTAATTATTTTTAATTGGTTTGAACCTTTCCGTAGTGATTTTTAGACCCCATTGTTGTTTTTTGGTTTTTGGGTTGTCCTCGAGGTAGGTACAGGGCACCGAAGACAAAGATGACTCACAATGGATGCATCAATAATATTATTTATTCATAAGTTCTGAAATTATATGTATATTCATCCATGTAAGTGACTTTATATATAGCGATATGTGTGTTTATGTATAATATGAAAAATCATATGCATGTGAGTGGAAACTTGTGTACACTTGTGAGCATATATGTAAGGATCCCCATACATATATTCAGGGACAATGAAAATATGTGAATATGGGATAGGTTTCCTTCTATATATGTGAAATTTAATATGGTCAAATCGTTTAGAATTAGATAATATTTATAAAAAATCAAATGATGAATTGTTGGATTGGCTTAGTCTACATATTAAGGTATGATCAAATTCTGTTACCAATAATTTTAATGATTCATTAAATAATTATTTCTTCACATTTAGTTAATTCTTCACAATGCATATATGATTTTTATAAATTTAATTCCTTTGATGAATTGAAATTCAAGAATCATTGAACTAATGATTAATTTTGGAAACAATGAAATGCATTAATACGAAAACTCCTACAACATATGTACATTGTCTTCAAGATAAAATGTTGATAATAGACATTTATTCTTTCTTGGTTTCTTTAATTAAATTTTTATTAGGAGTTTTCTTACTCGTATAAAGGAAATATTTTTTTCATGGGTCATTTTAATTGATATTTACAAAGTGGGATTTCGATTTTATGCCATTACACATCTCTTTTACACTTGATTCATTGAAATTTAGTTTATATGAATTAAATATTTAATTGAAATTTAAATGTTTAATGGAGTTGTGTGAAATGATTATGAATGATGGTATCAATATTTTATTTTGATAATGACAATTAATTACTTTGGAATTGAATCTTAAATCAATATGAGATACATTGGATATTTGAGTGAGATGATTTTTAGTAGTTTGTCACACCCAAATGGAATTCCAAGACTATGTAGTTAAATCACAATGAATTATTTTCCTTTTTATAAATGGTGTAAATGAAATGGATAAAAAAATTTGAATGGGATAAGGGAAATGACATGCATGGTAGGTCCATTCCTCAAGTATAAATTTAATGTGACTAATCCCATGACAAATTTTTATTTGAAATGATTATGATGTGTTACCATAAGTATAAACATGATCAGGCCTCCATGCATGTATTGGAATAGGTTAATAAGTGCATGAGATGTTTATTTCCTCATACGTGTGACATAAATGGATTGAATTGATAAGTTCAGGATATGAATATTCCTTATTCCTTGGGAAATTTAGTGTTTTGGAATTTAGGTTTTCGACCTAAGGGACCACGATAACCCTTGAGTAGAACGACTATTTGAGCATCAATGATGAGTTCAATAGACTATGAGAGCCTTTGGGTAATTAAGAGAGTAACAGATTACATCTGGATTTGGGACATGGTTTGACCATTACAGATACCCTAGTGATGTATGATAGTGGGTTACATCCAACTCCTTTCTGAATGTGTATCCTAAGAGACAGTGAGACCAGTTGGAATTGGGTCAAGGGATAGACTGTTAGATCTTTCCCTGGTATTAGATATTTGCAGGTTATGTCCCGGTCTATACCAACATATTAAAATATTAGGGTATATATACTATATATATATTGTTTTTATATATTGATATGATTAGACATAACATTCTACTATGTCAAAATCTTGTATATCCATCTGGTGTCCCTTATGAATCTAGATGGGTGGTTTCTTACATATTCAGATTCATTATTACTTCTCTATACCTTGACACTTTTCAACTTATGTTGACTATCTAGATTGGGATAGAATTTGGTGGTTACAACCAACAATGATTTTTATCTCCCACCCTACTTGGGCTATAATTGCATTTGGGTACATGAGATGACATTCTTGTTTGTAGGATTTCATATCTTGATTGATTTATTATTTTGTGTTCATACACCTAGTATTTATGAGAAAAGGATCGAGCTGGAGGTCATCAATAAGATGGAGATATACCAAGGGTATTTTCAATAATTTCATTAACTTTGTACGAAATTTTAATTTATTTTTTTGTTTACAAATTTATTTTTTGAATCATCTATCTTACATGCATTTTATAAACTGGTGTTTGGGTACTATTATGAAGATTTTATTATCTATCTTCCATGTATTCATAAAATTATTTATAACTACTTCATCATGTTTATTATTATTTAATATTTTCTATCAACGTGGACTTATGACATGAGGTTATAGTATCCCACTATCACCACCTGAGACCGTCGCTGCTAATTGGAGTCCTCGGTCATAAAAGGATTCGTGCTTGAGTCCATATGACCCACTAGTCTTGCAACAGATCCAAATGTATGTTGGGTTAGGAAATTACAAATTCGATCAAAAATAATACATCCAAAATGGTATTATTTAGTGTAATCATGTAGAATGGAAAATTTTTATTCTATACCTCTTTCTAATTTATGATCCATGAGTATTACGATGCAACACATGATCCAGAATTGAGTACAGTGATCATCACACTTATGATTCGGTGAAACTATCACTAGATTGAGAGTTGTGACATATAGAATATAGTTAATGTATATTGAATAAAATCAGAAAAAAGAATCTCAATATTTCACAATGAATATTTTTAGAGTTGATCAGTTTTTATTATTTTTTTAATCCATAACATTCTTGCGAATGTGAACAATGCGTTATATGATCTGTGTACTATTGTACATAAAACCCTATCCAAATTGAGTGTTACAAGATATCCATTGTTCTTTTAAAAGAAAATGATCAAAATTGGAATAATAAAAGGATATTTATCATGACTTTCTCATATATCTATTCATGCATAAATGTTTTATAGGATCAAGGAGGCCATGAAAGATAATTAGTTTATACGAAATATAACAATAAATATTTTGGAGTTTAGATTTTCTATAGTTTTATTTATAACATAATGAGAAAATATATTCCTTGTTAAATATATAACTAATAAGAGACCCCCTCAACAATTATCTATCATAATGTTTTTTTATTCATCTATAATGAACCATGATGTATATAGAATTGAAGAAAAAATTCTTGTGGGCTAACATGAACTGGAAGATTTCAATGCTTCTGTCCTCATAATTCATATTCCAACATGAAATAGTGGAATTAGAAAAATAATATTGGTATATTAAAACAGTTACCCATAAAAATATATAATGGGAAATAATAACCTTGTATTTCTTCATAGGGCTCTTCATGATACCGAAAGGAAACTACTCCATCATATTCCTAGTTGACATCCATAAATATTTGTAAAATTTCATTACTATCATGGATTATTTCACTCTTATGTCACACATGAAGATTTAACAAATATGTGTGTTAATACTATTTTGAGTTCCACTATATATTTTTTCTAATAGATCATTCAATATTACCACATGGTTCATACCTAATCCTTCAATAATAATTGGATACAGATCTAAGCATATGAATTTATTATAACCCTCAATTGATGGTTATTGTAAATGGCCAATTAAATCATCGGTGGATATAATTACTCTTTTTCATTGAATTTATCATTTTTTTGTGTTAAAACATTTCCCCTAATAGAGTTCTCATTTAATAATAGTGTCCATTGTTTCCTTAAAATGGATCTATATGAGGATTTATACAAAAATAGGTGTCAAAATCAAACATAAAATGATGAATTTGGAGATAAAAATATGTTGGTATGTAATCTTATCAAATTGATTACAAAGATCAATTTATAAATTTAATTTTATATAAAATCATCATATAAATGACAAAAAAACATAAAGATTCATTGATGGGACCTAGAGTATGATATTAGAAATAAGGTGTTCCGTCAAATATCATTATGTAATAATTTCATGAGGACTATGAAAATATTAAGTCTTAGTCTATGATAAAACTTCCACATTTAGATCATTAATCAAATTTATGGTTTTGACAATTAAAAAGATCTCCAACCAAAGCTATATCATTTTACAAAATGCACTCCATGTATCCCTACTATGGTATTACATAACCAACACATCAAATGTAATGATTCTAGATATAGTACCATTGGAGGGTGATCATCTATATTAGGTGAAAATGTTGAATATTTTCTATAATAAAGAAAAATATATAGTGAAAAATTAAAACATACCTAGTGAATGTGAATTGGTTGAACCAAATGATCAATGATGGAGATTTTGAAACATTATAGGAAATGAATAAGAAATACCCCCACCATGTTTTATGAATGAAAATAATATTTTTAGAGTTAAATTTCAGATGGTGTGACAATGTATATACATCAATTTTTTATAAAAGAAACTCAATTTTTGAATGAATTGATTCATTACCAGTTAATATATTTTTATAATAACGTTTCACATATTTTATTTATTCATACTCAAATATGTTATATACATTATGACTTAAAATCATTAAAGGAATCATACACAATATACAGTGATCATATGATTATATTATATTAAGTGTTATGATTAATTTCATTGACATAAAAAATGTAATGAATAGCCTCTACGAGTATGAATATATCCTATAAATCCGATTTATGAGACTATATGAGAGAGATATTATGAGTTGAAATTTATTTTGAGTGTTCCAATGTTTAGATTCAACAACTTAAAAATTAGAGAAATCATTTACAAGATATGTTTAAGATCATTGATATCATAATGTAAGCCACATTCACCAATCTATCATTGTGAGATCTATCTATTTTCACCACTTAACCATAAACATCTATCTTTTTCAGTAAAGTTATATGTATATATAACCTATTAATATGAATTTCTATATTTTTATAATTAATATATTTATATTTCTTTATATTATAATTATTAAATAATATGTTCAAAAAATTAATATTTATATGATTAAATAAAAAATTTAACTTTGGAATATATAGTCTCAATCATCATAATCATTGTGATTAAATAAGTAAAAGATCAAAAAAATGAAATATTAAGAATCCATTATTTTAAAATTAAATTTATTAAATATGAATGATAATATTTTTTGGAAACCAAATTTAATATTTATATGTCCCAGACAACTAATATTGTGAAAAAATCAAATTAATTGATTATTTTATATTTAAATATATAAATTATCATATTTATAAAACTTTTTTAGAAAATAAGAAATATTTTGGGCCTCATGATATGTATTTTATCCAATAGTTATTCGTTCATAATTTTTTATTCAATTCAATTATTTTGTAAACAACAATATAGTATAATTATAATTAATGTTTTATAATACTAAAAAAGTAAAAAAAATGTGTTATGTTAAATATTATATATGGGTGCCATGAATCAAATATGTCTCCCCTTTAAAATAATTATTTTATGTTATTTTATTACTTTTATAATCCATTAATTAATCATCTAAAAAATATATCTGATTTTATTATTCTAAAATAAATTATATACAAACATTACTCACTTCAACATAACTAAGATTAATATTATATGTAATTCTATTATTACAATTTTAAAACCATGAACTAACTATTCATTGAAACCATATAATGGAAAGACAATGGAATGATATTTTTTTGTATTTATTTATCATAAAGAATCCAAAACCTATGTTTTGGAATTAATAATGAATTATCCTATATAATTTATATAAACCCACTCATCCTACAATTACTCTTCCCTTGTTAACATTTATGATTGAAGTATCTCCACCATTCCCTCTCAAGATCATTCCTCTAGTTCCCCTATGTTCTTAATAATATCCTCTGATTTTTTTGAATCCCCATCTCAATTTATTGGATCCACTATAATCCCATTTTATTTAAAGTAATCCCATTGTACTAATCATTTTTCTTTACATTTACTCAAGTTGAACTTTGTTATTAAACATCCATTTTTTCTAACTTTATGATTATATTTTTTTGACATATCACATTTAACTCTCTTTAACCTCCACTATTAACCATTATGTGAAATAGTTATGCTCTCAAAATTATGTAATGATTGACCATGACCAAATTTATTATTCTAAATACCAATACCCATTTTAACTCAATGGTATTAACAAATACTAACCTATCCTTAGTCAATTTTGTACATCCATGTGTGTATCCCACACACTATAATCATGTTATTAAATGTGATGACATACATTTTCATGTTGTATGATATTTGTGTCACACAAATATATACACATGATATGAATATGAAAGGCGGCCCCAAATCATATACAACCCTTCAATGCAATTGTTAATTTTTTTGTATAATGAGATTCTTGTATACATTATGTGATGTTATCACCATCACATAATGATATGATGTCTTGGTGGTTATCCTTGACATATTCTTATCATGTCAGGTTTTATATTTTTGCATCATTCATGTTTTTACTTTTTTTATAAACATATCACGATTCAATGATCATGTTTATTATTATAACCCCTCTAATGTTACCATTATATTGGTTTTTTACCATACATATTTTTTATTCATGTTATTGTCAGGTTTCATAATTACTGGGCATGATAGTCCACCCCATTTCTATAAATGTCTATAGGTAATCTTGTTATATAATACAAAATAAAAAAATATTAAAATAAATCATAGGATTTTATGTTTATATCAATGAAGTTATATTTAATGTTATTATATGTAAATAATTTTCTAATAAACCATATCTTCTTGAACTTTTGGCGTTATATTAAATGTATAATTATTTCAAAAAATCATGATATAATGTTTATTAAAATATGGGTTTCATAAAAATGCATCATTGAAACTACATAAATGTATCAATACATATTATAAACAAATATACACTATTTGGTATTTTAAAAAATCTATAATGGAAAACCTTTAGTGTAGTTCCATTAAATTTTGTACTCTTTCATTTATCCAAAGGAACATGTATCCCTTCTAATATAACAAGGTAAAAGGATTACATTGTCCTGTGAAAATATATATAAACCACATATAATATGATCAGATCAAATAAAACTAGATATCTCAATGATAGTTGTCATTATGGCCTATTTTAAATAACTTATACCATCAATGGATACTCTAATATCCCATTTCATGCATTTATATGACATTAGAAGGAACATTTTTATAGAAAAAATTTGATACACGGGAAATTTTTTATGCATCTTATCCTCCCTTTGGGCCTTTAAAAAATACTAAAATGATATTCATTTTCTTACCAAATCAGTAAATATATAATAATATCCTATATAAAATTAAGAAAAAATTGATCATGGAGTCATTATAGACTCTAATTAATATATAAAATAATATAGTTCTGGAAATTGTATGACCAAACAAAATATCAATATATTCTGAATGTCCATACATAGTATATAATTCTATATTTGGTATATAATCCCTCCCCCCAAAAGTAAATATACTTATTTGAAGAAACTTTTATAGTAAATTTTTGAAACCTCTAAATTCAACAAAACAACCAAACACTACATCAAATAGAAAAATTATTAATAAACATCTGAAAAATATTAGAAACAATCCCCCTATATAATTTTTATGATAGCAGTGATACTTCTGAACTGGGTTGTTAGGTATAATATATTGGAATTGAGAGGTCATCTTGTCCCATGCTTGCAAGAACCCCTCCACTGGTATCTTCCCATTGTTGAAAAATCTGGTCCAGTTGAACTGTTTCTTCCTAATCCACTCGACATGATCCTTGTCTGTTTCCACTTAAATTGGTCTCACATTCCTTCATTATGTAGACTCTATAGAACTATGAATGATTAACACATTTTTTTAAAATATCTTCATCATTTTGAATTAGAAACTATCATGATGATTCAACGAATTCATTTTCTCTAGACCATTGTGAGTTGACTATGATTTCCAAGGAGAAATTTCCAATTTCAACATCAATAGCAGAACCCCCCCCCCCATTTTATTCATGGAATGAGAATCCAGTTTCAACCAGTCCCCCCACCCCTCTTTTGTCTTCCCAATTTCCATTTTGAAGTCTAATTCTAGAATTTCACACTCCTACACATCTTCTCCATCCATGGTAATTTTTATTACCTTTAAATTGGAATATTCTTACTACTAACTTGAAACTGAGTCCACCCCGTTAAAAAAGAATACTCCAATGGTATAACGATTATGTCATCCCATATGGATTCATATGACCTTTTCTCCTTTTCAGTGTCATTTTTTCTTTTCATGAATATGTTCTGTTAATAATTTTGGGAATGTTAGAGCAGTACTTGGGAGGATTTTCTTTCATCACCTAATAAACTACAAAATTACAAGAGAGAAGGATTCATTTATTTCTATTTCATGACCTCGACCCACCACTCACAGACCCATGTGGGTCCTCTTAGTAGTCTAACCAAGGTTAAGAGTTTAAATAATTATGACTGATTTCAAATTCATCAAGTGACCATGTGCCATCCTACTTCTTTTTACATAAGGGAATAACTAATTTCAAGTATTCAAAAATATCATTCTCCTTCTCTTCACTATTAAATTAATTAAAACCAATTTTAGATAAATGGATGATTTTGGAGATTTCTGACTAGGATACCATCACCCAGAAGGATCTATAATGTATTTATAGAGAATATATAATTTTGAATGGGGGTTGGATGGAATTATTCTAATCACACCACAAACATTAACGTCTTCTACAAAGAAGGAATGAGCCCATGGAGGGGATTTTCTAAGAGATCCTTGGACATTAGTTGATGAATAGGGTAAACCAAAATCCCAATAAATTTCTGAAAATATTTCTATCACCATCAGAACAATATAAAACTCAATCAAACTCTTCTATCATGGATCAACATTGGAGGTACCTTCGATAAGTGAGGGTAATGCATCAGGATTAGATACATTCATCTCATCCCCCCTGATCCTCCTTTTTTATTTGCCACCATGATGATGAATATTTATACAAATTACTGCAAGAGATACGTAAATTATCCCAAGATTTTAACACAACCATATGTTTAAATGTAATTTCCTCCAAAACCCAAATCCAGGCACATTCGATTGGGTTTTTTGGGATGTAAACTTCTACACAAACAAGCTAGCTGATCCGGGGACATATTGCAGTTATTCATGAGTCATATAATAGATATAATCCAACCAAATTCTCATGCATACAAACTATTCAATGGTTTGTAAAAGGGAGTGGATATTTGGGAAAACATACCCACAATGGAAGCATCAGATCATCCCAGTTCATGTGAAGATAAAAAGACCATCATAGAAGATATAATAAAAAATTCATGCATGATCAAGGAGGGCATGATCACACAGAGATGAAATATTCCATAGATGAGAAACAGAACATGATATGATTCTTATCCATAAGGCTAATAGACTCCCACTCCTTTATAACCAGGGACGAAAAAATTAAGTGGTCGAAGGTTTCAACTTAAGACCTCTGATAAATGTATCACTCCTCGAAGGATAGATTCAAGAGATTAGAGGATTCTGTAAACACTGATGTTTAAATTGAAATTTGGGGATAGCCATCACAGGTATGAGGGACAGTAGGGAATAAATAAGTTTTGGGGAATGGTGGGATGAAATTAGGTCTTTAGAATACAATAAAGGCATAAAGATATTGGTGTACCTCCACCACTAGTATGGAAGGGATGGGGACTATAACCATCTCTGCTACCTAGGGCATGGACAAAGAGAGAACCAAATCTTGATAGACTTAAAAAAAAGAATATAACCATTATCTAAAATATAAATTTATGATATCCATAATAATGAAAATTATTTTAAATGATAATATGTTCTCCTAGTTGGTCATATAAGTTTTCAATATTGTATATTCATGGCCTATTTTTAATAGTTATCATATTATATTCCCAATAATAAATGAAAATATGTGTTAGTATATATATTTTAGAAACAAAGAAACATGTTCACCTAAATAGTGATATATATTATTGGGTTTATATCCAACCATATAAGATAATCATATCTTTTGAATAAGAATAGATACCTATATAATGATTTTCGTTCCACTGATTGTTCATATTAATCATCACACTATGAGAAGATCATTAGTTGGTATAGAATATCAAACGTGATGTCCCTTCATCAGTTGCAACTATGGGATTTATATAAATAAAATAAATTCATGCCTAATAAATATCAAATTCAAATAGATTTAGTGTAATGATATGACCGAGAATCACATCCCCAATCACCTTATTTAGATATGATTTGTACACATGAGATGATATCATCAGTACATTAGGAGTTTGAATGTCTAATTCAACAACTAACTTTATTATAAAATACTTATAAACCCATGTTAATTTAATTTACTTAAATGAATTAATATTAATATTTTAAAACATTATACACAATTATTTTAGTATACCTATTACCACCTCAACAACATCATTATAATATAAATACTATAATATAACAGAAATAGTTTCCATGATTATTTTGTATTTTTAATATAAGAGTTTAATCATAAATATTCATGATTAAGATTTCAAAATTTTGAAAATTTATTTTAAATTTATGAAATATTAAAATTATACATGTAATTCCATCGTCATAACCTTTAAAATCATTCATAATTGTGGATAAAAAAATTAATCTAACAAAAAATATCCATTGGGAGTGTGAAAAGAGTTGATTAGTATGGATAATATCACCATTACCCAAAATTATAGATCAGATATACCAAAACATGTATTTTATTGGTTATAATAAATATATGAGTCAATTATAAAACAATGTCTACTAGTAGTATCTAAGAAATGATGTTTTCAGGAAGAAACACTTAGTTTTTTACAATAACATATCATATTATACTTTTTACTAGATTATCCTATGGGTTTTCACTATTTTCAATCACCTTCAATTCCATATTTAACTAACCATTGTTCTAATTTTTATTATACGCACCCATAAATTTCATACATATATATTACATCTTATTATAAGAATATTCATCATAAAAAATAATTATCCAATCTTTAACAGTATATGTCTTTTCTCTTTGTAAAAATCAGCACAAAACTAAAATATTATAGATATGTCTACATTGTATCACACATAGTTGTTCAAAACTTGTACCCCTATTCAAAATAACAAACACAAAACCATTCTTCACCACCTAGGGAATAGAATCATTTGAAAGGTGGTGATAACATTCACAGTAAAGGAACAAAAAAGAGATACCAACGATGACATAAAAATAACATGACCATAAGCGTACATAAACATGATAATAAAATTTTAAAACCATAAACTGAATATCATAGATAATAATATAGAGTCGTTTCATAATGATTTTATGTTTATAATACATGAATTGTAAAGTAATCATACTATATAATCCATGATCAAATAAAATTAGAAAAAGAAAAATATTTGTCGCACACACATAACATTAGAAAACAATTTCCATTATAGTCAATGATCACTACCAAGACTATAATATATTATTGTGTTCACTACCCATTCCATTTTAGTAATAATGGTTTACTCCCCATAATATCATATTAGTCAGTTTTCCTTACTCAATTAGGTTCTCTTAAAACTCTAATCTTGTTTAACTTATGAGAGATACATCTTAATCGAATGCATTTGAGGTATATATAATTCGAGAACCAACCATCACATAATTAGTATCGTACATATTTATAACATACGATTGTAAAGCATAAATCACATTATATCCCATGAATATATTTATTTTTCATATTTTTTCATGGAATAACTATATAAAAATATATAGGTTTTTAAAAATATTTTGTAAATTTTGCGTTGAATAAATCTATGAAATGGAATAGGAATAAGAATTGTATAACAAAAAAAGATATAATAAAGATGGTATCATTAGATTATATACCCATTAATTATTTAGTATCATTAAATAATTTCATCTAAGATGAAAATTGTCTCAAAATATCACTTCGAACAACTCTTGAGGAAAAGACCTTTTCAAATTGGAATTAAATCATTAAAATCATAATAATGGAAATATGTTACATAAAAAATTGCCCTTGAAAATACCATTTACAATTTTTTATAATTATTCAATTTATCATGAATAAATGGAGGAAAATTTCACTCATTTCATAGATTTTAAAAAAGAAAACATTTCATTAAAATAATAGCAACAAAAGTAAAAAATGTACATCTTTTGGGAAATGAAAAAATGATTCCATTTAAAACGAATTCCTAAAAATAATTGATGGGAAAAAATTCATTAAGAAATACATTAATAATATTTATTATATTTTTTAAAAAAATTAGGATACATGGATGTTGAAAGATATGGATTATAGACTGAATAAAGAAATTAAGTCATATTTCCTTAACAATGCATTCATTCTGTCTCTTCAGTACCTAAATAAAGGAAAATTAAATAAAATCATATATTCTAAATAAATACCCAAATTATTTTAATATTTTATTTATTTAATAGAAAATAATAATATAAACTCTATAATGGATATTTATTCATAAAAAAACCAATTAAAATATTATTGAAACATTAATATATTATATATTTGGTAACAGTCAATTAATATAACCTATTAGATAATTAAATAAAATTAAATGTTTTCATCATTAAAATAATTGAATTAATATTATAATATGTAAATTTTTATATTCATACACTTAATAAAATAATATAGATTTATAATATAAAAATTGTTCACAATAAAATATTTTTAGATGATAAGCCCTTAGATAATGTTCCACATTCATTGAAATTGATAACTCATTATATATATTAAATTTAAATTTATTATTAATATTTAAAATTGTTATGTAAAAATTTATAATATCATATATTATTAATTTTAATCATTTAAACATTCAGTAATTTATAATTCATCATGAAAATCAACTTTTCAGAAAGTAATGAATTTTAGTTTTTCCTTAAGATGTTTCATGTAGATCAAATACATATACACTGATCAAGGTTATTACATATATATATTTTCATAATAATTATATATTATTATTATATAATCAATATATTTTTTAGTCAAATAGAAAAAATATTGATTAAAAAATAAATTACACCATTCATGGGTATGATAAGACATGTGTATGCATCAGTGTAGTTTTATCATTTTGATTGATGTAATTATCAAATGTTTTAAAATAATTATCTTTTATAGAATAAAAATTTAATCATATGAAATATTTATATTAATACTTTGAATCATTATTTAATCCATGTAAACTGTATGTGATAAATGAATCACGTCGCTTCATAGAGGTGGTATTCGACACATATTCATAAGCAACATTGTCATTTTACAATAGATTGTAATGTAGAAAAGGTAGTATGAGAGTATAACTATTAAGGAAAAATAATTTCATAAATATCATTTATAAAAATCACATCCACCATAACAGCCATGCATAAAATATATTTTTGAAGAAAATTATTCTATCGGTATATGGCGATGTTAAGTCTTGTGTATGCATGCATAATTCTTTGACATACCATTTCATGGGAATTAGTATCCATAATGGTTGTTTAAAAATAAAATCCAAAAATTAATTATATTTGGGATACATATTTCTTTATTTTATCTTAAATACAACATATTTATAGTTCATAAAAGAAGAAGTTAAGAAAGGATGTGATTGGTTAAATGATTACCACTTCGTTTAATGAAATCCTTATCTCCTCCTATTATGTATATATGTGTTATTATTTTGGGAATACTAAAAAATATAGAATATTGATATGGATATTTTGTAGGAAATATTTTTAGGTTTATTTTAAATATAATTCTCTTCATTTTTTATATAATTTAAAGGATGGGTTCCATTATATAAATAAAAAGAATAGAAATCTGCATATGTCATATAGAAAGAAATATAAATAAAGAAAATATCTATAAAAATTATTCCCATTTGAGAAATATTCATATATCATTTAGTATATTTTTAAAATATAATTCAATGTTATTATTTTAAAAGGTTTATCTAGTGTTTTGAAACATATCATTCATTTTAACACATAGTTAATATATTCTGACCATGATTAAGTTAACACACTTACACTCTTAATAAGGTATAATGTTTCTTATATGCTTATAACTTGATCTTAAATGGATAGAGGATAAAATATCTGACCATATATATTTTACACATTTTCCTCAATCATGTATTATGTTATAATTAATTAATTTAATAAAATTTTATTTTAATTAAATGACATTAAGTACAGTTTGGAAAATATTTATTTTCTAGGAAATTGAGGATAGAAATGAAAAGATTTAAATAAAATATAATTATCCAAAAAACAACAACAATATGATATATTAATATATGTAATTATTGGAACATTATAAATGGCTCATATAATTTTAAATTGATCATTTTTAAATTATTTATTTCATTTTTGAATTACATTATGAAGGAATATAATATTGTTGCTTATGTATTTTATGTAACAATGAAATAAATAAATTTCAAAAACAAATATATTTATAAATATCTTAAAATTATTAGGATTATCATTTATATTGATTAAAAAATTATTTTTTCTTATAGAAAACATAAGATATTTTTAAAAATAATATAGTGAGTACTTGTATATTTCATTGCATTAAATATCAATATAAAATTTATAAGTTAATATTTCCCTTAAAAAATAAAATTCTATTAATAATGTCACACTAATTGAATTACCATCATCCAATAAGGATTATGATGATAAATAGTGATCCTAACAATCAATTTTAACATAGGTAAATCCGATTTTTCATTTACTAAGGTGATAAACATTACCACAATCACTATTAAATATGCTAAAAAATAAAATGTGATTTTTTAACAAAGATTATCCAATGATTATAAAATTTCCAAACATTTATATTAATTCAATTTCTCTATGTTGAATAATGTAATTATTAAATAACTGTTCAAAATAGTAGGAAAGTAATTTTTAGAAAATCTTTAATTTATATAAAAAATAACACAATATTAATTTAAATCCCTTAAAATAAATATCATCAGATGAATTTTAAAATAACTTTTGTAACATATATATTGTAAATTTCATTTATATAATATAAAAATGAATACTAATTTAAGTTATTAAATTATTGTCAAATATTAGTTATAAATATAGTTTTCTAGAAAAAGACATACTGATTCTTTTCTAATGATTTTTATTTTTATTTAAAATTAATTGATAATAACTGGATATATTTTATACATATATAAACTATATGACTTTTAAAATTTATTTAGTCATAGTCATTACCTCTAATCCAAAGTCTATGTTTTAATGATAACAACAAAAAGTAATATTCTAATAGTATATCAAATTTTATATAAAATCAATGTTTCATGTATAACTAGATAATAAAGAAGTAATAATCAACTATTTTACTATAATCTATAATAAAATATCATGGTGGTAATGGTTCAAAAAATTTATTTAAAATAATATAATTTTAGAAAAAAAACTCTATATATAGTAGTGTCCATTTATAGTGCTCTACTATGTTGATCAATCTTCGTATATCCACATCATATCAACATTCATTTCTGTGACTATGTAATCATGGTAATATTATAACTTTTTACCATAATATAACTTAACCATAGTGAATAAAAAAATTTAAAAATACCTTAATTTCATCATATAAATAATATATATTAAAAATAGTCACACGGCCCTATGAAGATGGGGTATAATGTCCTAGATATTAGATATTATATAAACATATTTTACATCACTTAAAAAACATTCTAGATAAACATTATTCTATAGAATATTTTTTAGATTTCAATGATGAAATAATTATCTCGATTACATGGGGGTTTTAAACATAATAAATGGTTGAAATCAGATTCTCAAAAAGGGTTAACATATCATCAGTATTTAAATTATTAAAATTAATGAGAATTTGAGCGATGGGATAAATATCATAATGAAATATCTTAAGAGAGTATAAAATAATCCTAAAATATTTTATAGAAACGTTATATCAAAACGGACACATTTTGGAAAAATAGAATATAAAATATATAATATGTGTTCAAGATAAAAATTAGAAATATATAAATAAAATTAATTATCCTTAAAACATGGAAATTCAAAAAAACAAAAATATCTAAGAAATTTGGGAAAGACCTGCAAAACGACATGTATATATGGAACACCCATAATAAAGGTAATACTATTTGTTATTACTAATTATTCCAAATCCCATGTAAAAATTATCATTATATATAGCCTTAAAAATTTTGTTAATCTCATCAGGATCGTGCATGTTTGAAGTATCACATTTTTCATTACTTAATATATATTGAGACATAAAATTAAACTACTAAATTGAAGGGTGATTTAAGACCCCAACCATCATCATCCATATATATGTCTGACACATTAATCCATTATTAATATATCTTAATTGTTCCATTCAACTGGAATGAATTTCCTATACATTCTAAACACATATCATCAATGAAGCATAACATATCCAAGGATAAAAAAATATCATTTAAAAATAAATAAAATCTCCATAATAATAAAATTTGAGATTCATAAATCAATTATTGATAGATAAAAAATAGCATAAAATAAGAATTTAAAATAAAAAATTTCTCACCGAATTGTTCAAATAATGTAACAAATGATGATGTAAAGATTACATTGAAAATAAATCATGGGGAGTGAAAGAAAATATATTTTAAATTTTTTTTATAAAGATAGAAATATTAAATATTTTTTTAATGATATAAATGTTATCAAATATTCATATTATAAGGTATAACATTTTAATTTTAATGGTGGAAAAACGATATTCGTAAATAAATTTTATTAGAATTAAGAATTTTTTGTAAAAGTAGGGATAAAACAATAATTATGATGATGTAAATAGAATAATGTGAATATCAATGATAGTAATCACTATTAAATTTCACAAAAATAGATGAGAACTTTAGTTGAATGGAAATTATGTTCATGGATGAAAATATTCATTCGTAACAATGTCAGTTATTTGTAAAAAATTGAATATTTTATTTTGGAAAACATTTCATTAATTAATTCATTACTAATAATTAGAAATAAATACATTATAGAATGAAATGATAATAATAATAAAATTTAAAAAAATTTATGTCAAATAATGATTCATAATGTATGTACTCATACTAAATTTTATAAACAATGAATAAAAAATATTGATTTTCAAACTCATATCTTGAATTATCTTATATTTCACCACACACTATACTCATGTATAACATATATATCTATTTTATTCAACCAATTAAAAAAATTTCTAAAAAAATATCATTTATAAAAGTAACTTATTTTTATTAAATTGAATTAAATTTGTGATAACTATTTGTTACATGAAGATGGAATAATCAAGGAATATTTATGGTCATATGATGACTATAGTGGAGGTATTATGAAGTTGATTAAAGTGAAAGATAATAATATTTAACTAATAGTCAATCATTAAGATAATAATTAAATTATTACGAAAATATAAAAACATAATCATATGGAAATCATATGTATTATAACAAAATAATTTCTTGATTGAAAATAAAGATGTATAGAATTGTGAACTGATTTTGGAAGAATAACATATATTTAAAATGTATTAAAAAATGAGTTTCAAAAGTTGGATGGTTATACTCTCATATACACTGGATAAATTATATAGAATATTACTAATTATAGATATATGAAATCAAAATCAATTGAAACTGATTATGTAATCCAATATGATATCCGGGAGAACCCTTACCTTATTAAGTAAATTATTAAATAATTGGAGGACTCATAATAACAATAATATCACCATTAAATTGATTTATAGATTGATTTGTGATATACTATCATTAAAAATGCCATTTGGATTCATAGGATTTGCAGAATGGGTGGGAGTGAGAACCTTTTATTAGTGAGAAAGAGGGTATTTTCAATAATTACTATAAGTAGGATTGTGTTATGAATTGAATCCCATTTGTATTTGGTGGTAAATATGATTTTAGTTAATTAGGAGGAATATGGAAAGTGAGTAATTTTTATACGATATTAAAACCAATAAAATCTATACATGAGATTGATGTGAACATTAATAATTAAATATTAAAGATACATTGTTTTCCCATTTTCTAACCTTCTTAATCACGGTGTAAAATTGATTATTGTAAATCTTTAATAAAATAAACTATAATATTAAACTTTATTACCAACATTTAATGTTTTAAATAAGAATATGGCATCCATCTAAACTAATTTAATTTAAATTTTAAATTGATACATATAGTATATTCAGTAAATATCAGATTAGTAAAATATTGTTTTAATCATTGTAGATATTATTTTATTTAACAATTATAAAAAATTTAATGATTTTTATTTTATTTGTAAATTTTTTAAAAATTATAGAATTTTATTAGTATAAATTTGATACATTTAATAAAATAAAATACCAACATTTAGTAGAGTATAATTGTAACATCTGAGGTAAATAAAGAAAAGAAATTTTCTTATTTATTAATATTTGAAAATAAAATATTAATTTATTTTAAATGGGATGCAAAGTTTGGTGGCATACCTAATTCGCAACAACGTGTTGTTTTGAATTCTTATGTTGCACAAAACGTTGGGTCATACTGACAAACATTAATATAATATTATTTTAAAAGGTAGTTAACACCTAGCCGTTGTAATGGTATCAATGAATAGAACTAACTAAAAAATTATTATCCATGTCTGTTAAATGTTTTCAAATTTTTCAAATAAAATTTAGAGCCTTAAAATGTGAATAAATCTATTTTTAAGCACAAATAGTCAAATATTCTTTAAAAGGTCAATTTACTGCCTTTTGATGGTGAATATTTTTTTAATCTAGTTTTTATCAATTTTATATATTTTTTGATAAAATAATATTTTTCGTTAAAATCGGGACATCAAAATTTACTTTGTGTAGAATTTTTGTATTTTTCTGATAAAGATCAATTGTAATGAATAGTGAAAAATATTGTAGTTTAATTCAAAACTGGCTTTTAATATAATTTGTTTATATGGTTATATTATATTTTTAATTAGTTTTAAAGTGTAATTAGATTATATTTTTTCAATTTATTCAATTTTTGGTCATTGGAAGTAATTTCAATATGATATTGGTTAAAAACAATTTTCACTCTATTGATAGTTATTTTCCTGAAACATGCTTTTTGTTTTAACAATGAACTTTAAATGTATATTAATTTTTCCACTTTTTTTTATCGAATTTGGAAAAAATGAATTCCATATTTGGAATTAGTAGGTCCAAATTGTTTAAATATGTACATTTTTCTAGAAATTGTGAATATTTACTTGAGTAAATATTTTATTTAGCATGGTTAAAGGGTAAATCTATTAAATAAGGGTCCAAAATAATATTATAATAATAAAAAATTATCCTAACATAATTCATATTCTTATTGGATTCTAAATTAACTACCATGCTCAACATTGGGAGGATTTTGGGACCCCATGGAACCACTTATGATTTATAATGACACATTATATTAATTAATTTAATGTAATGACAAAAAATGACATAATCATATATCTTCTATTAAATCAATTATTACATGGGGTTATATAAGTTATCAATTTGAGAATAAATATTAATTTTAAGGCTAAAACTATTTCCAACATAATGTTATTTGGTTTAAAATTTTTATACATTATATAAATAAAAGTATTGATAACACAATAATGAAGTAGTGTTTACCTCATTAAGGAATGATTTAAATAAATAAGATTATAAAGATTAACACAATATCTAAAACATTTCCAATTATTATTAGATGATTTTATTTCGAAAAATAGTCATCTTATCTTCAACGATAATATGTTTAGGTCCTTTTGAAACCGAAAATAATTATATAATAAAATAATATTTTCAAACATTCCAAAAGAGCCACTCCTTCCCCATATAAAAATCCCTCTTAAATAAATCATTACTCACACCACTCAAGTTCCATTGATCATCCAGAATCTTTCCAAATAATCTCTGAAGATCCCCCTCTTCCACTATAATCCATACCTTAGGAAGAAGGCAGTTCAAGAAATCCTTTTGGTTCAATCCAACGAGAGTTAGCGGATTTAAATGAAATGTCTTCTCTTAAGTTCATTTCTTTTATTTTACTTATCAAACCCCATTAATTCTATTTATTCCTTTATATTATAACAAAACATATAAAAACAATATAATATGTTTTTTATGGGTGATATTCAAACTACACTTATACACACCTCCATCTAGTGGGTAAAGATTATACAGTTTCTGTGGACGGCGTACTAGTGCCTCATGAAATGATGATTGTTAAATTTACCCCTAAATTCTCATTTAGTGGCCATTAATATAGAAATTTATTTTTAAGTGATATATATTATATTTATATTGTTCATATTCTTCTATATTTTTCATTTATAGAATACATTTAGGGTTTTCATAGTGGGTAAATATGATAATTTCATTTGAGGAAATGTGGACTACCACCCTTCGAAGTTATATGAATCGTTCATGCCATAAGTGGAACATATAATGTGTTGAGTTACTGAAATTATATATAATATTATACTGGAATTATAATATATCTATGTATAATTTATTTTTCATTTTATTAAATACTAAATAGAAATTAAAGTACATTTAATGTGTATGTATGACTTACCATCTGCATGAACGATGCATTTCATTTCTTACCTCCAAATGTTAGGTATAATTATAAATAAATATATATAATGGATATATATGATATATATTATATCTACATCATGAATATAATTCTGGAGGTAATGGGATTTTGACCACATGAATAACTTGTAATTAAAGAAGTTCATTTTTGACTCAAGTACCAAATATTGACAAAATGACCATTATTAACTTAAATGATTGAACAATGTTTATAAAATGGTAATAAGTGATATTAATGGAATAATAAACTTGAAAAATGATCTTAAGAAATTATATTTTACTATTACTTTATTATACAGGATATTAAAGAATGAGTGGGTCAAGTTAGAAATGAGCTAAGGGACTTCATCTCGATCTCCTTTCATTAAGAATATTTTTTTTATAAACAAATTTATTTATACGGTATATAAATCCATTTGACGTTCCTTTCCATTCAAAGGTAATCTTTTTTCAACATAGTATTTTATTTAATGACAAAAATAGACTGTTTCTTTTTAATGTACATGATGACAATGACATTTCATCTCCTACGAGCATTATTTGGTATTTGGATTACTCTACAAGAGTTAGTGTTTTTTAAAAAATAAATTAAATACCATATAATCATTTTACATATTTTGGTATTGAAAATGGTTTTGAGAATGGATTAATTATTTCAATATATTAAAATTATATATTTTTATTGTAATGTAGAAATTTTATCTTTCCTTCATGCTCGTTTTATGTGTAATGATTATGTTATGGTTTATGGGAATTGTTTACGTATATGGGGGTTCTATGATGAACCTAGAGTGGGTGAGCCTAATATAGATCTCCAATGCATTGGTTAACATGACATAGGTAAATATTAATGATTCTATTAATAGATTTAGGGAATATAATATGTTGGTTATTCCAAATGTAACTCCAAATGTAGCTGTGAAAGATACTGCTTAAGTATGTTATGGAGGCCACATATTACCTTTATGATTTATTTTTTCTATGTGTTATACATAAATATAATGATTTCTTGAGGTATGTTAAATATATTATGTATTTATGGAATAATGTTGTCATTCCTTGTTTTATAACCCTTACTGATCTTTTAATACTCATCCCATGTTTTTTTTGAAATGTTTTTCATAGGGCTTAAAGATGAATTGGGTCATGGTAGGGATCAAGGAGAAGTCATGTTGTCTAAAACATGAAACTAGACACGACACTTTTTTTAAAAAGTTTTTATTTTATGAAAAAAAACGGAAACAGTGTTGATGGGTCCACAAGTAATATTAAAGTTTTTATGTACATGTAGTGACTTAATTCTCCAAAGATCTAAATTTGAAAAGATCATCGATGTAAATTATTAATTTATTCAATATATTGTAATGTATAGGATCATAATATTATAGTTGATATGAGAGGTCGATTTATATAACTTTAGGTGTTTATATATTTTTATATTAATATCCATAAATTAATTTATGTTAATATTGAAATGATTTAGAATTTACACATTACCATGTTGCTTCACCTAAAATGTTTTTGTGATTAGAATGGTTTCCCACACAAGAAATAAGGTAGTTGTGATGGGACTACATGAAGAGGAGGGAAACCTTCCAAATCTGCAACCTGAGATTGTCGTAATCGGAACTAAACAGTTTTTTACAGTGATGGTAGATTTGACTTTGGCTGTAAATAGTAGTTGGATCCATTAACGAGATCATCCAGATCAACCATTAATAAACTTGTTAGTAGTAGACCACTTAATGAGGCAACATCCACATCATTAAGAGAATTATATGACCATGTGATAGAGGAAGGGTGGATTAAATCACTGGAAATGATTTTTGATGTCATGGCGTATTCAAAAAATCAAAAGGTTTTTCCTATTGTTTACTATTTATAAGGTGATATAGATCAGTGGGAGTCAATGGGGAAAATTATCATGTATAGATAAGAGATTGGTTCTATGGTATGTTATGAATTCATCGGTATGTTTCTTGAGAAATATTTTACTAAGGTGGATTATCTTAGGATAAAAAACAAATTATAGGAATTGAGGTAGGAGGAAGACTTAGTGGAATCTTATGAAACAAATTCACTCTAATGGAAAGGTATTCTCTAAACATCATATAAGATCTTAACAGTAAAATCAATCATTTTTATTCAGGATTAAATCCAAAGTATCAAGGGGCTTTAGCATTTCAAGAGTTTAAAATTTATAAAAATAATATTCGATGAAATTAGAAGGTGGAAATGTAGATTTCGGATGACCATGTGTTCTTTAAAAATCAACAAAATTAGAGGTCAAGGTGGCAGATGAAAGTGAAAAACTCTTCAAAAAAATAACGATGGTATGAAACCTAAGTTTATAGTTTCTGAAAATTGTGGTAAAACCCATACTGGGTATTTAATTTGAATTATGGTAAGTTCAATCGACGTGGAAATATGGAAGATATTGCACATAATTTCAATGAAAAAGATCAAGTTAATGGTAAGACAAAATCTAATTTACATTAATAAAAAAGTTTTTAGTGCAATGAAATGGGTCATTATGAAAATGAGTGTCTAACAAAGAACTGAATTGTGGAAAAGAATCATGACTACAAGTAGAATGTGTTGGTGAAATTATTGGGAACTACTTCGTCAGATGTTGGTCTATCAAATGATGTAGTATTAGGGAAACTGTTTGTTTATTCAGATTATGCAAATGTATTGTTTGATTCTGAATCTACACATTCATTCAATTCTGTGAATTTTTCTAGTAAATTGGGAATTCCATTTCCAGATATGAATTCTAAACTTCTGTTAAAAACACCATGAGTAAATTTTGAGACAAAAATAAATTATAATGACCTTCTTATACACGTGGGCAGAAAGAATCTACTTAAAAACCTTATTGTTTTTCCTCTAGTATAGTTTGATGTAAATTTGTGTATGGATTGGCTTTCGGTTTATCATGCACTGATTAACTATAGAGAAAAAGAGGAATCATTTCAGAAATATTTCCAGATTGTGTACACGAATGAACCCATACATTTGATAACATATTAGGAAGCTGAGAAATTAGTAAAATATTTAATTTAATTCTAACTTGCACATATTGTTGAAAACAATGAAACTGTTCTGATTAATGATGTTCCAGTGGTAAATGAGTATAATGATGTTTTTCCTATTGAGTTTCCTAGTATAATACCTAATCGTGAAGTTCAATTTACTTTTGATGTTGTTCCTCATGCTAATAAAATTTCAAAATCCCCTTATTGAATGGCTCAAATTAAACTTTTTATATTTAAAGAAGCAATTGAAAGAATTATTAGTTAAAGGTTTCATTGGACCTAACACCTCACCATGGTGTTCTCCTATATTGTTTCTTAAGAAATAGATGGTTCAATTAGACTTTTCATTGATTATACTATATATAATAACATCATGGTTAAGAACAGGTATCATTTTCCTCTTGTCTGTGATTTTTTGATCAACTCTAGGGAGGTCAATATTTTTCCAAGATTGACTTCAGGTCGGGGTACCATCAGATGAAAGTAAATATGAAATCATTCTGAAGAACGTGTTTCGTACTAGATATGGCCATTATGAATTTATAGTTATGAATTTTGGGTTAACCAATGCACCTGTATTATTGATGGATCTTATGAATATAATTTTCCTTGTGTTTTTGGATAATTTTGTGGTCATGTTTATTTATGATATTTTGGATTATTCTAAAAGCAAATAGGAGCATGAAAGTCATTTAAGGTTTTTATTGCATACATAAAAAGAAAAGAAACTGTATTGAAAATTCCACAAGTGTGAGTTTTGGTTACAAAATAATTAATTCCATGGTCACATTGTTTTAAAAAAATGCATAACTATTGATCCTGCTAAAAAAGGTGTTGAAGAATGCCTATGACCCACAAATATAACCGAGATCCGTAGTTTTCTTGGATTAGCTGGTTATTACTAGAGGATAGTAGAACATTTTTCACGGTTATCTAGACCAATTACTAAGTTTACACAAAAAGGTGTTATGATTAGTTAGATAAATAAATTTGAGGATTGATTACAAGAATTTAAAAGAATATTGGTGAATGATCTAGTTTTTCCAATACCTTCCAGAAATGGTTAGATTGTTAACTACAGTGATGCTTCTTTGAAATGACATGGTTCTGTCCTTATGCAGAATGATTAGTTAATTGCCTATGCTTCATATCATCTGAATCCTCCTGAGTTAAATATCCCTACACGTGATTTGGAATTAGTTACTATTGTTTTTACATAACCTTTTTGAAGGAATCATTAGTATGGAGTAAAGTTTGAAAAAATATACGGATCATAAAATTTTGAAATATATATTCAATTAGAAAGAATTGAACTTTGGATATAAGGGATGGTTGGAATTAATCAAGGATTATTATAGCACGATCCATTACAATCTCTTAAAAGAAAATAAAGTGGATGATGCTTTAATTCCAAAAAATAATGCTACAATAACCTTGTTACGTTTGGAATAAGATCCTTTGATTAAAGAATTGATGATCATTGGCATATAAGTTGTTGGTGTAGGAAATTCCCCTATTTCGTTTCTGGTGTTAGTAAAATCATCTCTATCAGACAAAATTAATCAAGAACAGAAGGAAGATAATGATTTGCAGAAAATGGTAGAGTTGGATCAGACATAAATGATTTCGGTTTTAACATTGATAATGATTTTATGTTGAGCTTTTCAAAGAGATTATGCATGCCTTGGGATTCCCAGTTGAAGAATGAGTTGTTATGCGAAACTCATAGTTCCCCATTTTCAGTTCATCCTGGTATTACTATATTGTACAATGATCATTAGGAGTATTACTGGTGGGATAGAATGTGAAGAGATATTGATGACTTTACGTTGAAGTGTTTGACTTGATAGCGGGTTAAAATAGTGCGGAATTAACCGAAAGTGATGCTTTAGTCTTTACTGGTGCCGGAGTGGAAATGGAAAAATAAATCCATGGTCTTCATTATGGGATTACTAAAGAAATCTCTAGGTAACATTGAAATCTAGGGAAATTGTTGATAAATTGACTAAATATTCTCATATCCTTCTTATTCGAGATACATTGTCTCCAGATTAACTTTATCTATAGTATGACAAAAAGATAGTCAGGTTACATGGAGTACCCCTCAACATTGTATCTGATTTTTATGTTATTTTTAATTCTATCTTTTCGAAAGGACTTCATAATTTATTGGGTACTGAATTAAATTTTAGTACATCTTTTCATCCCTAATCAGAAGGGAAGTCATAATGAACAATTCAAAACTTGGAGGATATGCTTTGTTCTTTGTCTGTGGATTACTAAGGAAGTTGGGAACAACATCCTTCTTTGGTTGACTTTAATTATAATAACTATTTTATTCCAGTTTGCAGATGGCACCATTTGAACAATTATATTGGAAACACTGTCAAACTCTTTCTTTTAGGGATGAAGTAGGTAAAAGGAAGCTTATGGGACTAGAATTTGTAGAAGTGATGGAAAGAAAAGTTCAGTTGATTCATAAAAACATAAGAACAACTCAGAGAAGGTAGAAATTTTATACGAATAGCAGGAGGAAGTATCTTTCATTTGAGGTAGGTTATCCTATCTTTCTCAAAGTTTCTCCAAGGAAAAGTGTAATGCATTTTGGCATGAAACGAAAGATGAGTCCGAGGATCATTAGACCATATGAAATCATGGAAAAAGTATGATAAATTGTGTACAAAGTTCATTTACCTCCATGTTTATCCTAGTTACACAATATTTTTCCTATTTCAATGTTGAGAATGTATTTTATAGATCCATTTCATGTTCTGAGACCAGAGGTAGTTCAGTTGGAAGAGAATATCTCTTAACAGATACAACTAGTCCAGATTTTTGACTAGAGTGAGAAAGTGTTGCAGAATGAGGTAACTCATCAGATAATGGTTTTGTAAAAAAAACCATATAGTGGAAGCATCAACGTGGGAATCTGAATATTCTATGAGGGATATATAATCCTATTTATTTGATAAGTGAATAAAGATTGAGAGGATACAATTTCCAAAATGGTGGAAGGATGTAACATCCCAGATAAATAAATAATACGGCATTTTCATATGTATTATTATTTATGCATTTAATATTAATTTATCTTTAAATTAGATAACATTTTCAATGGAATACCTGATAAGCAACAATGGTATTCAATGAAATCTTATGTTGCACACAATGTTGGGTCATACCCAAAAATAATAATATAATATTATTTTAAATGGTAGTCAATGCCTAGTCATTGTAATTGTTGGAATGAACAGAACTAACAGCAAAATGATTATACATTTTTTTAAATTTTCTTTACATTTATCCAATAAAATTTAGAGGCTTAAATTTTTAATGAATCTAATTTTAAGCACAAATAGTCTAATATTCTTTAAAAGGTCGATTTGCTGCCTTTTTATGGAGAACAGTTATTAAATCTAATTTTTATCACGTTTATATTTTTTATTTTACCAAATAATATTATTCTTTTGAATGAGGACATCAAAATTTAATTTGGGTAAAATTTTGGTATTTTTATGATAATGATCATTTTTAATGAATACTGAAAAATACTGTATTTTAATTCAAAACTGCCTTTTAATCTAACCTATTTATATTGTTAGATTATCTTTTTAATTCGTTCTAAATTATAATAATTTATATTTTTACCACATAATCCAAAAAATTTCCGTGTACGTGATTTAATATTGAAATTGTAAATAAACAAGTGTTAAGCTTTTGATAGTAATTATTTCTTAAAAACATTAGTCTTATTTTGAAAATAGGAATTAATTTTAAATTAATTTCTTCCACTTCTGTGTTTTGAATTAAAAATAATAATTCTATTTTTGGAATAATTATTTCTATATTTTTTATATTGGTATCTTTTATTTTTAGACATTATGAATATTACTTCTGTAAACTTTTTATTTACCATGGTTAAAGGATAAATATGGTAAATAAGGGTAATCAAATAATATTATAAAAATATTAAATTACCCTAACATGATTCCTATTCTTATTTGTTGATACATTTCCTACCATTTTCATCCATGGGTTGATTTTGATACCCCATGATTCCACTTAAGAGTGATATTGACACTTTATATTAATTAATTTAAAGTAATGACAAAAATGACATAGACATATATTTTAGTAATTAAATTCGTACATGGTGTAATATAAGTTATCTATTTGACTATAACTATTTATTTGAAAACTAAAATTATTTCCTACATCATGAAATATTTTTATAATTTTTATACATCATATAAATAAAATTACTTACGACGCAATAATGATGCAGTATTTATCTCATTAGTAAATAATTTTAATAAATAAGATTATAAATATTAGAACAATATCAAAAACATGTAAAATTATTATTGGATTATTTCACATCGAACTAGTGTCATCTTATCTTCTACATTAATTTGTTTTGGACCTTTATAAATCGAAAATCATTATATAAAAAATTAATATTTTCAAACAATCCCAAAGATCCCCCACTCCCATTCATAAAAATACCTCACATTTAACCAGTTACTCACACCTATCAATCCATATGGATCGTCAATCCTCTATCAAAATAAGCTCTCAATATCCCTCTCTTCCACCTAGAAGACATACCTCAGGCAGAAGTAACTTCGAGAAATCCTTTTGGTTCAAACCATAGGGAGTTACCCGATTTAAAGGTAACGTCTTCTCTTATGTTATTTTTTTATTTTACTTCTCCATCCCCTTAAATATTTTTATTCCATTAATTAAAAAAAAATATTATACTCAATATACTAGGTTTTCTTATCTGAATAATTTTAACTATACTTACACACACCTTCATCTAATTGGTAAAGAAAACACAGTTTCTCTGGACGGTAAACTATTGCCCCATGAAACGATGATTGTTCAATCTTCTCCTTCCACCTCTTAGGGTGGACATTAAGAAGGAACAATATTTGTATGTGATATATATTATATTTATATTGTTTTTATTCTTATGTTTTTTTTCATTTATAGAATACATTTTTGGTTTCCCTAGTGGGTAAATACGATAATTTTATTTCAGGAAGTGCTGACTACCACCCCCTCAATGCGATTTGACTCATTCATACCATAAGTGAAACGTATAAAGGATAGAGATACTGAAATTATATATAATATTATACTGGAATTATAATATTTATATGTATCCTTATGTTTTTTTCCATTAAATACAAAATAGAAATGAAAGTAGCGTTCTTGTGTATGTACGGGTTACTGTCTCCATGGATGGTGAATTTCATTTCATACCACAAAATGTTATCTAATATTATAAATAAATAAATATACTATATATATATACGTTATATGTGATATCTAAATCCTGAATATCATTCAAGAGATAATGTAATTTTGTCAACACAAACAACATTTAATTATAAGAAGTTCATTTTTGACTCAAGTACCAAATTTCTACAGGACAATAATTATTAACTTAAATGATTACATAATTTTATGACATGGTAATAAGTTATATAAAAGGAATTATAATCTGGAAAAAGGGATTTAAGAATGTGGTAGTTAACATTTGTTTACTATTTAAGAGATTAAATAATGAATGGGTCAATTCCGACATGAGGTTTGGGACTTCATCTCAATATCCTTTCATTGAGGAAGATTTTGTTTTATAACCTACATTCTTTAATAGATTGTATAATCCCCAATTACGTTATATTACATTCAAATGGATTCTATTTTATACATAGAATTTTACTAAATGTCAAAAAAGGAATGTTTCTTTTTAATGTATGGGATGACAATGACCTTTCCACCGCTGCATGCATTTTTTGATATTTGGCTTCCTCAAAAATCCATTGTGCTTTTATAGATAACTAAATACCATATTATCTTCTTACTTATATTGGTATTTAAAATGTTTTGTATAATGGATTGATTATTTCAATATATTGAAATTATATATTGATATTGCAATGTGGAAATGTTATCTTTCTTTTATGCATGTTTTATGGGTTATGATTATATTATGTTTCATGGGAATTGTTTACATATACGAGTGTTTCACTGATAATCCTAGGGACTGTGAGCCCGAGATAGTTCTCCAATGAATTGGTTAATGTGAAGGAGGTAAATGTAAATGTTTATCCTAAGTGATTTATGGAATATACTTTTATGGATATTCCAAATGTAACTCCCTACATAGTTGTGAAGGATACAACTTAATATTGTTACAGGTGCAAAAAAGATATATTTATAATTTATGTTTTCTATGTGTTTTTCATAAATCTTACGATTTCATTAGGTATGTTAAAACGCTTAAGTTTTGATGGACCAATGTTCTCTTTCCTTGTTTTATAACCCTTACCAAGATTTTTATGCTCATCCCATGTTTTTTGAAATGTATTTTACATGATTTAAAGATGAATAGGGTCACGGTTGGGTTCAGGGAAATGTAATGCTCTATATAACATAGAACTAGACGTGGAACGTTTTTTCAATAGTTTTTATTTTATGAAATAAATGGATACTGTGTAGAAGTGTCAACATATAATATTCATGTTGTAATGTATATCTTATGACCTAATTCTCTAAATCTATAAACTTGAAAAGATCCTCGATAGGAATCATTAACATATTTCAAGATTATGTAGTGTAGTGTTTAAGGTCGGGTACTAATAAAAATTGTGACAAAAATATATTATTTAATGGGTTAACTAATATTTAACCATGGTTACATAATCATTGTGAATAAAAAAATATTTACTGTATTATTTAATTTCATTATTATGATTTATAATACGAAAATAATTTTATATAATCAAATTACTGAAAGAGAAAAAGAAATAATTTTAATATAATTGTATAAAAAATTTAATACATATATTTATTATACTAAAATGTCATTTATTATTTTAAAAAATTATATATTTTATTTATTATATGTTAAATTATATTGAAAATTTTTTATTTAGTGGATTAATATAATGTTAGTATTTAATAAATTAATTAATTTAAAATAGTTTTATGTTTTATTTTTGTGTTCTGTGGTAGAAAATATAATCATATGAAATTTAATTAATGAAATAATATTCTATAATAATGTGTCATTACACTATACCCAGATTAAATTATTATTTTTATTGATAAATTATTATGCTTCGGGAAACAAGGTTGAAACTATTCTCTCATCACATCTTCATGTAACCATGTAGCCTCCCCAAAATTATGATTATATCATATAACATTTACAAGATATTTGTATTGTTCATAATAAACTATATCTCATCAATCCCACATTTCCAAAGTTTCGTTATCATATAAATACTAAAGTTTAAGTTATAAAATTATGAATTAAAAAATGTGATAGATGTTGTATATACTTCCTCAAAATAGATATATTAAAAACCTCTCAAATTTTAAGATATATGGAGATATTAATATGTTGTAGTCTTTGAACTCGAATCAATCAAAAATCTCAAAGAGAGAGATATATCATGGGATAAAATTCCCTTTTATGATAAAATATCACTATGCACATACCTAAAAATATATGAAGGATCACCATAATAATAATCGAACAGTATATCTAAATGATGATTTTCTACAAATATATTTTTTTTAATTTTTTCCACATTCATATTCAAAATAATTTTTTGACCATTCACTTTTATTTCTAGGAAATGGTATTGAAATATCAACATATGTTATCCTAAATTTTCTTAGTATGTGGGAGTCATACATGTATTTCTATACAGATGCACATATCTTTTCATATGAATGTTATAATTATATATTTGTTTATATTATAACCCTAACAATGATATTTGTTAGAAAAAAATCCATACAAAACCATCAATAATGAAATCATTATTTCCTTTATAGTTTCTGTGGTTATATTATTCAGACTGTTTATATAAATATGATAAGTAATTCTAAAATTCCTCCATGTTTCTATTTCATTAAATAATACTCTTGATATCCTCAATGTAATCCTCAAATCATGATTAGATACAATTTATATTAACACTCTATGTATCCTCCTTAAATAAATTATATATATACTAGAGAATTACTATAATGGAAAAAATTATATCATGGAAATATAATATACTGAAAATGTATAGATGTTTGATTAATTAACAAATAGAATAATATATTTGAAATTTTTAGGGGAGTCCTATAATGAAATAAAGTTTTATATATCCCCATATCTGTACCGTTTTGGTTAATGGATGGATCATACCATTACAAATTTTTCATTCAACATTATGTTTCTATCGTAACAAGAATCAAGATATAAACTCTTTACTGTCCCTATTCAATTTAACACCGATATGTTTTTTCATTGGGTATCTAATAATCATTGTTAATCTAGGATTGTAAGTCAAAGATGATACAAGTACATCAACCAAATATTATGTCATTGAATTCAATGTTTATGGGATACAAATTCATGTTCGAAGTAGTATAATAATATCATTATCAAGGTTGACATTTTTAATATTAACTACCTTTTTTTCCTTTCATTATATTTTGGGAATTCTGTTATCCTTATATGAATGAATGGATTAGTAGTATGTTAAGATATATTTTATTTATTAACTACCACTAGGACTTCTAGAATCTTCTAATACAAATCCATGATTATTTAGTTGTTAAAATAAGGAAAAATGATAGATTGACATGGTATTTATTAAATATGTAATTAGAGAACTTATTCCTCCCTTGTGGTGGAAATTTAATGAAATTCCTTAGACATTTATCAGTTCCACCTATCTCATCGATTATATATATATCATCTTTTAAGTAAAAATATATTTCCAACTCTACTGAACTTTATATAGATGATAATTTTCTTCTAGTGATATTATCACCAGTTTATTAATGGAATGATCAATACTCCTATATCTATATCAGTCATTGGGTACTTCTATAATTATACATTAATTAGTATGACTCCAATGAAAATAAATTATCATTATAAAAGTGGGAGTAATTGATTTTTTGTGTGAATAATTTTATAATAAAATCTTTTTTTAATTCAGTTTAATATTTGGATAGTATAAATAAACATCATATTCTTTAGTTCCGAAATACATTTTTCTAATTTATCAGTTTAATGGAATCATTGTAACATCTATATTAATTTGATATATTGACATCATAACCAGAATAAATTTCTCAAATTTTTTTGGAAAAATAATATTATCCCATGGAAAATATAGAACATATTTAAAGTGGAAAATATAGTAATTTGTTTTATATCAACCATCTTTGATAGATCCACTAATTTATTGTTTCATTTAATTACATGAAAATATAAGTATACATTATACAAATAGAAATCAAGGATTAAAAATTTGTTATGCATATTATTCATTCTCATGCTCAATGAAAAAACTTTCATATGTTCTTCATTATCGTACACTATCATTGAATATATTTGAAAAAATGATATAATGAAAACAAAAAATTATCATGGTTTTCTATTACTTTATTACTGATTATAACTATAAATATAGATTTAGAATTCATAAGTAAAGTGGAATCAATATGAACTATCATTTTAAATATTGTGTATGGATTGTATTCCTAGAAATATCATCCAGCCTAATAGTTATCTAATAACATACAATCCAAATATCGTTATTGGAGAAGTATTAAGATAACTTTATTTGAACTCATTGTTCCTCTATATTTTATATTTGATACTAAATTATCATTATATTATTATGCTAATGATAATAAATGAAAATATAGATTGATCCATTATTTATTTTTATATAGAGGATATGCTCCTCCCAAAGTGAAATACTGTGGAAGTTAAAACCTGTATCAAAATTCTCTTGATGTTACGTATCTAAATCCTCAAAATAAATGGTATAAAACTGTATACACTATTTAAGATAGGAAACAATACATGAATGAGTTTGATTAAATCATCAAACTCATTCTAAAATTGAATAATAGGTTGTTTATCTTGATTTAAATAAATATGTGAATTTACAATATGGGTGGTAATAATGATGACTTACTCCTTCATCATTTGATCCATGAGACCCATGTTGTTGAGTCTAAACATCCATTTTATTAAATTTTTACCGGCACCGATTTCATAATCATCCTTATACAAAAATGAGATAATAATATTATTTGGGAGAAAAAATGAGGCTTCCTTATCATATGAATAGATATGTAATTTATATAGGTAATGAAAATAAATACAAAAAAAATTACAACATAAACCAAGAGACATGTTATTTGATCAAGAGATATTACCCTCCCATTCATCAAAATTATCAATAAATTATAAATCACATATATGATAATGATTTCTCTAGGGGTTTTCATTGATATATTAATATACATATTCCTCAGTGGTGATTCCAAATAAAATAGAGAAATTATGGGCCATAAATGAGTTTAATAAAAAATATATAAATATTTTACAATAAAAAATATAAAATAGAGTATATGTACCTCTAAAAGAATCATTTTTATGCTCTACCTTAGTAGTATTAATTGTAATTTCCCTTCCCTATTATCTCAAATTTGGAGGGTTTTCAAGGAAATTATTTTCATTGAACCGTGGTTTGGGCCATTGATTTAGATAATACCAAATCTCCATTCACATGAATAAATTTAGTGAGGGTGAATCATTTTTAGTTTAATTCTGCACTTCACAGTCATTTATCATCTTATTATCCTTATTTTAATAGTTTCAATATTTCTTCCCTATGATGACACACAAAAATAATTCCCAAATCCCTTGAGGAAATTATATAGTTTATTTTCAATATATTTATGAAATTTGGGTAATTATTATTTATTACCAACACGTTTCATATCAATAGTGATTCCTTTATAGTCCATATTACTTTTATTTTAACAAAAATATTTATTTCTTTTTGTTTCAAAATATAGCATTAGATAAAATAAAATAAAATATATAATCTTTAATCATGATCTCTTAATGGTTAATTTATATTTAATGCATGGTTTTAATCCGAAAATATTTTTTTCAATTGTTCTCTCTATATCACATATGATATCGGTTGCATACATCTTGACTCATCTAGAAATTTCTTGATATGATCTAATAGAATCATCTAATTTTATATTTCAATGATGAAATTTATTCTCCATTTGTCACAATTTTTTTTAGGAAATTATATCATGAAAAATAGTTTCATAAAATAATTCAATCATTGTAGTTTACATCCTCGTTATCAATGTAATTCATAATCATACTCCACCACATGTTTGTATCACATTTGTTAATATAGACTATCTAAAAGATGACTTTATGGTTCTTGTAATGTATAATATATAATAATAGATATCATATGTGATATATATGGAACAAATATTTCTATTACATACCCATTGTCAATGGTTATATCTATAGGACAATATCGACAATGTATATTTCCATAATTGTTAACTAAGTTTCTTTTACTAAACAAAATTACATTGAATAATGTAAATTTGGGATTGATCAAACATAAAATAATGTTTATATATAAATGTGACATATGATCATGTAAGGAAGATTTACTTAATGAAGTGGATACAATAGAATATGAATAATCAGTTTATGTATATGTTTTCCATGGTTAGATTTATTACTAAGGCCAGTAACCTATATTTTAATATATTGACATATTTTTTAATGATAATTTGATAAATTATGGAATATCAAATAAGACTACCATACTAGGTGTGAATCCAGGCATCTTTGTCATGTTGCACAACATGGTAGAGTTAATACCCAAAATTCCTTCATATAGGAACAAACTATAAGGTACAATATTTTCATGTCCTACAAACACATGTATAATATTGATATGGTTTTAAGTTTCATGAGAACCACAAAATCACTTTTATAACACAACATCATGATATTTTTCCAACTCATAGGTTCGTCACATATAATTTTCCACATTTTTATAAGGTTATTTAAAATAATATAAAAAAATATAGATTGTGTTATTATGCCATGTAATGCTACGTATGATAAATCTAATATAAATAAAACTATAACATCATGACTTAAACAAAAAAATCTAAAAAAGAATTACAAAACTATAGGTCATAATGTTATGGTGCCTTAAGGTCTATCTAAATAAAAATATTACATTAATATATATAAAAAATTTTATTAAAAAACTCAATCCCCTAGATAGTTTTCTAGATACCTCACTAAAAATAATCATATCCACAACCATGGGAATAGAAACATAATAAACGAGAGAGGATAAATAATTAGTAAGGGAAATGAATATACTAAATAATTAGATCATAAAAAATAATGAGAGCATCAATGAGATCGAAATAACTAATTTAAATATCATATAATGGTATAGAATAATAATATGTAATGTCAGAGAAAAATAATATAATAAAATGATCAATAAGAACCCTAAAGTATAAAATAAATAACATGTACACATGGATTAAATGTTTGTAATTTATAAGATCCCGAAAGAATGAAAATAAATAATTTCATCTAAATTAACATTGAATTAAAAATAGAGAATTAAATTTTATTATAAAAATATATATGGATTAACCAAAAACATTAGAGTAACATTGAGTGAAAACCCATTATTTTTGTTCTTATGTAAACATCATTATTATATACAATCCCAAAAATGTGGGAAAACACGTTATTACCATGTTTATTTTAATAAAATCATTATGTTTAAATATGTATATTTCATGATATATTATGTTAAAATAATTGATTGGACAATGATAAAAGACCCCACTCATCATCATTGATACAAATGTGTTCCACATAAATTAATCGTATTTATATCTTAATAAACCCGTAGAAAAATAATGGTTTTATAAAACATTCATATAAAATCAGAAAACATTAAATTAAAATATCATAGTATATAAAATAAATATCATTTTCCATACAAAATCCATACATAATAATAAATAGTGGATGGTCCAAATATCACATCAAGATAGATAATCATTGTACGAAAATTGATGTGATGAAAAAAATATTATAATTATATATTTAAAACAATGTTATAAAATGATAAGTCAAATTTATATTAGGATTAATTTTTTTTGATTAAAGTAGAAGGATTATAAAACCAAAATAAAAAGATAACATTGAAAATTACCCAGGATATACTTAATTTAAATAAAAAATCAATATAGTATGAAAAAAAAATTATTTTTAAAGGAAGAAAACACAGTTTTCTAAATAATTTCAAATACCATTACTGAAATCATAATGAATATGTTAAAAATTGTTTTTTTAAAGTAAAAATTCGAATTATGAAAATCATATAAAAATTACACATTATAATTCACGCAAAATATATTACTGGGTAAGAAAATATGCTAATGGATGAAAGGATTCATTGGTATTAACGGATGTTATTCGTATCAATGGTACATAATTATTATAAAAACAATTTCATTAAAATTATGTTTCTATTAAAGATATATAATTTCTATAGATAAAAAAATATTAATAAACTATAATATTAGGGTTGTGTGGGATTAAATATTTCATGAAAATGTCTATTCATGTAACAATGACTATAATCAATGAATCAATAATTGATTCAGTGTAAAACATAAAATGAACTCATTCGTTATTGATCACACTATATCATAATATATAACATACATAAATACCTTATTCACATATTTTACAACCTTTTTAATATACAAAAAACTATTTAATATTAATTTATAAACATACACATTAATTTTTTATCAATTATTATTTGAATCAAGAAGATGAAAAAAATCGAATTATTATTTAGTATAATGACTATAATGAATTGATTATGATTTTAATTAATGAGATATATTTATAGATAACCATCTACAGGGAATGATTACGATAGTAATTGATTGTTTATAATAGAAATAAAAAATAATTATAATAAAATATGTGAATGGAGTGAGATAAAGTGGGAGGGAATAAATGACTTATATCGGCTATATAAGGGTTGTAGAAGATGTTTTATATAATGTGTTTAATGATACAAAAGTATTTTTTGTAATGACTCAGAATTTCTATGTAATTTTTTTTATTTAAAATGGAATTTAATGGGTTTATGAAATCTGGCGCCGCGTGATTCCAAGGCCTGGAGTGCCCGCAATGATATGTTGAATTTTTTGTTAAACTTATGTTAATGCGTGTAAGCTGTTTTCCTAAAAAATTGGAATATATCATTAACTGTAACTCATATTAAAAATATGAGGGCACTGTTGCACTCAGGATGGCAGGTTTACCCTTGGTGTTACTTAAGATTAGTCGGTGTGAACCTCCTGTGAGAAAACACAAAATTGGTATAATTGTAAATAAAATAATTAAATAAAATATTATATTTTTCAAATGATTGTAACTCACAAACGGTAACTCGGATTAAACATTTGAGAACACAGGTGAACTAATGACTGTATGATCTCTTTAAATATATACTAACTTTGGCTGGTACAAGCCACCAGAGAAAGTTAGTTTTTGGTCGCAAATACAATAATTAAGTGACAATTATTTTATTATAAAATTCTTAAATTCTAAAAGGTAACTCAGATTGAATGTATGAGAGTACCATTGGTTTTTTTGGGGCTTCATTCACCTAGGAATAGCCTAAACATGAATGGCACAAGTCGTGGGTGAATGATAATAATTTTTCGCACTTTTTCTCGGGTACATTCACTAAAAGTGTGAGCGGCGTTTTTTAACATTTAAAGAAGTTGTCTGAATTGAAATCTGAGAGCACCGTTGAACTTATAGATCTAGTACTCGCATATGAAGACATTCACCTCGACAGCAGTTGGTCGATAATAAATGATAATATTTGGATTTTAATAAAAAAATAAAAAATAAAGTGTACAACACTTTATTTTATTTTAATCTTTCATGTGAGAGATTTATGGATAAAACCTCCACTTGGGAGTTAGTATAGAGACCCGAATCTTGACGTACATGGAAATTACATTACTTTTGTGTAATACTTAATACATAACAAAAACAGACACACAAGGACCATAATAGTTTACTGTCCTTGGAAACTCGGACTATAAACTTCTAATCATGTTGAAATATCTTCAACAACTCCCATAAAAATCTTCCCCTTTCTGTTTCTTTACCTAAAACCTTTCTTTATTTCCTGGGGAAATTAAAACATAAAAAGGGTGAGCTCAAATTCTCAGTAAGGGAAAACATAGATAACATAAAAAAATCCATAAACATTTGGAAGAAAAAACATGAACATGAAATTTAAACATCAAAATCTTGAGAAAACACATAAATCGTGGAAGTACGTAAGCCATATATCATAATGGAACATCAAACATGATAAAATATAATGGGAATAAAACATGTAATTGTGTAAACCATTTAGCAAGTGTTATGATTTCCATAGTAGCCAAGGCATTGCTTCCAAGACCATCTTAGTGGACAAAGTCCATTTCTGAATCGAGTTCACTCCTCGTTCCAGTCCGGTAACACTAAACTAGATTAACTTACCATTCCATCCATGTCTATCTCATGATATATAAATCTTTACCCAATGAATTGGACGGAGATATAGGTCCCACCCATCTCATAATGAAATCATTCTTACTTGTGCCACAAAATAAATATACATCATTCATAATAACCCAATAAATAAAATGGGTTTCATAAACATCATCCCTTCATCACATAATACATATAAACAAAATGGATATAATTTCATAATAAGGAAAGTGAAACCATTTAAATCATATATACATGATACTTGAAACATACACAAATGAAATAATGTCATCTTAGATGAAAAATGGTTTTGATAAAACACTTAAAATGAATTCGTGAGGACAATATCCTTTCTTCCTCAAAATCATTCTCTTTCTACAAAATGTCATGAAATTTTAAAATAAAATGATTTTGTTGAAAATAGTCATGAAATATATTGTAGGAATCTTCATGAAAATAAGGCTTTATAAAACCATAAAAATCCTTTCATGCTGTATAAGTTAAAAATATTTTTTTTCTTGTACTTTTGTCAGAAATGTCAACAAGTACCTCATAACGTTAACAAAGTAAATATTCCTTACATACAATGTAGTAAAAGATAAAATGGGAAAAAGTACATTAAACATAAATTTTTTTTTAGAAAACATGGACTTGGATGATAACAATAACCCCAGTAAATACTTACGTATAAGCAATCTCGGATAAAAAATGAGATTTGCAAAATTATCCCTTACCATATGTCTGATGTACTTCTTACGTATCCAAACCTACTTTATAATGATTTAAATAATCTCATTGACTTATTACAGAATCATATTCATTCTTATGATATAATATATGGTTCACTTATGACTTTATATTACCCGTTCTTTTTTAAATTCCATGATTACGAGCGTTTTGGGTAAAATCGTTTCATTTATCGTCTGTGATTTGACTTGTAATTATTCATATGATTACATAGATCATGATTACATAATTCCAGAATATAAAACATGATTTATATATAATATATATTCAGAATATACATATATATAATAGATCGATAAATGGAATGAAATACACCGTTCATGGAGACAATAGGTCATACGTGTGCATGAACGTTGTTTTCATTTCTTCATTGAATTGAAGGGAATTAATTGGATGACATAAATATATATATATATATATACATAAATCCAGTAGCATTATTATTTAATATATTTAATTATTATTCATTATATAAACTTTATGATCATTCATATATGGCTAACATGGAGAATGAATCTCATCGCATTGTGGAGACGGTAGTCCGTACGTACGCATGAGCGATGATATCATTCCCATAATTATTGAATAGAATTGGAGTGGATGGTATAATATATCAGAATCAGTATTATGTTATAATAAACATATATAGTTATTCTTTACACCATTATACCCATCCATGTAAGGTGTTGGGGGAAAAAAAGATTTCACCACGGCGTGGAGACGATATTCCGTACGTATGCACGCGTGGTGATTTCATTTTCCGTAGGATGGATAGATGGTGAAATAGGTTTGTTTCATACTTATAATAAGATAACCTTTTATGATTTATACTGATGTTATTACTTCATAATGAAACAACTAAAGAAGAATAAGTGGAAGAAGAAATAAAGTTGAAAGAATCGGTAACGGACATTACCTCTTCTTTGAAGCGCCTCTTTGAGACCTCCTCTTAGGGAAGTAAAATTGGTATTTGAAGAAGACCAGAACCTCTAGGTTGTTTCTATGGAAGTGTATAAATGCATTGGGCAGGGTTTGTCCGAGTTTGAAGGCTCAAAGTGGTTTGAGGAAGGGAGGGAGGAGGTACCCTTTTATAAGGGAGGAGAGGGGCACCTTTGGAAAAACTAAAAATATTATTTTATTATAAAGTCATATTCGGTATTTATTAGCTACAAATTGATTTATATAGAATATAATGTGGGTATGAGTCTAAATACTCTCATCCAATAGAATTTATACAAGTTTATGTTTTTATTTTAACCTTATCATTTAAATTTCACCTTAAGTTAAATAATTTAACTTTTACCGTGTCTTCTTGTTTTCTTAGACTACATAGTTAATAAACATTCTATAAAAATCAAAAAGAACCCCAAGTTGTTTATAATTAATATATATAACCTTATCTAAGTCATTTGGCAGAACCTTATATTTTTAGGAAAAAAAACAGTTAATAATCTAATATTTGTTTTAAAAACTATTTTATGTCAATGTTGACACTATTTGGTAATCAATTTTTGTGATACTCATAACAGAATTATTAGTTCGAAAAAAGTTATTTAAATCAATAATAACATGTCTTATTAACCTATTAAATTAGTTTAATTCATAAAAATCCTCAAATTTCATTTATTTGGGTATTTATAACATCAATTATGTCAATATTTCATTAATAAGATAATTACTGCATCATCTTTGTGTCATAAATAAATTAAATTATTTAATATCTAAAAATTATAAATAAAATACCATTATGTAGGAAGACTTTTGATCTTTCTAATGAATATTTATAGTCGATTTTATCTAATTTATAACCCTATATTAAAAATTATTTACTTATTAAACATGAATTTTAACTATTTAACCATTCTTTAAATAAATTAATATTAAATGTCGTAATCTAATACATGTGGGCGTAAATTGTAATATTTTATTCCTAAGGTTGTTTTTGGTCTAATAACACATGTCCAATAGAATTAGGACATGTTTTAGGGTAATAATAATATCATTTTGCCCTTAATTACCTTATTTAATTTTAACCGTGGCAAATAAAAGTAAAAAGTTACTATTCACCAGATAATATTTTCATCTCATTAAACAACATTTTAGTCATTGATATTAACCATGCCTCTCGGATTTTTGAAATTCAATTCACAGAAGTATAAAATTTTCATTTAAATGAAAAAGTCCATTTTTTATCTACCACTAAGTGGTTTCACTATTCATAGAAAATTGATGTTTTTCAGAAAAATACCAAAAATTCAGCCTAAGTATTATTTGATATTTAGAATTCCAAATTGATGTCTATTTTGCCAAATTCAAAACATATAAGTGTTATTAATTAATTTTAAAATCAATTCCCGTTATCAAAACAAATATCATGTTTTTAAGAAACAATAACTATCAAAAGATTGATACTTGTTTATATCCAATTTCACAGTGAAATTAATTCCAATGTCCAACATTGGATTAAATGGTAAAAATAGATATTATGATTAAACATTAAAACCCATTAAAAAGGTAATCTAACCATATAAATTATTGCGTTAAAAAAATTTGTTCTTAGTTAAAATTAGCGTGTTTTTACTATTCATTAAAATATGAAAGTTAATAGAATAATATGAAAACTTTATCCAAAGTAAATTTTGATATCTGGATTCCAAAGAAGAATTTTATTTTGTCAAATTGAACTTATGTACATGTCAAAAACAAGATTTAAGGTGGTTGCGCCATCAAAAGGCGGCAAAACTACATTTTTTTTGAAAAATACTTATTTTAGTTGAAAAACTGATTTTGTTCTCATACCATATTCTAGAAAATGTGTAAGATGAATAATAATGTTATAAAATTAAAAATTGAGTTGATACTATTCATAACGGCTAGTTCATAATAATATTATAACCATATATCGTTGTTTAGTGAAACCTGGTATTGCGTACAACAAACGCTATCGAGGAAAGTCGCGATTGCGTGTAATGCAAGTCAAGTCAGGGTTGCGTGTTGTGCAAGACTACCCCATTGTTTCGTATAACACAATCCAACCATATTTCATTTATACATTGAATATATATATATTTATATATATACACTCAATGTTTCGCAGAATAACTACTATCAAAATTGTGTGTAACATGATCCAAGAATAGTGTTGTGTATACTGCTAGCTCATACGGTGTTGCGTATAGCTCAAGGTAATCTTGTTGTAGCATACAACACCATACATTAATGATATTAGAAGAATATTTTTCATAAAATCTCAGGGTGTTACATTCTACCCCCCATAAAATGAATTTCACCCTCGAAATTCATCGGGGTTATAAATCGTTTACTATTTATTGAAACCCACATTGTAAAAAGGAATAAAAAAACATAATTTTAAAAAATAAAGTATGAAATGTAACGATTACCCAAAAAAACTCATCACTGGGTTTCCATATAGGAGAACATAAGTGAAAATATGGATATAGAAGAAAAATCTAACCATCAAGTTCTGATGGCGAGTGGTAGAGAACATGTCTATGAAAAAGCCATCAATCACAAAGCCATAGATTTGTGATCATCTAATGTACCATCTGATTCATCGGATATAAGGGAACTAGGACAACATTTTTTGTTTTCATGATCATTTCCCTAAAGTTGATGAAATTGGAATTAGAAGAAATACTTTCGGGATTTTGGTACAGTCTCACCATTGTTCGTTCATTGGACAATTTCCACTTCATCTCTTAAAGAAATGAAGTTGAATTTTTCATTCGTGAAGTGTTAGCAGATCATGTGACAGAATGATAGGTCATTCCATCTATCTCAAACAAAAGGTTATAAAAGTTATCAAAAATACATAAGTCCATCTATAGTGAGATTAATAATATATGGTTCCTAAAATGGACATATAATTCATATATCATACTTGCTTAATATAATAAAACTGGTTTCTACTAAACAAGGACATCTTGTAGGCTAGTGGTTGCCGATAAAGGTCAGTTGCACTTCGGTTGTGGGTTCGATTCTCACAGCCTTGTATGACACGATGGGCTTTCGTCATCCTGCAGGTTGTCCTTTTTCTAAAACTACATTACTATAAAATCCCATAAATAATATCGGAAAAACTTCTATCCTTAAACAATACTAACATATGTCTAACATAATCGATTCCAATCTTTAGGCTTATCCATAATAATGCAGTCCACTCTCATATTATAGTAAAAACGATTACCAGATATTTCATATAACAAGCATGTTAATACCATCGTTGATCCCCATATATCATAAGATATGTCTTGTTGGTAACATTTCAAACATTCAAATGCCTTAATCATGTATTCTCTTGAAAATTGAATACCCATTGAATCTTAGTGAAAACATGAGTGCTCTCAAAAGTTAACTCTATCCACATACCAAAACCCCAAAATTCTATATACTCAAACCATGATATAACTATTTCCTTATATCAGTCACGAGCTCATGAATACTGTCAAACATTTCATTTTCTCCTTATCCCTTAATTATGCACATATCATATTTTTTCCAAAAAATATCTCAATCAATTTCCATGGTTATTGGTAGCATAAAATTATTGAAAACCACAATAGACCAATACATAAATATTCCAACATTCCATGATACTATATACAACATTATTTTGGAATCCCATTACATAAAAACATAAGCATTCCACCACATCATTGTCATATTCAACATCACCAATAGTGATCGCATGTGACTTCCCTTTGTCCTTTTCCTTAAGTGGTTTCTCATGTCGATCATCACTAACCCTTGGATTAGGGCATTTATTAGCATAATGACCCATTTCCTTGCACTTGAAGCATTGAAGTGTTGGTGGTGCTTTCTCTGTGGTATTTTCTTTATTCACATCATTAGCAACCCTTCTTCCATTACTTCGACACTCAACTCATCAATGACCTTCTTTTCCACACTTAAAACATTTTCTAGTCCCTTTAAGACAATCTCAATCATTCTTCTTTCCACACTTTGAGCATAAGGAAACATTCATCTTCTTTTCACCATTATTCTGAGACTTCTCCTTGAACTCCATCTTTCATTTCTTGTCAAAACCATGAAATGGATAAGTAAGGCAAACTTCCATTTATACCATGATAGCACAACGCACAATTTCTTCATAGCTACTAAAGTCTCTTATAGCTAAGGTCCTTTGAATATTTGGTTTTAAACCACTAAAGAATTGATCAACTTTACTTTCAGGATGGATGATAAAGCAAGATGCATACCTTGCAAGCCTTGTAAAATTCACTTCATATACACCAACAGATTCATCATCCTTTTTCTATAGTTCAAGAAACTCCTTCTCCATATTTTTTTGAAGAATATGAGGGAAGTACATATTAAAAAATATGTTCTTGTACTCGTCCCATTCCATGAACTCAATTTAATCTATTGACCTCGTATTATTGATAAGATTCCACCATTGATCAGCTTCACCTTCCAAACGATATACTGCTAAGATGACTTTATCATGTTCAGAACATTGAAGAACTGAAAATATCTTTTCAGTGGTACTGATCCATTATTTAGCAGCAAGTGGATCAAAATACCCACTGAAAGAAGATGGATGTTGCCTCATGAAAGACTCAATAGAATATTGTTCCCTTATCTGCTCATTTGGAAGTAATGAATGATTCATAGCTTGTGTAATTATAGAAATAAGATTTTTCACTCCATCTCCCATAACTTTTGTTTGTTCAGGAGGACAATCATTGCATGGTCCATTGTATTGATCAACACGATTCCTTCTGGTTCCATCCATCGTCTAAAACCCAAAAAGAATAGTGTGAGAGGCAAAAATCATGCTAGGGAAAACAACATAATAAAGGGGGAGTACCTTCAATATCTAACATCTTAGGATTAATTCTAATATTGTTACCATAATTCTAGGACTATAACCTATACTTATACCTAGCCGTAGGGAAATACTTAGACATACCTTATAAATATCTCTAGGGATCTCACTAAATTTATCGCATCCTAGTTTCCAAAGGTTGATTAAACCTTTCCTCTGATACCGACTATAGAGACCCAAATCTTGACGTACATGGACATTACATTACTTTTGCGGAATAGTTAATACATAACAAAAACATACACATAAGGACCGTAATAGTTTAGTTTATTTGGAAACTTGGAATATAAACTTCTAATCATGTTGAAATATCTTCAACAACTCCCATAACGATCATCCCCTTTTTGTTTCCTTACCTAAAACTATTCTTTACTTCCTGGGGAAAATAAAACATAAAAAGGGTGAGCTCAAATGCTCAGTAAGGGAAAACATAGATAACAGAAAACAATCCATAAACATTTGGAAGCAAAAACATGAACATGAAATTTAAACATCAAAATCTTGAGAAAAGACATAAATCGTGGAAGTACATAATGAATATATCGTAATGGAAGATCAACCATGATAAAATATAAAGTGAATAAAACATGTAATTGTGGAAACCATTCAGCACATGTTATGATTTCCATAGTAGCCAAGGCATTGCTTCCAAGACCATCATAGTGGACAAAGTCCCTTTCTGAATCGATTTCACTCCTCGTTCCAGTCCTGTAACACTGAACTGGATTAACTTCTCATTCCAGACTTGTCTATCACATGAGATATAAATCTTTACCCAATGAATTGGAGGGAGATTTAGGTCCCACCAATCTCATAATGAAATCATTCGTTCTTTTTCCACAAAATAAACATACATCATTCATAATAACCCAATAAATAAAATGGGTTTCATAAACATCATCCCTTCGTCACCTAATCCATATAAAATAAATGGATATCATTTCATAATAAGAAAAGTGAATCCATGTAAATCATAGATACATGATACTTGAAACATAAACATTAAAAATAACGTCATCTTTAATTGAAAAGTGGTTTTGATAAAACACTTGAAATGAATTCTTGAGGAAAATATCCTTTCTTCTTCAAAATAATTCTCTTTCTAAATAATGTCATGAAATTTGAAAAGAAAATAATTTTTTTGAAAATAGTCATGAAATCTTTTGGAGTAAGCTTCATGAAAATAAGGCTTTATAAAACCCTAAAAATCCTTTGATGCCGAATAAGTTAAAAATAACATTCTTCTCGTACTTTTTTCAGAAAAGTCAAAAAGTACCTCATAACGTAAAAAAAGAAAGATTCCTTACATACCATGTAGTAGAATATAAAATGGGTAAAAATTACATTAAACATACATAAAAACAATTTTAGAAAACATGGACTTGGATGATAACAATAACCCCAGTAAATACTTACGTATAAGCAATCTCGGATAAAAAAATGAGATTTGCAAAATTATCCCTTACCTTAGGTCCGATACGTTTTGTACGTATCTAAACCTCCTGTATAATGATTTAAATTATGTCATTGACTTATTACAGAATCATATTCATTGTTATGATATCATATATGGTTTAATTATGAATTTATATTACACATTATTTTGTAAATTCCATGTTAAAGAGCGTTTTGGATAAAATTGTTTCATTTGTCATCCGTGTTTTGACTTGTAATTATTCATATGATTACATATATCATGATTAGTTAATTCCAGAATATAAAACATGATTTATATATAATATATATTCAGAATATACATATATATAATAGTTCGATAAATGGAAAGAAATACACCATTCATGGAGACGGTAGGCCGTACGTGCGCATGAACGTTGTTTTCGTTTCCTCATTGAATTGAATGGAATTAATTGGATGACATACATATATATATACATAAATACAGTATCATTATTATTTAATATATTTCATTATTATTCATTATATAAACATTATTATCATTCATGTATGGTTAACATGGAGAATTAATCTCGTCGCATCGTGGAGACGGTAGTCCGTACGTATGCACGAGCGATGATATTGTTCCCATAATTATTGAAAAGAATTGGAGTGGATGGTATAATATATCAGAATCAGTATGATTTTATAATAACCATAGATAGTTATTCATTACACCATTATACCCACCCATGTAAGGTGTTGGTGGAAAAACTGATTTAACCACGTTGTGGATACGGTATTCCGTACGTACGCACGCGTAGTGATTTCGTTTTCCATAGGATGGATAGATGGTGAAATAGGGTTGTTTCATACATATAATAACATATCAGTATATTGATTTATACTAATTTTATTACTTTATAATGAATCAAATAAAGAAGAAGAAGTGGATGAAGAAATAATGTTGAAAGAATCGGTAACGGACATTACCTCTTCTTTGAAGCGCCTCTTTGAGACCGCCTCTTAGGGCACTAAAATGGGTATTTGAATAAGTAAAGAACCTCTAGGATGCATATATGGCAGTGTAGAAGTAAATTTGGCAGGGTTTTTCCGAGCATGAAGGCTCAAAGTGGTGTGATGAAGAGAGGTAGGAGGTTCTATTTTATAAGGGGGGAGAGGGGCACCTTTGGAAAAACTATTAATATTATATTTTTATAAAGTCATATTCAGTTTTTAATAGCTCCAAATTGATTTATTTCAAAGATAATGTGAGTATGGGTCGAATTCATCTCATCCAATAAAATTTATTCAAGTTTCGGTTTCTATTTTAACTTTATCATTTAGATGTCACCTTAAGTTAAATAATTTTACTGTTACCGTGTCTTTTTTTTTCTTACACTATACGGTTTATAAACATTATATAAAAATACAAAATAACCCCAAGTTGTTTATTATTAATATATATAACCGTATATAAGTCCTTTGGCCGAACCATAGATTTTTATGAATAAAATAACAACTAATAATATAATAGTTGTTTAAAAATCTATTTTATGTCAATTCTGACACTATTTGGTAATTGATTTTTTTGAAACTCATAACAGAATGATTTGTACGAAAAACTTTAATTAAATCCATACTTGAATGTCATATTAACCTAGAAAATTAGTGGAATTCATAAAAAATCCTCAAATTACATTTATTTGGGTATTTATAACATCAATTATGTCAGTATTTCATTAATAAGATAATTACTGCATCAACTTTGTGTCAAATATAAATTAAATTATATAACGTCTAAAAATTATAAATAAAATACCATTATGTAAGAAATATTTTTATCTTTCTAATTAATATTTATATTAGATTTTATCTTATGTATAACGCTATATTAAAAATTATTTACTTATTAAACTTTGATTTTAACTATTTCACCCTTCTTTAAATAAATTAATATTAAATGTCCTAATCTAATCCAAGTGGGCCTAAATGGTCATATTTTATTCCTAAGATTGTTTTTGGTCGAATTAAACTTGTCCAATATAATTAGGACACGTGTTAGGGTAATAATAATATCATTTTTACCCTTAATTTCCCTATTTACTTTTAACCGTGGTAAATAAAAGTAAAAAATTACTATTCACAAAAAAAAATATTTTCATCTCATTGAACCAAATTTTAGTCCTTGATATTAATCGTGTCTCTCAGATTTTCGAAATTCAATTCACAGAAGTGGAAAAATTTCATTTAAAAGAAAAAAGTCAGTTTTTTATCTACCACTAAGTGGTTTCACTACTCATCAAAAATTGAAGTTTTTCAGAAAAATACCAAAAATTCAGCATAAGCATTATTTGATATTCCAAATTCAAAATTGATGTCTATTTCTCCAAATTCAAAACATAGAAGTGGAATTAATTAATTTTAAAATTAATTCCTGTTATCAAAACAAATAGCGTGTTTTTAAGAAACAATAACTATCAAAAGATTGATACTTGTTTATATCTAATTTCAAAGTGAAATTAATTCCCATGACCAAAATTGGATTAAATGGTAAAAATATATTTTAATTAAACTATAAAATAAATTAAAAATATAATCTTACTATATAAATTATTACGATGAAAAAAGTGGTTTTTATTTAAAATATAGCGTGTTTTTACTATTCATTAAAATATGAATGTTATCAGAATAATATGAAAAATTTATCCAAGTAAATTTTTATATCCTGATTCCAAAGAAGAATTTTATTTTGTCAAATTGAACTTATAGACATCTCAAAAACAATATTTAATGTGGGTGCGCCATCAAAAGGCTGCAAAACTACATTTTTTTAAAAATACTTATTTTACTCGAAGAATTGCTTTTGTTCTCATACCATATTATAGAAAATGTGTAAGATGAATAATAATGTTATAAAATTAAAAATGTAGTTGATACTATTCATAACGGCTAGTTCATAATAATATTATAACCATATATCATTGTTTAGTAAAACATGGTATTGCGTACAACACACGCTTTCGAGGAAAGTCGTGATTATGTGTAATGTAAGCCAAGTTAGGGTTGCGTGTTGTGCAAGACTCCTCCGTTGTTTCGTATAATAGAATCCAAACATATTTCATTTATACATTGAATATATATTTATATATATATTTATATATATACACTAAATGTATCATAGAATAACTACTATCAAAATTGTGTGTAACATGATCCAAGAATAGTGTTGTGTATACTACAAGCTCAAAATGTGTTTTGAATAGCGCAAGGTAATATTGTTGTAGCAGACAACACAAGACATCAATGATATTAAACGAATATTTTTCATAAAATATCGGGGTGTTACAGTTAGAGGTGGTAGCACCACACCCTAACCTCCCATGAGAGGTTATGGTGGTGCCCCCCCCCCCGAACATAACCTCCCATGATAGGTTACGACATGGGGACCACCCGAGATCAAAACCTCTCAACTCCCTCAATTAATTTAATGTGTCAACGTAAAATTAAATGCATTCAGTTTAATTTTATGGGTAAAAAAAATTTAATGCTATAAATTAGTTATATGTGTCAACATAAAATTAAATCCTATCATTTATTTTTTTAGATGCAGGCTATGTTTGGGAATCCTCTTGGAATCCTCCCAATAATTAAGCCAACGCACCTTTTAAATTGCGCCAACACTATTTAATTTTCTTGAACCCCATTTTTAAATCAATTAAACGCATCGTTGGAATTTAGGAAGTTTCCTAATAAATGTACCATCATAAATTCCATGATGGTTACATACCTCTCCCCCTCTCTTATATATAGGGAGCTTGGGAGGAGGATTTGGGATGGCATCACCAAGCAACGAAATGATGGCAATGTGATGCGACTCCCAACACATGGAGGATGACACCATCTATAATGAATAATGAATAACCCCAACATTATTTGACTACTTCCTTGGACACCTTCCGACGTGGAGCGTCAACAATGAGCCGACACAACACGAGTTTGGAAGTTCATGGCTGGCGCGACAAATGATGATCCTCTAAGTCTTCTTCCGCGACTCCGTCAACGAATAACGACTGCTTTTTGTGCCAGCGTCAACCAAATACGAGCAACATAGGGGTTTACTTTTGAATAAGTATTATCTTTACCTATGTTCTTCATTTCCTTCAAAAACAATGAATGAGGAATTGTTGTGCTTCAAACTTATGAACAAATTTTTATCACCTCTAAACGCGGATAGTGCGGGCCAAACTAAAATGGCATGACTCCACCTGCCGATCATTTGTGATATCTCTTCAGAAAGGCGATGAGGTGATGACGACCAAGGAGGTAACGACGAAAGCTGCGCTACCCATGGCCTTCGTGAATCACGCCGCTCCCCCATGGCACACCAAAGCTTCCGGTCGAACACCTTCTGCCAGAGCGACGCCCTACCGGCATACCCCAGTCCTCCCAGTGCCCTACTCGGCATGCGGCCTGCCTTCTTGCAGCCTCCCGACGCACTTCTCGGCACATGGTCCACCTTTCCGCGGCCTCTGGGTCACTACCGCACCCTGCCTGGTAGCCCCACGGCCGGCCTGTGCACCCCCGCCCTGCCCGGTCACAGCAGCGCCCTACTGGCGCCCCCACGGCCTGACTGGCCCCTTCCGCACCCTTTCTGGCGCACCCACATCCCTCTCGTGATCCTCGTGGCCTACCCAATGGTCTCCCAACTAGAATGACCACCCATCCCGAGTCACCCAAGACACATTCCACGCAGCGCAGGCTGAACCGGCCTTGGCCTTTGGGCCGAGCCGCCTACGTGGCGCCCTCTGGACCGAACCGCCCTCGTAGTCCATTGGGCCGGGCCCAGCGGACCGTGCCAAAAAATAGAGGGCTGACCCTCCCAATGGGATGGGACAGACCTAGCGAGTCTGACCTAGATCAGGTCGGACCGGACCCGATCCCACTACCGACCCGTGAACTTTATTTTGGCCATATCTATAGAACCAGACATCTAATTGACGAACCAATAGCGGCGCCGATATTCTTGGAGTGAAGCCATGCCTTTGAGAATACCCCAATGGAGTTCGGGGAATAGTTGGGATATAGTCAGGTTTGATCTTACACAAATCCAACCGGGCCCTCGGGACTAAAAGGCTAATCACTAACAGACCGGGCATCCGATTGACGCGCTATCTGTTGCGTTGAGACACCCATGACGTGGCAGACCATTAAGATACTTCTACGTGGGACTTCATTAGAGTTCGAGTATCGACCAGTATCTTATGGAGAAGATCTTCCAGAGGAAAGTAGGCATTTGTGTGGGAACCTAGTAGCTGGCTGAGACTTGATGACTGCCGACTGATTCGACTCAGAGTGATTCGACTAGCCCAGTGGGGAGTGCCTCTGTGTGATAGCGGCATACCCACGGTTGGGAGCGCCTCTATGTGAGCACGGAAAACCCACAGTACTCGACACCTAGAGTACCTCAGTAGGCTACTAGGGGGCGCCTCTGTGTGAGCGCAGCAGACCCACGGTGGAGAGCACCTCTGTGTGAGCGCAGTAGATCCACATTACTCAACAGGAGGTGTACCTCAGCAGTCCTAGTTAGTGGGAAGCACCTCTGTGTAACGTGACAGTCCCACTATACTCGATAAAGGAGGAGTTCTCCAGTAGCTAGAGTATTAGATTAAAAAAATACTAGTTTGAGATGAGTCAATGACTATTGTGTTTTTCTTATTATTTAGATGGGTTACTAGATAACATAGGTATATTAATGGGAATATACCTATGTGATGGTTATCCGTAGATTTCATAATTTTTGGTTTATTATTGTTGGATTTTGTGAGACCTTGAGAGTCTCATGGACTCTACTGAGTATCGTTATACTCACACATGCATGGGATATGCCTGCACCTCATTGTGTTGATTTCAGACAACTGAATTCACTAACTAAGGCAGAGAGTAGCGGGACTGGATGATACCCAGAGGTGGACGACTCGATGTGACGATACATGGAGGAGACGGACGGATGAGAGTGCTGATGAGGACATCTGTACCTAACCTTTAGGTAGTAACCTCAAAGTACGAATGATGTTATTAATATTTTCATGACTTATTATATACTCCCTTTACTTATTTTATATGAAATTTTCATAATTTGTGTGAAATATTAATGTTTTAATAATAAGTATAATTTTTGAGCATTTTTAGAAGTAGTCCAATTGTGTCATTTTACTAATTTATTTACAATTCTCACCCTATTGATTCAAATTGTGTGATTCTTATTTTGTAAGATTCTCTATTTAGTTTATTACATATCATTAGAAAGAAGCTTGGGCCAATTCGGCCATTTTAAGACTCATATGGACCACACAAGATGACCCAATGAATTAGTGATGAAACTGGACCAGCCATGATGATTGAGTTACTGGTCTCGCTCCCGAAGCCCATATTTTTTGAAACTTTACCATGTGTTTTTTATTATACAAAATAATCACACAAAAAATTCCAGGGCCCAACTCTAAGAAAAAGTGGCCCAAATGAGGCTTTGAAGTCCAGCCCCCCATTCTGGACGATAATTTCAATCCATACACTATTCATGACATATCTCATGATGTAATTATCAAATCTAGCAGAGATTTTTTATTGTGAAAGATGAGATATAGGTGGCCTAATTTGTTGAATAAATAATACAGTTTTTAAGGCATCTTCCTAATCAAAAACCATTTCATATATTGGACTTCAAAAAGACTGGATTGAAATGGATAGATTAAATTTTTTTAATCAGCCAGCCATAACAGTGGCTAGATAAGTCCAAATTACACCATCTTTTTAGAGTAGTCAGACAAAATTATTATATACAACATTTAAGATGGATATATCTTCAGATTATGCTGTCTGAAAAGCCAACATGGTGATGCAAGTGGAGGGACAAATTGGGAATGAAAACTGTCCACTTCCTTGGGCTATAAATGCATCCCCCTCCTCTCCTTCAATGGGTATGGCATTTTAGAAGAGATGAGAACATATTGGCACAACCAAATACTTTCCAAAGGCTTGGGAGGACTTTACATACTCATGTTTTCACTTCATATACCCTTCCTCCTCTCATTGTATCCTTTCACTTTTGTGTTTTTCTTCATTTGTAATCTTGTATGTTTGTGTTTTTTAATTCTTTTTTAATGAATGTTTCTTCTTAAATATATCTTATTCAAATACAACATATTTAGATTAATATTAATTTTCTTAAAAGATTTTAAATACACTTTAATCCCCTCCCTACTTTTGCTTTCTCATTCAATCGAATGTCTATTATTTTAATTCTCATCATCGTTCGTGTGTGTGTGTTTGACGCACCACTCTTTTCTTATCCCTTTATTTTTGTTTATTATCCCTTTATTTTTATTCTATTATTAATTTATCATCATAATAACTATAATAATATTATAAAACACCCAAATGGATGATTAAATATCTCATTGGGGTGAGTCAAAATTTAGGGATGTTAGGTGATTGAGAGTATTTTCTCGATGAGCATTCTTTAATTTATCATTGTGTATGTTGGACTTTACATGTCATTGATTAATGACATATTTTGTTTGAAATGTGGTTTTCATGGATTATTGGAACCATAAATACTCTATCCTAAAAATATAATGGTAATTATTAGAACCATATGTTATGTTAAGTCATGGATTAAATCTTTAACACTTATGAATTTCAATCAACATTATCTTATGAAGTGTGTGTTAATTTAAATTTAATATAATGAAATTCTCAAGGATATAACAAGATTTACTCCCTAATGATAAACTCAACCCAATAATTATGAAAATTTTAAATCCATTATAATCAATCAATAATTTAAATTAATACTTGCAAAGAAACCTCCTATTCAAAATACGATCAACTAAAAACAAACGCCTATTACAATGTATCATTGTCGGGGATTCGACGCGAGTGATGCTATACACATTAGCAAAGCACCAGAGCATTAACCAGTCAATATGAGACAATTGGCCATGCGTTTCAAATGGTGTCATTGCTGAGGATGGTGCTTTAAGTAGTCATTAGTTTCTAGTTATTGTTAAAAAAACACAAAAAAAAACCAAATTAAAAAAAAAATTGAAAAAAAAACACAAAGAAAAACTCGTCATACTCTTTCTTCCAAAATCTCTCTGAATGCCCCTTAGCCTCCCAAAAAATCCCTCAGATTTGTTTGACCCTGAAATTGAGAGAACACTTTGCCATAATAATAGGAACATAAGAGAAAACCAAATGATTCAAGAACAAGTCCTTGTCCAACCAATTGAATTAGATATGGCCAATCCTAGGGAACAAACACTAAAAAAACATACTGCCCCTGATATGAATTACCAACCTCTTGGTTTTTAATATCCAAACATAGAGGTTTACATTGAACTCAAATCAGGTTTTATTCATCTTCTATCTCATTTCCATGTTCTAGCTGGCGAGGATCCACATATCCACCTTAAAGAGTCCCAAGTAGTGTGCTCTACCATGAATCCTCAAGGGGTTTCTGAGGAACAAATAAAACTCCGAGAATTCCCTTTCTCCCTATATGAAACTTCTATGTCATGACTTTACTATCTCCCTCCTATTTTCATAACCACATGGACTGACATGAAGCGAATCTTCTTATAGAAATTCTTTCCTTCTTCTCGTGCTGCTTCTATCTGAAAGAAAATAAGTGTTATTTGTTAATTAACAAGTGAATCACTCCATGAGTAATGGAAGAAGTTCAGAAATCTTGTTTCAACCTGACCAGATCACCAAATTCCTGAGCAACTCTTGATCCAATACTTCTATGAGGGGTTATTGGCTATGGAGAGAACTCTCATTGATGCCACAAGTGGCGGTGCTCTTGTGGATATAACTCCTAGAGTTGCAAGAGATATTATAGGAACATGGTTACAAACACACAAAAATTCCATACTCGAGCACAAGATCAAGTCAAACAATTCCAAGATAATCAATCAATTAAGAAAAACAAGATGACCGAGTGGATGAGTGATCTTACAGGTCTTGTGGGACAACTAGTTGTGGATACCAAATCCACAACCTCATCTTCTCCACAATCAATGTTTCCTGGACCAGTAAAAAATTGTGGAATCTGCAACTCCCCATCTCATCTAACAGACACATGTCCACAACTTCAAGAGGATCAATCTAATTCATCTGGACCAATGGAGCTCAATGCAGCATATGCTCAAGGGGACACTGATCCTAAACTATAAGGTCAATTTGATAAAAACTTCAACCAACCTCACTTTGAGCCCTTCACTTCTTCATATAACTAGGGCTATAGGTATGGTAATCCCATATCTCATCCTCCTCAATTCCATCCTAAAAACCCCAAACCCATTCCAATATGGTAAAGGTGTTGGTGACTTCTAATAACTGTATCCTTTATTTCCTCAACTACAAAGGAACAATCCTCATCCTAGATTCCATCATCCTAGTGAGCCTTCCCAATTCCAAAACCAATATAATCACTTCCCAAAAACCAAAATCAAGGTAATCCCAATTCGGGACAAGCCTCTTCTTCTAAGAAACCATGGTAAAGTGCAGTGGAAGATATTGCCTCTTTCACCAGTTCTAGCCTCAAGAACATTGAAACCCAAATCATTCAACTTGCATCCCACCTTAGTCAGTAGAAACCATCCAATTATTCTCATCTTCCATCTCAACCATTACCCAACTCCAAGGGTAATGTAAGTGAAATTACACTTAGATCAGGAAAGAAACTTGTTATTCCATAGGATAAGTCCTTCAACACCCATTTAAATGTTGACCTAAAAATTGAAAATAAAAAGAAACTTGAAAAGGAACCTGAATCCATTCCCTCACATCCTTCAATTCCACTTAGGATCCCAAATCATATTCCTCAAGCCGTTTCTATTCCAAAGAAGTCCTTTGAACCTTATACTAAATTTCTCGACATGTGTAGACGTGTTGAAGTCAACATTCCTCTCATAGATTCCATCAAACAAATTCCTAAGTATTTTAAGTTTCTTAAAGAATTGTACACCCACAATAGGGAACTTATAACCTTTGAAAATGTTTCCACCCAGCAGTCTATACCCATTAAGTACAAATATCCAGGGACCATTATGGTTCCATGCCAAATTGGAAGTTCCAACTACAATTATGCACTCATAGACTTAGGATCCTCAATTAATGTCATGCCCAAAACCATCTTCTCTAACCTTGGTCTAGTTCCCTTACATCCAACAGTTGTTGTCATTCAGTTAGCCAATCGAAGCATACCCAGTTCTGGGGGAATAATTGAGGATGTCCTTGTCTGAGTCAATGATCTTATCTTCCATGATGATTTATATGTCCTTGACATGGAAGATGAGACAAAATCTTCTTGATCTCCCATAAATCTATGAAGTCCATTCCTCATGACTGCGAGAACCACGATTGATGTCCATTCAGGCATCTTATCAAGGGAATTCAGTGACCAACTGGTCAAGTTCATCATTTTCCAATCCATGTGATACCCATCCGAGGATCAATCTGCATTCTCAATCCATTCTTTTGAGGACACATCTAAGAGTTAATCGAACCCCAATCCACCATGTTCTTTAGGTTCTAATGATAAACGATCTTGTGAAATCTGTAACATGATTATCAAAGTCATAAATGGTGAATTTGATGTGGACCTTTCATTCATAGACTCTATAAATATAGGGGATCTTGAAAACTATCTTGAATCCCACATCAATTCTGATCCCTACTTCTCCACCGTGGATAGTATTAAGAAGAATGAATCTGAAGAAACTGAAGTCCCTTCCTCCATTCCTGAGTTTTCTAAACCACAAATAAAAGATGAGACTAATCTAAAACCTCTTCCTAAACACCTGAAATATGCATTATGTTTCCATGATCACTCATACCCTATCATTATCTGTTCTCCACTTACCAAAAATGAGGATTCCAAACGTGTTCATGTGTTAGAGGAAAAAAACGCCATAGGTTAGACCGTAGATGACATGCCAGGAATCAACCCCGCTCTTTGAATGCATCTCATCCATCATGAGGAATCATCCAAACCAATTCGACCAACACAAAGAAGACTCAATCCACTCATACATGAGGTAGTTAGGGAAAGATCACCAACCTTCTTCAAGCTGGTATCATCTACCCAAATTCTGATAGTGAATGGGTTAGTCCAATTCAAGTTGTACATAATAAGGGTGGGATAACTGTTGTCAAAATGAACATGGGGAGGTAGTCACAACTCAAGTGGATAACAAATGGTTTGTGTTCAACGACTATCGGAAATTGAATGTTGAAACAAGAAAATATCACTACCCTCTTCCATTCCTCGATCAAATGCTGGAATGATTAGCTGGAAAGTCACGCTATGTCTTTTTTGATGGATACACCAGCTACTTCCAAATCCCAATCACACCTCATGAAAAATAAAAGACTACTTTCACATGCCCCTTTGGAACATATGAATATAGAAGAATGGCTTTTGGCCTTTGCAATTCTCTTTCAATATTCAAGAGGTGTATGACCAGTACCTTTTCAGAATTCATTGAACATTTCATGGAACTCTTCATGGATGACTTCCCCATTTTTGGTGAGTCATTTGAATTGTGTTTGAATTCAATCTCTATAGTCCTCCAAAAGTGTGTCATGTGTAACATTGTGTTAAATATTTAAAAATGTCACTTCATGGTTACAAATGGGATTGTTCTAGGGAACATAGTTTCAAAAGATTGTATTGAAGTTGATCCAGCCAAAATTAAAGTGATCCAATCACTTCCTCAACCAACATCTAGTCGATATATCCATTCATTTCTCAGTCATAACAGTTTCTATCTGCGATTCATCCATAACTTTGGTAAAATTTCTATCCCACTCACTCGGCTGCTCCAAAATTATGTCCCTTTCCATTTCGATGAGGTTTGCAAGAGAGCCTTTGTTGAACTCAAAAATTCTCTAACATCTTCCTCAATAATCCAACCCCCGGATTGGTCCTTACCCTTTGAGTTGATGTGTGATTATTCTTATAGAGACTTTGGGGTTGTTCTTGGTTAAAGAAGTGAGAATATTTTTCATAACATCTATTATGACTCAGAAACATTGGATGAAACTCAATATCACTACATTGTCACTGAAAAGGAACTTTTAGTAATGGTTTCTTCCTTAGATAAATTCTGTCCATATCTCTTAGGTTCTAAAATCATCATCTTCATAGACCATTATGCTATAAATTTCTTACTCAAGAAATGTGATTCCAAACCGAGGCTAACAAGATGGATAATAATGCTTCAAGAGTTTGACCTTGAAATAAAAGATATACCACGAAAAGAAAATCTTGTGGCTAATCACTTGAGTAGAATTTCTAATTCTTCTCATTCTGAAATCATTGATCATGAATTCCCCAATGAGCACCTTTCACCTCTCACTCTAAAGTTACCATGGTGTGCCCCAATTGTAAATTACTTGTTTTCTAGTGATTTTCCATAAATGTTTTCAAAATAACAAAAAATGAAGTTGAAAAGTGATTCAGAATACTTTTTTTGTGATGAAAATAAACATTGGAAAATTGGGGCTAGCATGGTAATTAGAAGATGTGTTGATGAAGATGAGCATTCATCCATATTAGAATTCCATCACTCACCTCCTGGAGGTGGGCACTTTGGACCGCATATGACCACTCGAAAGGTCCTCGACAGTAGATTCTTCTGGCCTTCACTCTTCAAGGACTCACATGTGTTCTGTTAATCATGTACCACTTGCCAAAAGTATGGCACAATTTCTAAGAGAAATGAGAATCCCCAAAAGCCTTTAATTTTCTATGAGATCTTCGATGTTTGGGGTATTGATTTCATGGGACCATTTACCCCATCCAATGGATTCTCATACATCCTTATTGATGTTGATTATGTCTCTATGTGGGTCGAGGCTAAACCCACAAGAAAGGATGATTCACATACTATTAGTGAGTTCCTAAAGACACATATCTTCAACCGATTATAATGCCTCGTGCCTTGATCAGTGAATTAGGAACCCATTTTTGTAATAGAACCATGGAAAAACTATTGAAAAAGACTGGGGTTGTACATTAAACATCAACTACATATCACCTCCAACCAAATGGAATGGCAGAACTTTCTAATAGAGAAGTGAAAAAGTGAATGAGAGAATTGTAAAACCCAATAGAAAAGACTGTCCTGAAAGACTTGGTGATGCACTATGGGCATATTGAACTACCTATAAAACACCCATTGGGATGTCTCCTTTTAGGATAGTTTTTGGTAAAGAATGTCATCTACCAGTTGATATCCAACATAAGACTTTTTAGGCTGTGAAAACTTGTGATTTTGATCTTGAAAAATCTGGTGAAGAAAGATTCTTGTAATTGGCTGAACTGGAGGAGCATCTACTTGAATCCTTTGAGAATTCCAATATGTATAAAGAAATATCCAAGGCACTCCATGATAAAAACATCCTGATAAAGGTATTCCATGAAGTTGATAAGGTAATTCTCTTCAATTCACGATTTCGGCTTCACCCAGGTAAGCTTAATTCTCATTGGGAAGGTCCTTTTGTTATTACTAATGTTTACCCATTTGGTGCAGTGCAAGTCCACGACCCCTCTTCCAAAAGGAGATTCACGGTTAACGGACATAGGTTAAAGCATCTCCAGGAAAGGTCACACAATCCTGGAACCACCTCGACTTCCACTGGATCCCCAACTTCTGTAGTCGACCCACCACTAGATGGAGATGGCGACCCGCCAAATCCAAACAAGGGGCACCTATTTAACTCTCTATATCTCTTCTTCTCTCTCACTCTTTCTTTTTCTTCCTCTCTATTCAATTTTTTTACAAATTTATTCATCAAACCCATTTCATTATCTTCTTATCTTTTTTCTGGGAGTGTATTTTAAATAACACTAAAAAAACCAAAAAAATATGTAATAAAACAAAACAAGTTATACTTACCCACCTTCAATTTTAATGTTTTTTCGAACCATTCAGGGGAGTCAAAATACATGGGTTCATCTCCAAAATTTTTTGTTTTCATCATATATTTGGATAGAGAATTTTGTGTCAAAGAATAATACATTTATCATTCTCAGTTATTGATTTGGAAAATGATTTTCACCACACGTGAGGAACAGCATTTGCTTTCACGCCAAGGCCACCTATGGCCATCTTTTCAAAATGTGTGTTTTAACTCCCATTTGTGATTCTTGAGTTTGTGTACCTTCGAGATGAATTTCCTATTTAGTGTGCATTAATATAATAGATGAATTTTTTGAACCACATGAGAATCACAATAGCTAAATAGCCTCCCATTTTCCTTAAATTAATCTTCCTTTTGAAAGCCCCTTCGAGGTTGTGGAAACCTTTCCTTTGATAGCCACATTTCAAGCCCAATACCTTTTCCAACCCAATATCAACATGTATTTTCATTGCATATTATTTTGACATTTAAATGTGGGTGGAAGGCATTTCATTGTTTGGGTACGCTTTTTTGATTTCACCGTGTTATTATATGTTTGAGGGAAATCATCCATTTCTATGTGGGGGAGAGGTTGTCATTCAATGTGTTCTGGGGATTGTATTGTACTTTCATTTATGTAATTTTTTAATTGTTATTGACAAGTATTCAAAAAAATAAAAAAATAAAAGAAAAAGAATCAAACAAAATTGGGTTGTTTCTTGGGATGGTCAAAAATCACTCTTACTCAACCTTTGATCTTGTTATAACTATTAAAATTAGTGTCATGAGGAGATCAATCATGGTTTGGGATATGATTGTGAGATCATTTTAAAGTTCAACTTTCAAAAAAAAAAGAAAACAAAAGAAAAAAAAGAACACATGCATTATATTCTTATGTAATTGGGAGAAGTTTTGTGGTTTGTAAATATTTCATCTTTTCATCCCCTTCAAATTTTTGTCCTCTATTGTTTGTTTCTTCAGACAATCATTCCCTTGTAAAATATGTGTTTTCATTCCCTTCCATGTTTTATTTCAAAAAAAAATGTGTGCATTGTTTTTTCTATGTTGGTGTTTTACCCCTCTTATTCTCTCTCTTAGACATAATATTCTTACCATCCCAGAGCCACATAAAAACCCCTTATAAAATACCTATTGATTCTTGTGCACTTTGGATAGGTATTGGAAGCTGAGAGCTCTTTCAAACACTAAGATTCTCACTTTTGTTTGGTGAAAGAGTGAACCTCCACAAATGAATTTTATCATCTTGATAGGTTTGAGTTTTGAGTGTCCACATTTTCCATATCTAAATTAGATCATGAAAAAATGAATTAGTTTTGGAACATTGTTTCTATAACAACATGTGGTGGAATTAAAAATGGATGAGTAAAATAATCTATACCTCCCCTTATTAGAGAAAACAAAATTTTAATATTTTTTGGTGAGTGAAAATGATTTTGTCATGTTTTCATATTTGTTTAACATGGGGACATGCAAAAAACCAAGTGTGGGGGAGTTGATGTTATTAATATTTTCCTGACTTATTATATACTACCTTTACTTATTTTATATTAAATGTGCATAATTTGTGTGAAATATTAATGTTTTAATACTAAGTATAATTTTTGAGCATTTTTAGAAGTAGTCCAATTGAATCAGTTTATATTTTTTATAACTCTCACCCTACTGATTCAACTTGTGTGCTTATTATTTTGTAGGATTCTTTATTTAATTTCTCACATATCATTATAAGGAATCATGGGCCAATTCGGCCATTTAGAGACTCATATAGACCATAGAAGATGACCCAAATAATTTGTGATGAAACTGGACCAGCCATGATGATTGAGTTACTGGTCTCACCCCCAAAGCCCATTCTTTGTAAAACTCCACCATATTTTCCTGATTATAAAATATAATCATAGATAAAAATTCCAGGCCCCAACTCTATGAACAGGGGTCCCAAATGTAGTTTTGAATCCAGCCCACCATTCTATGCGATAATTTTAATCCAGACACTATTCATGACATATCTCATGATGTAATCATCAAATAGAGCTGATATTTTTCATTGTGAAAGAGGAGATATAGGTGGTATACTTAGTTGAAGGAATAATACGGTTTTGAAGGCATATTCCTGTAACAAAACCCTTTTACATTTTGGACTTAAAAAATACTGGATTGAAATGGACAGATTAAAATTGTTTAATAAGTCGACCTTAACTTTGGCTACATAGGTCCGAATTCCTCCAACATTTTAGAGTATTCGTAAAACATTATGATCTACAACTTTGAAAGTGGATATATCTCGAGATTCTATATTCTGAATAGCCAAAGTGGCGATGCAAGTGGAGGGACAAATTGTCAATGAAAATAGTCCACTTCCTTGTGCTATAAATGCATCCCTCTCCTCTCCTTCAAAGGGGTTGGAATTTCCGAAGAGATGAGCACATATTGGCACGTCAAAATCCCTTCCAAAGGCATAATAGGACCTTAAATACTCACATTTTTACTTGAGATACCCTTCCTCCTCTCTTTGTTTCCTTTCACTTTTGTGTTGTTCTTCATCCGTAATCTTGTAAGATTGTGTTTTGTAATTCTATTTTAATGTAAGTTTTTTCTTCAATATCTCTTATTCTCATACAACTTCTCTAGATTAATATTAATGTTCTTAAAATAGTTTAAATACATTTTAATCCACAACCCTTATTTTTTTACTCATTCAATCGAAAGTCTGTTTTTTTAATTCTCATCATCGTTCGTGTGTGTGTGTTCGACACAACACTCTTTTATTATCTCTTTATTTTTATTCTATTCTTAATTTATCATAATAATAATAAATCCAGATTATTAAACACCCTAATTTCTGATTAAATCTCTCATTGGGGTGAGTCAAAATTTAGGGATGTTAAGTGATTGAGAGTATTTTCTCGATGATTATTCATTAATTTAACATTGTGTATGTTGGACTTAACATATGATCGATTAAAGACATATTTTTTTGACATGTGGTTTCCATGGATTATTGGAACCATAAATACACTACCATAAACAAGTAATGGTAATGATTAGAACCCTAAGTTAATTTAAGCCTTGTATTAAAGCCTTAACACTTAGGAATTCCAATCAACGTTATCTTGTGAATTGGGTGTTAATTTAAATGTAATATAAAGAAAAGATCAAGGATATCACAAGATTAACTCCCTAATGATGAAATCAACCAAATATTTAACAATTTGGTAAATCAATTATAATAAATCAATCATTTCAATTATTCTCTGCAATCAAACCCCCCTAATCCAAATACAATCAACTAAAAACAAACGACTATTCCAAAGTTTCATCGCCGATGATTTAACCCGAGTGCTGCAATAAAACACTAGAAAAGCACCAGAACCTTTAACGATTGATTGGAGATAATCCGCCATGCATTTCAAGGACCCAATAGCTACTTCACTTTTATTCATTTTTACATGCTTTCAGTTGTACTTGTACTTTCCTATTGGAATTGTATTTTCGACCCCTTTTACTTTCCAACACTTCTTCTGTATACAGTTTTACTTAGTTTTTTACTTCCAATTGTGTTATTTGATGTGTTTGTGTAATGTTATAAATAAAATTCCTTCCTAGTTTATAATTTTACACCTTTGGTGATAGTTTCCAACCCCTGGCCTATGGAAGGTGGGCTTTTGGTAGTCACGATATGGGCCCCAAGGGACTGTTCATGACAAATTGGTATCAAAGGAGATGATTCTACCGTAAAACTTAAGACTCTGATCTTTCTTTTCTATGAAGAAATAGTGTTAAGTGTACTGAGTGTGGTCCTCAGTTCCGAGAGTCGAGTGTTGGTGCGGCGGCCGACATATCCATACACAAGGACCCTTACATCTGATCTCCAACTCAATGCACGAAAACACTGATTGTGTGTGTGTTTTCAAAAGATTTCATCAAGTAATCTCATCCAGGTCATCCCATGTATAACTTTTGTTCATGTCACATATGTTTAGGATTCGTCCATGTAGATATCCAGTTAGTGTTCTGAGAGAGTACACGATGACGAACACTGAGCGACAAGGCTCCGGTGTAGGGCCTTCTTGCTATGTTTCCACCTTCAGGTGGTGTACCCACAGCACCACCACCCATTGAGTAGAAAATGACAATAGATGAATTGGTGGGTGGTGCACACCGACTGAGCGCATTGCATGAGTTCCAACAGAAGACTCCTCCGAGGTTACGAGTCTAGACAGATTCCTAGGCAGCAGGGTACTGGCTGGAGGCGATTGCTAGAGTTTACCTCCTAGTTGAGACCATTATAGAAGATTGTAATCTTATATACTATTATTTTTTAATGAGTGACCATGAGGATTGTCTACATAGTGATGAGGCCTCGGTACGTGGACCATTACCCGAGATAGTACCTCTGTGTAGTGTGTCACCTATATAACTTATTCTTGGTCAACAATTGCAACCTGCGGTAATGGTAGAGGACACTTGTAACCTTAGTGCCTTAAACGTATTTCAGAATCAAATACCCCTCAGGTTACGAGGTGAGCCCAAATCACAGGTGGTTGAGGACTGGATTGATGAGGTGGCTTAGAGTTCCCTAGAACTTCTATAGCTTTGGCATTACGACGTGTCAGTAGCTGAGTATTCATCGAGGCATACCGATCTTTCCCGACACTCGATGAATACGGTACAATCAGTGCATCAAGGCTCAAACTTCCACGAGAGGTGTGCATAAAGGACATCTGAGCTATAAAAATTCCTTTATGCATTAATACTTAGGTAAGGATGCTTGAGATAACCTTTGTGGTTGACTGTTCTTTGGCTGAGTGGATACAGCCAGTGAATGTTAGCAGTGGGAAATCAGGAAACCGACACCAGTCTCAAAGGCATGAGTGTGTAAAAATATTTCAGGAAGAGGAAGTGTTAATTAAAGATGAATCTTCAGTGCTGCAGACATAGAACGAGATCTAGGATATCAAAATGATGTGGTGTAAATTTCGACATGTTACAACCACCCCTTTTGTGGAACCTGCCAGACTCAGCGAGCTTGAGGACAGGGGAAGAGAGTAGCTGCATGTGGTCAAGAAATGCAACCCAAATGCTTAGGGAATGATTCGAGGTACAGAATTTTTATACTACTAGCTGTTGTAACAATAGACAAAGTTACCAATCATTCATTCCTTCCACAAATCTTGTCTAATACCAAGAGTTTCCGGTTAAACCATTGAAATGACCATCAAGCCTGGAGATACCATTGGGTGGAAACTAGATAATCAAACATACGTTGACAATGTGATCTGAAACATGAGGCGAGAGTTTCTATTGGAACCTCTTGGTGGAAGCGTCGATGCCTTATGACGTTAGTTTGGCTTTTGGCTTGACATCCACAGTTCACACTGAGATTGAACGTTTTTGGAAATAAGGTTGTGCTTTATCTACAACTTTAGGTAGGGGTTTTCCTTAGTCAGACAAAAGGAAACCCTTGCAGCACAGGTTGAACATATAAATAGGTGGGTACAACCGATCACTCTTGAGTTGGCCAACCTTTCCCTCATTCCAGCAAGAGTTTTTAGTTTTCAGTTAAAACAGGTGTGACCGAACATAAGGACATCTTTTCAAAAGATGTTTCCAAGATTACACTCCAAAGGGGGAGGGACGTCTGCTTTGGTAGGATACTACTGAAGGTTAGTTCCAGACATCTCCAAAGTTGCAGCACCACTATCAGCCATGACAAAGTAAGGTCAACCCTTCGTGTGGTTGGAGAGATGCTAGCACAACTTTCAAGAGCAGAGGCAGAGGCTGACTAGTTCCCCCGTCTTGAGGCTTCAAAAGGAAGGTGTAGGGTACGTAGTTTACTACGATGCATTAGGGACCAGACTCAGGTGTTTCCTGGTGCAGGAGCGAGCAGTGATCGAGTATGGTTCTCAGAATCTAAGACATCATGAGCAGAACTACACTACTCGTGACCTGGAGTTAGTAGTAGTGGTATTCGACTTGAAGATGTGGTGACACTATCTGATGGGATAGCGTTTTACCATGTATTTTGATCACAAGAGTCTCATTTATATCTTCTATCAAAATGATATGAACTTGAGACATTGACATTGGCTTGAGTTCCTTCAAGAATATGATTTTGAGATAGTATATACTCCTAGAAAGTTGAACATTGTATCATATGCACTCGACAGGAGATCATGTATTCAAATGTTAGGTGAGGCGACAGAGCAACTAGCTGATTTACAAATATCCTTTGTGGACAGATATGGAGCATCCTTTCAGTAGTCTCTTATAGTCACTCCCCCACTTCTTCAGCGAGCCAGGGAGGTGCAACGAGGAGACAATGACAGCAAGACGTGGAATGCTCATATATCCACAGGGAAGGCACCTTATGGATTTTCTGAATGTGGGGATCATGTCATCCTCTTCAGAGGACGTACCTTGGTACCATTATCACTTCATTAAAAAGTGTTGAGGGAGTTCCAAAAATCCCCTCTAGCGGTACATCCAATATTGGAGAAGATGTACCAGGACCTTTAGTGACAACACTGGTGGCCGGGTATGAAGAAGGCGGTAGCAGAGTTTGTCTCTAGATGCCTCACTTGCAAGCAAGTGAAGGCAAAGTACTAGGTACTAGTAGGCTTGGTACAAATATTAGGGGTCCCGGAGTGGAAGTGGTATGGAATATCCGTGGACTTCATGATGTGTCTTCCACATAAATCCAGGGGTCACGACTCAATTTGGGTGATCATCGACCGACTCACCAAGTCAGCCCACTTCCTACCGAACAACAAGCGGGGTTTATTAGAGAGCTCGAGATTCCTCTATGTGTAGGAGATTGTGTTTATACATGGTGTAACCTCTTCCATTTTCTCCAACCATGATGCACGATTTACTTCATGTCTATGGAAGGGGTTGCCGGAGGATTTTGGGACACAGCTTCACTTGAGCACTGCCTTCCATCCTCCGACATATAGTCAGACTGAGTGGACAGTTCAGAGCCTCGAGGACATGATACGTGCATGTGTCCTCGACTTCAGTTTTAGCCTAGAGGATCAAATTCTTTTGGTGGAGTTTGTGTATAACAACAGATATCACTCCACCATCGGGATGACACCTTTTGAGGCCTTAAATGGTCGACCTTGCAGATCACCACTATGCTGGACAGTCCAAGGGGTGTCCGCACTAGTGGAACTAGAGATGGTACATACTACCACAGAGAAGGTGCAGATCATCCAGGAGCGGATGAAGACTGCACAGAGGAGACAAAAGTCATATGCTTATAGGAGATGGAGACCTATGGAGTTCGAGGATGGATACCATGTCTTTCTACGAGTCTCACCTCGATGAGGACTATAGAGATTTGGCTGAGGCGGAAAGTTATCTTTGAGATTCATCAGACCTTTCCAGGTCCTCAACACAGTAGGCGAGGTTGCCTACCACCTGGCTCTTCCACCTCAGTTGCACCGGGTGCACGACGTCTCCAAGTATCTTAGCCGAGGAGATACATGCATGACCCTTCCAACATCATCGACCATGGAGAGATAGACATCTATGACCGAGTGACATTCACGGTGGTTCCAGTGGAGATTGAGGATTGATAGTAGCAGGTCCTTCGTGGATGGTCGATACCTCTGGTGCGTGTTCGTTGGATGCACAGAAACCTCCAGGAGGGCACATGGGAGCGGGAGGCTCAGAAGCGTGCTAAGTACCCCCAATTTTTTCCTTAGTTATGAGTTGTGGGTTACAAGGATGTAGATCCCTGAGGTGGGGAAAATGTAAAGACCCGGAATTTCCATGTAATTTTTTTTATTTAAATGGGAATTTTACCGGTCTGCAAAATATGACAATGTTCGATTCTGAGGCCCGGAGTGCCCGCAATGATCCATCAAAGTTTTTGATATGTTTATGTTTACGTGCCTAAGATTTTTTTCGGAAAAAAGTGGAATAACTCTTAAATAGTAACTCAGAACAGAAATCTAAGGGCACCGTTGTGCTCAGGATGTCGGGTTTACCATACCCGTGACTTATTATTAGTCGGTGAGAGCCTCATGTGAGAAAACTCCAAAATGGAATAATTGTAAATAAAATAATTAAATAAATTATTTTATTTTTCAGATGCTTATAACTCAAAAAACGGTAACATAGATTAAATATCTGATACCCCCACTGAACTCGTGAGTCTATGCTTTCTTTTGGTAGATACTAACTTTGGCCGGTGCGGGCCACCATAGAAAGAGAGTTTTTTGCAGCAATTTAAATTACTAAGTGATGATTATTTTAATAAAAAATTCATAACTTCTAAACGGTAACTCGGATTGAAAATCCGAGAGTACCATTGGGTTACTTGGGGCGTGTTTATCCTCGGCATATCCTAACCTTGACTAGCATAAGTCGAGGGTGACTGATAATAATTTTCCGAACTTTTTTCAGGTACATTTAGTAAACGCGCGAGTGGCATTTTGTAACTATTGAAGAGGTGCTCGGAATTGAAATCTGAGGGCACTGTTGAACTCGCAGCACCGGTATTCACTTATGATGACATTCAACTCGACAGAAGTTGGTCGAGAATAAAATTTAGTTTTTGACTTTTTATAAAAATTATAATAAAATAAAGTGTATAATACTTTTTTTATTTTAAGCTGCCATGTCAGTGGTTGTTGGTAAAAACATCCCCTTGGGAGTTGGAGGTGGGACCGCCACACCCTAACCTCCCATGAGAGGTTATGGTGGTGGGGCCCACCCGAACATAACCTCCTGTGAGAGGTTAGGACATGGGTACCACTTGAGATCAAAACCTCTCAACTCCCTCAATTAATTTAATTTGTCAACGTAAAATTAAATGCTTTAAATTTAATTTTATTGGTCAAGAAAAATTAAATGCTATCAATTAATTTTATGTGTCAACGTAAAATTGAATCCTATAATTTATTTTTTATGTAGGCTAGGTGGGGAACCCTCTTGGAATCCTCCCAATAATAAAGCCAATACACCTTTTAAATTGCGACAATTATATTTAATTCGCTTGACCCCCCTTTTTAAATTAAGTGGTGCGTCGCTGGAATTTTGGAAGGATCCAAATAAAAGAACTGTCATAAATTCTTGGATGGTTACATACCTCTCCCCCTCTCTTATATATAGGGAGCTTTGGAGGAAGATTTAGGACGACTTCGCCAAGCAATGAAATGCTGGCCAAGTGACGCGACACCTAGCACTTGGAGGATTACGACTTCTCTAATGAAGAACGAAGAATAAAAACCTTCTTCGACTTATTCCTCAGACACCTATCAACATGGAGCGCCATCAAAAAGCTGACGCAACTCGAGTTTGGAAGTTCTTGGTTGACGTGACGAATGATGATCCTCTACCTCTTCTTCGATGACTCCGTCAACGAATGATGTCTGCCTTTTTGTGCCAACATCAACCAACTAAGAGCAAGGAAGGGGTTTATTTTAACTAAGTAAGATCTTTACCTATATTATTACTTTCCCTCAAAAATGAAGAATGAGGAATTGTTGTGCTTCATACATAGAAACCAATTGATATCACCTCTAAATGCGGAGGGTGCGGGCCAAACTAACATGGCCCAAATCCCCCCACTGATATTTTGTGATGTCTCTATGGCAAGGCAGTGAGGCGACGATGACGAAGGTGGAAACAATGAATGCAATGCTACCCGCAAACTCCGTGAATCACGTCACTCCCCCGCGGTGCACCGACGCTTCAGGTCGAACTCCTTCGGCCCGAGTGGTGCCCTGGAGGCACACTCGTGTCCTCCAGGCGCCCTGCTCGGTGCGTGGCCTCCTGCCAACTACCTCTTGGCGCACTGCCCGACACGCGGCCCGCCTACCTGCCGGCTCTGGGCCATTGCTGCACCCTGCTCGGCGCCCCTGCGGCGTGCCCGACGCCCAGCCGGCACCCCCGAGGCATGCCCAGCCCCTGTTGCGCCCTTCCCGGCACCTCCGCAGTCGGCCAGGGCCCCCACGGCCTGCCCGGCCCATGCAGCGCCCTGAAGGCTCCCCCACAGGCTCCCCGACGCCTGCTGCACCCTACCTACCACACCCGCGGGAAGCCCGCACTCTACGAGGCCTACCCTGATGGTCTCCTGACTAGTCTGACCTCCCAGACTGGGTCACCTGAGCCACATTCCTCGTGGAACTAGCCGAATAGGTCCCAACCATCTGGTCAAGCCGCCTACGTGGCGACATTCGGACCAAACCGCCCTTTTAGTCCATGGGGCTAGGCCCAGTGGACGGGGCCAAAACATATCGGGCAGACCTTCCCAATAGGCTGAGGCAGACCCAGGAAGTCTTACCGGGTCGACCCAGACCAGGTCGGACTGGACTCGGGCCCAATACCAACCCCTGCACTTTCTTTTGTCCATATCTTTGGCACTTGACGTCCATTAGACATACCGTCAGTGATGCCTGTATTCTAGGAGATAATTCGTCAATTTGATAATAAACCACTAGTGTTCGGGGTATAGTTGAGATATGGTTAGGTTGGGTCGTACACAAATCAAACCAGGAACCCAGGAATAAAAGGCTAATAATTAATAGACCGGGCGTCCGATTGACGTGCTATTTGTTGCGTTGAGACACCCATGACGTGGTGGACCATTGAGATACTTCTACGTGGGACATCATTATAGTTGGGGTATCGACCAGTAGCTTGTGGAGCAGATCTTTCAGAGACGAGCTGGCATTTGTGTGGGAACCAAGTAGCTGGCTGATACTTGATGACTGCTAACTGATTCGACATTTAGTGATTCTACTAGCCGAGTGGCGAGTTCCTCTGTGTGAGCACGGATGACCCATGGTGGGTAGCGCCTCAATGTGAGCGCAATAGACCCACGGTACTTGACACCTTGAGTACCTCAGCATGATACTAGGGGAGTTCCTTTTTGTGAGAACAATAGACCCACGGTGGAGAGAGCCTCTGTGTGAGTGCAGTAGATCCATGGGAGTCAACATGAGTAGTACCTTAGAAGTCCAAGATAGTGGGAAGCTCCTCTATGTGATGATGTAGGCCCACTGTACTTGATAGTGGAGGAGTTATCCAGCAGTCGGTGGTTCAGAATAATAGAAATCTTGGTTTGAGCTGAGTCAATAACTTTATTGTTTTCCTCTTGATTGAGATGAGTTAGTAGATAACATAGGTATATGTAAGGGCATATACCTATGTAATGGTTATCCGTTGATTTCATACTTTGTGGTTTATTTTTTTTTGATTTTGTGAGACCTTGAGGGTCTCGGGGTCCCTACTATGTATCGTTATACTCACCCCTACACGGGTTATTCCCTCACCTCGTTGTGTTGGTTGCAGACGAGAGACAAAGCTGACTGAGTCTGAGAGTAGTAGGATTGGACGTTACCCGAAGGTAGACCACTCGATGTGACGATACTCAGAGGAGATGGATGGACAAAAGTGTTGACAAGTACATTTGTACCAACCCTACTGGTAAGAACCCTGGAGGATGACCCAGTCACTGCTTCACTTTTCTTCAGTTGTATATGCTTTCATTTGTAATTCTACTTTCCTGTTGGGGTTGTAATTCCGGCCCATTTTACATTCCAGCACATCTTTTCTATACTGTTTGACATAGTGTTTTTATTCCAGTTGTGTTCTCTGATGTGTTTTTTACAGTTATAATGGAAATTCCTTCCCAGTTTAGGGATTTACGCCTTCAGTTCTAGTCGCCAAGCCCTTGCCTATAGAAGGTGGGCTTGGGGTAGTCACGATACGAGCCCTAGGGGATGAGTCGTGACATTTTTTGTAAATAATAAAAAAGAAATTTGATAGTATAATAATTATAACTAATTTATTAAATAATGATAATTTGAAACTCAGAGGGTATACCATGAAAATTATAGTTGAATCAAAAGGTGTAGTAGAAGAAACAATAGCATGACATATACCATCAAAAGGAACGGGGGGGGGGGGACTTAATTGAACCATAAGATATTTATATAAGTTATTAATGGTGGGATATGTATTGGAACATTTTGGTCATGTTATTTTTTGTAGAGAGAATGGAGAGAATGGGAGGTAGGGGGTGATGTTTTTAATTGATAAATATGGGTATTTCATAAAAATCCTGATCTACATAAGGGGTTTTAGAGGAATAAAATGGATGTTCAGTGGGTTATATGAATTATGTTAAGAAAAAATATAAGTAGAATGTTGGTATTATGAAAATAATAGAAAATAATTTTCTAGATAGTGTTATTTATATATATGTATCATTAATTTGAGATACGTATTTACCAACTTTTTATCATATTAATATTTATTAAAATGGACCCATGTAATTATATAATAAAAAAATAGATATGATGAAACATATTTTAAAATTTAATAATAATGAATCATAATTTAGGATCATTATAAAAAAATTAATTTTTAGTTATAATAAATTTATCTTTAGAATATATTTTTGTTAATTTAGTTTACTGGTTTTCATTACTTTATATTTTGTGTGATACTTGGTCAAGGGGGAATCTATGTTGTAATACAGAAGACAACAATTTGGGTGGATCAACATGGACAGTGGGATGAGAATTAAATACCAATATGGACCCAATATTGAATAATATTTGAATCTTTTATCCTCAGAGGTGTATGATTGACATCTCAACATTTATATCATGGAAGAGGAAACTTGAAACAGTCTCCTTGGGTGTGATATTCTATGACGACCCAACCTTAAACATTCCATAATCTTGAGTTATGTCAAAAATATGAATTTTAATCACAATGATTATATTTTCATGTATAGTGTTATATATAATTAGGCCATAACTATTGCATTACATCTCAAATATTATAATGTAAACAATTTTACTTTTTAAATAAAATTTCACTACAATTAAACTCTCTAAAAAATCAAGAATTATTATCTGGAAAAAAATATTTTTGAACACTTCAATTCTCTTAAAATTCCTTATACCCAATTAACAACAATTTAAAAAAGAGATGAGAATAAAATCTTATTAATGGATTTAAAAATGAAGAAAAACATTGGTCTAGTTAAAAAAAGATAACCCATTCGATTTTCCTTGAGTGGATAAAATTAAACATTTTCACATTAATAACACTTCTTCATTTTTCTCAATGAAAGACACAAAAAACAATAAAATGAAATCAAAAATCCTTTAGGTGATGTAAAATATCATATACATAAAACCCTTCCAGACATCTTTTTATTTGAATAACCATATGGTTGACTTCCAAATTAGAGATGTATAATGGGGATAACCCTTCGTATAAGTAATATTGGGATCACCCGTGAGATATAACAGGGCTCAACCATTTTTATAAGTTATGATGGGTACAAAAGTTAGCTATAATGGGCCTAAAACCTATGAATAAGCTATATTAGCCTCACTCGTATCATATAATCTCTTGTACAATTTCATGAATGAAACATGTTCAACAAAAAAACACTTTTTTGAAAGCTTCTTGTAATACCTTATGAAAAATATTTATATACCAAAAATACATTTTAATTTAAGAACCCATTTTAAATGACATGTTTCCCAAATAATGTAATAAGGGATTTACTTTTTTTCAGAAGGAAAATCAGCATTTAGAGGAAGAAAAATATAAAATAATAGTTCTAACTGGGGATGTGTCGTTGTCGATGTATACGTTAAAAACCATTCCTTTTTAAATTTTTTTAAATAATGTAAAACACTTATTATAAAACAATTAATTTTGATAAAATTGAATGATATTACATATTGAAATAATATTTTTTTGAATATTCTTATTATACCTATATAAATAAATATGTATTTTAATATCAGGATGAAAAAGGTTTGTTAATTGAATCTTTAAATTTACAAGGTGTCCCATACCACATTGGAATTTTAAATATTAATCCTCATGAATTAATAAATAACATTAGTATGGATAAAATATGGTTATGAAATGTCATCGTTTTTGTATATAGAACATATAAAAGAATAAATGATCAAAAAATCCTAAAACAACTAAATAAAAGGAGATTGAGATAATGTCTCTTACTCTGAGTCTGACTTGCTTCGTTCATTCTTTAATTTCGTGAATAATAATCATAGGGTAATATATAAATTGTTTATAACCTTTTAAAAGTTCTTTATTCATTTTATATCACTTATTCTTATGTTATATAAATTAGTAAATTATTTGAGTGCATATCATCCTTTTTTTAAATGTTTGTATTTTGAGTAAAAAATAAACTTGGTTTGATGCAAATTATCCATGTGGTCATAAGTCCATTATCACGAGAATATTATTAAGGATTTAAATATCATTTATATCTAAAATATATTTGTATATAATATTCCATCACATTTTATGATAATAAATGAATTGCACCGTTGATGGAAATAGTAGGTCATACATACGCAAGAACGCTAATTTTATTTCACTTTCATTTTAAATGAATATTAATTGAATAAAAAATGTAATATACATATGTATATTATAATTTAATTATAAAATATATGTTATTAATTTTAAATTTTTTCATTAACACTATCCTTTATACGTTCTATGTATGGAAATAATGAGTCATATAACTTTGAGGGGGCGATAGTCTAGAGTTTCTCATATGAAATTATCATATTTTACACATTATGGAATGAATAATGGTATGGTGTAAATAAAAAAATATAAGAACAGATAAAATATAAAATATATCAAATATATATAGTTATATCATAATGGCCACCCTCTGTGGTGGTAGGAGAAAAATGAACAATCATCGTTTCATGAGATAGTAGTTTGTCGTACCGAGAAACAATAAGTTCAATACCCATTAGATGGAGGTGTGTGTAAGTGTTTGTTAAAATAATAGAATAACAAAAAACTAGTATATTTTTTATAGTTTTTTTTGTTATAAAATAATGGAAAAAAGATTCCAGGTGGTGGAGAAATAAAATAAATGAAATAAACATGTGAGAAGACCTTACCTCTAAATTGGTTAACTGCGTTTGATTTGTTCCAAAAGGATTTATTAAATTTAATTATGAATAATGTATGGAATATAAGAGTAAGGGTGGTATTTTTAGATCTTATTTGATCATAAATTTTACTATCCCCCAGGCTTGAGATGTGCTAGTAAGTTCGAAGTGGTGGTGACCTTTTATAAGAGGGGGGAGTGTCAGTTTAGAAATGTTTTAAAATATTATTTTATTATAAATATTTTTTACAATTATAATAGTGGAAAAGATATTAATTTCTAGAATAAGATGATGATGGATCAAAATATTCCCAACCAAAAATTTTTAGAAAAATTTAGGTCATAAACATAACCTTATATTATAGAGTAAATACTTAGTTAAAAACTATAACTCTTACCATGTTTATTGTAATTTGATAATATATGGTCACTATAATGAATATAAAATTCCAAGAGAAACCTATGTGGATAACTAATTATATATGTAACATTATATAATATATCTATCCAAATATTATATTTTTTTGTCTATTATAACGTTTAATAAAATTTTCTTTGTTTCAATAAATCGTTTACGTCAATTTTGAAACTATTTAGTAATTGACTTTTGATAAATTAATAACTACTTCCTTCCATCGAACCAAAGGCATTAAACCATCCTTCACATGCAAATTTAATCCAAAAAATTAGTTTGTGAAATTAAATTGTTCATATTACATTTATTTTAATATTTATGATATAATTTCATTAAGTCATTCATTAATAAGGTAATTAGTAAATCATAATTGTGTCATAAATAAATTTAAATATATAATGTCTAGATTTAATAAATAAAATAAAATGATGTATAATGTTTTTTATTTTTAATGAATATATATTGTAAAAGAGATCATTTATATAAACCAAATGAAAATTCTTTTAGTTAGGGTATATATGTTTTTGTTATATTTACATTTTCATTAAAATATATATTTTAAAAAATCATTATCACACCTAAGTGGCTCCATGGGGTCCTAAAATCGACCCAAGAATGCTAAAGGTCAGACATATCTCATCAAATAAGATTAGGACATGAGTTAGGGTAGTATTATTTTATTATAATAATATTTTTACCCATATTTACCTAATTTAAGCTTTAACAATTATAATTAAAAATTATTACTGAAGTTACCATTCATAATATCCAAAAATTCAAGGTAAATATTTACAAAATTTCAAACTTATGATTAAAATTATGGACTCAAATTTTCCAAATTTTAAAAAATATATTTTTATGAATATAATTGAACATTAATTACCATTTTCAAAAATAGTGAGCTGGGTTTTAACAAATAAAACTACTAAAATATTTAAATGTGTTTATCTAAAATTTAAATGTCAAATTACAACAAATGACCAAAATTGTAATAAATGAGAAAAAAATAGTCCAATTAAACATTAAAACCAATTAAATGTATAATCTGACTATATAATTAAATTATCTGAAGTGGGAGTTTTAAATTTAAATGAAATATTTTTCATTATCCATTACTGTATAGATTGTATCAGAAAAATACAAAAATTTAAACAAATGTATATTTTTATCTTCTGCTTCTAAAGAATAAGTTTATTTTTTTAAATAGAATATATAAAAGAAGCACAAATTACATTTAAAAGGATTCTTCATTAAATGGTGGTAACAAAACCTTTTAAAAATATTACTATATTTTATGATTAAAAATAAATTCATTCTCATTTTAATCCTCTAAATGCAATTGGATTAATGTAGAAATATTCAAAAAACAAGAGTAATAATATAATAGTTAGATATATTAATTCTCTCCAATACAATGGTTAAGAAATAACAACCATTTAATATAATAATATTATTAATGTATTATTTTTTGGTATAACTCAACGTATTGTTTAATGTATGAAATCAAAAAAACCCATTGTTTCTTGTTGATTACACTATCAAACAAAGTCTCCCCCGTGTCGTAAACAAATAGTGTATAAATAAGTATTATTATATATGAAAATTTAATGTTCTATAAATACTTGGGATTTTATATCATTCACCCCATTTAGAACATTCGTCCTCGTAGTTTTAAAATTGGGCTTGTTAACTTTTTTGAAAAATACCGCATTGATAAAAAGGGTTACGAATAGGACACTATAGAAGATAGAATGGGATGTACAATGGTCAGCCCAGATATCAAAAAATTGGGTTCTATGTAGGAAATCAGGGATATAGAAGAAAAATCTAACAATCATGTTCTAATGTAGTGTGATTGAATAATGATCAGAAGAAAGATAACAACCTCAAAACCATAGATATATGATGGGTTAAATGGTCATTTATTTCTTATTTGGAAAATGAAACGGAATTTTTTTTAATATACATTACACAATGTCAACTAATTTATTTATGATCTTGAGTCTGAACATAATTATACAAACTTACATGTCACGTAGAACTTCATCCTTTAATAGATATCTACCACAAAGTCACATTTTCTCAAAATAGTGATTATTAATAATGAAATGGTGACACATGAAGTGCTAAAATAAACATGTAGGGAATCAAATAATCCACAAATAATGATATATATTTGTCCCCTATCTTTAGAAATTAATCCATACCAAAATGGTTAGTACATGATCATATAATACCCAAAAATATTATTCATTTATTAAAATAAATACTACTCTTAATCTCCAAAATTAAAAAAAACAATACCCAATGAACAAAAAATACCATTCAATAAACAATTATCCTTAAAATTCTTCAAAATAATGAAAACCATGATTGAATCCCAAATTTCAGAACAATTTGATCACATAGTCATCCATGATAAATCATAACAATTATCTCTAAATTACACAGACAACTCTTAATGTCTTATACAGTAAGGTAATTAACCTAATCACATTTTCATCATGATAGGATAATCATTATCACAAATAACTGAAATCTCCATATTTCAATAATAAAAATATAAATTCTACCAAAATAAATTTTATTCATTACTCTTAACATGAAATCGAAGAGTATTGTATTTTCCATAACAATATATTATTCCTAAAATAACAAATGTCTTCCAAAATAAAATTTATCACATAATTTCCAAATCATTGTCCTATACTAAGGATATGCATTTAATAAAGCAAAACATCCCAAAATCATCATATTATTAATCCAAAAAATCATTTAACTATAAATAATAATACCTAATAACTAGGGACTTCATTTAGTCCAGTGTTACATGATAAATTCTAGTCAAACATCGGTTATGGGTTTGATTACAACTCATTTTTCTGACATGATGGGTTGTCACACGGTTTTTGTGATGTAATTTTTTAAAAACAATATATTTTATAACTTTCTCAAAAATGAGATAAAATCCCTAAAAATAACCTTAACATATTTTAGCATCAAAGGTTATCTCATACCTCTCATTGTGTATACAAAAAATTAATAATCCATAATTTCATCAAAAGTGAATCTCTTCAAATATACCATTTGTCAACTCAATGTTCCAGATCATAAATCCTAAAAAATGTTTTCTAAGACATTGAAATTAGGATATAAGATTAAATTATAATCACTTTATTATATCCCTAAACATTCTGAAAACATCATAATCACCAATGTTGTCTAAACCATCCTGTGGTACCAATTAAAATGTCACATCCCTAAACATTACAAAATATATTGTTAAGTCAATAATTTGACTTTAATTCACATCAAAAATAATTTCAGGTTTATAGTTTTAGATAATTGGTCCATATGTATTAAATTCCATCCCCAATATTAGAAATTATATAATACAACTCTATCTAGGTTTTTCACAACAATAAAACCTTAAATAAACAAGAGTTATTTTCTTGATAAATTTTTTTTTTTAATCTTATGTTTTATATACATTATTTATACCTTGTGAAAAACATTTCAAAAACATTGGATGAGAATAAATATATCAGTAAAAGAAATAAAAATAATGAAATCCAATTAGTCTATTTGAAACCACATAACACATTCAATGTTCTTTGATGGGATGAAATATAAAATCTTCACATGAATAACATTCATACTTTTTTTTCAATGATGAACACTAATACAATTAATAATAAATTAAAACTCTTTTAGTTTACTTATAACATCATATACATAAATCTCTTCCAATCATCTTTCAATTTGAATAACTAAATGGTTGACTTCAAAATTAGAGATCTATAATGGGGATCTGCCTACGTATAAGCTAGATCGGGCATACTTGTGAGCTATAATGGGGATCAAAACATCAAACAACATATATCACGCTCACCCATGAGCTATAATTTGGAGGAAACCTTTTTATATTCTATATCATGATCACATGATTCATATAATTCTCAGGTACCATTTTCAGAATAAAACATGTTCATCACAATAATCCGTTTTTAAAGCATCTTATAATCCCATATCAAAAATATTTTGGTATAGAGATTACATTTTCATTAATGAATCAATTTTAAATAAGATAAAACCCCAATAATAGAATATTGTATTTATTTTTATTTCAAAATACATTTATTCTTTTAGAGTAATCCAAATATCAAATAATGGAAAAAGCGACGTATATGTCATTATCACTATATATGTTTAAAACATTACTTTTGCCATTTTGTAATGAATGTAAAATGATTATTATAAAAATATTTTTTGAAAACATTGAATGAAATTAAAAATTTACATAAAATTTATTGTATTTTTCTTATATACCAATATAAATAAATATTGAATTAAATATCATGAAGAAAAAGAGATGATAATTAATCATTAAATATCCAAGTTGTCCCATACCACATTGAAATTTTATGTTTTAATATCAATGGTTTAATAAATAACATTATTATAGATAAATATGGTTATTAAATGTCATACCATCTGTATATACACCTTATAAAACAATAAAGGTGAATATTATCATGAAATGTCTCAAAGAATAGAGATTGAGATGAAGTACCTTACCTTGAGTGTGAATTGTATCTTTCATTCTTAAATTTCCTTATTAATAATATTAAGTTAATTTATACATTCTTTATAACCTTTTTATATTACATTATTCATTTTATATCACTTAACACCATGTTATAGAAAATTTTTAATTGTTTGAGTTCATATCAAACGTTTTGTCGATGTGTGGAATTTAAGTCAAAAATGAACTTGTTTTGATGAAAATTATACATGTGGATATAATCCCATTATCTCAGGAATATTATTCCTTAATTAAATATAATATAAATACTATATATATTTTTAGAATAGTCCATAAACATTGGAGGTAATAAATGAAATGCACCGTTAATGGAGACAATCAGCCATATATACCAATGAACACTGCTTTCATTTAATTATCATATTAAAGGTACATTAAAAGAAAAAAAATAAAAAATAAATAGGTATATTAAATCTTAGTATAATATACGTGTTATATATGTTACATAATATCATTAAATCCATACTTTATGTGTTCCATGTATTTCATGAATGAGTCATATCACATTGAGGGGCGGTAAGCCACATATCCTAAAATAAAATTATAATATTTACATGTTATGGAAAACATAAAAGTATACAGTAAATAAAAAAATTTGAAGAATAGATTCAATATAAAATTTGTGACATATATATAAAGTTTAATCATATTGTCCCCCATGGGAGGCTCTAGGAGAAAATTGATCAATCATAGTTTTTTAAGGTAGTAGTTCGTCGTACACATAAACAATATGTCATATATCAATTTGATGGAGGTGTGATTATGTGTAGGTCAAATAATTATCGTAAAAACATCCTAGAATATTTATCATACTAGTGTTTTTATAAAATAATTTAATGAAAATACCATAGGGGTGGTGAAGGAAAATAAATGAAATAATCTTAACAGAAGACATTATCCCTAAAATGGTTTACTCTTTTTTATTTGATCCAAAAAGTTTTATTTAATTTCCTTTTACCCAATTTAAGTCTTATATGATTACGGGAGGTATATTGGGAAATTATTTGAGTAGAATTTGGATGATCCATTGATCTTGAGTGGTTTGAGTCTGTGGGTAGAGGAGGTGTCCATTTATAATTGGGAGGAAATTCACTTTAGGAATGTATTGAAATATTACTTTACTATAAATTGAATATCGAATTATAATACATAAAAGGAGATAATGTTTATGGATATGATGAGGATGTGTTAAAATACATTCCACCAATATGTTTTTGACAAGTTATTTTCACAATCGAAACCTTATTTTTTTTATTTAACCCTTAGTAAAAAACAATAACTCTTACAATGAAATCTCGTTTTTTCATAATAAATGGTTACTATATTATATATAAAATTCCAAGAGACTCACAATTGGATCATTAATGATATTTTCAACATAATATAAAACCATTTTCTGAATCATATTTTGTTAGGAAAATTATATAGTTTAATAATATATTTTTTTTATAAACTCATTTATATCTATTTTGACACAATTTATTAATTGATTTTTGAAAAGACATAAAACATCATAACATCAAACAAAAGGCATTAAATCTTCCTAAAATGTCAATGCCATTCGAAAAATTCATGGATGGCATAAAAATATTCAATACCATTTATTTTAATATTTATAATATCATTTATATGAATGATTCATTTATAAGTTAATCACTCCATCATCATTATGTCACAAATAAATTTATTTAAATAATCATTAAATTTTATAAATAAAATACCATGTTTTGTGAAATATTTTTATCTTTATAATGAATTTATTTAGTCAAATATATCAGTTATATTTAAAAAATTTAGAATTTTGTTTGTTAAGAGATACACATTTAGGTCACATTTCAATTTGATTTAAAATAAATATTATAAAAGTTCATTATCACACCAATGGTGCTCCATAGGGTCCTAAATTATAACGAAGTACTCTCATAGTCTTAAATATCTCATAAAATTGTATTAGGACATATGTAAGGGTATTTTTATATTATTATGATATTATTTTATATCATTTTTTACCAAATTTTCTATTTTACCACGTTAAATAAAAATAGTTACTAAACATACTATTCATAATGTACAAAAATAAATGGTACATATTTACATTGTTTGGACCTTATTATTCCAATTATGGAATCCATTTTTTTAATTCGAGATAATTAATTTGTTGTAATTCAATTAAAATTAATTCTCATTGTCCAAACTAGAAACCATGTTTTTAAGAAATAAAAACTATCAAAAGATTTACATCTATTTATGTACAATTTAAATGAGAAATTAATTTAAATAACCAAAATTGGATCAAATTATAAAAAAAAATATTCTAATTAAACCTAATAAATAAATAAAATCACAATATAAATATATTTATAAGTTATATGAAAATGATGTTCTTCAATAAAATGCATTATTTTTCATTATTCATTAAAATATAGATTTTATAAGAAAAATACCAAAATATCAACTAAGGTAAATTTTTTATTTCCCGATTCTAAATAAAAGTATATTTTAAAAAATAAAACATATGAAAGTGAGAAAACAATATATAAAAATAGATCTCCATCAATAGGTGGAAAATTAAGCTTTTAAAAATATTACAATGTTACATTCTAAAAATATAATTCAATATCAATTTACGTATCAAAAATTTATTAGATAAATGTAAAAAACATTTACAAGTGTAATAAGATTTTTGTTATTTATTTTCATTCCATAAAATATAATGGCTATGTGTTAACTAAAATTTACAATAATAATATTATATTATTATTATTTTTTAGTATAACTCAATGTTGTGTGCAACGAATGATTTCAGAGAAACCTATTGTTGTGTATTGAGTATGCTATCAAAAAAAATTCTCCAGTTTACCATAAAATTAATATCTTATACATAATGACTATTAGATTTGAAAATTTATCATTCTATAAATACCTAGGATGTTATATCTTTCCCCCCTTTAGGAAATTGTGTTCTTGTAATTTTAAAATTGAGCTTGGTAACTTCCTTGAAAAAGATCACATCGAAAAAAAGGTTTAATGAAACATCCAATTTAATAGAAGGAAAGAAATGTAAAAAGGTCACTTGATATAACAAAAAATAATTCTCTAGGAACTTAAATAGTGATATGGGAGAAAAAACTAACCACCATGTTCTTAAGGGGTGTGATAGGAAACATGATAAGAGAAAGTTAACAACTAGAATAAAATAAACACAAGATAGGTTAAAATGTCATTAATTTCTATGAGGGAAACAAAAACCGAATTTTTTTTATAATAATGTCATAATGTTGAGGATTTTATTAATGATATTGAATAAGAACATAATAAAACATACTTACTTTTCAAGTAGAGTTTCATCCTTTAATAAATATCTACAATAAACTCATGTTTTCCCCGATCGATGAGTTTTCAAGATGACCTGGTCACATATAAAGCACAATAATCAACATCAATAGAATTACATAATCCAAAAAGATGAACTATATATTTTCCATGTCTTTATATATTAACCAAAACCAAAATTGTTATTACAATATCATATAATCTCCAAAATAATAATAATTTATATCAATAAATATTACACATACTCTCAAAATTTCAATAAACAATACACAATGTTCAATAATGACTATTCAATCAAAACTCATCCTTATTATTTCTCAAAGTAATCCAATCTAAGATTGAATCCCATTATTTAGAATAATTATATCAAATACTATTCCATTATAAATATTATCATTAATCTCTAAATAACATAGACTACTCATAAAGTCTCATTATTAAAATTAACTAACATTATCAAATATTTTCCATGATAAGTTAATCATTTCCACAAATAACAATAATTTTCACAAGTCACCAAATAAATGTATATTAATCCAAAATATAATTCATCCATTACTCCTAAAATGAAATACCATAGAATTATATTTTCCATATAAATGTATGGTTCCCTAAATAGTGAACGTCTTCCAAAATATATTTATCACTTATTCACCAAATCACTTTCCTATACTAAGGAAATCCATTTGATAAAACAAATGTTCCCAAAATAAACATATTATTGATCTATAATATAATTAAACTGAAAAAAAATATTTCATACTAACTAGTGACTTCACGTATTATAGTTGAAGGCGATAAACAAAAGTCGAACTAAGGTTGTGGGTTCCATTATGATAGCTTTGTTTGACACGATAGTTTGATGAATAGTCTGCGTGTTATCCATTTTCAAATAATATTTTTTTTTATAAAAATAACAACAATGAAATAAAATCATCAAAAATAACTAGAAAATATATTAACCTCAAATGTTATCTCCTACCTCTAATTTTACAACCCAAAAATTAATATACCCTAATTCCCTCGAAGGAGAATATTTTAAAAAATACAATTATTCCACATAATATTCGTGATCATAAAGCCTAAAAATGGGGTTTTAAGAAATTTAAGATAAGATATACATTAACATTATAAAAATATAATAATATACATAACCATTAAGAAAACTGGCTAATATTGAAAGTGGTTTATACCATCATCTAGTACCAACTAAAAGGCCCCAACCTAAAATATTACATAATCTTTAGTTAAGTCAATAATATAAATTTTGATCACATTGAAGATATTTTCACATTTTGAGTATTATAGAGTTGAGACAAAACTATTACATTACTTATCAAATATTATAATTGAGAAAATTCTACAATATCTAATTTTTTTCACAACAATAAAACTTCTTAAAAAATATAACTTTTCATGATAAAAACAATTTTTAATTCTTCCTTTCTCTAATCGTTACTTGTACCCTTTGAAAAACATTCCATTAACATGGGATGGGAATAAAAATTTTAGTAAGAGACAAAAAATAATGTAATACTATTAGTCTAATTAAAACACTTATCCCAGTAAATTTTCTTTGATATGGTGAATCAAAATATTTTCACATGAATAATACTTATCTTTTTACTCAAAGACAAACACTAAAATGAATATAATGAAATTAAATCATCTATAGGTGACTTAAAGAATCATATACATAAAACCCCTACAAACATATTTCAATTGGAATAACCATAAACTTGACATCAATATTGGAGATCTGAAATGGGGATCACCCATCGTATAATATCTATCCGGCTCACCTGTGAGCTATAATGGGGATCAACACTTTGTATAAGTTGTGTTGAGCTCACCCTTTAGATATAATATCACTCAAACCTTTGTATAATATGAATCAGGCGAACCCATGTGCAGTAATGGGGGTAAACCCTTTGTATAAGATATATCAGGCTCACCCATTTCATATAATCCTCATGTACCATTTCATGAATAATACACATTCATCAGAAAACCCCTATAAGGAAATATTCATCTAAAACAATATGAAAAAATCTATATAAAAATTCCATTTTCATTTATGAACGCATTTTTAATGCATATATACCCAAATAATGTAACTAAGGATTTATTTTCATTAAAAAAATAAATTATTTCATTCATAGTAATAAAAATATCTAATAATGGTTACAATGGTGGAGAAGTCATTTTCAACATATACGTTAAAAAAATTACATCCCTCATTTTGTAAAGAATGTAAATTGATTCCTATAAAAAGAATCAATTTGAAAAAAATTTAAATAAATTCATGATTGACATAAAATATCATGTATATTCCATTGATACACATATAAATAAATATGTAATTGCATATTAGGTAGAAAAATATCTAATAATTAAATCTATAAATGTTCACGGTGTCCCATACCAATTTGAACATTTAACTATAATTTTATAATATTTAATAAAGAGAATTATTATAGATAAAATATGGTTATGAAATATCATTGTAGCTATATATACACCATATAAAAGAATAAAGGTGTATATTATCATGAAATTCCTCAATTAAAAGAGATTGAGACGAAATATCTAACCTTGAGTCTGACATGTATCGTCAACTCTATAATATCTTGAATAATAAAATTGGGTTATTTTATAATTTTCATTGAACCATTACATATTTATTATTCATTTTATATAACTTATTTCCTTTTTATAGAAATTAGTTAATATTTTTCATTCATACCTTATGTTTTGTCGATGTTCGGAATTTGTGTCAAATATGAAACTATTTTGATGAAAATTATCCATGTTGGAATATATCCATTGTATACAAGATTATCATTAATGATTTAAATATCATATATATTAGTATATATTTTTCTATAATAGTCCATCACATTTGGATATAAGTAATGAAATGCACCGTTCATAGATACGGTAGGACATTCATACGCATGAATGCTACCTTCATTTCTTTGTCATATTAAATGAATATTAAATGAATAAAAAATAAAATATACATAGGTATATTATTATTTCATTATAATATCAATGTTATATATGTTTCATAATTTCACTAAGGCTAAAATTTATTTTTTGATATTTGTTGGGAATGATTCATATCACATTGAGGGTATGGTAGTCCACAATTTCTTCAATGAAATTATCTTATTTATGACATTATGGAAATCATAAAGGTATGTTGTATGTAAAAATTATATAATAATATATAAAATAAATATTGTATCATATATAAATATAGTGACATCATAATGGTCTCCATGAGAGCTTATAGAAGAAAATTGAATAATCATCGTTTCATGAGGCAGTAGTTATCCACACATAGAAATATTAGGTTTTATGCCCGTTATATGTAGGTGTGTGTAAATGTAGGTAAAAACCATATTAGAAAAAATATACTTGTATATTTAGGATATTGGTTATGTTATATAATAATGGAATAAAATGAGATTAGGGGGTGGATAAAGAAAATAAATGAAAGAAGATTATGAGAAGATGTTACCTCTAAATTGGCCAACTCTTATTGATTTGAGCGAAAAGGCTTTCTTGAATTGCCTTCTACCCAATGTTAGGCATATATGAGTAATGGAAGATTTTTGGGAGATTATTTTATCTAATTTTAGATGATCCAAGGGACATTAGAGTTTTGAGTAAGTGGTTCTATGTGGTGGCCTTTTCTAAGAGGGCAGAGGGGAAATTTATGAATGTTTTTTAAATATTATTTTATTATAAGTCGATTTGTGTATTATAATAGTTACAAGGTCATAAATTTAGAGGCTAAGATGAGTATGGATATAATTTCTCTCATTCAATAAGATTTAGATATGTTTATATCCCAAAGATAACCTTATCTTTTAGCTTCATCCCATAGTTAAATATATTAACTCTTTCCATGTCTTCTTGTATTTTCAAAATATATGGTTATGATTGTTACTATAAAATTTCATGAAAATAAAATGTGGATAATTTATAAAATTGTTAATATTATATAAGGTAGTTTTCCAATTCTTATATTTTGATAATTAATATATCATTTAATTAAAAAATATTTGTTATAAAAACACATTTATGTCAATAGTGATACAATTTAGTAATAGATTTTTGTTAAAGTCATAACGACTTTATTCCTTCGATACAATGAAATTCATTAATCCCTCACATGTTATATTAAACCAGAAAATTCGTTAGTGAATGTAAAATAATAAATTTACATCAGTTTTTAATATTTATAATATTAATTATTAGAATATTTCATTAATATTGTAATCACCACATCATCATTGTCTCATTAGTAAATTTTTTTAAATAATGTCTAAATATTATAAATAAAATACCATGTTGTATTAATTTTTCATAAATTTATAATTAATATTTATTATATAATAGATCATTTATATAAAGTGAACTAAGTTTTTTTAGTTTAGTTATTAATGATTATGTTACATTCCAATTTTCTTTAAAATAAATATTATAAAAGGTCATTATCACAACCATGTGTCCCCACAAGGTCATAAAATCGACCCAAGGATGCTCATGGAAGGAAATATCTCATTAAATATGATTATTAAGTTTTTTTGGGTTTTTTTATATTATTATAATATTTTATTTTATTTTATTTACATGATTTCACCTTTATCCATGGTGAATAAAAATAATTAGAGACGTTACTATTCATAACATTCAAAAATCAAAGGTACAAATTCACATGATTAAAACCATTATTTTACTAATATGTAATACATGTTTCCATATTAAAATCATATATTTTGTAGTAATTAATTTAAAATTAATTCTCATTGTCTTGATCATAAAGCTATTTCTTAAGAAAAATAACTATCAAATGATTGACATGTTTTTATGTTCAATTTAAATGAGAAATTACATACAATGAACAACATTGTATTAAATGATAAAAAAATATAGAAATTGTACTTTAAAATAAATTAAAAGTATAAGATACCTATAAAAAAATTATATGAAAAGGTATTTTTGAATTAAAATGCATTATTTTTCATTATTCATTAAAATGTGGATTTTATTAGGAAATTACCAAAATCTCAACCAAGACAAATTTTTATGTCCTTAATCTAAAAAGGTGTTTACTTAATAAAATGGAACATATAAAAGAATGAATTTTATTAAAAAGGTTCGCCATCAAAAGGCAGTAAAACAACCTTTTTAAAATAGTAGAGTATTATAATATTAAAATTAGATTCATTATCATTTTAAGCCTCTAATTTTTTATAGAAAAAATTATAAAAATTTCAAAAACATTTTAAATATTATTGTTTTTAGTTATGTTCATTCACTCCAATACAATGTCTAGGCATTAACTACGATTTAAAATAACAATAAAATTATTGTATTATTTTTTTGTGTAACACAACATTGTGTGCAACATAAGATTTTTTTGAAACCCATTTGATGTGTGTTGAGTATGTTATCAGAAAAAGCCTCCCTAATAATGTAAAATTAATATATTATTAAAAAATATTATTATATATGAAAATTTATTATTCTATAAATATTTTCTTTGTTACATGTTCACATTCTAAATTAAAAAAATGTAATCAACATAAATAGTGTTTATTGGATTTTTTCATCCACATTATGTAGTATATATCATCCTTCTATAATATTGTTGTCTATGATATGGATTTTTCACGTTTATACCCCCACATCTATTAATAAACTATATGTCATGTTGTATTTGAGGAGTTGGTTTCTAATTCTTTAGTTGGAGGATTCATTTCCCTAACTATAAGAATGATGTGCTTGATTCATGAAATAGACCTATAAAATAATGTATTCAAATTGGATTCCACAAAAACAATATATTGGATAAAGAAAAACCTATATTAAAGGTAAAAAACATCCTCTCTTTCACAGGATCAAGATGTAATCAAAAATCTTTTATCACATAGAATCATGATTGGTGGAGGATGGAGATGACAATGTTTCACCTCCCTAACACAGATATGAAAAATTTCTATTAAATCATTCTTGAGAATGGGAAGATATTGTGTGAATGGTATATGGGCATTTCACGTAGATACAGTGACAATAATACTAAATTTTTTAATGTATTCGTAAAATAAAAACCTTGTGATATCATCATGAACATCCTCATGAATGATGGTACCCTAACTAGTCACCCAATTTAAGTGGGTGGTATAATTTATTATTACTTAAATTCCATTCAATATTAGTCAAACCCATGAATTCATAATGGTTACCCCAATAGATAGATAGACATCCTAAATTCTATACCAGATGTGGCTTCTCCTCTAATAAATTCTTTACTGAGAACATCAATGATGACAGGCAATAGTGCTATGACAGTGGGTCCATCAACTATTAGAACTTGTTATCTCCCAATGGATTAACATGTTTTTTGTGTGTGAAAAAATATGAATTAATAATTAATGATCATAATAAATACATTCATGACATTTTCCATAGTATATATTCTCATCAGGTTGAGTTAACCAAAAGAAAGATTCTAACTCCAACAACAAAATAAACCCTAAACTATATGGAAAATCAGACACTCAAACATGTGTATGATTGAATAAAAATTATTTCCTACATTTCCAATCTGCAGATTTCCGATTTTATTCACAACTGGGTGACATGAAATGAATATGGTTTGATGAAAGAATTACCCATTAACGGATCCATTTGTATAACCTAGGGAATGATTAAACAAATTAACAAGTGGGATTTTTGTTCTAATATCGTTTTTTATATAGACTATGTGTGTGAAACGATTGAGTGGAAAATAATTTTTTGAGTGTGGAATAACTTGGTTATCTCATTGAGAGTGGATGACATTTTATTCCAATATTAAAGATAACAGTGGTTTTCTATATTCAAAATGGTGAGGATATTTCTATCCTTAATGTTATTTTATGTATGATGTATGGGGGACCCCATACTAACTAAAATCAGCTTTAGGGAATAACAATATCTTATTACACCCCTAGTTCCCCACATGAATCTCATATGAATCAATACTGTCCCTTTCAAGGCCCAATTCAATAGTGTTTTCCACATACTATTTTATGATTACATGTAGTTTTTTATAAATAGACACACAAATAATGATTGTGGTACAAGGAAAATTAATTACATAGCTTCATGGAGATGGTTGGTCATACCATAAGATGAATAATAATGGCATTACATTATGGAGTGAAAGGGTAATGAATAATTTGATATATTAATATTTTATAATATTATTATTCTCAAATATATGACATATATTCATTAAATTTACCTTTATTATTTTCAATTTAATTCATAAGTTAAAAATTAATTGCATCTCTTTGGGATGTAGTTTTATCCTATACAGATGAGCATCATTGTAAAACATTAAATGAAATGGACATAAAAAGGTACATTTGATATTAGTATTCCATTAATATTATATTATAATTTTTATAGTTCTTATTTTTTAAATTCATCATTATAACAATCCTTTAGTAGTTGATATGGAAAATTCATTACATTGGTTCAGTAAGAGGGTGTCTTCCATACAGATGATCAATTGTCTAATTTCTCATTTGACAGATAAAGTGATGGATATAGGTAACTAACAAAAAATTATATTACCTAACTACATGTAAAACAACTATGTCGTTATATAACAATGTTTTAAAAATATTTTAATGAGTTGGAGTAATAAATAAACTAAAAATAATTATTTAAGATCATTAAATTTTTTTAGACATCTTATTTATGATTTTTTCAAAATTTATCATAACATATATTATTTATAATATTAATAGAACCATAGTGGTGGTAGTGGAGTAAGGATGTTATTTAAAATGTAAATGGATAATTCAAATGGAATTGGATATTTAAATAGTGGAGGATAGTGTGTCGCCTTTTATAAGTGGGAGATATGACACACATGGATTTTTTTGAAAAAATACATTATAAAAATATTTATATAAGGAAAGAAGTATCAAATTTGGACATTATAAAATATTTTAGGCAATATGTTGAAAATATGGTAAAAAAAATTATAGTTGTATAATTTGGGATGATATTTTTCTCTTATCAAACTAGTATAATCCCTATGTAAATAAATTCTTAACTTAACATGAATAACTAATAAGTACTATGTTTACTGATAATAATTAAAAAAAAATTGTTGATATTAATATTTAATATCATTTTTTTACATCGAACATATGTATTCCAGTTTTCCAAAATAAATTCAATGATGTGGAATATTGTAATTTTAAATTGTCGCCTTATAAGTTGTGAAAGTAGGGTTCGAAAGAGGAAAATTCTATTATGTATAGAAGTTATTAATATCAAAAATAAATATAAGATCAATTAAAATGATCCAAATTAGATAAATTGAAATTTAAATAATCTATTTTTATATTTAATGGAAATTAAAATTATATTCTAGCATGGATATTTTTTAAATAACAAGGAAATTTGAAAAAAAAATAAGTATATCTCCCTACTCATCAAAAACAAAAACCGTTCAGAAAAATCAAAAAATATAACCAAAGGTAATTTATATTGGTGTGTTTCAATAATTATATTCATTTTTCAAATAAATTATTTATAATTAGTAAATCTTAATGTTTAAATTTTCCAAAAAGGAGTAAATTTTCATTATTGAAAATTACCTTTAAAAATTTTATTTTATTATAAATTAATTTTATTTTATTATAAATTAATTTTATTTTATTTTTAGTAAATAGTTAAAGATAATTTTAAAATATCTATTAATAGTATTCATAACAATGAAATTATAACTGCGTTATAAAGGAATATTTTATTACAGTTCATTTAGACTCATGGTTTATTGTTCTAAATTTCATCAAAGAGATTATATTCAATAAAATATATTTCATGGGATTATAGATGTTGTGTTTCATATCAAATATGATAACAAACAAAAGTGTATTATTTTTTCATTTTTGGGCATTACATTCTCCTGAAGAAAAATTATAATTATCCTCATAATTTGATGCTGCACCGAGAAATAAAGGGTTTTAGATTTGGAAATTTATTTTTTTAAAAACTCACATAGAAATGGTTACGAAAACATGCTTTAATTAAAATAGAAATGGAGGAAACAAATTCATATGGAAGAATACAGAAGTCTAATTCTATGTACGAAATCATTGTTTGCATGTGATGTTATTGAGATTGAATAAAATCAATAATAATTATTGGAAGTGAAATAGATCATTCTTCAAATGAATGTGAATGACCAATTAAATATTTAAGACCTCAAAAAAATAAATCTACTATCATTTAAAAAGACCATTTGGTTCATCTAATATGAATTTAATGTGATAAATTATGTATCTGGATACTTTTCAAAAAAATGATTATTTTTTAAAATTATATTAATATATAAAATAAAAATACATTTTTTATTTATATTTTATAATAATAATCTCACTATGTGGTTATTCTTGGATAAATTTCAAATTCACTGCATAATGCACGAATGTAATATCTAATGATATGTTATTTATCTCTAGATCATTAAAATTCATTTTAAAGGATTATTATATCCATTAAATAGGTAAATGTATTTATATCCATCATAAACTCAAATCTAAACAAAATATGGATAGAATAACATATGTAATAAAATATATTGATCATTAAACATCAACATGATACCACCTATTCAATATTAATAATAATCGATCAAATCATTTATGAATGAAAAATGACATAAAAAAATATCACATATTCCAGTGGTAGATATAACACCCATGTCCCCTATATTAGTGGTTTCATGACCTACAAGCTTGCCATATGTTATGGTTTTTCTGGTTATGTGGGTTGTTAATTTAATAAAACTATATTGACATAATAAATATATCATTCTCAAATTTCGATTAACAATAATTTATATGGCATCAATGAATAGATATATCTTATTGGTTACCAATATCATTAATCTCTATTTTATAAAATGTATTTGAATTATTCCTTTAAAATAATGTTAAACCAATGGTTATTATTATTATTATTCTCCTAAATGTATAATTAATCATGTCATATTCTCACTACACAACGTTTCAGAAGGTCTGTTCAAGACACGGAATAGATGATCATTCATACACGGATAAACCCATGATAATATCTATAAGTGGTATGTTAATGAATATATATATATATATTAATATGAAGCATAACCCAGTCACTAGATGATTCATCATAATTATAAATAAATATTTTTTAAAAAACATCACCAATTAAATTATTGAATCCCAATACATAAATAATTTACCTATTTTTTCAAAAAATGTCATCTATTATTTTGGATTTATCATTTAAATGATTAAATTTACAAGGACAATTTCCAAGTTCCAATTATTAATGAAAATGAACTATAAATGGATTCTTAGGATGAAATATATTTCCCTCCATTATAATATGAACTTTTTCTGGGAAATTAATTCCATTATTCCATTGTTTTCAACATATTATAGATTCTCCACATCCATGAAGACTCATTCCAAGGTTATTATCCCCCAAAAAATTACTTGAAGGAAATCAATATTCATACTTACCTGGTCTCCAAAACTCTATTTATTTTTCAACTCAATGTATATATGTTTTGGTGATTCCAATAGTTTGTTATGGTAAAAGATGGTAATCATAAATTCAAAAAAATGAGTATACTCTTTTATGATATCATTTTGTCTTATCATTATCATAATTGATTTCTCAAAGACACCACTTTTTCTTTATAATTTCATGTCACGATGATTCCCTTAGGATCATCTAAAGACCAAAACAAAAAATAATATTGTCATCTATAATAATCAATTAATAAAATGTATATAATCATGAAGAACAATTTATTAGATGTCAAATTCATGAAAAAATCATTTTAATCATTATTAAAATTAGTTTACTCTAATTAATTCATTATAATCCTTTATTTAAATTAATTTTATTAGTTTTTAAATAAAATAAGAATTATCTTAAGCCCCCCCCCCTTATGAGGGTTAAACTATATGTGTTTTACTTCATGTTTTCTTACATGAATTAAAAATCCGGTCAAGATTAAAGCATAATTTTTTAGGTTATTTAACTAAAGGAATATATTTTACAAAACAAATATCTATATGTAGTATATAGATATTGATTTTTTTTCTAGAAAAAATAAAAACCATGCCTTAAAACAATTAGTATGTACTTCAATACCTTTCCTTTATATCTATTATAGGGTTATTTTCCCCTATTAATTTTTTCTATATTTATTTATTATGTTTTAAAAAATCATCATATGATATCAACTACAATGACCCCAAACCACATTACCCGATATTTTTTTTCTTATTTTATTATTTTTTAAAAATATATATGGAATCATTATCATTGTAGTGAATAATATCATGGAGTTTGCAAATTCGATACAAACATAATTCCCATTTTTCATTCCAAAACAAAAATTTGAACATTTTAATTTTAATATAATTATTTTAACTTGCATAACTTTGAAAATCATTGAAATAAAACATCTAGGAAAAATTAGGAATATATAAAAATGGCGAGATATATTTTTGATGTATTGGTTAAATATGATATACTCTATCATTATTCAATATGAATAATAATGAGATTGTAAAGAAAGAAAAAACATTTCATTTTATTATGTTTAATAGATTAATTAATATATCATGGTGAATAAATTTAAAGATAATCCATTTAATCAATAACATGAATATCATAACTCTAAAAGGCATAATATATTTTTAATAATAAATAATTAAAAACACAATATATTTAATCAAAAAAATGAGAATGAACTAGATAGATAGTTAATAATATAGTGGAAATATCATGGATAATAATAAATGATTTCATAAGGAAAGAAATATTAATCTTTTGAAATAATGTACTCCTGAATCATGATACCTCAGCTATCAATATCATTGATAAGGTATTTCAAAATTTATGGGTACTTATACTCCAAAAAACATGTTATCTCAGGATATCCTTATTATTCATCTCATTAATCTATCAATGCAACAATGGGATATGTATAACTGAGACCCCATTATATATGAATTTTAAAAGAATTGCTCATATATCCTAATATTGATTAAATTCATGAATATTAGGCCTTACTAATAAAATATTGTATTTGGTAAAGAATACATATATAATCTATTACCAAATTCAAAAATATTAAATTAAAAATAATACACCATATATTTAAATGAATATGTTTCAATCAATAATCATATGATTTCTGAAAAATATTTATATTATGGAGAAATATAAAGTCCAGTGATAAGAGAAACGTGAACAATTCTAGGAAAATCATAAAGACTATAAAAATGAAAAAATTAAGTGAATGTCAACACAATACTTAGTAAAAATAATTATTAAATTTCCATAGAATGAATAAATATTGTCTCAATAGAATATATCCTGAGTATATTATATGTAAACTATTTTTTTATATTCATTATGAAATTTAAATACCATATAAATGTATTAACAAAAATTCAAGAGGTAAATATATATTTCATTTTTAAAAAAACATTTAAAACTAAATAATTATAAAACATTTTTAAAATAGATTAGTTTTAATATAACCTATAAAAAATATAAACTCTTATTGAAAGGTTTTAGTTGTTATTAATGATAGAAATTGTGTACAAGCTATACAAATTAAAATATATATATATTTATCATTTCCGGAAATATCCATATAGTCATTTTATGGAAAACGAAATGAATATTTCATTTAGAATAATTTTTAAGTGTAAAATATTTCATAACTTCATTAAAATATATATTGCAATATGGATAACACATTTTTGAAATCAATTGTTCAAAACATGTGTGTAGAAGAAATTTTTTTTAGAATGTAGAGAAAATTTATGTGATTGTAATGACAATAAATTTTATAAATCATAATTACTTTCTTATAATTATGTCATATAGTATACAGAACATAAAATCACATTTATAACATAATACTAACATTATAAATGAACAATGGATGAAAAATGAGGTATTTTTATAATATACGGAACAATTCCTGAGGGAATAGTAACATGACCATTGGAATAATAATTTGACCATAAAGAATAGTAATTCAGAAAATAGAATATTTTAATAATATATGAAAGTGTAAATTAAATTTAGGAATATCATAAATGAAAATAAGATATAATTAGATCATAATGATGATATTTTTTAAAAAATAATTTCAAATAACTGTTTTTATTTTAGTAAACCATTATTGTTTATATATAATTGTATAATTAATATAAAAATTGAATGAAAATTTATTTTCATTAAATAGATTCTTAGATTAAATTTTGTTTAAATATCCTTATAAGGTAAATTTATGATACTTTAACAAATTTTTCAAAATTGTATAAAATCAATTAAATTGTAAAAATAATAATTTTTCTCGTAAATGTTGATTATATTTAAAAATTACATTAATCATATATAGAAAATAATATTTTAAAAATAGAATTAATTTTATGAATTAGAAAATAATTAAAATTAATATATTAGTTTTAAAAATATTATGAAAAACATTAATTTGTTGTGAATAGTAAAATATAGTAATTTATAGTATATAAAAATTATATGTTAAATAAACTATTCCTTGACACCAAGAAGATATAAAACGCACAATATGGAACTCCCCATCATTTATTTAACACATTGAATGATAATTCTCACACTATTCAAATTCCTTATCCAAATATATATACTAATAAATAAAATAATGTGAAAACACCCCTATCCTCCCTCTTAAATACCACCACTTCTCCTAACAGATTTCATTAAATGAGCCATATCCAAATTGTGCCAAATAATCCTCTTAGGACTCCAACCCATGTGTGTGATCTCTTGTTTTTAATAATGAAACCAAACCCTTTTCTATAGGGATGTTCTCATTAAGATGGATTAAAGATGTAAAAATATCGATTATTTTCTTTTAATTTATTTTGTTGTACTATTGATTTTGTATTCTCCTCTCACATTCACTCATTTAAATGGAATAATGAATCCATTACCTTACACAAATCCTCATTAAAATGTTTAAATACAGTGTAATATAATGAAAAATATTTATTCGCATAAACTTATAATGTAAGTTAGAATGAACAAATAAAATATCCAAATAAAACAATTGTGTTATAACAATCTTTAAAACCTATTAATTTTCATGTAAAATACCACTAAATGAAATAATTCGTTTTAGATCTTAATATAACAAGTTTTATGAGTTTCTCATTATAATATAATAAAATTGGGGAATAATATACACCATTAAAAATAAATTATATTCCTGACATTATAATATGACTCAATGAAGGAAAATAGATATAAAGCTAATTATATTATGTTTTATTTTGGTTTAATGTGATTAAATTTAAATTATTATAGATTATATAATATATTAATTTATTAAAATACACCATTCATATTTATAATATCATATTTTATCCGTGCATTACAATTTACCATCAATTTGTTGATATTATTTTTTTAATGACTCTTTTTCTTGTCCATTTTCATCATGAATTGAAATGTTAATTTATTTAGGATGTATATATATTATCTACAAGATTATATTAAGGTAATATATATAATATTGGATATTAATTTAATTATTTAAATATGTCATTAATGTTTTCAATGGGAAATGAAACTTTTATATTCATAATGATGGTATTTCGTATGTATGCATGAACAATGATATTTATTAATTAACGAGTGAACACATAAGTAGGTGGGTTATATTTTAAAATTAAATAATATATATAATCTCAAATATAAAACATATATTAATTAATTGTATCCTTATTAATTTATATTAAATGAATAAGAGATAAACGAATCACATCACTTCGTGACTTGGTAGTCATCCATACATATTAGTGACATTATCATATATTAATCTGAATGGAGTCTATAAAAGAAATATGTGATATTAAAAATTATCCATTATTATAATATCATAAATTTTATATAATCATTATAAGAAAATCATGATATCTATCTTTTAAAAATTGTGATGGGAGAAGAATTACATTAGTTTATGAGGAAGTAGTAAATTATAGACACAATAAATAATTTTAATTCGTATTTCTAGAAATAGGATATGTATATAGGTCATTAAATTAAAATAATAATAATATATAATTATATTTAATATATTGGTGTTATTATATAATCATTTTTTAAAATTAATTTGATGTTATGGATGAAGAAAAAAAATAAAAACTCTCATTTTGGAACATTACCTCGTCTTCAGATAACGTATCTACATTTTGGGATAAATCATGATTAACATTGGTTTATGATAAAAAAGTTATATAGGATTTTGGTAAAGGATTAAATAATTTATTTATGTATGTAATTTCTTCAAAATCATCTTTGAAGGAGGGAATTATAGTGGTTTTTGGAAATTTATATGTCAATGATAGTATCCATATTGAATTTATGGAAGGATTGAAATAAACCATCATTTTTAACATTCGAAAATATTCTAAACTATTTCATTATCAACCATTAATTGTTATAATGATTAAATATGACCATTAAATTAGCATTATAAATGTTGAAAATAATTTTAACCCTTATATTTTTTAAATTAGCATGAGGTAAATTAGTTTTTACATTTACAATTGTAATTAATTATTATGGGTTTTCCTTATTCTTGAGGGTCAAAAATGACATTATGAGATAATATATATTATCAATATTATAAATAATTAGTCAATATTTAGTAGTTAAAATAACTAATATTTTATAATTCAATTTAAAATTATACCCCCAAATGCGAAGAAAAAGATGATTTACAAGGAGTAAATTTTCATAAGTATAGATATAATTTATATCAAAATTAATCCATAAAATTATTCCTAGGAAAAAAATCACTTAATTATTATTATATTTTAAATATTTTTATGTCAAAATCTATTCAATATATAATTTAACATTCTAAATTATTTTTAAAAAATACATTTTGAAATAAAAAATTTGTATTTTTCACTATACATAAAAATGAACCATTAATGAAAAATGAAAATAATTAACCCTAAAAAATTAATATATAATGTTTTAAATACATTTAGTACATTTTAGAAAATTATGTTTCTAATTATTTTTTAAAATTAATGATCCATTAATGTTTCTTTTATTAAAATAATATTTTTATGAAACCATTTTATTTCTCAAATGACTTATTACAATATTATATATAATATGTAGATAAATATGATTTTTATAATTCTATTTTTATATTAATTCATTAAAATTTAGTAGCTACATTATAATTATATAAAATATTAGAGTTTTTCGAGGTTATGTGTTGCATGTTATCAATGCAATAGAAGTAATTAAATTTAATTTGATATGTTATGTGGGTGTTTTAAAATTGGTGTTGTGTGCCCCATATGGAATATGATATATTGTTATTATTTATAAATTTAATACTGTTACATAAAACTTACAATAGAAATGGTAAAACCAGTGCTTATCAATAGATATTATCTGTTAGTAAAAATGAAATCATCTAATGTGCATACATTAGGTATACTACTTCGATGAAGTGATATTTATCACTTCTCAAAAGACATCTAATTGATGGTATCAAGGATGGATGTATTGAATAAATAATTTTATATTTTATAAATTAATTATGGAACTATAATTTTCCAAAAACCATCATTACTTCAGTTCTACGAAACATGGTATTTTTAATCGTGAATACGACCGACTACTACCTCCACGAATGAACAATTTATATTTTCATTACAAACCATATTTTATTGTTTTATGATTGGATTTAAAAATAAATTAATATAAATATAAAATTTATATTTTTATAAATATCTCATAATAACTTTATGTAATGAAATTCTCTTACTCAAGAAAAATTGATAAAACATTTCCCATTGGGTTGGTTTGACCCCCACAAAAATTATGATAAAATTTTTATATCATGGATGACTAAAGAATATAATATTATTATAACATAATGTAATAAAAAAAAATTATGATATAAAATTTATTCAATAACGGTATTATCAACAGTTAATATACCAATTAATATATCAAGATTTTATCATCAAAGATGTCTATGCTAGTTTATTTTATTTTTCATTTTGAAATTTCTTATTCATGTAATTTATAAAATTAATACTAAACAAAATTAAAATTTTGAAACAATTTATAATTATAACATTAATTATTTTTATGATATTTACATGAAATTGGATAGTAGTAATTTATTAATTACTTATGATTTTTATATAAAATATACAACGAAATGTTCTTATAACCAGTAATATGAGAAATATATTATATGTTAGTACATTAATAATATTTAGTTTAAAATATTTACAAAATGTGTAAAATATTTATATTAAGGGTTATATGTAATTTAATATTATTTTACTATTCATTATACAAGAATATAGAGAACGACTAATTAATAAGGAATTCAAGGTTATGAGTTTTATCTGAAATTTCTCACTACGAGACATGTATGGTATTATGAACATAGTTTCATTTATATATTTCATATACAACATATGTTATATATCAAATCATGATCTATTTTTTAGTTATGGTATTTGATGACCAATTAAAATAAATATGATTCATCTTGTATTGATTAATTTTTTACTCCAGCCATAATGGTTTTATTGATCCCAATTCTAAATTTTTGATACATGTTATAGGATATACATCGTCATTACATTGTATAATGTATTATTTATTTTATATTAAATTAATATTCAATAAATTATATCATTTTAATTTTATTTGTAAACTAATAAATACAGTTTTCTTTTCTTTAAATGTCTTTTGTCTCAAATGTGACCCTAATCTGATACGTTTTTTCATACATAATATAAATAAATATGTCACAGTTATTGAATTTAAATTATATAATACTAGTGTGGTATATTATACACTTTTAATTTTTTTGGAATTATCCCATGGTAAAATTTTTTTTCCATATAAATCCCTTTTTGAAACATTGATTAATTATTATATATGTTTAAAAAATGGAAACTATAATCTCAACTATCCTTTCGTTGAGTAATAAATTGATTTTTTAACAGAAATAAATGGTTTTATAATATTATTATTATGCAAGTCCTAAACAATGGTATTTTAAAAATAATGGAATGGTATATTTAATTATATTTCACTTTTTTTTGTCTTTGACTAAATATTTCTCCATCAAAATAATTATAAATTTTCAATTATAATTCATTGTAATTTTTATAAATGAATTTTTTTCAATTCTACTGATATCACAATTTCCAAATTTACATTTGAATGAAATATATAATTTATTTTATAGAAAAATGTTAAAAATAATTTCTAAAATACAATAATGTTCTCACTAAAATCTAAATTATAATTTTCAAATGGATTTTCCCTAATATGGATTGTGTTTCTTGATTTATTCCATTATTTAATGATTTTATAATTTAGGGTATTGAATTATCTATAAAAAACAATCGAATCATGTGATATTATTCAAATAATTCTTTTATGTGTGTGTTTTACATATATATTGACACATTATTGTGATCCCTTTATATTTTTGGGACATACATTTTTTTAAACCATCCAAAATATTTATATTGAAGGTTAATGACCATAATTATTATTTTATTGAATAATAATTATAGTATTTTATCTATATATTATCAACATATCATGTTACATTAGTCATATTGTATGGGTTTCATCTTGAGTGATTTTCACTCTTTTACAGAAGGATTTTGTCTGTTCTTGAGATTCATTTTTCACTTTTAGGTATTAAATTACCCTTGTTTTTTAATACCATTGATGAGTTTTTGGGTTGTTATTTTAATTGCAAAATTTTAGAAACCCATGGGATATCCATAGTTGGTTTTCATTTGAGGAACATTATCACACATCGATATTTCAATGCAGGTTATTTTCAATAATGTTATTCAATAGCTAGTGCTACACGCAACAACGAGTTCGAGTGCACCATGACTTATCAAAATAGCCTTTCAAAAATGGGTTATGAATAGTATTATCTACGTTTTTAGTTTTATAAACTCCATATGACTTTAATATCCATATTATGTGATTTTTAGACATAATATAAGAAAAAATTTTATTTTTCAGATATAAGAAGTATTTTTCAAAAAATGAAAAGTTAACGCTCTTTAATTGAAAACCATTGTAAAGTAAAATATTTAACACTTTTATATATTCAATTTTACAAAATAATCTTCTTCTTTAGTATTGGGATATAAAAATTTAGTTGGGATAATTTTTCAGAGCATTTATGATAACATTCATATTTTGAAGAATGTTGAAAAATACAAAATTTTAATTGAAAACAACATTTCTTATTCAAAATATTTTATTTTGTTAAATTATAAATTTGAATTTTTTTATGTATAATTTTATTTTACTTTTCTAATTTAATATAATGTTTTTCATTAAGAGTAATTTTTCATTTAAATTGGACGTAAAAACAAATCAACCTTTTGATAGTTTTTAGTTCTGAAAAACACGATTTCTGGTTTTGACAATGAGAATTGTTTTTTAAATTTATTAATACAACTTATATAATTTGAATTTTTTAAAATAAACATCAATTTTGAATTTGGGAGATCTAAATAAGCTTTGGGTTATTTTTTTTATTTTTCAAAAAACTTCCAATTTTTTATGAATAGTAAAAAACACTGGGTTTTTGATTGCAGCTCAATATTTATATAAATAATTATTTTAAATTGAAATTTATTTTATGTAAAAATAGATACATTATACCTATATTATTCTATGTTAATACATTTAATTCAGTTTATAATAAGATTAGATATATAATTTTTTTATGAAATTTTTACCGTCTTTTACTCACCTTATAGACACATTTACAAATTTACATAAAATATAATTTTACCAGTTCTCTAAATTGAATTAAAAAATTATAAGAGACACGGTTTACATTAGTATGTAAAATGTGGTTCAATCGGATGAAAATATTTATTTGTTTAATAGTAATGTTTCTATTTTTTTAACACGGTTAAAAGTAAATGTGATAACTATAGGTAAAAATGATATAATAATTAGCCTAAAACATGTCCAAATTCTTTTGGATAAGTTTATTTTGAAAAAAATAAACCTTATAACTAAAATATGTTCCTTTTTTATCCGCATAGATTAGATTAGGACATTTATTATATTTTATTTAAAGAAGTGTTAAAAGTGTTAAATTGAACTTTTAATAATTAAAATATTTTTAATATAGTGTTATACATAAGATAAATTCGACTAAGAATAATCATTAGAAAGATGAAAATATTTATCACAACATTTTATTTTTTTTATAATTTATATACAATAATTAATTAAATTTATTTATGACACAATAATGATACGGTAACTATCTTATTAATGAAAGAATAAAATAATTTATGTTATAAATTTTAAAATATATGTAAATTGAAAATTTAATTCCATACACAAATTTTCTAGGTAAATATGACATTTTAAAATTTATTAAATGAGTTTTTTCTTGAATAAATCAGATTTTTATGACTTTTAGTAAAACCAAATACTAAATAGTGTCCAAATTCTCATAAATGAGTTTTTAAAACAAATTTTGTTTTATTAAATTTTATAATAGTCCTAAAATATAAGGTTCTTCCAAAGGGATTATATAGTGATATATATGTCATTAATTAACCACTAGATCTATTTTGGCATTTTGTAGTAATTTTACTAACCATGTATTATAATAATATCAGAAGACAAGGTAAGAGTAAAAAAAAGAGTTAAATCTAAAATATATGGTTAATATGGTGACATAAGTGTTTCAAAAACCTATTGGTTGGCATAATTTTTTCCCTTACCCACCATAGAATCTAAATTAATATATTTTCATCTAGTAGAAACCAAAAATTATTTTATTATAATATAATATATCATGATTTTTCTAATATGACCCTCACCTCTATTATAAAAGGGTAATTCCCATTCTCTTAATTTCACACCTCAAAAGCCATTCGACTAGGCCAACCATTCTCAAATATGATCCCAACATCCCTCCAATCAACCTATAGGCCTTAAATTGATCACAAAGACAACCTATGGATCCCTTTAGTTCAAATAAAAAGGAAAAACTTGAAGAATAGGTAATTACGTCATCACCTCTTATTAAGTTCTTTTATTCCTCCACTTCTACTTTTTTTTGTTTACATACTAAAATAATAAATCTGGTTCCTTCTTTATACTTATATGTTATTATAAATATGGTAAAACGATATTCATGATTTTATCCATCCTTTGATGGACAAAGTCACTATACATGCTTATGTACGACTTATTGTCTCCACGTTGTGGTGTAGTTTTTTATTCAACAATTCATTATTTGGATGGGTTTAATAATGATTATAACATATATAAATAATAAATATAACATTTTTGTTATTATTTATATATAATATACCATGAAATTACATACTATTTCACCACTAATAGAATGATATTATCGCTCGTGCGTACGTACCACTTATTGTCTCCACAACGCGATAAGATTGTGTTCCCCATCATAACCATTCAAGAATAAGTTTCTTTTATTGATGGAAAATAATGATTAAAACTTAATATCATTATTTATATAAGTCAAATGCATCCTATCCATAACAAACATTACATACATAAAAAATCATATAATGTAAAACGAATTAGTTAACACCCAAAACAATGACACTACTGAAATATAATTTACCAATATATATTAGAAGATCATATAAGATATCATATCTATATATGTTGTTATTGTGTAATTTAATAACTATAATTTCACTGTTATGAATTAGTTTAATGTACCCTCGACTAAGGAAAAGTAATAGGTAAGGGTTTTTCATCTCACTTCTTTGTTTTTATGAGATTCATGCTTTATTGCCCCTATTTCTTTTTGTGTGGTGTATGTACATCCCATGATTGTATTCTTTGTGTAGTATACATTATTTTTTGGGTATTTACATCATAATTTTATGATCCTTATTTCTTGGGTGTATGTTTTGTAAGTTACCATGTCAGTAAGGGAAATTCTAATTTTGATTTACACACATTGGGTTTTATACAAACCTCATTGATTATGTTACTCCATGATTATTTGTGAAGTCACTATTTATTCATTTATTTAGTAATTTCCACTCTCATTTCTGTGTATATACTATTGATACCCATAATCACACTATTGATATATTATCAATTCATTGATATGAACTTGAAAACAGTAATCCTAACTGAATTTTCATTCTTTGATTCAAACATCCAAGTCTTTTGTGTGTTTTTTACATGAATATGTGTGAATGTCCTCTTATTTATTTGCACTAACTATCCATTCATATTGTGTGTATTTATATTTTTCACACAAAATTATTTAATTGATTTATCCTTAACCTAATGATACTATCTTTATAAGGGATATTATCTAAATTTACATTTCATTAAGACTTCATTGTTGTTATGTACCAATTCACTTTTATATGGTGTACATACTATACTTTGACAAATTATATATTGATTCCAATTATTATCATAATATTATAATGTTTTTTAATAACTCAATTATTTTTATTCAATAATATCTCATTTTGTTTGGAACTCTAACTAAAATAACATTTTAAATTTTTTAAATATTTATTCTTCAATAGCATTATCATTATTGTTCATGTTTTAAAAATTGTGTTAAGGATTTATTTATATAAATAAATTTTTTTTAAAATTAAAATTTATTTTAAATATTTTAATGTCGTTTGAGGCGCATTGATTAAAAAAATCTATTTTTATGAGCATCTAGAAAAATAGTGATATGTTAAAATGTTTTCAAGATAAAGGTGGTATTTCTATCAAATAGTTTTACTGACTATTTTCATCTATGTCAATATCATTCATTATTCATGATTGATGTTGATTTTTTATAATACAATCTTTCATATTGTATTGAATGAGTTTTGATTGACTGTGGATGTGCTTTTTTTTATACCATTTATGGTTTCTGGTTAAAATATTGACATTTCATATGATATTTTTAATATGAATTCTTATATTTTGTTTCAAACATTTCATATGAGGAATGAATTGGACTTAGTAAGTGACGAGTGGATCCCTCTATAGCTGTTCAATAAATCAGTAGGTCTCATGAGACATAATAGTTTCTTCGAACAAGGTCTTGACAAAATTATAATTCGTATTATTGGATAGAGGCCATGACTATATGGTTATGATGTCCAGCATTATGAATTCCATCATTTGGAAATTAACTATTGATAATAATGTGATTATTCTACTAGTAGAATATTTGTGTAAATAAGTAAATAGAATTATTTGATTTATCTTTTCCATATTATGTTGAAGTCTATGTTTAAAAGGAATTTGTTTTAGTCTTACACATTTCCTTAAATGTTTAGGTTTTCTTATGAAACATTCCTTTATAATGTCATCCTTACTGAGCATCTGATCTCACACATTTATAATGTTTCATTTTTCCCTGGATGTGACGATGTTTATTAGAATTTTTATTCAATAATAGGATAAAGATGTGACTGTGTTCAAATGAGACACAATGTTTTATTCTTTACATTTCATAATGTAAATGAAATCATATGTGTGTATCTAGTACCTCCAAGGCTACTATTCTAATGGGTCTTTTGAGACTAGATCTCTTGTGATCAGGCCATTGATATGTAATAACACACAAACAATGGGAAAATAGTGTCAGGGTGTTATGGTTGGTATTGGTAAAAGTTTTATACAATCCTTGGAAACTAGATTTAAAAAAACTCTGATTAGAGAACATTACCCTTAGATAGACTTTGAGGATTAGTATAGAAGAACTTCCAAGATTTTTGGTAATATAGGGATTTTGAGAATTTTCAAAGTAATACATTTCTGTGTGGATACAAGAAGGTAGAGGAAGCTCTGGAATATATGTATCTAGGTGTAAAACCTGACAACAACACTTTGATCTAGACTCGAATAGGAACTGGTGCATGACAACAGGCTATGCTGCACTATTGGTTATGATACTCCCAAGGGATATGCTTAGGATAATTCACATTTCCTTTACAAACCGATTTGAATTATTTTTATATAAGATGAGAATAAATTACCTTGGTTAATCCTATGGTGTTTAATATTGAATATAAGGATTCATGATGTTCTCTAAATTATTTTATGTCTAGTTTTACTCACAATATAATTTTTTGTTTTAGTAAACAGCTGGATTCCAAGGAAGTCATAGTAACCTTGACCATGATGTAGAAGTTGGGAACGACGATGGAAATAAGAAAGTAATGGAATGTTTATAGGTGTAAAATATATCATGTTCATTTAGAAGAAGGATTTCAAAAATATGATCAATAACATATACATTAACCAACTACCAAACTCAATAAAGAAGGGAAAGGCAGAAAAAGGGAACAGCTCCAGTAGTGGAGATTTCATGAACAAGAATGCTCAACATCCATCACTCAGGAAATGTTGGAGGAGACTCCTTGGAAAGTGATTCAATAGAAAAAAGAAATGCCTTATCTGTGGAAAATAAGGGCATAATGTAAATAATTATCAAAGAAAAATGAAGAGTACTATGGAGGAAAAAAAATGCTCCTAAGAATCCATTTTTAGTTATTTTCCATAAACGTATGGACTTGGGATTTTACCGATTTGATGCACTATTCTATAGGATAACAACTAGGTCATAGAAGAACCTATATAGATGTAAATGGATTGAGAAATTTTTAAAAATATTAATGCTCATTATTGATGGGATTACGTTTGAAGGATTTTCTCTTGTATGTGTAAACCTACAGTTTGTCATGTGAAAAATCTATTTGAGGTATAATTATCTTTTCTTTTTTAAATATAATTATAAAGAACAATTTCGGTTTATATGATCCTTGAATTTTAGGCAATTACATGTTATTAATTTTTGTGATGAAAATTAGAGGTTTGAGATAAAATTTGTGGTTAAATTATGTTATGGTTATTTTGAGAAATTTATCCCATTTTGGGATAGTTATAAAATATAGTTTTTGAAGAATTACACCATGCAGACCGTGTGACAACCCGTCGCGTCAGACAATTCTAAGAGAATCAAACCCACAGTAAAAGTGCTACTTGGAATTATCACCTACCAATTGAATACGTGATGTCTCTAGTTAGTGAAACTAATTCGTTTTAATTAAATGAATTTATTGATCAAAAATTATTTGATTTTTGTTCTTATGTATATCCTTCTTAAAGGAAACTTATTTGGTGATTATGTGATAAATGTAATTTTGGAAAACGTTCTCCTTGTAGGGAACTCAATATGCCTAAGGAAAATAGAATAATATTTAATTTCATTTGAGCATTAATAATGGATTTATATTTCGGAAGAAACTATGTTTTTTATAGAGATTCATGTTATTAATTTTAATAATTAACCTAACATAGAGAATATATGATTTTGTTAAATAACACATATGTATGAGACTCTATGAGTTGTTGATGTTATTTGGAGAAATGTTTATAATTTACTATGAAAGACAATGTGATTAAATTCTTATCAGTTTTTGTTTTTTTACATAGTTTATATTATATTTAAGAGTTTTCAAGACAATTGTGTATTGAATAGTCTTTGTTGATCTCTGGGTATTGTTTGTTTAAATTTTGAAATTAAGATTAGTATTTCTTTCTATAAAGGATTTTCCATTTTGGGGATTTTATAATCTTGTAATATGAATTTAGAATGTGGTTAATATCTAAAGGCAAGGGAAATATATAGTTCAACTTTTGTGGATTATTTGATTTTCAAGAAGTTGATTCTAGTGTTTTAGGTGTGACCAAGTCAACTTTAATATCATCATTTGGAGAAAAGATGAGTTAGTAGTAGAAATTTATTAAAGGATGAAACCCTACATGGAACTTAAGTATAACTCTTTATGTTCGTAGTCAATCTCATAAATAAATTCCTCAAAATTATGAAATGGAACTTAAAACAAGAAAATGTTCTTCATTTTCTATTCCTATTGGGAAACTAATTATCGTTGAACCCATCACATATTTGTGGTTTTCTTATTGTTTACCTTAACCTGATAATGTTTTCTATCACTCCCAATCAGAACATGAATCTTATTGTATCTACCATATCATTTTTTCCTTCATGAAATCCTAGTATGGGTTATCTTGGGTGACGTTTGTACCTCTATTTTTAAAAAAATTAATAGTTTTATTTACTCTTTTTCAAATTTTGGAATTTAAATGAAGTTCCCAAGACCAATTTTAAAATACAATTGACATAATTTAAAAAATGGTGTAAGAATGCAATACCACAAGAATTCATATTATGTTTTTTTCAATAAATTAATTCAATAGATTACAATACATGCAACACCGAGTTCGAGGGCTCAGCGACTTATCCAACTATCCATTCAAAAAGTTATTATGAAAAGTATTGACATAATTTTGAATTGTATATATTCCATATGATATTAAAATCTATATTATTTGTTTCTTAGACAAAATATAAGAACAAATTCAATTTGTTAGATAAAAGAAGTATTTTTGAAAAAATGAAATTTTAAAACCTTTTAATGGGAAACCCTTTTTAAATAAAATATTTGACACTTTTATATATTCAATTTGGAAAATTAATATTTTTCTTTAGAATAAATATATTAAATTTAGTTTGGAAAAATTTCTGGTTCTTTTTCAATAAATTTAAAATTTTGGTGAATAGTGAAAGATACTAAATTATAATTGAAAACAAATTTTTTTAAACAAAATAATTTATACTGTGAAATTATACATTTGAACGGTTTTAAAGTATAATTATATTTTATTTTTATCATTTAATCCAATGATTTTCATTGGACGTAATTTTACATTTAAATTGGACATAAACACTTTTCAATCTTTTGATAGTTTTTACTTCTCAAAAACCTATTTTCTCGTATTGACTACCTGAATATTATTTTAAATTAATTAACAAAACTTCTATGTTTTAAATTTTTTAAAATATATATAAGTTTTGAATTTGGAATATCATTATTATCTTTGTGTGAATTTTTGGTATTTTTCTAAAATCATTCAATTTCGGATGAATAATGGAAAACACTACGTTATTATTTAAAGTCGAATTTTTGTTAAAATAATTATTTTTAATTTAAATATATTTTAAAAGAAAATATAGATACATGATACCTATATTAGCCTAATTTAATTCATTTAAGTCATTTAATAATAAGATTTGATATATAAAATTGTGTCGAAATTTTTACCGTCTTTTACTCCCTTTCTAGGCACATTTGAAAATTTCCATAAAACATAATTTAAATGATTCTGTGTATTGAAATTCAAAAATACTAGAGAAAAAGTTTAAATAAGTAAGTAAAATGTGGATCAATAGGATTCAAATAATTTTTTCTGAATAATAACATTTGAATTTTATTTACCACGGTTAAAAGTATATAGTGTAATTAAAGATAAAAATGATATTACAATTACCCAGAACCATGTCCTAATTCTATTGGATAAGTTTATTTAGTCCAAAATAAACCATAATAAAAAATATGATCTTTTTTATTTACTTGGATAATATCAGGGCATTTATTATATTCCCGATTAAGAGGATTTATAAAGGTTTAAATTAAAATTTTAAATAACTAAAAATATTTTTAATATAGGGTTGTACATTTGATAAATTTAACAATTAATATTCATTAGAAAGGTAAAATGTGTTACTATATCATTGTTTTTTTATAATTTTTATACATTAAATAATTAAATTTATTTATAGCACAATGATGATTTTGGAACAATCTTATTAATGAAAGAAAAACATAATTGATGTTAAAAATATTAAAATAAATGTAACTTGAATCATTTTATTCCATACACATATTCTCCAGGTAAACATGAAATTTTATATTTGATTCAATCTACTTTTTTTAATAAAGCATATTGTCATGAAGTTCACAAAAAAAATACTATATATTATCAAAATTGATATAAATGAGTTTTTTTTAAAATATTGTTTTATTAAATTATATAATAGTCCAAAAAATATATGGTTCGTCCAAAAGACATATATTGTGATATATATATCATTAATCAACCAATTTAGGTTCTCTTGTCATTTTATAGTATGTTTATTAACAAAGTCACATAATAATACAAGTATATATGGTCAAAGATAAACTATTTATATAAGAGTTAAATCTAAACGATAAGTTTAATATGCTGACCTAAACATTTATAAAACATATTTTTTGAGATATTTTAGACCCATCCCAACCTTAGATTCGATATAAATCCACTTTTAGCCATTATAAAAGAATAATTCTATAATAATTAATAATTCAAGCTTTTCTTAATGTGACCCTCAACTATCTTAAAAAAGTGTACTTCCCATTATCTTAATTTCACACCAACAAATACTTTTTAATCGTCGAAACCATTCTCAAATATCCTCCCAAATACCCTAAATTTTACCTATAGGCCTTACATTGATACTAAATCAATCCAATGGAGCCATTTTGTTCAAATCAAATGGAGGAACCGAAAGTAGAGGTAATTACTTCATCACCTCTTTCGATGTTCGTTTCTTTTTTCCTTTTCATATTTTTTACCATACTAAAATAATAAATCTAGTACCTTATATATATATAGATTTTATTATAAATATTGTACAATCATATTCATTATTCTCTCCATCTTAGGATTGACAATGTCACCATACGTGCGTACGTACGGCTTACCATCTACAAGTCGTGGTGTATTTTGTTATTCAACACTACATTATTTGGATGGGTAAAATAATGACTATAATTGATGTAAGTAATAAATATAACATTTTAATGATTCATTATGTATAATATTCCATCCAATTACATACGATATCACACTTAATAGAATGATATTGTCGCTCATGCGTACGTACAACTTACTATCTCCACAATGTGAAGAAATTTCATTCCCCATTGTAACAATTCAAGAATAATTTTTATTCAATGATTAAAAATAATTTATATGAACTTAATGTCATTTTGGATATGAATATAATACATCCTATTCATAAAAAACATGACTTACATAACAAAACATATAAAGGAAAATGAATCAGTTAACACCCAAAATAATGATCCGACTAAAATATCAATATGAAAACAATAATAGAAGATCATATATGATATCATATTTATTTATGTGGTTATTTAATAATTTAATAACAATTAATTCACCATTATACTGGATGTTAACGTACCCTAGACTAAAGAAAAGTACATCGTAATGGGGTTTTACCTCACTTATTGTTCGCATGACATTCATGCTATATTGCAACTATTTCCTTTACTGTGTTGTACATAATTTCCATGATTGTTTTCATTGTGTAATATAATTTAATTTATGTGTATTTAAATCATCATTATTTGATCCTTCTTCCACGGGGTGTATGTTTTTTATGTTACCAAATCGATAAGTGAATCTCTACATTTGATTGCCACTCATTTGGTTTTACACATTCTTCATTGCTTATTTTACTCCAGGATTATGTGTGAAATCACTATTTATTTATTTAGGAAGTAATTTAAACTCCCCTTTTTGTGGATATATTTTTTATACACATAATCAATCCATTGATAAATTATCATGTCATCGATAAGAAATTGATAAGAGTAATCTTAACTCAATTTTCATTCATTGAGTTAAACATCTAAGTCAATGGTGTTTTTTACAAGAATATGTGTGAATTTCCTAGGATTAAATTACACTAATATCCAATCATATTGAGTGTATTTATATTTGTCACATATAATTATGTCATTTATTTATCCTTAAACTAAGTATTCAGTATTTATAAGGGATTTCATATCAATGTACTTTCCATTGAGACTTCAATGTTGTTATGCACCAATTCACTTTTATATGGGGTACATACTTAGCTTTGACATAGAATATTATGAATAAATTTATTCTCATGATATTTTAAGGTTTTTATTAAATCAATTATTTTTATTCAAGAATCCCTCTTTTGGATAGGAACTCTAACAAAAATATAATTTTAAAATTTTTATAGATTTATTCTTCTCTATCATTATCATTAATATCCAAATTTTAAAAATGGTGTTAATGATTTATTTAAATGAACATGAATATTTTAAAATTAAAATTCATTTTAAAGGTATTAATGTTTAATGGGAAACTTTGATTCAAAAATTATTTTTTAACAGCTTCATGATAAATAGTTAGACATTTAAATGTTTTCAAGAAAAATGGGATATTTATCTCTAATTGTTTTACTGATTATTTCCTATATGTAAATATCTTTCATTATTAATGTTTGATGTTGATTTATTATAATAAAATCTTCTATATTGTATTGAATGATTTTTGTTTGACTGTGGATGTGCTATTTTTTATACCATTCACAGTTTGTGTTTAAAATATATACATTTCGTGTGCATGTTTTAATACAAATTTTTATATTTTGTTTCAAAATTTTTATATGAGGAATGCATTGAATTTAGTAAATTACAGGTGGAGCCTTCTATAACTCTTCGATGTATCGGTATGTCTCATGAGGAAAACTAGTGTCTTGGCATGAGGCCTTGAAAAAATTATTATTTGTATTCTTGGCACGGGGCATTGACTATGTGGTTATGATGTTCAGAGTTATGAATTCCATCATTTTAAAATTATCTATTGATATTACTTGTGATTATTTGACTAGTATAATAAACCTGTTAATAATTAAATGGAATTATTTGATTTATATAATCCATATATTAGTAAAGACTATGTTTAAATGGATTGTGTTTTAGCCTCATACATTTTCTTAAATGTATATGTTTTATTAAAAATAGTTTCTTCTATGTTGTTATCATTAATGAGCATCTTATCTCACCTATTTATTATTTTTTAATTTTCACAGGATGTGTAGAAATATATTAGGATTGACCTTTAAGAACTTTCTAAGGTATATGAGTGTGTTCAGTGGAGACTATATGCTATAGTTTTTCCATTAAATAATGTAATGTAAAACATGTTTATATATCTAGTACCTCTAATAGTAATAAACTAATTGGCCTTTCGAGACTTGATATCTTATGATCATTCCAATGTTATGTAATATGATACCGACTCCATGTAACTAGTGTTGTTGCATTATATACATGATGTAGTTTGTGCATGGAAATATTACCCCCATTTTTGTGGCACATTAGGTGGAACATGATTTTATAGTGGGTTGTCCAACCCACTAGATCTCCATCTCCAAACTGTACAACCTCAAATTGTGTGGATTTTCATGGTGGAAAAACACATTTCAAACCATTCACTATGTAGGTTAATCATTACACACCATGAATAGGGAAACACATTTTGTAGAACAATTTGAAAATACCTACACTACCACATTGGAAACTAGGAGAAGTGGTTGTACACATCATAAATTTTTTCAAAAATTCTTGGGGAACATATTTTTTACCCCAAATATTCCCCATGAGACCAAATATGATCTCATTAATTTTTTTGTAAACTCCTGAAGGATTACAAGGCTCCTCGAAACCCATTCTCGTTCGAACTATTATCAAATAAAAGTAACCACCTTATATTCTAGTATATAATTCATAATATTCTGTTACCTCTCAGAGATATATCTATTTTATGAGGAATATGGATAATTTTTCCTCATATGAAAATGTTTTAGATCTATGGTTTTTTTGGATATTGTTTCATTGAATATTGATCTTTGTTAATGGTCCTAGATAGTATTTATCATTTTTATTTTCATTGATCCACATAAAATTTGGTATTATGTGCTGTCAAGGATTCATCATCCATGTTGATGTAGAAAGTTATTTTTAAATTTCCATTTTGGAAAACTTCATTTTAAATATAATTAATAAAAAAAATTCCCATGTGATTGCCAAACCCCCCATAGGTCTCACTGGATCGATTGAAGATTTTTAGACAATAGTTGAATGATATAAATGGGGTGTCCTGATATAATTGAAATGAGGTTTTTTAAATTATGCATGGTGGATAAATGAGATCATGAAAACAGTTTATAAATGCATTTAAATTTTTTTTTGAATAATTAATTTTGGAAATGATTGAGAAATGGGTTGTGAATGTGGATCCATGAGATCTTATATATGTGACTATGTTTTTCAAAATGGTACGTTTCTTAAAATACCCACGAGTTTCCATACATCTTCTCAGGCTCCCATGTTAAATATTTTTATATATTGTGATCATTTATCAGTTGGACATGGACTGCTACTCTAATACCCCATTGTGTGATTGTGATATTGGATAATTAATTATTACTGAAAACCTGTGAGAGAATAAAATTTGATATCTTTTTTATGTATTGCTCAAACCATTGAATGAGTCAACCATGGTATTTTTTCAAGTGTTTCACCATGAACATGGGGATTATGTTTTTAATTATTGTAAATTTTATTGTATAGTAGTTTTCTTATTCCTTAATATAGTATCCATTATAAAATTTCATACACTATTAACTATTTTATATTGTTTAAGACATTGTTTGTTGTGGCATTGTGATATTTTTTTCATATTGTAATCGTGATTCCTGATTGGTACACAAATGTAATTCATGTTTAGAGGACTATATATCGGAATGTCCCCTAAGAATGATGGTTCTATTGGGATGTGAAAAAGAGAATGGATGAGGAAATTGGACATGATGTTGGGACCCCCTTACAGATTTTCTAGTGTTTCATTATATTTGATAGTCAACATTCAAATAAAACTTATATAATATATAATATTTCAATATTTTTTTTATAGTCATCAATCCATATAATGGGGTATTCATGGGATGTTGTCCAATATTGTTTATGTATTATTCTGATATTTTTTACTATCATTTTGTTACCATTTATTGGTTTCTCCAGTTGTTATACTTTGATAAACATGATTTATTATCCTCATGATATATATTATCTTCATAGTAGAATACACTAGACTTATAAATTTGGGATGTTGAACCTGAGGTCCGGTAACTAACCCGCTTGGGACACGGGCATGTCGAACAGAAGTTGGGAAATTAAAAACCGGTATCAAATGAGATTTATTTTCTATTTAGTTATCTTAAAATTCGGGAAAAATTTAATATAGTCTACGATATGTAAGTCCTTGGTGATGAGAATGTGAATGGTAGTAGATGAACCTTATCTGTAGGAAAAATTATGTAACATGGGTGAGATTGTTTGTATTAATTTTTCAGCTATAGATAGATGTTATTTTTAAAGGCAGATTCACTTTTTGTGGGAATTTAATGTTTTATTATATTTTACTTGTGGATTGGTATTGAAATGTTTTAATGAAACCTGAATAATTTGAGAAATTATATAATATTTATTGTGTAACGCCCCAACCCTAGATACCCAGAGTTGGTGCATTATTACATAACATTGTCATGATCACAAAGGATCAAGTCTCAAAAGGCCGATTAGTTTAGAAGTCTTGGAAACACTAGATATATTCATAAGTCTTATATTACATCATAAGGTAAAAAAACTACAACAACATATTGTCTTCATATCCCCTCATACTATCCCTACAGGTCATTCATAAATTACTTCTTCATAATCCTGGGAAAAATAAAACATTGAAAGGGGTGAGCACAGATGCTCAGTAAGGATGACATTATAGCATAATCTTTCATAGATAAGCATAAACACTTAAGGTAGTTTATAACTAAAACGAAAGCCTTTTAAACTTGAACTTCAGCATAAAATGGAAAAGGTATAATAAATTAATGCCATTTAATTACTCACATGGATATTCTACTAGTCTAATGATCACATGCAATATAAATAACCACTTTCATAATGTTGGAATGCATAATGCCAGATTATCATAACCACATAGCCAAGGCCTTGTGCCAAGACTACAAATAAGATTTTGCCAAGGCCTTGTGCCAAGACACTAGTTTGTCTAATGAGACCTACCGATGCATCGAGGAGCTATAGCGGGCTCCACCCATCACTTATTAAGTCCAATTCATTCCTCGTATGAACAGGTTTAAATATAACATAAACATTCGTATTAAAACTAGCATACGAAATATCAATACATAAACCACAAACCATGAATGGTATAAAAAATAGCACATCCACAGTCAAACATAACTCATTCGATACAATATGGACGATTGTATTGTATCACATTAAACTCAATCAAGAATAATGAAGGATGTTGACATAGATGAAAATAATCATCAAAACTATTTGAGAGAAATATCCCCCTTTTCTTGAAAACATTTAAAACTCACACTATTTGTCAAGAAGCCATTTAAAAGTATATATTTGAATCAAAGTGTCCCATACCAATTTGAAACTTTTTAAAATTAGTTTTAATTTCTAAAAATTAATGTCTATATAAATAAATCCTTAAAACCATTTTAAAAACATGGACATTAATGAGAAAGATTTAGATGAACAAGACTTTAAAACATTTATAAATGGTATTTTAGTTGGAGATTCTAACCAAAAGAGACACTTGAATACAAATAATTGAGGAAATCAAAACTTTTTAATATCATGAGAATAAAGGGATTCATGATATACTATGTCAAAGTACATTATATACACCACATAAAAGTGATTTGGTGTATATTAACAACGAAGTATCAATGAAATGTAAATTGAGATGAAATCTCTCATAAAGGATGTATCTTTAGGTTAAGGACAAATCAATGACATAATTATGTGTGAAAAATATAAATACACTAAATATGATTGGACATTCAGTGTAAATAAATCAAAGTATATTCACACATATTCTTGTAAAAACAACACCAACGAATTGGATGTTTAACTCAACAAATGGTGAATGAGTTAAAATTACTCTTATCAAATTCATATCAATGACTTGAGAATTATCAATGGAGTGATTATGTGTATCAAAATTATATCCACAGGAAGGGGATTGGAAATTATGACATAGTCAAATGAATAGTGATTCCACACATAATCTTGGAGTAATATAATCAATGAAATATGCGTAAAGCCAAATGAGTGGAAATTGAAATTTCAAATTCCCTTATCGATTAGGTAACTTACGAAACATACACCCATGAAAGAAGTATTATACACTTATGATGTAAATACCCATAAATTAAAGTATATTACAAAATGAATACAATCATGGGAAGTACTCATACACCACATGCAATAAATAAGTGGTGAATAATGGAAATCTCACGAAATTAAAAGTGAGATAAGAAACCCGTTACCTTGTACTTTTCCTTGGTTGGGGGTAGGTTACCCTCTTGTATAATGTTGAAATAATTGTTATTAAATTATTCATGAATCATATACATTAATATGATATCATATATGATCTTTTAACGTTGCTTTGTTAATAATATCTTAGAATTATCGTCGTTTTGGGTGTTAACTTACTCGTTTTCTTTTATATGTTTTGTTACGTAATCCATGTTATTAATGGATAGGTTGTATATTATTCATATCCAGAATGATATAAAGTACTTAAACATTATTTTTAAATCATCAAATGATAATTATAATTGAATGGGTACGATAGAGAATGAATCTCATCGCGTTCGTGGAGACGGTAGTCTGTACGTACGCACGAGAGACAATATCATTCTTTTGATATTAGAATAATATATAATTTGATGGTATATCATATATACAGTATCATTATCATGTTATATTTATTATTTAAATTAGTTACACATCATTATTATACACATCCAAATAATAATTTATTGAATAACAATTACACCATGATGTGGAGACAGTAAGCCGTACGTACATACGTATGGTGACATGTTATTCAAAGGATGGATATAATACTGAATATGTTTGTACCATATTTATAATAACATCACAGTATATATATGATAGTGGAGTTATTATTTTATAATGGTAAAAACAAAGGAATAGGAAGTGGAAGAAGAAAGGAAATTGAAAAGGGGTGGTGAAAACATTACCTCTTCTTCGGGTTCTTCCTTTTGATTTGATCAAAAGGGATCCTTAAGTTGGCTTTCTGATGAAACTAAGGCCTCTAGGTTGTTGTTAAGGGAGATTAGAGAGTATTTGGGTAGGGTTTGGCCGAACCAAAAGGCTTTGAAGGTGTGAATAAATGAGAAGGAGGAGTTCCCTTTTATAAGAGGGGTGAGGGGAACCTTTGGAAAAGCTAGAAATATTAATTAATAATCAATTCATATTCGGTTTCTAATAGCTAAAAAGTTTATTATTTAAAGGTTAAGGTGGGGATGGGTCTAAAACAACTCAACCAATAGAATTTAGACAGGTTTGGGTCATTATATTAACCTTATCTTTAAGTATTAACTCTTAGTTAATTAGTTTCACTTTTACAATGTCTCTTTTTATTTTTATATTATATGGTTAATAAACTTACCATATACATCCAAGAGACCCCCAAGTGGTCAATTAATGATAAAAATATAATGATATAAGTCTCTTTCTGAAAATTAGATTTTTAGGAATTTAATATCAATTAATAATATAATATTTGTTTTAAAAACTCTTTTATGACAATTTTGACTCTATTCAATAGTTGATTTTTGTGAAACACGTAACAGAATGATTAATTAGAAAAAAGTTAATTAAATCAATAATTATATGTCATATTAACCTATAAAATTAGTGTGATTCAATAAAAGTCTCAAATTATATTTATTTGGGTATTTATAATATCAATTATTCTAATTTTTCACTATTATGGTAATTACTGCATCACCATTGTGTCATAAATAAATTAACTTATTTGATGTATAAAAATTATAAATAAACTATAATTATGTAGGAAATCCTTTTTTCTTTCTAATGAATATTTATAGTCTAAAATAAAATATATATAAACTTATGTAACAATTTTTTTCTAAAAGATATATGCTTATGTCATTTTTGTATTCATTTTCACTTAATAAAAATAAAGTGTCCCTATCACTTACAAGTGGATCCATGGGGTCCCAAAATCTACCCAAAAATGCCCATGGTCGACCATGTATTAACCAATAGGGTTAAGACACGTTTTAGGGTAATTTAGTATTTTTATATTATTATTTTTTAACCCTTGTTTACCGGATTTACCCGTTAACCATGGTAAATAAAATATTTACCGAAGTAATTATCCAAAATGTCTAAAAATAAAAGTTACCTATTTAAAAAATTTGAACATCCTGATTCCAAATATGGAATCCATTTTCCCAAATTCAAAACATAGAAGTGGCAGAAATTAATTTAAAATTAATTCCCTTTGTTAAAACAAAAAGCGTGTTTTTAAGAGATAATAACTATCAAAAGATTGTCACTTGTTTATGTCTAATTTAAATGTGAAATTATGTTCAATGACCAACATTGTATTACATGGTAAAAATATATTCTAAATATACTTTAAAACCACTCAAATTCATAATTTATCACTATTAATTATTTTGATTAAAAAAGTTGTTTTTAATTAAAATATAGTAACTTTCACTATTCATTAAAATATGAAAGTTATCCGAAAAGTACAAAAATTTCACCCTAGGCTAATTTTGATATTCTGAATCCAAAAATAAAGTCCATTTTGAGAGATATAATTTATAAAATTTCAAAAAGTAGGTATTACTATTCATAACAGCTAGTTTGATTGGTTATGGTGTGTTAAAATCTCGAAGTTGCGTACAATGCACGCCATTGCATTATTTGAAAGGAAATGTACCGTGGAAGATTGGGGTGTTACATTCTCACCTCCTTAAATAAATTTCATCCTCACAATTTTTAACATTTTGATTGGGAATATAATGGAAAGTCCCACATCGGAAAAAGAGTCAATAAAACTATCACTTTAAAAGAAAGAAAAAGAGGTATAATGGTCATCCAAGATAACCCATACTCGGATTCCATATAGGAAAACATGGATATGGATGATAAACTAAGTGTCAAGTTCTGATGGAGAGGGATAGAAATCATGATCAGGAGAAAGTTAACAATAAGAAAACCACAAACTTGTGTTGGGACAAACGTTCATTTGTCTCCTAGTAGGAAAGTAAACGGACAACATTTTTTTTGTTTTAAGTTACATTACATAAGGACGAGGAATTAATTTATGATATTGAATAAGAACATAAAGAGATATACTTACTTTTTAAGTAGAGTTTCTTTATTTAATAACTTTTGACCAATAACTTATTTTTTTTGAACAATGAGTATTCAAGAAGAGTTGGTCACAATAAAAGAGCTATAATAAACATCTATAGAAATACATGATCCATGTAGGATAAACTATATATTTAAATTGTCTTTAGAGATTAATCAAAACCAAAATGGTTAGTATAAGAACTGATGATCCCCCAAATGTATATTCCATTAGAGAAAAAAAAATACTAATCTTAATTTCTAAAATTAAACCAAGAATACCCCAAAGATAAATAAATACCATTAAATAATAAATTGTCCTTAAAATCCTTCAATATAATCCAAACTAATATTGAAACCCAAAACATAGAATAATTTGATTATGTAGTCTCCCATGTTAAATTGTATCTCCAAATGACATCATCTACTCTTAAATTCAAATACTTAAAAGTAATTAACCTAATCACATATTCATTATTATAGGTTACCAAAATCACTATAGATCCACAATAAAAACATAGATAAAAATCCACCATTACTCCTCTAATGAAATCCCATAGTATTCTATTTTCCATGGACATATAGTGTTCCCCACAAAGTGAACATCTTTTAAAATAACATTTATCACTTAATCACCAAATCATTTTCCTATACTAAGGGTATTCATTTGATAAGACATAAGAACCCAAATCAACATATTATTGGTCAATAAAATCATTTAACTAAAGAAAATAGTCACACTAACCAGGGACTTCAATTAGTCCAGTGGTAGGCGATAAATCCCATTCGCACTTTGGTTGTGGGTTCGATTCCCACAGCTTTGTCCGACGCGATGGGTTATCACACGGTCTACGTTTTGTCCTTTTTCAAAAACTATATTTTTTAATATTACCAAAATGAGATAAATTCATCAAAATAACATAATTTAACCACAAATGTTATATCATACCTTGAATTTTCACCACAAATTATAATAACTTATAATTCTCTCAAACCCCAATGATCATATAAAACCAAATGGTTATTTATACCTATATCCACAAGAGAAGAGACAATTCTTCCTCAAATATCATTCTCACATGGAAAACTGCGGGGTTACAAATACAAGAGAAACTTATTCCAAAGTAAACCCATCAACAAGGAGTGCTAATACTTTTTAAACATTTATCCAACCATTTATAGCTTCTTCTTTGACCAAGAAAATATCCTATAGAATAGGATATTCACTCGGGTAATGTCCAGGTCCCCTACATTTATGGAAAATGACTGTAAATGGACTCTTGGGACCATTTTTATCTTCTTCCATAGTACTCTTCATTTTTCTTCGGTAATTCTTCACTTTATTTCCTTCCTTCCCGCACGTAAAGCATTTGATTGTCCCATTGAGACACTTTCCTAGGTGTCTCCTTCCACATTTCCTACATGATGAAAATTGAGGGTTCTTTTCTCCATGGTCTCCATTGTCGGAGCTCTTATCATTCATCACCTTTCTCTTTCTTGTTGAGTCTGGGAGTTGGTTAATATATATGTTGTTGATCATATTTTTGGAAAAATGATTTGGCATAAAGACAATATCTTTTACGCCTATCAACATTCCATTTTTTTGCTCATTTCTACCACCGTTCCCACCTTGTACATAATTCTCAAAGTCACTATGACATCCTTGGAATCCAGCCATTGACTACAACTAGAAAGCATTGTGTGAGTAATAGTAGTCGTAAAATCATTTATAGATTAACATGTCACCATATTCTCCATTTGAAACATATTAGGATTAACCAAGGACATTTAATCTCATCTTATATATATATTACTTTAAATTGGTTTGTAACGAAAATGTAAATTATCCTAAGCATATCCCCCAGGATTGTCGTAACTAAGAGTGCAACAAGGCCCCTTGTCATTCACCAGTTCCCGTTTGAGTCTAGCTCAAAGCGGTGTTTTCGGGTTTTACCCCTAGGTAAATCTGTGCCAGAGCCGCCTCTACCTGCTCGTATCCAGACAGGGATGTATTGCTCGGAAAACTCACAAAATCTCTACAATACCAAAATTCTAGGATGTTCTTCTATACTAATCCTGAAATTTCATCTTAGGTTTATGTGCTCTAATCAAAGTTTATCTAAATCTAGCTTCCATGGTTTGTACTAAACATCCTCTAATACCAACTGTAACACCCCGAACCTAGATACCCAGAGTCGGTGCATTATTACATAACATTGTCATGATCACAAAGGATCAATTCTCGAAGGACAGATTAGTTTAGTAGTTTGGAAACACTATATATATTCATAATTCTTACATTACATCATAAATTAAAAAAAACTACAACAACATCTTGTCTTCATATCCCCTCATACTATCCCTGCAGGTCATTCAAAAATCACTCCTTCATAATCCTGGGAAAAATAAAACATTGAAAGGGGTGATCTAAGATGCTCAGTAAGGATAACATTATAGTAGAAGCTTTCATAGATAAGCATAAACACTTAAGGCAGTTTATAACTAAAACGAAAGCCTTTTAAACTTGAACTTCAGCATAAAATGGAAAAGATAAAATAAATTAATTCCATTTACTTACTCACATGGATATTCTACTAGTAGAATGATCACATGAAATATCAATAACCACTTTCATAATGATGAAATGCATAATGCCAGACTATCATAACCACATAGCCAACGCCTCGTGCAAAGACTACAAAAAATATTTTGCCAAGGCCTTGTGCCAAGACACTAGTTTGTCTCATGAGACCTACCGATGCATCGAGGAGCTATAGCGGGCTGCACCTGTCACTTATTATGTCCAATTCATTCCTCATATGAACAGGTTTAAACATAACATAAACATTCGTATTAAAACTAGCATACAAAATGTCAATACTTAAACCACAAACCATGAATGGTATAAAAATAGCACATCCACAGTAAAACATAACTCATTCGATACAATATGGAAGATTTTATTGTATCACATTAACCTCAATCAAGAATAATGAAGGATGTTGACATCGATGAAAATAAATAACAAAACTATTTTAGAGAAATATCCCCCTTTTCTTGAAAACATTTAAAAGTCACACTATTTGTCAAGAAGCCATTTAAAAGTAGATTTTTGAATCAAAGTGTCCCATACCACTTTTAAACTTTTTAAAAAGAGTTATAATTTCTAAACTTTAATTCCCATATAAATAAATCCTTAAAACCATTTTTAAAACATGGACATTAATGATAAATATTTAGATGAATAAGTCTGTAAAACAGTTAAAAATGGTATTTTAGTTAGAGATTCTAACCAAAAGAGACACTTGAATACAAATAATTGAGGAAATAAAAACATTGTAATATCATGAGAATAAAGGGATTCATGATATACTATGTCAAATTACATTATATACACCACATAAAATTGATTTGGTGTATATTAACAAATAAGTATCAATGGAATGTAAATTGAGATGAAATCTCTCATAAAGGCCGTATCCTTAGGTTAAGGATAACTCAACGACAGAATTATGTGTGACAAATATAAATACACTAAATATGATTGGATATTCAGTGTAAAACAATCAAAGGATATTCACACATATTCTAGTAAAAACAACACCAACGAATTGGATGTTTAACTCAACAAATGGTGAATGAGTTAAAATTAATCTTATGAAATTCATATAAATGAATTGAGAATTATCAATAGAGTGATTATGTGTATCAAAAGTTTATCCATAGGATGGGGAGTGGAAATTATTACATAATCAAATGAACAGTGATTCCACACATAATCTTGGAGTAATATAATCAATGAAATATGCGTAAATCCAAATGAGTGGAAATTGAAATTTCAAATTCCCTTATCGATTAGGTAACTTACGAAACATACACCCATGAAAGAAGTATCATACACTGATGATGTAAATACCCATAAATTAATGTATATTACAAGATGAATACAATAATGGGCAGTACACATACACCACATGCAATAATTAAGTGGTGAATAATGGAAATCTCACGAAATTAAAAGTGAGATAAGAAACCCCTTACCTTGTACTTTTCCTTGTTTGGGGGTAGGTTAACCTCTTGTATAATGTTGAAATAATTGTTATTAAATTATTCATGAGTCATATAAATTAATATGATTTCATATATGATCTTTTAACGTTGCTTTGATTATAATATCTTAGAATTATCGTCGTTTCGGGTGTTAACTTACTCGTTTTGTTTTATATGTTTTGTTACGTAAGCCATGTTTGTCATGGATAGGTTGTATCTTATTCATATCCAGAATGATATAAAGTTCATAAACTTTATTTTTAAATCATCAAATGATAATTATACTTTAATGGGTACGATAGAGAATGAATCCCATCGTATTCGTGGAGACGGTAGTCCGTACGTACGCACGAGCGACAATATCATTCTTTTGATATCAAAATAATATATAATTGGATGGAATATCTTATATACAGTATCATTATCATGTTATATTTATTATTTACATGAGTTACATATCATTATTATACCCATCCAAATAATAATTTATTAAATAACAATTACACCACGACGTGGAGACGGTATGCTGTACGTATGCACGTATGGTGACATGTTATTCAAATGATGGATAGAATACTGAATATGGTTGTACCATATTTATAATAACATCATAGTATATATATGATACTGTATTTATTATTTTATAATGGTAAAAACAAAGGAATAGGATGTGGAAGAAGAAAGGAACTTGAAAAGGGGTGGTGAAAACATTATCTCTTCTTCGGGTTCATCCATTTGATTTGATCAAAATGGATCCTTAGGTTGTCTTTATGATCAAAATAAGGCCTCTAGGTTGTTTTGAGGGAATTTGAGAGAGTATTTGGGCAGGGTTTGGCCAATCAAAAAGGCTTTTAAGGTGTGAATAAATGAGAAGGAGGAGTGCCCATTTATAATAGGGGTGAGGGGCACCTTTGGAAAAGCTAGAAATATTAATTAATAATAAAGTCATATTCGGTTTCTAATAGCTCCAAAGTTTATTATTTAAAGTTTAAGGTGGGGATGGATCGAAACCACTCGACCAATAGAATTTAGACAGGTTTGGGTCATTATATTAACCTTATCTTTAAGTATTAACTCTTATTTAATTAGTTTCACTCTTACAATGTCTCTTTGTATTTTTATATTATATGGTTAATAATCATACCATATACATCCAACAGACCCCCAAGTGGTCCATTAAAGATACACCTATCATGATATAATTCTGTTGGCCGAGAAGTATATTTTTAGGAATTTAATATCAATTAACAATATAATATTTGTTTTAAAAACTCTTTTATGTCAATTTTGACACTATTCAATAGTTGATTTTTGTGAAACACATAACAGAATGATTACTTAGAAAAACGTTACTTAAAGAAATAAAAATATGTCATATTAACCTATAAAATCAGTGTGATTCAATAAAAGTCTCAAATTATATTTATTTGGGTATTTATAATATCAATTATTCTAATTTTTCACTATTATGGTAATTACTGCATCACCATTGTGTCATAAATAAATTAACTTATTTAATGTCTAAAAATTATAAATAAACTATCATTATGTAGGAAATCTTTTTATCTTTCTAATTAATATTTATAGTCTAAAATCCAACATATATAACCCTAGGTAACAAATTTTTTTCTAAAAGATATCTGCTTATGTCATTTTTGTATTCATTTTAACTTAATTAAAATAATGTGTCCCTATCACATACAAGTGGATCCATGGGGTCCCAAAATCGACCCAAAATGCCCATGGTCGACCATGTATTAACCAATAGGTTTAAGACACGTTTTAGGGTAATTTAGTATAATTATAATATTATTTTTTAACCCTTGTTTACCGGATTTTTCCTTTAACCATCGTAAATAAAATATTTACCAAAGTAATTATCCAAAATGACTAAAAATAAAAGTTACCTATTTACACAATTTGGACATCCTAATTCCAAATATTGAATCCATTTTTCCAAATTCAAAACACAGTAGTGGCAGAAATTAAATTAAAATTAATTCCCGTTGTTAAAACAAAGAGCGTGTTTTTAAGAGATAATATCTATCAAAAGATTGGCACTTGTTTATGTCTAGTTTAAATGTGAAATTATGTTCAATGACCCACATTGTATTACATGGTAAAGATATATTCTAAATATTCTTTAAAACCACTCAAATTCATAATTTATCACTATTAATTATTTTGATTAAAAAAGATGTTTTTAATTAAAATTTAGTAATTTTCACTATTCATCAAAATATGAAAGTTATCCGAAAAGTACCAAAATTTCACCCTAGGCTAATTTTGATATTCCGAATCCAAAAATGACTTCCATTTTGAGAGATAGAATTTATTAAATTTCAAAAAATAGGTATTACTATTCATTACGGCTAGTTTGATTGGTTATGGTGTGTTAAAATCTCGAAGTTGCGTACAATGCACACCATTGCATTATTCGAAAGGAAATGTACCGTGGAAGCTTGGGGTGTTACATATTGGACATGAATCATTTTATGAATGTTGATAATTAATTTTTTGGTGTCTGTATTATTAAAAAAAATCATTCCATCTAGGAGTAATTCAAAAATAAAATGTTCCATAATAATAAATTATGTATTTTAAATAATTTTTATTATAGAAATTTAAAATATTTAAAATATATATCCATTGGGAAACTAAGAAATATGGATATATTTTACACAATTTTCTCTATGAAATAGATGTGGGATTGTTGAGGTCATTATTAGTGCCCCTGTTTTGACCATTTGTAGTTTATGAGGGATTACTTGTTATGGCCTTATTTGTACACCTCTAATAATTTTTTTAATGATGTGTTATGTGTCCCAAAACATGTGTTTGGAATTTTAGATATATTATTACATGTCAAAAATATTTCACAAGAAAATATTTGGTCATTGTAAGACATGTTTCTATAGTACTGAAACTAGAGGATTAAATAATTCAAGGTGATGGATCTGTATTGAAGGTACATGGGAAAATTTATTTCCTTTTTCTATTTATTTATAGATTTCAAGGTGAAGGTAGTGTGAAATTTTTACTACCTAACATATGAGGTCTTGTTACCGGACCCTTCTACATTTACAGGATAGGGACGACCAATGGTAGTTGTGTTTTGTATTGAGGTAATCAAGATGATCCTCATCATTGCACAGAATCTTGTGGATTAGAGTGTCATGTTTAATTGTTATTTGTTATATGTTTGAGAAGACCATTGGTGGGAGATACATACTACGAATGGGTAAATGGAGAACATGGTAGGGACGTACATACAACACAAATTTCTATAGAATAGTTATAAATAGAATACAATGTTGTAGAAAGGAATATATTTTATTATGTTTACTTTTGGGATTATGTATATGATGAATTATGTTGGTTTCTTCCTTGATTTTATGTTTGTTATTTTATTATGGGATGGACATGGGGCTTATAATATTATTAATTTTTAGTATGTGCTTAAATTTTAGACTATGATCTAGGTTAACATCATGCAGTTTGAGAAGTTTTATGTGTTGGTGAGTTAGACTATATCTTTTGATGGGAACCTGAAAGAGTATTCTTGGGAAATGTCAGTTGTTTTTATCTATCAATATGACATACTATTTTTTAAGATATGAAGAGAATTTATGGTACAAATAGCTATATAAATAGAAAAGAGAGGGGGAGGGTGAATGATCATCTATATAGAGAGGTATCAAAATATAATAGAATTATAGTGTTATGTAGGGTCATATTCGGAGCTAGTGTTCCTTACCACCAGTGGAGTGTTGAGCATGTGGAACTATCAGCCACTTGCAGACGTTTCATGGGAACCATAAATCAATGTATAATGACGGAGTAATCAAAAAAATTATAATCAAAGAATGGGACATAAACATTATATCAGTCAAGATCATGGAATTTTTTGTCTATGGTGGTTGAGTGTGTTGTTGTGGCATCTCCTAGAATGTGTTCCCATATCAATAGTATTTTGATGAATTAGAGAATCAGACATTATCAGAATATAGAGATGTAGTACAATTGATTAAATTTTGTCACGAATATATGGATCACAAGGAAAGACCAAACACTAGAATAGGTATTATTTTTATCCTATAAATGTTTAATCATTTTCTGATACAAAAACCTCTTATTAGTATTATATATTTTCACAATATATGAACGGTTTGAGTCTAAAAATGGTGTTTGTGAGTGATGTTATGATGATCTACATATCATTGGGAGTTTTTTTCTGGGTTATATGTTTATTAATGTGGTGTTTCTTGAGGTGGTTGGGTATCATTTATATTGGGATCATTACAAACATGACATACAAGGCATTGACATGATTTTGGGTACTGAATTCATGGTAATATACCAATATCATATCAATATATGTGGTGTGATAATTTCCTTTATATCTACTTATTTTAAAATTATATTCACCTTGGAGAGTGGGATATCCATGCAGGTCACATATGTCTAACAAATGAGAATATGGGTGTGCTCACTGCCCATTTTTCTATCTCGTTATTGATGATATGATGTTTGAATCATTTTTTGTTTCCATCAATAGTATTCCAATTCACAGACATGTTTCATGAGGAATTATTAGTAATGACACATGTGGGGGATATTTATTTTCCAATTTGGATGATTCTTAGAGTTCAACTAGTTTCTATTTCACCTTATATGATCTCACCAATAGAGAATCAGAATATTATAATAAAGCTGGATGAATTGGTGGTTAAGGGATATATCTATTCATGTAAGAAGCCTTGGAGTTCTCCCATTTTTATTTATATGATTGTAGAAGAGACATAGAGTTTTTTTTGTAATCAATTGTTTAGCATAATTATATTGAAGAAATGATATAATATTCCATGTAAAAATGAACTCTTTGAAATGGTTAAAAGAGCATGTGTGTTCTAAAATATTTATTTGAGATATGGTTATCATCATTTGAGAGTTAGAACATATAATTTAGTCCAACCATTGTTCATAAAATTGTATGCCCTATATGAGTTTTCATGACTTTTTTCATGCTAACCAAAACTATATTTGTGTTTCCCCTTTAAAAAAGAGTCATTCACCCATACCTGAGTTAAATTGTGGTGGATTTTATGGATGAAATCATAATTTACACCTGGAATCATTATAATTATCATGAAAATATAGGCATAATCATAAGTAAACAGAGAGAGATCTTGATATAATTCAAGCTATATATGTTTTAATCCTTGGTCAATATGGTGAATTTCATGGGTCAAATAATCTCCATGGAATGTGTTTCAATGGTTCTAAAGAATGTGTATGTATTTCTTTCTTAGGAGAAACGTAAAAAATTTATAACAATAATTTCATGGATAGTCCAATTATTATCAGATGATTATACATGAATATTCCTATTTGTAAGCACCACGTTCTGCATTGAAAAAATTGTAATGAAGTTAAAATCATCTAGGTCATGTGAACATACATTACAAAATATGAAGAAACATATCTCTAGCACAACGATTATGATGCTATATGATACGAGTGAGTATTATACTGTGTATTATGATGTATCTATGATATGAAATAGATAAGGTATTATTATTGGATGTCAATTTGTAGTATATAGGTCTTATATGTTAATGAAACATGAAAGTGTTTTTCTTATTCATGATAACATGTTTTTATATGGTGGTTAAGGTCTCAAATTGATGGTGGAATTGCCTATTAGGTTAAGTGTTCACTATGTACTCATATCACAATACCATAATGTACATATTCCAATATAAAGATATAAATATTTGTTTTTTGGTATTGTTAGTGTATATATAGTAATTTTACATCGAGCTAACTTATATTATAGGTAAGGGAAAAAGTGATGCTGAAACTGTATCAACATGACAATGACTGGGGTAGTTCATGAGTATAGTATAGAGTGGAAAATAATGACATAGCATTTTGAGATGAATATTGTGGTTATGATTTCAAGGATCACGTGACTCTGGTATCCATACATTTTGAGTCCACACATCGATCCCAGATTAGGGACAAGATGTTTGAGGATCAAGAGTGTATGACGTTGAGGGAATGGATAATGGTTGAAACTCATTTTCAAATTAGACTATAAATAAGAATGAGATAATCAATGTTTGGAATCATGTTTTAGATCATATGTGTATTAATAAGGAGATTATTTTTGAGTTTTAGGGCTCAAAGTGGTCATAGTATCCTGGATTGACAAAAATTTAGCATTACCCTTGTCAATAGTAATGGTGGTTGGGAATGTAAAAGGAAATTTTATGTTTTTTAACATGATGCTACACCTTTCAGAATGTGGAGTCTATGTATCAATGACCTAGTGGTTTACAATAGTCATTTCCCATTCTGGAGTGGATGTGGGATCAAATTTCCATGGACATCATGGTGGGTCTTTTGAGGATTCCTTTGATGGAAGTCACTATATGTGTGGTTGTGGACTGCTTTTTGAAATTATCTCATTTCCAACCTATCCAAAAGAAATTCCTAATCAATTAGTTGTGGGGGTATGTTTGGGAGTTATTCATATTACATGGTTTACAAGATTGTCCATTTTTTAGATCATGAGCCATAAAATACTTCATATTTCTCCAAATTATTAACGAATGCATTATGTACTGAGGTATTTCCTAGTACTATTCTCAAACAATAGACATATTGGTCATATGAATGTACTATTTAGTTATTGATAATATGATATGGATGAAAATTATATTATTTATTAAGGCTTTGTAGAATAAATTAGCACTCGTTGTGTTTTCCTATTACAATATTAATGAGGAAACTACTAAAATGGAACCATAAGGATCACATTATGGATGTCATTAAGGTGCACTTATAGGACGGATGGATGAGGGAGAGTGATACTTATTGGGACTGAATAACTTTTTGGATAAATCATATCTAATTTACTTAATTACTAAATGTATGAATAAAAATACAATTAAGAATAATTTGACTATTTATCGACGTCAATAACCAATTCAGCTTAGATTGTTTTATCATATATTAAATTATGATTCACTAATATTTGGTAACCATAGGATATAGTGGCCCTAAAAATCAGTTCCCAGATTTTTTTGACCTTTTGAGAGTGTGTATTTGATTTTGATAGTGGTATACATATTTACTCTTCCCCATATTTATAGTTTTATGAAAAATGGTTTTAGGTGTCACAACTTTAGCAGTTTCACCAAGGACCTACTCATGTGATCGATCTCGATGATGTTGTGGTGGAGGACAATGCGTCATTTGAGGATCATCTGATATGTGTTATGCATCACATTTAAATTTTTTTGTGGGGGAATACCATGTCGGTAGACCAGGTTATGTGGATAGAGAAATGATTTTATGAGAACATTTTGGAGAGGGATATTGATATATAGGCTTAGTGGACTGATCTTTTTACACTAATATATTAGAGAATCATGGTTATAATGACTGATATTGATTTTTTATAAATTTTTGAGATAATAAGATACCGGAATTTCTATAGATTCCTCATTCTCATATTTAGACAGTCTATTGAAAATATTTTTTCTATACAATAGTTCTGATTTTTATGGTTTTCTCAAGAGAAATTATTAATATCTCAAAGTCCTTGTGGATGAGAAAAATTAGTACACGGTTTGGGAAAACAATACTATTTTCCCCAAGAATATATGTTTCCATTTTTTGATGATTGAGAGGTGTAATGGGATTGGAATATAATTTGGACAAACAATGTGGCCTCACTGTCCAACCCTTGAATTCTCAAAATTAGAGGATTTTCATGGTTAGAAGATTTTTTTTTTGAAAATTGAACCATATAAGAGAAAGTATCAACCCCGTGAGTATAGATCATGGTTAAGGTGCATGATTTGGAATATTTTTAACATCTTCCAATGAAACCTGTCACATGGGTTTTAATCCCCCAAATATTTTTATTAATATTTATCCACCACCATGGATTTTATCTATAATGGACTAGAAAAAATATGGCATCCTTAATTTTTGGGAATCTCTCAATAGGATTTCTAGGATCCATGAACCCCTTCATGTGTGAATAAGTGAATAGTTGATGGATTTCACCACACTTCTAGTATGAAAACCATTCTCATTAGTTTCCTTTGTCTCAAACAAAGTCAAATATACCCTCTAACCTATCCTCTAACCCGGTCTAAGACATGGTCTTATGGGAACTCAAAATCCCCCGGAGCTGGAAACTACTATTGGGAATCCTTGAAATCACTAAGGGGGTGATTTTTTCCTAAATAGAAGAGGGTTAAATAAATAAGATACAAAAACTAAGAATGAAGGAAAACCAACAACTAAAAAAAATAAACCAAAAACTGAACAAGGTACAAAGTAAAATTGATGCACTATGAAATAAATAAAAAATTAAACTTCCTCTAATATGATCTTCATGTTTCCTCATTGTCACCACCAACCACAAATATCCCAACCATGGAGAAATTAACTAACCACAATGTCCACTCAAACTAGATAACATAAGCCTATAAAAAATCTTGGGTGTACCAACATAGAATGGTAGAAATAAGGTGTGAGCTTCATAGCTCAATATGAAATCACCAATGAATCCAAACTTTTCCTTTCCCAAAAACAATCCATTAAAATATTTGTAATATATATATATGGGTAAATATGTTTTCCAAATTGTTATTAAAAATAATTATTTCCCTTTTTCAAAATAACACACACAATATCTACATTTTAAAAAATGGTTACCATTTATGAAACAAAACCCACACAAAAAATCCAATCACGGAAATAACACAAAATGATAAAAATAAGCAAGAAATATAAACAATAACATAATTTTCAGATATATTGAAATCCAAAATACAAATAATAAACCATTTTAGTTCTTAAATATCCATAGAGTGGTCCCATGATGTACTCGAATTGGACTCACTTGCATGTATATGGTGAAACTACATATTCATTAACCAATTTTTTACCCGAAATTGACAAATCCAGTGGCACAACCCAACGAGACATATCATGTCAAGGGGGTAACAACCTGGATAATCATGGTTAATAAGAAACAATCACTTGACTATCAAAAATAATCTCATGAATACAGTGGTAAAAGTATACTATGTAAGCAAGAGACCAATGTAGGTTTGAATCACCTTACATGCTTCCACCGCACAAGCCTACCACAAACAGTAACACTTCTCAGTTGATAACCGACTTTGGGAGATCCTCTTTAGGGGTTCTTATTCAATAAAAATCCATTAGTAACTTCCCACCGAGCCATTATATCAGTTAATATTTTAAATCATTTCGACTAAAAAATTTAAAATTTGAATTGGATCCATGTCATTCATGTTTTTTAATAATCTCCCAGTGAATCTGAAGTGACAAATGATCGTGATGTTCTTAAAATCAAGTAAATTTACAATTATTATTCATCATAAATTTAAAAATCAATATAAAACACAAATATTAAATAAAAATTTCTATATGGGCCATCACATTTCCAATTGAATTCCATTTCTCATCTCATTGGAAAACATGATGAAAATGAACTATACACCTAAAGATGAAAAACATTCTTTTACCCCATTTAGAAACAAACCATTTTAAAATGTTCCATATGTTCCATAACATAAAATACAATTTTAATCCACTTTTATGTCACTTGGAATAATAGGATCCATTAAAAATCACTAAGAGTTTTAAAAATGAATGATGGTGGAATATACATTTTTATATATAGTTTTTATGTTCTAAAAATGTATTCATGACCATCATCATTTGTTGGATCATCAATGTGTTCAACTGGTGAATAGATGTATGGACCAAAATCAAAAGGAACATGAAAAATATCCATCAATTTTACAAGGATTATTTTTAGAAAACGAAATAAGCCCTTTCATCTACACACTTTCTAGACAAGTAAGTTCCAAACCATAAAAATCACTAAAATCCACATATAAGGATAACATCAAAATCATACTAAAACCCAACCTCATACCTATGGAAAATAATTCTATAAAAAAACCATTTTCATGAAAAAGAACAAAGTGAAGTTTTATTGAACACATTATGTTCATATATTTGTAGGAATAATGAAAATGGACATTTGAAACCCATTTTATCAAATTCAACCACAAGAAAGCATCACCAGAAATTAAAAAAATCATTTTGCAAGTATCTGAAAAAATATTATTTTATTTACCACACCCACACATTGAATGTAATATGTCAAAAAGTAACCTAATGGAAACACCTACCACAATGGTGAGGGACACAAACAATACTCTCATAGATGGAATAAACCAATAGTGGGAAAAACATATAAGACGAAATATATATATGGAGGATAAGGGGAAGATGGTTTAAAAGGGAAAAATCCCCTATATATTAAGAGCACCCTTGTAAGAGTAGGAGCCATGAGATGGTGATTTTGGGACAACATCTTGAATCAAAATTGACTTTGAGGGAGGGGTGAATTAGGGGGAAAATAGGATAGTGATTAATATGTTTTTTAGTTTTAAAACTTTTTGGCCATCTCGCATGGTTTGGCTGTACGATTTACCAAACCATCCACCATCCATGTGGTAGCTACTGTCCAAGAGGAAAACGACTGCATGTCCAACCCGCATGGTTTGACTTACCACACTTAAAGAGTGAAGTAGATTCTATAAAATTCTACTAACTATAACCAAGTTACCTGGGATGGGCCTCTTGGTTTCTTCTAACTATGCACTACATGTTCATAGGTGAATATTCAACTGAAACATCCAAAAACATAATAAATAACACCAAAATAAATCATATCCTCACCAAAATGATCCAAGATAAATATGTGAATAAAATAATGTAGTATACATTATTAGGATATTCCAATTCTCCCCACCACAATCACTTTCTACCACCTAAAGTCACCCTGTCAAAAAATAATGAAAACCTGAATCCATGTTTGATCAAATCTGAAATAGAACTTGATATCAGGGTGACATATTATTCTAATCGTCACACCCAAAAAATCATTAAGAATCTATAGCATGAAATTAAATGGTACAACATGATAGGGTTCTCCCCACCACAATAACTCAACTAAAATGGTCAATAATTAATTTACCAACACATGGACAACAAAAATTGGATGTCAAACCACTCTATCACTATGACTTTTAATGTGGAAACATGCGAACTCCAAACAAGAGAATATTCAACTTCACCACACCATCTAAACGACAACAGTACTGGAAGTAATAAATTTCCAAACCAGCACCCTAACTCCAACACTAAGGGATAACCCATGAAAGAACATGAACCAAATAACAATACAATAAATAACAACGAACATTATTTTTTCTAAAAAACAAGATCATCCCCCGACAAACATGATAAAATTGAGAAACTAATTCATCAATGGTTTTCCATTTAATGTATCCCACTTAGAAAAATATATCCCCTCATTATACAAAAGAATATGATAATTACATTATTATAATGAATAGATGAATTTGAATCTGAAAAAAAATGAAACATAAAACATTTTCAACCAAAAATTGGAGACATGAATTGTGAATGGTTTTCCATAGAAACCCAAAAAATCGTGAATTGGTACCATATTTACCTATAGGCCAATCAAAGCCCTGATGACTGAAGAATGGACTACCTCAAAGTCACATACTCACATCCTCCAATCCAAACTCCTTCATCAGGCAACCATTCCTAGATAATATCTATAGATGGCCCAAACAAACAAACGATGGCACTAATTCCAAGGATTTTTATAAGACAAATTCATATTCCCGATCCGGCCACACACGAGAATCACAAATAATAGTCGATGAATTAGAATCCATAAATAATGAAGAAGACTCCAACATTATAGGTTCCTCTATAACACTACGATCACTAGATGAGAACCCTTTACGAGCTATAAGATATACTGGATTTCAACATTCCACAATCTAGAAACCAACTCCTCTATCTACACTTTTTCCACCAAAATCTAAAAATAATGATCCTTTGAGGATATTAATCACTATTTGACCTATATGAAAAAACCCCCAATTAAAAGAGAGGAATTTAATAGAACATATTCCACCACATCTGTGATATGTAATCAACACCTTGAAATGAATATCATAGGACCTCATTATTCGTCTAGCGTTATCATTAATTATGAGATCTTATAATTAAATTATCTTCACCAACTCTTCTATGAATTATATGATGAATATAGACATAAAAATATCTCATGTCATTATAACATGATTCCTTTTTTGGGAAAACATATCCCATTTATCCAAGATAGATCGACAAAGAACCCTAGAATGGAAAGAACACTAATAGCATGGGGAGATCAAAATAATATAAAAACAATCTTAACCTCCTAAAAAAATTAAACTACCTCAAAAAACCTATCTAACCATGAGAATTAGGAAAAACTAACGAAGAACCTGAAACCAAGCATGACTCCTTTTGTTCTTTGGGAAACAATATGGGAATAATATTTTTAATAATACGAGTAACACAAATACTGAAGCAACATTAACCCTAAACACTATTGAAAGGAACACGCCATGCCAAAAATAGGCTAACAAATCAAATAAATTGAAAAAAACAATAGTTACTCTTTCTTGAAATCACCACTTGCGTTTATATTTCAAAACATCCTTCTTCATAGGCCACATTTCGAAAAGATAATTCCTTTTTAAAATGAAAATTAACCACTTTTAAATTGATAACCAAACTAGAATCATTTTCTACTCAAAACCTATCTTAACAATACAAATAAAATCCATTAATTTCTAAGACACACACATAGAAACCTATTGACCATCACATGGGTGACCATACACATTCACATACTACATCAACTGATATGTTCCAAAATTCACTTTCCATATATACCAACAAACTTCTGAACACTCATAATGATTTTCATGGATCACACATATCATTTCATTATTGAAAACCCATGTCTTTAAAGAATATTCAATACAACCCCATTTAATATAATTCACTTCCATAATAATACCCCATTTTGATATAAAAATCACTCTAAAAATCAAAAAAGAAATCAAAACATAACAGTCACCATAAATTATTAATAGAAAAAAAAACTCCGGCAAAATTACCAGAATGAGGAGCTAGTAGTCTTACCTGAACCAACAACATAGTAGTGTGGAAGGAGCCAATAATAAAATAAAAACTAATGGGACCTTGAACCATGCACATGGACATCACATGGGAACTACTAAATGTGATATCCCAAAATGACATTATCTCACACTTGCATTCATTCCTTGATACAATGGAGTTATCGATCCCCATTGGGTGGAAAATAGTGTTAGGAATCAATAAAATCAATGTGGGAATTGATTTTTTCCCAATATATGTTGAAAAAATAAATAAACATTTCAAATTTTTCATGTAGTGAAACCAATAAAATTATCTTAAATAGACATAAAACTGATACAGGTACAAAGTAAAACTGAACATGTAAGAACTTAATACAAAACTAAATTACCACTAACATGTTATCCATGTGATCACATGGTCACAACCATCCCCAAACCGACAAACAACAAGGCCACAATGCACCCATGAATATCACACGATCTTTTGAACCTTAAACTAAACAATAGATTTGTTTATTTCGACAACGAATGTTATATGTATGGTGTGAGCTTCACAGTATTGTAGGAAATCACCAAGGAATCTATATATTTTTCGTTATAAAAACAGTCCATTAAATCTAATTTGAAAATACATATAAATAAAAAAAATTCATTTTGATAAAAATTATTGTTTTCATTTTTTTAAAACCACGCACACCACATCTGCATTTTCAAAATAGGCAACCATTTATAATAGAAACCCATTAAAAATACAAATAAAGAAATACCATTCAATGATGAAAATAAACAAGAAGTATAAATAATAACCCAATTGATGTTTAAGTTAACTAAGTAAATAATGATAATAGCCCATTGGAAATTCTAAAAATAAACAGAGTGATCCCTGTTCATACTTTAATCAGACACACCTACTGAGATATAATGCAGATCCATATTTTACAACCAACAAGCCACCATAAACTGAACAATCTAGTTGCACATCCCACCAAACACTATCATGTTAATGGGGTAGAAACCTATCAAATAGTGGATGATAATAAACAACTAATATATTATCTAAAAGGATCCAAAAAATTCCATTAAAATAGTACACTTTGTATGTTGGAGTCCCTCATACCAGTGAGTTACTGTATTTTCCTCCACTACACTTACATACAACAAACACTAACACCACCTACATGATAATCATAATGGGGAGATTAGTTGTAGGGGTTCGCATCATAAATAAACATTCATATGTGTCAAATGAGATATCATATAAAATAATATTTCAATATATTTCATCAAATATTTTCAAATTACAATAGTATTCACATCATACAACTTTTAAAACAAAACTCCAAATGCCTCTCTAATGCCAGACATGACATATATTTCAGAAAAAATAGATTTTTTACAATGCTTATTCCAAATAATTTTCCAAAATCAACATAACAAACCACAATTAATGATATCATTTCTAAACTAGACTTTACATTTCAAATTAATTTCCATTTATTATCTCATTCAAATCCATGTTTAGTACACTCAAAACACATAAATATACCAATTGGGGATTTATCTGCATTTAGAAACCAACCATTTCAAAATGATTAATATGGTCCATAACATCAAATAAAATTTATAGACCCCATTCATTTAATTTGAATATATATGGACCATTTGAAATCCATTAAGAGTCTGAAGAAGGAAGGGAGATTGATTATGTTTTTTGAAATCTGAGTATTATGTTGATAAAGTTTATCCCAGACCATCATCATTTCTGGGACCATCTATGTTTTCAGATGGTGCACACTTGTATGCACCACATAAAATGTTACACCGCAAATATCAATGACATTACAAATAAACATTTTATACAAAAAGAAAAAATTATTAATTATCAAACAAGCATCATAGGTTAGTTCCATAACATAAACATCAATGAAATCCAATTATAGGGATCACGTCACCATAAAACCAACCCATGAACATGTTGACAAGGTCAATCAAACTATTAAGCTACACATCTTAATAAATGAGAACCAAGTAACATTTTATCAAACACAATATGTGTATATATTTTTAAGAATAGTGAAAAAAACCCCATTTAAAACAATTTTTACCTTATTCTACGAATATCTAAGAAACAAATTATAATAAAAAATTGAAATAATGTGAATCAAATTTAAAAATTATATGGAAGAAACATGCATTGAATGGAATCTGTCGAAATGGAAAACAATGGAAACACCTACATCAATGGTAGGGGAATTTGATGAAACTCTTAGAGAAAGATTTGTACACCCTAAATATCAAAACACAAACCCCAAAAAACTTGAAAATTTATGTACAAATAAACCAAAACATTAAGGGTTCAACTAGTTGAGAACCCACAAATTAAGAAAAAATTAATATAGATAGGATAAGAGGAAGAGGGGGAAAGGGGGAAAAAATCCTAAAAACTCAACTTAGATCAATGTAGAAGAACCCATGGAGGGGGAGGAACGTAGGAGAGGGTCTTTTGGGACCCCATCATGTTCTTAAATAGAATAATATTGAGGGGCCCAAATTATTGATAAAAATAGAGGAGATTAAAACATATACTTCGATATTTATAATAGTTCGGCACTTTGCACGGTTTGGATGAATGGTCATCAAAACCATGTGCCTTAAATTTGGAATATACATTCAAAGAGGAGAATGGTTTCATGACCAACCCACATAGTTTGACACAACATTGATGAAAATATGAGGTAGCTTCTGTCCATTTTAGGGATCTGACACATGGATAAATGGGATATACGACACGGTATCCATTAACAAGGAGCTAAATGTGGACAATGAAAAATTCACTTGAATGATCAAAAAAATTTAATAACTATTCTATGTTAAACTTGAACCTCAACCCAAGGATCCATGATCAAGAAGTGATTAAAATAAAGAAGTGTCCAAGGTCGGGGTGGGATATAAAAACTCTCTCGTATCAATTTTCCAAAGAAGAAAGGTGACATTTGATCTATATGAGATAGTTTCAATTAAGGATTTAATTGATCTTGTTATATTAGATTATATTCACAGTTATTAGTCACTGGGCATCCATGATATTGTTATTTTGATTGTTTCACATCAAATTGGATATTATAGGTTAGAGATCACCCATCATTTACATTGAGGCCGGTTGTATATTATTTAATTCCAATTTATTTTTTTGTAATTATTTTTATGTAATTTTGAAATTTTAATTTTCATGAGGGGAAATTGAATTTCAAATTTAAATAATTTATTGATATTATCATGCGATTATGAAACCCATCACAAATTCTGTTAAAATTTGATGTTATTATACTAGAGTTTATGGAGTCAAAAGTAGTGTAAATATATAATTGAAATGTGGATTTATGAATTAATCATTGTTGATAAGATACATTGTGAAAATTGTTATTAAAGGAATTTTTGAAATTGAATGAGTTATGAATTAAGGAAATGATTTATGAATGGGTTGTGAATGTGGACCCGATAGATGTGATATTATTGATGGAGTTGTGGTTCATTTATTACTTCTCCAAATACCCAAGGATTGTGAGAGTAAATCTATTGCACTCAAGGTGATATATATACATTTATATATATATATATATATATATATATATATATTGAAAATGATAACTAGTTTGTGAGACAACTAATGCTACTCTAAATACCAATGGTATACCAGAATCCTTCTCCACAGAATTATACTATGATTATGAAATTTTACATTGAATGATTAATTAAAATAAACAATATAATAACATGTGATAACATTCATGTGAATGGATCAGACATTGAAGTGATCAGATTTTGGTATTATTTTTTCTTTTGTAACCATGAACACAAAGATTATGTTGTTAATTAAGTGACATTTTTTAGTGATACTACTTAATTATTATTTTTGTACATTATTCATTTAAAACGTCATATAATGTTACAGACATGATATTGTTTTAGTCTCAATTTGTGGTAGCCTATATTGTAGTACTTAGACCCTACTCAGGAAGGTAGAATGTTACTTGAATATAATTCATTTTTATAGGAATATATAAGATATGGATTCAAACGATATTTTATTGATATTTGATGTGGGATCATGCAAGGATTAGGGAACATTACATTTCTATGATTATCTTGTGACATTGGCCTTCATTGGTCATATATATCTCTAATAATTATTTATTATCATTTGGATAGCATTTCTTAATTAAGATGTTGTGCCACTTTGAGAAATAGGTTATAATCTCCCCATTGAATATATTAGACCCTCGATACTTGTTATAAGCCTATGGTGTATGGGGATGAACGTCAAGGTCATGTAACTAACCTATTTTGGAAACTTCTCGGGTCACCTTGATTAAGAGAATATTATTATCATGGGGAAATGAATTTTCATTTTCAATGCAGTTATCCCAATAGTGGTGTTAATCTAAATTATGAATACATATTTTTTAACCATCCACCATCTTCTTATAAATGGGTTATGACCTTGTTTTCAATTTTTATAACATCGGTTATTATTATTGGGTTTCATATGATTATATTATAATAAATATGATTATTTGATTATTAAAAATGTTTTATTTAACCATCCAAATTTTCTCTACTAATGATTTATGTTAATTTAATCCATTTAATTTACATGGTAGAAGGTATTGAAAATGATTATGATGGTTAATTTCAAATTTAAATTTATTATTTTTTAAATATAATTATAGTCCATTATATAATCACTACGGGAAAAATGGGTATTTGCGACGGGTTATTTGCGACGGGGCTAAATCCCGTCGCAAATACCCCCGTTAAAAAATTATTTGCGATGGGGGTCTTTGTCCGTCGAAAATAAGTAGCTTTTTGCGACGGGATTGCTTTCCCCGTCGCAAAAGAACTGGCGCGCGTTGCGCGACAAATCGCGGGAAATATATTTGCGACGGGCGGTTATTGCCCATCGCAAATAACCGGCGGCGGTAAAAGGTATTTGTGACGGAAATATTCCCCCGTTGCAAATAGTATGTTGGCAGGTGGTTATTTGCGACGGGACCCGTCGCAAATAACTATTTAACCGTTGACCGTAATAAATGATGGATAAGGTATTTGTGACGGGTACCGTCGCAAATAATACTATTTGCGACGGGATACCCGTCGCAAATGGACCCGTCGCAAATAATCTAACCTATAAATACCCCCATCCGTTTTTTTCAAATCATCTTCAAACTCCATCTTCTTCTTCTCTCAAAATTTTATTTCTAAAGTTCAGTTTTTGTCAAGTTTAATTTTTTTCTCCGGAGTTGATATTAATGGTTTGAAGAACGATCAGAGTAGATCAATTTTCAAGGTATTTATGTTCATTTTAATTTAATATTTATTTTTAATTTTTTATTAGTTTCAATTATTCTTAATTAGTTGTAATTTAATTATGTTTACATTTTTTTGTTACTTAATAAATTTAAATTATTAATATTGTTCATAGTTAATGGTAATTAGGAATAATTAGTAATAATTTTTAATAATTAAGAATAAATATTAATAATTAGTAATAAATACCAATAATTAGGAATAATAACATTATTACATTATTAGTATATTTTATTATTAATATTAAAATAATATAATTTTTTATATATATACGATTCTCTTTTCATCTGTGTGTTTGCTGTCTCCACAAGTATTATTTGTATGTGGAGATAGAAAACACACAGATGAAAGGAGAATTGTATATAAATTAGAAAATTATATTATTTTAATATTAATAATAAAATATATTAATAATGTTATAATTCCTAATTATTGGTAATTATTCCTAATTATTGGTAATTATTCATTTAATTACTAATAATTAGGAACAATTACCAATAATTATCAATAATTAGGAATAATTAGTAATAATTAGTATTAATTACCAATAATTAGTAATGATTACCAATAATTAGTAATAATTACCAATAATTAGTAATAATTACCAATAATTAGTAATACATACCAATAATTAGTAATAATTACAAATAATTGGTAATAATTATTAATAATTATAAATAATTAGTAATAATTAGTAATAATTACTAATAATTACCACTAATTAGTAATAATTAGGAATAATTACCAATAATTACCAATAATTACCAATAATTACCAATAATTAGTAATAATTAGTAATAATTAGTAATAATTAGTAATAATTAGTAATAATTAGTAATAATTAGTAATAATTAGTAATAATTAGTAATAATTAGTAAAAATTAGTAATAATTAGTAATAATTACCAATAATTAGTAATAATTACCAATAATTAGTTATAATTAGTAATAATTACCAATAATTAGTAATAATTACCATAAATGCGTAATAATTACCAATAATTAGTAATAATTACCAATAATTAGTAATAATTACCAATAATTAGTAATAATTACCAATAATTAGTAATAATTAGTAATAATTAGTAATAATTAGTAATAATTAGTAATAATTAGTAATAATTAGTAATAATTCGTAATAATTACCAATAATTAGTAATAATTGCCAATAATTAGTAATAATTAGTAATAATTAGTAATAATTAGTAATAATTACCAATATTTAGTAATAATTACCAATAATTAGTATTAATTAAAAATAATTAGTAATAATTACCTATAATTAGTAATAATTACCAATAATTAGTTATAATTACCAATAATTAGTAATAATTAGTAATAATTAGTAATAATATGTAATAATTAGTAATAATTAGTAATAATTACCAATAATTAGTAATAATTACCAATAATTAGTAGTAATTAACAATAATTAGTAATAATTAACAATAATTAGTAATAATTACCAATAATTAGTAATAATTAGTAATAATTAGTAATAATTAGTAATAATTAGTAATAATTAGTAATAATTAGTAATAATTACCAATAATTAGTAATAATTACCAATAATTAGTAATAATTACCAATAATTAGTAATAATTAGTAATAATTACCAATAATTAGTAATAATTACCAATAATTAGTAATAATTACCAATAATTAGTAAGAATTACAAATAATTAGTAATAATTACCAATAATTAGTAATAATTACCAATAATTAGTAATAATTACCAATAATTAGTAATAATTACCAATAATTAGTAATAATTAGTAATAATTAGTAATAATTAGTAATAATTAGTAATAATTAGTAATAATTAGTAATAATTAGTAAAAATTAGTAAAAATTAGTAATAATTAGTAATAATTACCAATAATTAGTAATAATTACCAATAATTAGTAATAATTACCAATAATGAGTAATAATTTCCAATAATTAGTAATAATTACCAATAATTACCAATAATTACCAATAATTAGTAATAATTACCAATAATTAGTATTAATTACCAATAATTACCAATAATTGGTAATAATTAGTAATAATTAGTAATAATTACCAATAATTAGTAATAAATACCAATAATTAGTAATAATTACCAATAATTAGTAATAATTAGTAATAATTAGTAATAATTACCAATAATTAGTAATAATTGCCAATAATTAGTAATAATTAGTAATAATTAGTAATAATTAGTAACAATTAATAATAATTACCAATAATTAGTAATAACTATCAATAATTAGTAATAATTACCAATAATTACCAATAATTAGTATTAATTAGTAATAATTACCGACAATTACCAATAATTAGTAATAATTACCAATAATTAGTAATATTTACAAATAATTAGTAATAATTACCAATAATTAGTAATAATTATTAATAATTAGTAATAATTAGTAATAATTACCAATATTTAGTAATAATTATCAATAATTAGTAATAATTACCAATAATTAGTAATAATTACCAATAATTAGTAATAATTACCAATAATTAGTAATAATTACCAATAATTAGTAATAATTAGTAGTAATTACCAATAATTAGTAATAATTAACAATAATTCGTAATAATTAACAATAATTAGTAATAATTACCAATAATTAGTAATAATTACCCATAATGAACAATAATTACCAATAATTACCAATAATTACCAATAATTACCAATAATTACCAATAATTACCAATAATTAGTATTAATTACCAATAATTACGAATAATTTCCAATAATTAGTATTAATTACTAATAATTAGTAATAATTACCAATAATTAGTAACAATTAGTAATAATTAGTAATAATTAACAATAATTAAAATAATTACCAATAGTTAGTAATAATTACCAATAGTTAGTAATAATTAGTAATAGTTAGTAATAATTAGTAATAATTATTAATAATTAGTAATAATTAACAATAATTAGTAATAATTACCAATAATATTAGTACTATGAAAATAATAAAAAATTTATATAATATTAAAATTATCAATATTTGTAACATGTTTTGCTTTATTCTCAACATATTTAATTCTTAAAGGGTCAATTTTTAGGTCTATCTCAATAAAAAGTTTTCATCAGTCGTGTATGATCTAAACTCTATAATTATCCTAGCTTGAGTGTTTTTTCTATCAAATTATTCAAAACCAGTAATGATTTTATATTTTATAGAGAAATATGGATCAACGAGGTCGTCAACAATCATTATTAGGTGACCGCATATGGATAAATCAACGTAGAAATCCAAACGGTTCTGGTTTAAATCCAGTACATGTAGAGGGTGTGGAGACTTTTTTATCATTTGCGGCATCAAATCCAGAATTTTTTTCAGAAGGAAAAATAAAATTCCCTTGCAGAAAATGTGCATTGAGAACGTTTGAAACGTTTGACAAAGTGGGAGAACATCTCTTGCGTTTTGGTTTTCAACAAGATTATGTTTTTTTGTATCAACACGGTGAACGCAGTTCCAGAGCAGGTGATACCAACTTGATTATGGATCCATCCCGGTTTCAGGATTTAGTACATGATGTTGCAGGTTCATCTGTTCAACATACAGAAACTCCAGCTGATATAACATCAAATCCTGAGTTGGCACTGTCTGAATTTTATGAGTTGTTGAAGTCTGCTGAGGATGCATTATATCCTGGCTACAAGATGAGCAAATTAGAAGCAGTTGAAAAATTTATGGCTATCAAATCAGATAACGGAATGTCAAACACCTGTTTTAACCAGATATTTTCTTTGCTTAAAACACTGTTACCCGAAGGAAATGTTTTACCTGCAAATTACTATGAGAGTAAGAGGCTGGTTCGAAATTTGGGACTTACTTGTCAGAAGATTCATGCATGTTCAAATGACTGCATTTTATATTCTGGTGAAAATGAGTCGTTGGATAGTTTTCCCACATGTGGGCAACTGAGATATAAAGAAGGACAACACGGGAAGTCTGGTTTGATTCCTATAAAACAGTTGAGATATTTTCCGCTTACATCCAGACATCAGCGTTTATTCATGTCTAAGAATATAGCGACAATGATGTCATGGCATAATGAAAATATTTCAACCGATAAAATCTTGAATCATCCAGGCGATGGTGATTCATGGAAACATTTTGATAGTGTGCATCCATCCTTTTCTTTAGATGCTAGAAATGTTCGACTGGGCCTTTCCACTGATGGTTTCTATCCGTTTGGATCTTATGGTAGTCAATATTCATGTTGGCCTAGTTTCTTAACTCCGTACAATTTACCTCCATGGATGTTGATGAAGGAGCCATATATCTTTTTGACTTTACTAATTCCAGGACATCCGAAGAAAAATATTGATGTTTATTTGAAACCATTGATTGATGAATTAAATTTATCGTGGAGTACTGGTGTTAGTACATATGATGTTGCAACGAAATAGAATTTCATACTGTGATCAGCATTGATGTGGACAATAAGTGACTTCCCAGCTTATGGGATATTATCTGGCTGGAGTACACATGGTCAGAAATCATGTCCTTACTGTATGGGAGAGAACAAAGCATTTATGCTCATTTATGGAAAGAAACCTTGTTATTTTGACTGTCATCGCAGATTTCTTCCAGCTGATCATCCTTTTCGTAGAAACAGATCTCATTTCAGAAAAAAATATTTGAAAGGGATGGACCTCCAAAAATGCTATCAGGTTCGGAGTTAAAATAAGTTGTATTTTCATTACCTCCCATCACTTTTGGTCCCAAAATAAACCAATATAAAATTTCTGGTTTTGGGAAAGAACACAATAGGATTAAACGTAGCATATTTTGGGATTTCCCATATTGGCCTGATTTGTTGGTCCGACACATGTTGGATGTCATGCATATTGAGAAGAACTCTTTTGATAATTTGTTTCATACAGTTTTGGATACGCCAGGAAAGAGAAAAGACAATGTAAATGCACGTTTAGATCTTGCCCAAATTTGCAGGCGTCCAGAATTATAACTATTTGAGAATGTCAGAACAGAAAGGTTACTGAAACCAAAAGAAGCTTATACACTGTCTAAAGAAAACCGTTTATTATTTTGTCTGTGGATTGCAGATTTGAGACTTTCAGATGGTCGTGCTTCCAATTTGGGTAGATGTGTAAAGAATGGTCATATTACTGGATTAGAAAGTCATGATTGTCATGTTATAATGGAAATACTTCTACCCATTGGATTAAGAGGTCTGTTGAATTCTGTGATTTGGGATTCCATAAAAGACATGTCTCATTTTTTTTGGGAAATTTGTGCAGCTACAGCAGATTATGATTCTCTAGGAAAACTTGAAAAAGATGTTGTTGTAATTATATGTAAACTGGAAAAAATATTTCCGTCATCTTTCTTCGACTCAATGGAACATTTGATGTTACATTTTCCATATGAAGCCAAATGTGGAGGTCCAGTACAGTTTTGATGGATGTACCCATTTGAAAGATGCATGCAAAAATTTAAAAGAAAAGTACGTAACAAAGCATTTGTTGAAGGATCTATTGTAGAAGCTTATTTGCAAGAGGAAATATCTTTTTTCTGCTCCCATTATTTTGAATCTGAGTATCCTTCAAAACACAACCGAATGGGACGGAACGAGAGGAATATTGATGAAATCGACAATCAATTATCTGTTTTCAACCAGTCAGAGCTTGGTTTTGGTGGAGTTTATGAACGCAGGCTTTCAGATGATGAACATCATAGTGCTCATACGTATGTTCTGCTCAACTGTGAAGAGATGACATCAGTTGTACTGTATGTGTTTATATCACTTATTCTATCATTTATGTTACAGTAAATAACTTTGGTTTTTATAGGTTGTATGATAATCATATCAAGAATCAAATTCCACAAATTACAGCAGCTGCTCACGAAGAACGTCGACTGAAAAATTTCTCTCAGTGGTTTCAAAAACTGGTAACATAAATTCTTTATCTTTTATCAACTCATTCAATGTATGGTTTACTATGTTGATAATTATTTCACAAATTTTCAAGTGTCTCGACATTCTGATAAAATTGACAAATGGCTGTGTGTATTGAGTAACCCACCTTCCAAACTTGTTAAAACTTATAATTCACATGTGGTGAATGGATTTCGATTCCACACACATGCATATGGGGAATCAAAAAAAACAATGAACAATGGAGTTATATTGAGAGGATCTCATCATCGAGAAAATGAAGTTGACTTTTATGGCATACTTGATGAAATCATTGAACTCTGTTATCTTGGACAACATTACATAACCATGTTCAAATGTCGGTGGTTGGATACAGAGAGAGGTGTGTGTGTTCATCCGACTCATGGAATCATTGATATTAATTGTAAAAGTGTTCTGGCAGTAAATGAACCATTCTTATTGGCTCAACAGTCATATCAAGTTTATTACGCAAAGTACCGTGCTACATCAAGATACTTGACTGATTGGTGGAGTGTAATAAAAATCAAAATTCGAGACAATCAGTTTAGTCAAAGTGAATGTGCTTTCACTGATGTGCAAGGAATTGAAGTTTTTCAAGAGGGTACACAAAATCAATCTTTTTTACAAAGAGACATGAGTATCGATGACGACACCCCACATTTAAGAGTCGGTTATGACGATGATGTTAATGAAGTCACATATGAATTTGAAATGGTAAGAGATGAAGCAACTGTAACTCGAATGGATATCGATGATGTTGAGGAGGAATATGAAGATGACATTGACATATATGAAGATGATGATGAAGATGAACACTGATAGAATTCTATGGTATTTATATACAATCATAATATGTATATATGTATATATAATAGTAATTATCAATTATTTTCTAACATTAACATTTTCTGTTTCAGATGGACAATGCCAGATTTCGTGAGTTGGCAGATGCTGACCTGAATTTTGATGCAGATGAGTTGCTGACAGATGACCCTCAGCCTGCAGTCACTTCAGGGAGTACGTGGAGGGGGCGCGGTATTGCACGATTGATGATTCCTGGCCCTGTCCCCAAGCGACGTCCACGTCGTGGGTTTGATCCACGCACACGGAGGTGTGATAACCTGTGTGATAACCTGTGGATTTGACTAAGATTTCATTAATCTATTAACATAATAAATGTTTATTATTTTTACAGTTTTCCGTATATAGCAGTCGGACAGGGCAGCGCTATTTTGCGCAACTATTTCTCTCAGTCGTGGACCACATGGGAGCAGATTACCATTGATGTGCAGCAGGCCATGTTCGGCCATTGGTTGGTACATACGTAAATAAATAATTTTTATTTTGAAAATTATTTCATTTATAACTTGATATTTTGATTTATTTGTAGGATTTATGGTATCCAATCGAGGATACCATGCGTGACGCCATCCACGAGGCATGGGAGGTGGCCATGCATGATCGTCTTCGTCAGTTTTTACACAATTTAAGAAAATCTGCGATGAAGAAAGCAGGAGTGTCAGATTTTGACGAGTCATGTAGAGCACACCGACCAGAGTACATTTCATCCCATGTATAGGATGGATTATGTGCGCACTGGTTGAGTGGTTCCTTTCAGAGGAGATCATCGATGGGGAGGCAGAATCGGGGGAGACAGGAGGTGACTCATCGAGCTGGGAGTCGTTCTTTCAGTACTCATAGACAGCATCTGGTACGTACATTATTTATAAATATTTTAAATAACTATAAATATTAACAATTTATTTTTTATTCTTATAGGCTGTCGAGCACCCCGATATTACGGAGTACGACGTATATCGGAGGATGTATAGTGATCCTGCTACTGGGGAGCTCAGAGGTGATCGTCAGCATAACATCGTGGTCAGTATTATTTGTTTTCAAGTTTAAAAATTAACTGCATATAATATATTCACAATTTTAATTTTAAACTGCAACTACAGGAATCATATGAGGCCGCAGCGTCACAGTCCCAGCCTGAGAGTCAGGCCGAGTCATCAGATCAGACCACTGGCCGTCAGTTTGATGAGCCAGCATGGATGCTGGCCACCCAGTATGCCTTCGAGAAGGGCCAGGTAGTTGGTATCGGCTCTCGACTGACTCCCGAAGATTATTATGGCATTGCTGCGAAGTCGACGTCCAGCTCAAGAGGAGCTCGTGCATCTTCTTCTGCTACACAGTATGAGGATAAGTTGCGATCTCAGACTACACTGATAGAGAGTCTCCGACTGGAGCAAGAGAAGATGCGTCAGCAGCATGAGGAGGAGCGTCGACGCCAGCAGCAGCTGTACGAGGAGCAGACGAGTGGGTGGCAGCAGCAGCATCAGGAGGAGATGGAGTACATGCGCCGAATCACTCATTCTTTAGGGATGGAGTTTCCTCCACCACCATCTGCAGATCCCCCTCCCCCCTCCTTCAGATTAGAGTTTGTATTTATGTTATAAAATTTGTGAAATCAAAATATGTTTTTTTTTCAATTGGTAGTTTCTGTCTCATTATAAAATATTAATAATATTATATTTTTAAATAACAATAATAATATGAATAATAATATTATTTTTATTTTATAATATTAAATTATATATATATATATAAATTTTATAATATTATAATTTAATTATATTTTTTTGTAATTCTTGAATTATTTTAATATTTGAATGTAAAATAATTCTATTATTTTTATATTAATTAAAATAACTTATTAATATTTTTTTATTTATGAATTATAATTCTAATATTATTATATTAATTAAATCATTTGTCAAGATTCTATTATTTTTTATTTTTGAATTATAATTCTATTATTATATTAATTAAAATAATTTATTATTTTTATTTTTGAATTATAATTCTATTATTATATTAATTAAAATCATTTATTAATATTTTATTATTTTTTAATTTTGAATTATAATTGGATTATTATTATATTAATTAAAATAATTTATTAATAATTAATTTTTTTTATTTTTTTATAGTATTTGCGAAGGGATACTATGCCCGTCGCAGATAGTATTATTATTATATGAATTAAAATAATTTATTAATAGTTTTTTATTTTTTTTAAATCGTTTTTTGCGACGGGTCCCATTGCAAAAACTATTTGTGGCGGGCCCGTCGCAAAAGGTATTTGCGACGGGACCCATCGCAAAAACTATTTTAAAAGTTTTTTACAAATATACAGAGTACTATATGCGACAGGGAGAATACCCGTCGCAAAAAAAGGCTTTAGAAACGGGCCCGTCGCAAATAAGTGTTGTTGCGACACCATTTTCAGCAACGGGCCATTTGCGACGGGCCCCTGTCGCAAAAAGCCATTTGTGACGGGATACCGTCGCAAATGACCCGTCGCAAATACCTGTTTTTCTAGTAGTGAATAGAAAATATTTATGTAGTAATATTTACCTCAGGGAATGTTATGGAAGGTATTTCTGACACAAATATTTAATTCAATAGACTTAATCAAGTTATATGTGGTGACTATAAATATATAGACAATTTATCCATCAAAAAGTATATAGATACATTACATTTAATGGGTTTTCCATATTTATTTTCTCATTACAATAATATTTCTTGCCACCATCCCAGGAATTAATGTTTTTTCTATTGGAAATTGTTGTATCAATCACTTTGAAATTGGTACTCTTTATGTCTCTATTATTATATATTTTTATGGATATATCATGTTATAAATTAATGTTTTCGAACATATTCCTATAATAATATTTAATCCTGGATTATATCATGATTTCAATTATTTAATAATTTTCATTACTTATTTTTTGAAATGACCAATTCATAGTTTTCTATTTCCCAAGGTTAATAAATTAAAATATTGTTGTTGGTCGGAGTAGATTACTCAAGAGTGGGGTGAATTGATTATATAAAAAAATTCAGTTTAAATGTGGGTTCATTGAAAAATTCCCAAAATTAAAAATAAAATATAATACAGTTTTTAGTGAATTTATATGATTCATGAATGTTTAATTAATTTTCCAGAAGAATGATTAGTTCTCGGATATACTAATTTAAATATTAATATTTCTTTTTAAACTAACCTACTCGTTGAAAATATTTACAATAACTTTCTAAATTAACTATCATAGTAAATTAAGATTATTAAATACATGATTAAACTGATTAAAAATAATGATTAAAACCCCAACAGAAATAAACATGATGTTCAGTCTCAAGATATGACTTAGTCATATCCACATAGTGATCACCTACCACCAAGAAGTTTAAATTAATATATTGTTTGATCCACACATAGGATCGGGGTTCCCAAAAGCACACAAGGTTTTCACTGTATCACATTACCTCTACCATAGTTCTTCATTGGAAAACATAAGTACCGATCACACATGACCTCTTCAACAGTTCTATGTGGGATTAAAATGGATAAAATGTGTGTGTGTTTGAGGATATTAGGTATCCTCCAATTGTGCATAGGAGTCAGTGTGTGTGTGTAATAGAAAGAGACATAGACTGCATAGAAACGTAATTAATTGAACATAAAAGGGCTTTAAATTTAGAGTTAGGTTTATAAAGCTTTGTGTGTTATTAAGTGAAGATCTGGATTTGTTTGATGTAGTGGGTTTGAAGGTCAAGTCTTCTTCTAGATGTTGGATCCAAAAAAATTTCTCATAACGTCTTCGTTTCGGCTCCAAGGGTATAAGATTTTCAATTTCTTGTTCGAAAGATGTTCGAGGTCTGCTCAATAGGTTTAGCATGATTTACAGATCTCCATATATGTTATTACTTTCGAGTAATTGGGTCAATAGTAAATGCATGAGAGTTTATGTTCATCAGTTATTCCTCTCTTCGCACATAGCATGCACTGCATATAGTCCACCACATATCTCTTCTTGTTTTTTATATGAAAATTTTCCTCTTTAATCTTTTAATCCCGAAAATTTGAATGTGGAGATAACTATTCCATTTTACTGTATTCTGTCATGTCTTCATGATGTAATTAATTATGTCATATTCATTAAATAACACAAATATGACTGTTAGAAATAATATAAATAATATTATATTTAAACTGTATATCGGTAACTCGACTATCGGTTTCGCCTTCTATCGACGCCTCATTATATATTTGTATATTTCTATTAGTGTCTCGTTTTATCGGTGTCTCCTTATATCAGGGTGTCTTTCTATTACTGTCACATTATCTTGGTGTCTGATTCTGTCTGTCATTCCTTCCTTTTGTCGATGAGATAGTTAAACAATCGGTGATATATTTCAAATGACGGTGAGTCTTTCTGTAGGTAGCATCATGAAATTGTAGGTCACATGGACTGATGGTAGGGAATCTTCTTTGCAGACTCAAATGAAACATTGAGTAATCTTTATGTAAATTTCATGTGAAATAGTGAGTCTTTTTATGGTGTCAGCTTTACATACTTAGAATATATTCTTGTTTGATCTTTCTATCAGTTAGCCATATGCATGTCAATGAGCCACTTTTCTGTAGGTGTTAGTGACTCATACATTGATAATTTTACATGTTATGTTTGTCTTTTATATCAAAAAATTAATAGAGTGTTAGAACTCATACAAAAAGATAACCTATTATAGGCTTAAAAAGACATAAACACACACAAATAATTCTATAAATTAACTGATCTAGTATTTGTGATAAATATTTCACATAACATAAAATCTTAAAAAAAGGTAAGATATATGTTAATATATTACATGATTTTTGGTAATTTTAACCATCATATTTAGATATAGTGGCCAACATCATCTAATAGCCAATAATCTCCCCAATTTTGATGATAAAATATCATGGAATTATTATGTAACATAGGATAATAATAACATATCATAGAATCCAAAACACATAATAATGTTTAATAAGAGTCTCCAAAGTTTAATAATGATTAATATACTTCTCCCCCTTTTGGGATAAGAAAAAATTGGATTGTCAAAAGAACACTAACAACAAAAAAGAACATACAATGAAATAGAATTTATAAAAAGACTACACTGAAAAAAGAAAGAGTTATATGAATTTTCCACATCAACAAAATCAGTCCACACTATAGGGTTGGATCAAGGGGGGTTTCCCCCTTATTCGAAGGATCAATAGAAGGTACATCAAGAGGATTATACTAAGAATCAGGATGATATGAATGGATTTTGAAAGGAGGTAGATGAACTCCATTAGGAACTATAAAAGCTATGAAATTTTTGTACTGAGAAAGAATATGAGGATGCATAATTTCATTAATGAATGATCTGATCTAAGATAAATCCTATGAAAATGAAATTTGAGGATGAGCAGGCACTGAAATAGAAGATCCATGTGGTGTAGCCAGAGGTAGCATAATGGCGTCACATTGGACAGTGAGATATGGTTTTAACAGCATGAGGAAATCTTCAATGAAATATGCACCATATTTCATTTCCTTTTAAATTCATTTTGGTATTCTAAAACAACTCCCACAAGGGAGTCAATTATCTGAGATTATGAATCTATTCATTAAATGTCTTTGTCACTAGATAATTTGAATGATTTTTGGCCATATAAAAAAATAGATTGTTCATTTGATGCTTTGTAACAAGTTCGGAGAAAAAAATCCATTATCCAGTTGGCCATATCATCTTTATTTTTTGAAGAAATCCTTTAATAATACATCAAAGGATTATAAAACTTATCTGAAGTTTCCTTAAGTTATTCTATAATAGAAATTAATTCTTGAATCTAATCTTTAAAAATTGATCTAACAGTAAAATGATCTGCAGATTTGGAAGACTGAGTAGGTGGAGTTGAGGATAAAGCAAGATAAGAATAGGTAACTTCATGAACTTATTTTCTTGTCATGGAATAATCAAGGCCGTTAAAATGAGAAACAACATTCTCAAGTACATTAATGACAGTTTCCATTGTATTTATGTACACAGTAGTCAAGGCATTGATGATTGTGGTAGGCTTCTTCATATCATTCCTAAGAATAGTATTGCATGTCACAATTGTTTCAACAGTAGTGATTAGATATGGATGGATTTAATTACCACCATCTATGAAATAAAAAAAATAACTTGAGTGAGACTAGTTGAGGTGGACGTAGAAATATAATCCTTATATTACTTCACACCATCAGAAATAAATCGGATAGATCGCAAATTATTAGTAAGCACACTATTCTTTCTCATGGCTTCATAAATCTCATACCTTATTGAAGATTGTACTACATGTTCTATAGATTCACCTATCTCTTTAATGAATTGTTGAAAATTATATTTTGTTTCATTGACACTAGATGTGGTCTCATCCACTTGTTCCCTTGAAGAAAATGGAAAACTCCATCATTATAATCTTCAAAATCTATTACCAGGGCTACAGAACATAGATGTTTTAGCAATTCTGCAAGAATACAAAATCTAGAGGAGTAATAGTATCAATCATTAATCTTCTTTTTTGTTGTTCTTTAGCAGCTTGAGGAACTTCCCCATTGGACTCCCCCTCAGTGCCAACATTCATGGAATATTTCTGCCCCTCAGGTGTGGATTCCTTGATAGAATGATTTTACATATTTGGAGTTCATTTCCTTGTATAAAAATAATGGGAAACATGTTAATCTGGAGAAAAAATTCATTCTGGGACAACACAATCTCCAAATATGCCAGTATTAGTTTAAAAAACTTCCTTACTAATAGCATTTGGATTCTCATCAGGATGATCAGATTCAGTATCAATGCCACATTAACTACATTCGTCATTATCACAATCTTCATCCTTTCCATATCCAGATTCATCATCAAATTTCTCATCTTTTTATTCCCTTCCAAATTCTGAACCACATTCACCACAACTAGATTTATCCTCTTTATCATCATCATTAGATTCACTAATATATTCTACATTTCCATCATCTTATGTTTCATCACATCAAGTAGATTTGAGAATGGTTTTAGGAGAAGGTAATTCCAAAGGTGGACATGCAGGTCTAATATGAACCCTTTTTGGTCTAGTAGTGTCTAGGTCACTTTTATCAACAACTGGTGATCCCACAGATTTGACAGGAGTAGTAGGCTCATCTTCCTCATCTGAAGAACTGGATACATGCTCTACTAGAATGTGGCCAGGATCTACTAGATCCCATGGTCTGACTAGATGATCTATTGGATTAAACATCTCATAAAATCAATCTTCATCACTAACCTATTCCTTCCTCTTTGGGTTCTAGTTAATTTTCTTTCTCTTACAGATGCCATCACATATACATAAACCACTACATCCACTAACTACAACATCATCAGCCTCACATACACACACATTTCATTCATTATAGCTGAAATAATTCTAGAATAGAAAAGATAATTTGACATAAAAACATGTTATATTATCTCCTTAATGTAAACCATTAGATAACTTCAAATATTCCATTCGTCTTCATTATATAAAAAATAAACAAGTATATGACGTGATACATGTGTGATGCAATGTACATTTCTATTGGAAAAATCTCATACTGAATAAACATGAATAATATTATTCATTTACCATTAAATTCAAAGGAAATGGGTCTCTAATGAACCTTATTTCGAATTATCTCTTTCATTGATGTCTCATAGAAAAAGAAAGCAATTTCAAGAGGAGAAGTTCTTTTGAAATCATCATACCTTCATTCATGAGGTACCTTAAGATATCCATTCCAATGCCTTCAAGATAAATAGATTATCTTTCTCTTCACAATAGAAATCACCCTTGATACACCATTTCCTTATACAAAGAGTTACATAATCTTGTAACATTCATATATAAGCTTTGGATAAATGATTATGTCATTGCTAGTGAACCTTTGAATCTATCATTGATCTTACAACACTTTCAACAACAAAGACATTATTTCCAAGTTATATTCCACCAAATAACATTTCTGAGGTTACTACACCATTTACCAGATGAGGATTTATAAGACCTGATTGTTTTCTAGATTCACATTTCTGTTTCTTGGATTCACTAGGGTCACCCTAGTCCAGAGCTTTCTTCACTCCCTCTATTCTGATTAGTTAAGTCAATATGTCAGAAGCTGAATGGTTTGGGAAAAAATAATGAGAACTACAGTCAAGAGATATAGAGAGTATTTGTAAAGGGAGTAGACAAGATTGATTGAAATTTATATCATTTAGGGATTTTAAAATTTCACAATTGCAAAACTGTGAACCGCATTTAATAGAATTAATGAAACATTTTCATTTTCATAAATACATTACAATTATAAAGAAAATGATTCATAGGTATCAGCATGAAAAACATTATAAATCACATAACAGTGTTAGTGTGACAATAGTATTGGCATGACAAAACTATCGATAAGACAATGGTCTCGGCATAACTACAATGTTGGCATGACAATAGTTTCAGCATGACAACCTCTCTAAAAAATATTAACGAAAGGAAAACCCAATGTATTTTTGATTGATTAAACCTTACATATGTTTGATGTAATTTATTCTTTCAGAGTTCGACGAATTAGTGAATATGTCAACAAGATAATATTCAGTTCTAATAAATTTTAATGTTAAATCACCCTTTTGATAATGATCTCTCAAAAAGTGATGTCTCACATAAATATGTTTTGTTATAGAGTGAGAAACTAGATTCTTATAAATTTTAATAGTACTTTTATTGTCACATTTTATAGGTACATGTATAAATTGATATACATAGTCTAGAAGAGTTTCTTTCATTCACAAAATTTTTTCACAACTGCTACCAGCAGCTATATACTTAACAGCGATAGTAGATGAAAAAGAACATTTTTTTCTTAATAATTCCTAAAACCAAACACATTCCTAAAAGGTGACATGTCCAAGAGGTTATCTTCCTATCTAGATTTAATCCACCCATATCAGCATTAGAATAACCCACTATATCAAATTATTGTCCGTTGGGTTAAAAAAACCGAAATCGATAGTATGTTTGAGGTTTTAGAAAATTGTTTTAACAAAATTTATGTTATATTCTTATGGATTATCTTGAAAATTGGCACACATAAACACACAAAAATTATATCTGGCATAATAGAAGTCAATTAGATAAATATTCTAATTATTCATCTAAAAGTGTATTGATCAAAAGATTTACCATCTTCACAAAGATCCAACTTACAATTAGTACTCATAATAGTGTCATTGGGTTTAATGTTATCAAATCAAAATCTTTTCAAAAGATCCTTTGTATATTTACATTGATTTAAAATGATGCATTATTTATTTTTAAAAATATTAAATGAAAGAAAGAATTTTGGTTCACCAATTAAATACATTTTATATTCTTTTATAATCATCTTTGATAATTCAATACAAATATAATTTCTCTAAGATCCAAAAATAATTTCATAGACATAGATTTGAACTACTAAAACATAGTTATAAATTCACATTATAAAAATAGTAGGATCAGCCATTACTTTTGTAATACCATTTGAAATAATAAAATTACATAATATATTATACCATGATCATGGATATTATTTTAAACCATATAATTCTTTTGTTATATTAGAAACATGATTTTGAAAACAAGGGTTTGTAAAACCGTGGGGTTCCCCCCAAAAAAACTCAACTGTATAAGCATTTAGGAATTCACTATTAATATCAATTTGATTATGTTTGTAATTATTATGGGATGGTTAAGATATCATGATTATGATTACCTCATGTCAAGAAATAGATGAAAATGTTTTTTCATAGTCAATTCTTTCTTATTGACTATAACCATGTCAACTAGACTAGATTTGATTATAAAAATATTAAAAGATTCATGTACACTATTCCTATACAACCACATAGTTCCTATGGGTAATGTGTCATTAATTCAATCCACAAGTTTCTAGAATTAAATTTTCTAAATTTATTAAGTTCTTCTGGTATTTCTATCAACCCAAATTCATCGTAAATTTCATTTTTGAAATTTTAGGATCAAGTTATGACAAGATGGCGTGGTGATTACAATGATTCCTAAGAGAAGCAATAGTTTTCATCCCTTGGTCTAAGTCTCCAACAACAACATCTAAATGGTGGATCATAAGAGAAATAGTGGATCTAGATAATGAGAAGCATGTAACTTCAGGTTCATCTATAGGTTTAGGTTCATCAAGTTTAGATTCTGAATAATTTCCAGAACTATTTGATTTAATTGATTGATTGACAAGAGTATTAAATTATTTTCCATTTATTTCTAGGTTTGACATATCATCATCAAGATCATTTTGAGAGAACTTATCTTCACGTGGATCTGTTGAAAAAAAATTGATAGGTAAATATTCTTCATCCCAATTGGTTATTTTATTAAATAATCTATAGATATTACTAGAGATTTAATAACCTAGGAATATTCCATCATCACTATAAGATGATATTTTTTAAAGACTACCACATGTATTAGGAATATAGAATTTTCAACCAAAAAATTGAAATAAATTACTTTTTATTTTCTTTTGCTTGATAACTCATAATGATTCTTCTTGAAGATATGAATAATTAAGACTCTGTTAATTAGGTAGGAAGTTGTAATCATATCCTCAGTCCAAAAGTAAACAGTTCAATCATATTCATTGAGCATTATTCAGGCTATATTTTCTAATGTTCTATTTCATCTTTATACAACTCCATTTTTTAGGTGTCCTAGGAGAAGAGAAGTTATGACTAAAGCTATTGTGTGAGAATAATGTATCAATGTATTGATTTTCATACTCATGACCATGATAACTTCTTATAGATTTATTTCTATGTCCACTATGATTTTCCACTTTTTCGAATACTTGTTGATGTATGTACATTATTCAATCTTGTGAGCTATTATATAAGTCTATGCATTACTAGGATAGTCATCCAAGAGATCATTGACATGGTGCTGCCCATTTAAAAAAGAAACTCGAGATGGTCCAAACAAATACATGTGAACCAGTTATAAAATTTGAGAAGTCAAATCTTCTTTCATTGATTTGAAAGATATATTCTATTGTTTCCCCTTGTTTCAAGGATTGCAATCATTGTTATTTCAAAAAAATATTAGGTAGATCTTTGAATTGTATTTTTCTAGTATGATTTCTAAGATATTGTATATTACTGTGGGCTATAATTCAATTCCAATCCCAATACTCTATGAAAATCCCTTAAACAACAATTTTTTTGATAAACTAAAGAATCCATATTTAAATAATATACATTTTCATTTCCAAAAATAGAAAATATCAATTAATTCTTAGAGTTATGGACATTTCAAGGATCATTTTCAAATTTAACATCAAGTTCACCATCACATAATTTTGAAATACTATGAAATTTATATTTTATTCAATCTACAGAAATTATATTAGAAATTAAAAATGAGTTAGAGTTACCAATCTAGACTAAGCCAATTATTTTTCCTTTTCCATTGTCACAAAAGGTGTCATATCCACTATAAATATTGATTAGGTTCTTGAATCATGAATCATATCTATTCATGTGTCTTGAACGTCCACTGTCCATGTACCATTGACTCTCGTCGGAGCTCTTTAAAAAGCATTCCAACTGAACAATCAAACGATTTTTTTTAACTATACATGTGTGGGTCTAGTGAAATTAGTAATCAATTCTTCATGTACCGATATTTTAATATGAGTTTCCTATAATAATTAAGCAACATGTTTGAAAACAATTCACTATTTAGTCCAGAAAAAATAGTGAAATTAAAAGATATTTCAGAATTGGAACTAGTAGCTTAGTTTTTTATGTAAAAGATGTGATTTTTATGATTTTGTTAAAAATGTGTATTATAGTTGTTTCTCTATCCAGGATATTATCAAATAACCAATTTTTACATTGTACCTATATGTTTCCAAAAAATTTGAGTAAGTGTGTCTTTTCCATTGGTATGATTTTCTAAATCATTCTTCAATTTCTCATTATAAATTTTTAATTCATGGTTTTCTTTGATCAGTTGAGAATTCGTTTCCATTTTAGTATTATGTTTACATATAATTGTAATAGTTATAGATAATGTTTCATTAATGATTTATATTTTTATTTAATTTCATTACATGTATCGTCCATCATGTTACAATATACAAACTATTCATCACTTGTCATATTCTAAAACTCGCATTCTTTTTTTGAATAATAAGAATTGTAGGTAGGAGAATATAAGGTTACCTCATAGGTTTTCATTATAAAACCCATATTTACCATGTCATGTTTCTCATCATGAGATGATGGTGATTCACCAGAGCTATCCCAAGAATCACCCAAGGTGGACTTCATAACTTTATTATATTTATTAACATCGTTTTGATATTTCATTTTGTATTTTAACATTGGATAGTCAGCTTTGAGGTATCCTCTCTACTTATATTCATATCAAAAAATATTGTCTGATATGTAATTTCCTTTCTAGTAATTTTTCATGTATCCCTTATTATTATATCATCTTGTAAATTTTAGCTTCATGAGAAACATTTTTTTGTATAAAAATTTATGAATATAATGGCCATCTGATTGACCTCTTATTCACTATTAGTTATTGATTTATCAATACGGGAACATTCAACAGAGGCTATGACCTTCTCTTTGTCTTTATTCTTAGAAGTAGTAGTCTTGAAGGCTATAATTTACCTTTTAGCTTCATCCTCCTCTTCATTGTTCAATTTCACCTCTTCTTCATATATCATCAATTTTCCAATGAGTTCTTTGATAGTTAAATTACTGATTTCACATGATTCTTTAATATTGTTAGGAATTCATCTTCATCTATCAGAAATGAATATGGGGATCCTCGTAATTTTTTTGATGTAAAATCTCTTCCCAAAGAGACTATGGTGTTCATTATATCATTAAACATGAGATACTTGACAGAAGTCATCTCATTCAGATTCTTCTTAAGTTATAATATTTAATAGTATATCTGTTAAGTTTTATTTAAATTAAAGTACTGGTTCTATCTTTGGAAATAGACAAAGTATTCCAAATTTTAGCTACTTGACAAAGAAAAATCTGTTAAATTCTTCATCTCCTAAATAATAGTATAAGGAACTCATGGATTTCCAATTATTGTTATAAGCAGTCTTAGTTGGGTCATCCCATGTAGTTCTATAAGTAACAGGAATCTTTTACTCATATACAATTTATGAGAAAATTTTAAAACACATACATTTTATGTGAATTTTCATTTTAATTTACTATTGGGCATATTTGTTTCCTTTAAATAATGTTGGTATGTTGGTAGTGGAACCTGCCATTCTATTATACAAAATAAGAATATAAGAATAGTAATTTAATGAGATAAAAATATACAATTGATAAAAATTTTAAGATCACTGAATTCAAATATAAATAAATGTTGTAAAACATTAAGAAATATTTTAAAAACTAAAAATTACAAAATCCCTCTGATACCATATGATAGTCATAGTAGATTACTCGAGAGGGGGGGGGGGGTGAATTGAGTATCTATATTAAATTTCGGCTTAAAAGTTGGGTCTTTAAAAACATCTCCTAATTAAATATATAATATAAGCCAGTTTGTATTGAATTTATATAATTCTTGAATGTTAACTTAATTTCTCAAATGATTGATTAATTCCTAGATATGATAATCAAATGATTAATATGTCTTTAAATACATACATACTAGTTACAAATAGTTATAAACACATGCTAATTTAACTATCAGAGTTCTATTTTTGATTTATAAAATTTGTGATAAGATATAATATAACTAAATGAGTAAAAACACAGTAGAAATATACAAGTGGTTAAGTCTTAAGTAGAGACATAGTCCTCTCTACCTGGTGATCAACAACCACCATGCAGTTTAAATTAAAAAGCAATTTGAGCCAAACCATGGATCGGTGTTCACAACAAAAAAACATGTCCCTCTAGGCCACACTTGACATTTACCATGGTTCATTTTGGGAAAACAAAAAAAAGGTGTCAGAAGTCCTCTTCCATAGTTATACTTGGGAAGAAATGGATATAACGAGTGTGATTTTGAGGTTATTAGTTATCCTCTAGTTATAAACAATAGTCATTGTGTGTGTGTGTAACAGAAAAATGCACACATTTCTAAAAATTGTAACTAAATGAACACAATAGAGCTAACAATTTAGATTTAGGTTTAGATGGATCTCTGTGATATGAAATAAATCTTTGGACTTGTTTGATGTAGGTGGATTGAAGGTCGATTCTTCTTCCTAATGATGGATCCAAAACAATGTGTCATAGACACTATGTTCTAGGTTTTAGGAGTATATAATGTTCATCTTCTTATTCGAATGATGTCCACGATCAGCTTGGTAGGTTTAAGTTGATTTTTGGATCTCCTCCAATGTTCTTCATTTTGAGTTCTTGGGTTCACAGTAGTCTCATGAGAGTTTATGTTCATCCGCTATTCCTCTCTTCACACACATCATACACAACATTTACTCCACCACAGTTCTATTCTTGTTTTTCACATTCATGTTTGCCTCTTCAATATTTTTTTCTCAACACTGTGCTTGTAGAGATACAGATTACATCTTACCGTCTGTTGTCATGTCTGAAATTAGGAAATAATTTTTTTATAGTCATTAAATGACACAAATACGACCGTTATAAATAAATATAATACATTTCAATATTAAAATACTTTTAGTGACTCGTCTATCAGTGTTTCCTTCGGTCGGTGTATCATTTTATCAGTTTCTCTTTCTATCAGTGTCTCATTTTGTTGGTACCCCCTTCTATCAGTGTATCTTTCTATAGATGTCATATTTTTTTCAGTGTCTCTTTATATCGGTGAGTCGTTCCCTCTATTGGTGAGATAGTTAAAATATCGGTGAGGCATTTCAAATGATTATGAGTCCTTGTGTTAGTAGAATCATGCAATAATAAGTCACTTGGACTTACGGTATGTTATCTACTTTAGTGAGTCATATGCAATGGTGAGTCATCTTTCATTCAGTGTCATGTAGAACGGTGAGTCTTTCCAATAGTGTCAAATTCAAATAATTAGAAAATATGAATGTTTGATCTATATTTTATTGAATCATATGCAAGTCAGTGAGTCACTTGTCAGTTGGTTTCAATGACACAAACTTAGATAATTTCAGTTTTTTTGTTTGTCTTTCATTTCCGCAAAGTCGCATAGTTTTAAAACTCATAAACACATATATAATCTGTTATAAGCTTGAAAATACATAAACACCCAAAAATACTACTATAAATGAACTGATTTGGTATTCAAGATAATGTATTCACATAACTTATAATTTTTAATATAAGGTAAGCTATATGTTACCATATGACATGTTTTGTGAGAATTAAAACAATTATAGTTAGAGATAGTGGACAATAACATCTATGGGGAAAATGGGATATGTATAGAAGGGTGAAAATGTAGAAGAATTTATTGGATATTTCTATGATTCATTATTGATTATTTATGTATATGTAAATAATTATAATAATTTATTATTTATACATTGAATAGGGGAATTATTTATTTATGATGTGCCCCAATTATTTTATGTTATAAACCTTCAAATAAAAATTATATATATGATATTAAATAATAATTTATTTTTTAATTATTTGTATCATCATGTAAAAATAAAGAGTATATAATTTCCCATTTATTAATAGGAATTAGAATTTTAGTTTCAATATAATAGTATTCATTAATTTGTAAATAAGAAAGAATATATTTATAATTAAACTATTTTATTATGAGGTTATATATTTTTAATAATATTAAAAATTCAATAATTAACATTTTAAAATATTATTTACATATTTAAATAAAATTAACTAGTATAACATATTGTGATTTTTGGGGATTTTTATGGAAATTCTGATATTTCCATTAGTAGTGGAAAATATTTTTTTCTTCATAAAAATGATATTTATTTTCATAAAAATATTTATTTAAAAGAAAAATTATGTATAGAAGATGAATTCTTGAATCATAATAGTTATTTAGTTATATTTATTCCACTGTATTATATTGGAGTCATCTTTCAAATAATTTTTAGAATAATTGTATATTTTGGAAATTGATATGTTTCATAAAATAAGATTAATGTTCATAATGTTTATATAAATTAGTTATTCAAGAAAACAATAATTAGAAATAGATTAGGTTAATAAATGATGGTGAGAGAAGGAGTGGGAAATATAGATTTATAATCTGATATGGGTTATTCTTGAATTTTTGGGCCTCTTCTTTGATTTCAACAATATATTTGTTTAATCCGGATAGGAATTTCTCTTTCAAAGATGATCGATCCCTATTAAAGGACATTATAAATTCATTACTCTCTCATGACCCCCCAGATCTTGAGGAATAAGGGATTATCTATTGGCGAGGCTCTTACAGGTTCATCAGATCCAATGAGGGTGGAACCAATGAGGACCTGAAATGTCACACGACTCTCGAATGGAAGCTTCTCGGTGGTGGCTGATATGGAGGCCTTGCATCATCAATTTAACTATTGATGGTTCTCGATTATGGCAAGAGTCATTTATTCGAAGGGGTTAGTCCATACTCTTTCGCTAACCTCAAAATTAGGGTGTCTCACTATTGGGGAAACAGGGATTGAAGGATAATTTTTATTGGGAGAGTATATTACCACATCAAACTTAACATCAAGGATTCCATGAACTCAACATGGAACTTTGGTATCCCTTAACTCAATCATTTATTCCTCAGGATATTTAAATTTAATGTCAATTTAAATACTTTCCGGATGTCCATTCCTCAAATATATTTTAGGTTGTATGGTTTGAATTGGTTTTACTAACATCCAAGGATACTCAATGGCATTGCATCATGACTTGGTACCCCAATAAAATTGGATCAGAGGACCTTGGAAGATGAGTTTAGTTTCTATAATTGAATGATAGTTAATGTTAACCTGGAAATTAAAAGACCTTACATTATTTCCATTCAAGAAAGTGGTTTCAAAACTGAATTGAAAGTGGAGTATGAAAATGTACTGCATTTTTTCGATGTCTACAAGATTGTGGGACATTAGGTTTCTAGCTGTAGGGTTCTCCATAATAAGTTCAATGACGATTCTAAGTCCACATATTTAACAGAGGTCAGTTATTATAGAAAAAACTAGAGGGATCTCGTTGAACTGAAAGGGATCACTAATAAAACTACTTATCCTCCCATAAAGGCTAAATTTAAATATGTGTCTCTTGTCCTGTCTCAATATGGGACACCTCAATGGTGAATAACTCATCCACTAATAATGTGGGGGAAGAAGAGAAAAAGAATGATGAATTACATTGCCCTACTTCTAGGGTGTTTTCTCTAGATGATCATGCTCTATTATCTTAAATTTGAAATGATGTTTTCAATCTCACTTTTAATCATCAAAGAGAAATGGTGGTAACACTCAGTTTCCAAGAACATTATAATGACATTAGTGACACAGTAAGACTAATGCAGGTGGAGAATGATCCTCATAATCCCAATGTTACACCCATTAGATAATATCCATCCCCACTCTATGATGGTGGTTTTGTTACAGCTATTGTCACAACTACTCGAACTACTCTAGTGACTTAAATTCCTACAGTAGTGATTGTTACCCTTCCTGTTAACTATATTAATCCTCCAGTGATCAAGGATTACTTCAAACATGTATGTACTGGTGATGGAACCCCCAAACCTAGGATCTCTATTTATGATGGAAAGCATACTACTGTTGACCCCATTCAGGCTGGAGCTGGAATACCTTAACCTTTATAATTTCTTGATGCACCTCCTATAATTTTTATTAATCATACAGTGATCAGGGATCACTAAAACCTTGTTTTTAATATATCTAAAACATCCTCACATGGGATATTCATGTAGATCAACAAGGCTTCTTATATTTTGCCACACTTAAGTAGGAGCTATAACAAATTCACATGGAAATTTCATATAGGATGGAAAGGATAATTTTGTTGCCCCCACTCAGAATCCTTATGTGGTTAGTCTAGAAATAAAATAATCCATTATAGTTAGTGATGGTGGGACTGGTCTTACCAGTGAGATTCTCATTAAAAATGAAAGGGAATGTCTTACAATAATATAAGTTAACTCTTCCAGGTTGATCACATCCCAAAAAAAGTCGGAAGACCTCCCAAAGATGGAAATCTAAAATATGTTTGATCCAAAAAATGGTAATTAACCCTAGACATAAGTAAAAAATGGAGATACTATTATAGAATTTCCAGGGTTGGGCCAACCGATACACTATGAGGTCCCTCAGCCTCATCATTCAACTTCATAGGCCTATTTTTTGTATCATTGATCCTAAAAAGGCCTTTTCTTTAAGTATTAAAAATCTGGAAAACATGGGATTTCATTTGGTTAATTCTAATAGTAGTCTGCTGGTGGTTAAAAGACTATGGTTTCTTAAACTTAATTCCTTATCTGATATCTATCGAGTTTCATCAAATGAATAGTAGAACACCTCCTCATTCAGGAACCGGGTATCATATTATTTTTTCTCACTTGTATATTCCCATATCAATTATCCACACCGCGAGAAGATTATTGTAGGTTATGGAGGATCTCAATTCATTTTTTTCCCTGGTTGGTCCATGGGAATTTTAATGCCATAATTAATCTGTATGAGAATATGAGGGCTAGTAAAATTATATTTCAACTATGGAGTTCAAAGCATTCATTGATTCTAATGGACTCTTTGAAATTATCTTGGTTAGAGCTAATTACAATTGGTACGGAATGTTTTTGAATAATTTTGTGGCTAGTATAATTGACATTTATTTTTCAAGGAATATTTTATGGATGATTGGGGTTCTATTTCATGAAAAACATTATCTATAATATACTAAGATCCTCTTCCCATATTTTATACATGGTGGGTACATATTCTAGGAATCATATAGATTTTAGGATCAACAAGGCAAGGATTACACACCAGAATGTAGACCCTTAGTTGAACAGATTTGGATTTCAATTTATTTCTCGAAGGACAATTTTTCTTCTATCATAAATCTTAATCTTATTTAAAGGGCTATCAAATTTTGGAGCCAAATCCACATTACCTCTATTGATCATGAAATATCTTCCATTGAATATTCTCTCCCAATTTTTTCAGAGAAATTTATTGTGAATGATTTAACAAATGGTGTTAAAGGGGAATCAGATATGGTTTCTAAGATGAAAAATATTTTTAATCTACATGAGGCTTTAAAATAGATATTTTCAGAGCCAAATGTTTGAAAAGAAATGATAGGAAACCCATGTTGATTAATTCACTTTAGAAAATTTGGTAGGAATCTAGGATCTTCTCCTTCATTTAAAAGCGGGATAAAATTATTGTCAATAGGGATAATATCTCAAATAATGTGATTGATTTTTTAAGGATCTTTTCAATGTCATGTTCATTCCTGTTGATCCTTAGGGGGAGTATCATTCCCAGAATTGTGAATCAGGTAAATAACTCCAATATCACCTCCATAACCTTGATTCTTGAGATTAGAGAGGTTGTTTTCTGCCTTAAATCTGATAGTTCTCTGGCCCTTTTTGGCTTTGGTATCATTTGTTTTGAAATATAATTGGACATAAATCAAAATGAAGTCTAAAGTTTTTTAATTCATTTTTTTCAAGGGGTGATCTTCCTCATGGCCTTTAATGCTTTGTTCCTAGATTTGATTACATAATTGGAAAATGTCAATGATATAAATCTATTCTGTAATGTTTCTTTTGTTAACAATATTTACCAAATCATTTCTAAAAATTTTTCTACAAGATTGTTTCTGATTGCAATTCAGATTGTTTCCTCCCATCATCTTTGTTTCATTATTTGAAGGTCCATCCATTATTGTCTTTTTAATTCTTCATAATGTGTAGATTTATTAATGAAATACAACAGGGGTGTAAATATTTCCCTCAATATTGATGTTAGGAAATCATTTGACACAATGGAATGAAGATTCATTTGCAAGGTACTTGATATGTTTAGATTTAATAGTATCTTTATTTCATTGATCAAAACCATTTTCAGCTCTACTCACATATACGTCCTCATTAATGGGTCTCTAGAGGATTTTTTTATTGTTCTAGAGGGTTCAGACATGGTGACCCTCATTCTGTCACTATTTAATCTAGTGTTGATGATTGTCATAGTAGAAATCTACCCATCATGGAAGGAAATGAAAAAATGAAGTATATTAATGCTAGTAGAGTTTTGGTGGCTCCTACTAACTTGGTGTATGCTGATGACATTATCATTTTCACAGATGTTGACAAGAGAAATATCAAGAATATTAAATGAGAAATTTCTCATAAGTCCTCTGTCTATGGTCAAGTGATAAATTGGGAAAAATAGTCTCATTACATAGGATGGAATATGTATTCTACCACAATGAGGGAAAGTTTTAGAGAGGTCGGTATTCATGAGGGGACAATTCCAATCACCAATTAAGGGAATTCGTTTATTTGGGTGTGGCTTAAAGCTTTTTATTTTTATAGATATCCTTAGAAAGGTTAGAATGTAATTAGAAACATGGAAGTGTAAAACTCTATCCATGACTAGATGCGTTTTTTTGGTAAATCAGTTTTTGTTTCCATACATTTTATTCATTTTTGGTGTATAAATGGATTATTTATATCATATTGAATGTCAATGTTTCCCTTCAAAATTTCAAAGGGAGTGGATTTTTTTTTTGAAATTTAATTTTCTGTGGGTTCCAAGAAGAATAATTGCAAACCTTATTATACAAGGGGGTTTAGGAAACAAAAACATTCTACATTTTAACGATTATTTGCATGCTTCTGCTATGTGGAGACTCTTCAATATTCAATTTGAGGCTCTTTATTTCCTTTAGAGTAAATGTTTGAATATTAATAAGATTGTTTCTTTTAACCATCATGACTACTATGTGTGTCCTGCATTCAAATCCATATTTCCCTCAATTGATTCTCACTCACAGGGGTGAGTCTCTAAGGGTTAGTCTCCTGAGTATTGGATAGCCAAATGGACTGGTACTCTTATTTCATATTTGATTTTAGGTGATGAATCTATCTTGTATTTGTAAATTTCTATAATGGTGTATCTTGGTAACAGGGATGTCCTTCCTAATAAAATTTTTTATATTGTTATCCAATATTTCTTCTCTGAAAGGAAGGATTTTGGGTCATGGAAACCTTATAATAATGGTTGGATTTCCTCAAACTTGTATTTAAGGTTTTATTAGCACTATGACATGGATTCCCCATGGGTGGAGGGGTTGAAAAATAATTATATATTACCCCCATCTCCATATTGGCTTCTAGAGTTTCCCATCAGAAAATTCCAATGGACCCTTATATTTAATCTTGTGGAATATCCCTATGCTCCACATGTTCTCTTTTCCATCAGCAGAGGGAGGATGCATATCAACTCATCCTCTACAGTGTTTCTTCTATATTGATGTGGGACACTATTAGAGATTTGTCAAAAATCTCCCTTCCACATATAATCTATAACTGTGACATCATACAGATCTGGGGTACATTTCCCTATCTAGTCAGTTTCATGATCTCTTCATGATAGAGGCTTTAGAATTTTTTGACTATATATATTACTCCCAAAGTTAGATTCTTCATGGTGGTGAGTGTTTCTAGGCCCACACTTCTTTATATTTAGTTCTTGTTTTTGTTAGTGTCACCTCTACTCCAAACAATAATTTTTTTTCTAACTCAATTCATAATATGACTATTCTAACATGAATTAGATTCATTCATATTTTTCGGCCACCGTATGTAATATTGTATGTGTTATGGTAGTATCCCATTTTTAGATAAAATAAAGCCTATTATGATTGATCTTGTCATGGTAATCGAGATCCCTCCAGATATGGTGCTATCTTCAGAGAACATTGAGGCTACGTGCTTGGATGTTTCCAAGGTTATTATGGATTTTCCTCCACTATTGAGGCTGAGATTATTAGTATTATTGTAGTGGTGGAGCAGGAAACAAAGGCATGGGTGGAACAATATTTGTCTTGAGAGTGATTATATGACCATTGTTTCTACTATCAAGTTGGGATCTTTTCACTTATCTTGGAATCTCTCTAATTGTTGTACCATCTTCTTATACTCTCTACTCTCTACGAATCATATCTTCACTCATACATATATATAACCTAATTCGATGGTGGATTGCCTTGCAAAAAAGGTGGTCCGTGGTGTTGATTTTCTCTGGTATGATCTGCTTCATGATGACTGGGATAAGACTCCCATTTTTTGAGTTGGGTAATTTGTTTCTTTTTATTCAACAATGGAGCCCTCCTTTTCTAAGCAATGACTTATCTCTTTTAAAAATGTAATTAAGAATATATTATATTAAATTTGTAAATTATATATAAGGGTGGAGAAGCCTCAATGCTTGGCATTAATTGATACGAACAATCAGTTTAAGCAAATCCAAGAGTATCATGGAAAATGGGGGGACCTCACTGATAGCGACAAGGAGAATCGTGGGGATATGACGCGGCCTTCATACAGTGAGATTGCTCAAGTTGGGAATAAGTTAATGCCGATGGTCTCGGACAAGGGGACTGCCTCTTCTCGTGGAAGGATGAAAAAGGACATCACTCATCTGTCAAAACCGATGCTGACCAGATCTGCTGCCAGAAGCATGCAATCTCCGAACGAGTTTCTTGAGTTGGAGAAGTTGAATCTGAGGAGGAAGTATGCCAAAGTACTGAAGCAAGATGAGAGTTCGGTGTGGGAAACGGCGAGGGAGGATGAGTCCGTGTACCATGGTGGTGCTCAGGGGTATGATTTTGAGGACTGTATGTGACTCTGATGGGTTTGTAATGCATGTTTACTGTCTTTGATTTTATTTTAATAAATGGTCAGGGGTTTCCCCTCTGGCTACACATTCCTGGTAATATTAATTTAAATTCATTTAATAATTTACACTAATCATTTTACTAGTATATAAAATAAATTATAACCAATGAACCTATACCCAAGTGGTATACGATCCTTCTTGGCATCCAAAAGACCCAGGATCAAATATGGGCAGGGAAGAATTTCTGAAAACTGTAGTATCACTGTAGCAGGTCATTGTAGCAGTACTATAGCATTGGCAGAATATAGTAGTGATGGCACTGTAGCAAGTACTATAGCAGTGGAGATACTGTAGTAGGTATTGTAGAATTGTGTGGACTATAGAAGTACTGTTCACTGAGGAGTCCTGTGGGCCAAAAAATTGGGCTTTCATGCCTTATTTGCAGGCCACATGGCCTTGGGCCTTTGGGATATGTAATGGGTCTCCCTCAACCAATTATCGAAGAGATATTTGCATTAAATTATATATTGAGGCTTTGCCCCCATCCTTTTGAAAAAAATAGAAAATTAATTTTAAAAAAAATTTCTAAAATAGATTTTTCAATGATTTTAGGGGTTTAATTTCAAATTATATTTTCAAATTTTGGGAATTAAAATTTGTAAAATGGATTAAAAAATTTTTAATTAGATTAAATTTTATTACCTAATAATATAAATTTTTTTCTGAATAATTTTAAAAAATGTTAAAATATTTTACTAAGGTTGATGTCAAAAAGGATTTATAATGGGTTAAAAGAATATATTTTAAAAAGAAAAAAATTGTATATAAAATATATATTGTAGGAATAATTTAACCATACCATGTAAGAGTATTGATAACAATATAATCCAAATACCATTCAAAAATATAATATAAATTTATTATTATATAATATAATGAAGGTATGTGATGATCCAAACATATGGTACAGAATGTTTTCTCAATATCATTTTATAGTGGGATATATTAATCTTATTAACATATATTCTTTTATGAGTTGTTTATATAGAAAAAATTGAATTTATTTATCAATATGTTTTATATTATATTGATTTTTATGGTTTTTTATTGTTAATAATTAATTGGATTTATGATTAAAATGATTTCATTGGTGTGTGGGAATTTTCCCTAAAAACACATTTATAGTTTTCAGTCTAAATTGTTTTTTCCTAATTTTAAATGATTTTATAATGATTTCATCAATGTAATTATATTTAGATAAGTGTTTTATAAAATAAACTCAAGTCATTAATTGATATTTTTTAATGGATTCACTGTATAAAATATCTGACAAAATTTACAAACGAATAATTGAATGTTCTATATTAACATATATGATGACAATGAATTTTACTTCCAGCACATCCACTACTTGATATTATTCCCATAAAATAATTCATTTTTTAATATAATAACTTTCCTTTCATTTTTTCGGAGGATTATGGTATTGAAGATGTGGTTTTGAATGAAATATTTAAATTTTATTCAAAATGAATAAAAAAGTATTTGAATATACAAATAGATTTTCATAAAATGATAGAATAATATTTAAAATATTTTTATGCTACAATTTTAAAGAAAGAAATGTTTTATTCATGAAATAGTAATTGGACATCATATGAGTAATGGGTGAACCTGATGTAGCTAATACTATGGGTGGACCCAAATAGAATTATAAAGTTATGTGTAATGTTGTATTTTACTTCATGTAAAAGAGTGAGTTCCTATTTTATTTCTACTATATTATGAAGTATTGAAAATATATTCATTTAATGTATTTGAAATGCATTATGAATATTATTATCATAATTTAGAAAATGGTTTTAATTTAATTTATATGGGTTTTATTGCTTTTCATGAAGAAAAATGAGTTCCTATTTTTCATTTTGAGATGATTTATTTCATTCACTAATTGAAAATTGAAGTAAATGTAATAATTTCAAAGGTTTTCATGTTTTTAAATAGACTAATAGTTTTAATAGTTTTAGAAACATATTAAATGAAAATTAAAATCTCCCCTTACATTTGGAATTATTTTGCTCTAAATTTAGTGATTCGTAAGGGACAAGATGATGTTAGGATGAATGTAAGGAATAAATATCATGAATCAAAGTATTAAATATCATAAATGTTTTAAATAATGGAAACAATATATACAAATATGTCTTACCACTTTTTATTATATGATCTTTATGTATGATTTATGAATGAAATATCTAAATACAATAAAATGAAAAATATTAAAAAATGAATAGATTGAATTTGTGAAAAAATACACACTAGTATGAAATTTTAAATATTTATTTGATATACACTGTATTAGATGAATGGTTTAGACAATATTAGTTTTGTAATTATCATAATATGATACCCTTGATTGTTTATACATTTTTGATATTTTTTAAATGATATATCATTTGATGATTATGATGTTTCATCATATATACAATTTATGCTATAATATTTTTTCTGTAGAGGAAATAGAGATGTTGTATTATGAAAGAAATGTGATGTAAACATACATTCAAATAAACATCATGATTTTATTTAATTTGAAAAATGATGACTGTAACTGTTATAATTCAGTTGATATAGGCCATAAGTGGTGGTGGTATATACGATAGAGATAAACAAGGTCTTCCACATACAAGTATAATGATGGTGAAGTATTTTATGTGAAAAATCCTAGTTTATTTAGTGTATAATCTCACCCTATGGTTGATTAAAAATAGATAAATTCACTAGAGAATATATATTTCTAACATGGTGTGTTCATAATTACACATGGTAACTCTTTCCATTTATCATTTTGAATGTTAAAATGATCATTGCTGGACTTTAGTTGGAATCAACACTGATGAATATGGCCATATTTCCAGGGAATGTATCACATTTATGAATATACTTGATAATAAATATTTTAATGTAGAGTATGGTTGAACATTTTTTTGAATGGAGGAAAAAATATGATGATTACACTTCGTTTTATGATGAAAACTTTAGAAGAGTGGGGATTTACATGACAATTTTTTTGGGAACTGATAGTAAAATCAATTGATTTAGTTAGTGTTGAAACCATGATTATGGATTGATTTTCCCACATGAAAATTTTAATTTTTATAGATTGTGGTTTTTCATACTATGAATTATGAGATTGTGTTTTTCAAATTTATGTTTGAAAATAAAAAATGGGTAATAAATGATGGATTTTGAACGAAAAATTACACAACCAAATTATATGTCCATAGGGAATCCCGAAAAATTATCCAATTATGGTAAATGAAATTTCACCATAATCTTAAAAGGATAAATATTGTTTTTCCAATGTGGTTAGTTTGGTCACCATTCTCCTGACTGTAAATAAAATATTCTTAAAAAACTATTAAATGTGGTAACCAATAACCACCGAACCAAAATATTTTTTAGTTTCAATGATTGTGATCATTATATAGAAATTTCTCAAAAGTATGTTTCACATGATTTAAATCAATATGATCATACATATGAAGTCAAAGAATGTTATTTTTTACTAATATAGTTAATGTTGGACGTCTTAATAGATCCATGATAAGAATGATACTTATTTATTCGAATTATCCCAATAATCTATATAAATATATATATTTCTATTATTCAATTTATATAAAATTATCAATTTAAATTTAAATATCCCCACAAATAATGTACACATAACTTTTTAAGGAAACATTTTTTATATATTAAGGCCTCAATTATTAATGAGAATATTCATGTTGTTATTTGTGGAATGATATTTCATGAAATCATGATCAACATTCCTTTTAATAGTTTGATATGATTAATGGTAAGTATTGAATTTTATTTTATCATTACATGATAAACTATTGGTACAATAATTTTATCATTAATGATAAAAAAATTATATCCTAAAAAGGTGTTAAAAATTGATGAGAGATATATGTGAATGTAACATAGATCATATTATTGAATATGAAAACAATATGTCACATTAGTGATTTGAAATTAGTAAATAAGAAATATTGATGTATTTATTAATAATTTTCCTTTCTTTATTTGTGATCAGAAGGCTATTTTTACTTTTAACAAAGTTACATAAGCTATTCCTGTTATAAACCATCATTATCAAATGTCTATGGTGAAAAAATTGGAATTAAAATGATAAGAATTAGTTGATTGATAGAGGATTCATTCATTATAGAATATCACTTTGGGCATAAAATATTTTTTTTATAATGAAATATGGTCTAATTACCCTTCGAATTTATTATAATTAATTCAATAACATCACTATTATGAATATGTACTATTTTAATCATATTTTTTATTTATTTTATAATCTTATGAGATATAAGTATTATTTGAAGGATGATATATGATCAATGTCCCATAAATTAATGGTGTAGTAGGGTGAAATTCAAGTTTGATTATTTTAGATTAGATAAGGGAATTATGAGTTTTATAGATTATCTCTTTTTGATGACCAAAGAAACAACTATATTTATTGAAATAATGAATTGATTTTTCACTGGGGTAGTAGATATATTTTTTTGTTTAAATTGTTTATATATTTTTAGATTATAAACTATATGAGAATTAATAAAGAAACATAATATTTTCCAAAAAAAACCATTGATTAAAAAGACATATTTTTTAAATTTTGTGCGTTTAAATTTTTTTCAAAATAATTATCTCTATGGTAATACTAAATCTAAATATTGATATAGTGATTTTTTTATTAATAGTGGCAACGTAATGAAAATAAAATTTATTCTCTATTTTTTTGGTGGATTAGATTGTTACTATTGATTGATCCGTGATAATTTTGATTGGTAAGCTAACACACAAATAATGATAACTTAAAACATTGTCATATTATTCTGAAAAATAAAAATCCTATGATCCATTTCATGAACTAGATTTAGGATAGGAGAATGATGAAATTTTACCTCACATCCATTTATATTAAATTTTGTATCTACAGAGATGCTTTATTTAATTTACTTGGTTGTGCCCTAATTCTGAAAGATCAAATAATTTCTTATTATTCTTGTAAGTTGAAGCCTCAAGAGATATTATTACCCTACATATGATCTATATTTATTTAATATTGGTTTTTACATTAAAAATATTATAGAATCATTTATATGGAATAATGTTTGAGTTATAGACTGATAATAAAATATTGATGTATATTTTTCCTCTAAAATAGTTAATCATGAGGTAGAGAACATAGTGAGAACTGATTAAGGATTATGTTTTAATGGTTTATTAACATTGTGGAAGATTAAATAATATGGATTTTTTTAATAGGATATTTAATGATATATTTACAGTGATATGTTTGTAAAATTATCATTTAGTAATTTATTTTAAAAAAAATCTATAGAAACTATGCATACAATAAATTCATCTATTTTTTCCTTATATCGGTATAGTAGAAACTTTTAAAACAATTATTCAATATTAGAATGTGGATCCTTATTTTTAAGAAAAAATGAATTCAATAAATAAGTATAGTATTAAAATGTTTAATTTCCATAATCTAGGTTTATTCATATGTGGAAATAGATTGTGTGTGTCATATTATACCCAGTTAAAGAGAGAGTTGTTGAGTGAATCTCATAGATATCCATTTCACATTTAACCGTAAATCAATAAGATGTATATAGATGTATTGGAGTATTTCTCAAGAGATTTAATGAAAGGATATATTTCTAAAAATATCATTAAATGGTTTTTGTTTCAGTTAATTAATGAATAATTTAAATTACTGAAATGATTACTCTCCCTTTTATAGTTTCATGGTGGGAATAGTAAATTATATCAATGACTTTCATTGATGGATTATATAAAGATTCATGAGGTATAAATATAATATTTGTTATTATTTATTGAATAAATAATTTAGAAAATGCCATTCCCTATTATGAAATTTTATTTTAAAATCATCTATAAAAATTCTATATGAAGGAGAAAGTCATCAAAAATGGAATTGCACTATCCATTGTATGAGACTTTGAACCCATTTTCACATATTTTTATAAGGAAACATATTAGTCAATGGGTGATGACTTACATTTTATTATAGAATTTAATGATCATTCTTATATTTTTTTAATACAATAGTCCCAAACATATTTTATATTCTAAAATTTGCTCAATAGAATACCATGTAATTTGGGATAATCATATTCCATTGGTTGATTTATAATATAACATAATATTTCATTCCAGTATATAGTTGGAACCAATTAAGTAAAAGTATGGATAGAAAAAACCAAAACCATATTTTTGGGATGTATTATGAGAAAGGAATTTAATTAGACAACACTTGGTAGATGCAATTGATCTAAAGATACAATTGACTGAGGACTATATGGTGACGTCTCGGAATGGGAAGAAAAGTTATATCGATAAACATAAGATTGATATTTCATTCGAGGTAGGTGAACATATTTTTTTAAAAAAATTTCTCAATGAAGTAATGTTATATGTATGGATAAAAATAAAAAGATATGTTTATGTTTAATTCACCCAAATGAAATCATAATTAAATCTTTATTAATAGATTATTGAGTGGATTAACTTTATGTTTATAATAGTTAAAAAACTTATTTCATGATTCAATGACAAGGATATATATTCTAATTTCATCATATATTTTCATCCCTGATGTAGTTCAGTAGGATTAAAATATTTCAAATGGGGTGTTACGTGTAATTATACTTCACTATAGAGATAAATGGTATTTAAATTATCGAATTCAACAAATAATCATTTTTTGAAATACCGATCCATATTAAATAGAAACACGGGGATGATAAAATAATATGGGTGAATGATTTACCACTCTTTTAATAAGTAAATAAAATTTTAATATTGCAATTTCAAAAGGGGGATGAATGTCAAAAAACATTCAACCATATAATATACATGTTTCATGTTTTTAATATGAATTAGAATGATATATTACTTTTAAAAATATGGTGTAATTTCTAAAAAAGTAAAACAGTTTAATTTATTAATTTTATTTATTTAAATGATTATTATATAAATTATAGGAAATGAATTTGAACAAATTTAGAATCTTTTTTTAAATATTAATATCACATTTATCTTTGGTTAATTTTAGTGATTTTTTTGGAAATATTTATATTTTAGTAAATCATCATAACTTCAATTTTCTATAATGGTGTCATTTATTTTCAATAAATTATATAACCTAAAATAGATATAATGTTTTAAATATTATTTAAACTAAAATATGTATTCTATAGTTATATGTATTCTTTTTTATTTTCTTAAAATTTCCATAAAGTTTTATATCAGTTTATCTTTATTGGGGTTATCAGAGTGGAATATTTTTATATCTGTTTAAACGACTGTAATGATTATCTATTTTAATATATCAGAAAAAAAAATTAAAATTTATTTAAAAGTAATTTATATGATTTATATCAATAAATATAAAAAAATTAATATAATAATAATTATTACTTTTTGATTAAAATAAGAAACATTAATGACTGAGATCAGCAGAAGTACATGTACAAAGCCATGAAGGGAAATTGTTCAGCCAGAGCAGGTTGGAGTCGAATGGGCTAGAGACTGCTAGCTTATGGGTTGTGTTGCTCCCTTCGCTTTTGGTTAAGGAGATGGTGCATATACAGAATCATTGGTAAAGTGAGAGGATTCTACTGATGATGATGCCAAAAGACTGGAGCCCATCATGGTTGTGGTTAATAGCATCACTAACTATAAGGCAGTCAGACTCAATAATGATATCACTACATCCACATTCATAGGTGAGAAGCATACCTCCAAGGATTCCCATGGCCTCAGCAACTGCAGGTTCCCAGAAAGCCTGATGTGGTTAGTACTTTGCAGCAAATATTTTCCCTAGATGATTTCGGTCCAAGAGGCTGAGGGAAACAAGACTAACCTTTGGGAGCGACACGTACACGTTAATCTTAAGAGTTCCTTCTATTGTGGGATTCCATTAAGTGGGGAGGAGAGGGTAAAACATGGAATAAAATGTCCATTGTGGTCTTTACAGCCCTCATTCCAAGAGGTGGCCCATTCTATCCAGAATTCGGGGGGTTTGTGAGCTTGATTAAAAATAACATCGTTGCGTCGGACCCAGAAAATCCATTCCAGAGTAAAAAGTGAACCCAAAGAAGCCGAGGAAAGAGAGAAGCACCACTGAGTTATAATATGAGGAATTTCAGGTGTCGATGTCATTAAAGTGGCCAAATCTAGGCCCCATTTAGTCCAAATTTTCATAGCTCCCACACAGTGAATGATGGCGGGAAAAGGTGTTTCTAGAATGTTCGTGCAGAAGGGGAAAACACAGTAGTTTCCATATGTCGGTAAGCAAGGAGGCTCATGGTTGCGAGAGTACCTGAGCATATCTGCCACAAATATTGGGGAACATTAGGGGGAACATTGAGCTTCCAAATCAAATTCCACGGTCCCTCATCCCGGAAAACTGAGTGGATGCTAAGAGCCAGTCTGAAACTGGACGTCACCGTGTATTCTTTTGAGGTATCATTGATTCAGAAAAGCTTTTCGGTGCCTGCATCAGGGACATGGGGGAATTCTAAAGATAAATCTTTGATCCCTTTCATTAAACCAATCAAGGATTCTTTCCAAACACCACCCCTGTCCCTAGTCGGAAAGGAGGAAGCTGACAGTAGCGATTTTAAGACCTGGTTGGAAGGGGGATGTAGCTCACATACCATCCTTATCGATAAAACAAAGATCAGTCCAGATATTGACCAATGAGACAGACCAAATCCTCTAGCCATGTCCTATTTCCCGAATCTTTTTAACCCCCCAGATGCTTCGATAGAGGAATCTAGGACGAGGACCATGAGAGGAAGCATGAAAGTCTGCGTGGGGAATGTACATTGCCCAGAGAACCCGTGCGCAAATAGATGATGGATGGTTAAGAAGGAATCATCCTTCCTTGGACAATAGTGCATAATTGAAGAGACGTAGATTCGTGAATCCCTTCCATCCTTCTGATTTGGATTTTCAGAGTTTCTCCCAGACCATGGGTACGATCGACCACTCCCTGGTGAACCAATGTTATTCATTTTTCAACATCAACACTCATTGATTTTTATGATGATTGATTTAACACACAATCATAAACATAGAGGAACACAAACATACACACACACACACACACACACATAATGATATTTTTTAAAAACCGTGTACTTATATAATAATGATATCATGTATAAATTATCAAATTCTGTTTCTTAGGTCTTTGATAATGTTGATAATTTTTATAGGAAACCACAGCCTCACAAAGCGATGGAATTGGTTTTTTAACTATGGTATTAAATTGATGGTAATAAAGAAAAATTTAATAAATATATGATATATTAAATAAATAATAAACATTTTTGACCTATTTATCTTTAAAAAATATAATATTTCATTTTCATTAATATAAATTCACTCACTAAAAAATTATAACATATTTCTTACATAATATTGAACTAATTCTCCAAGAAGTGATGTGATTATTTATTCACCAAAAAATAAAATTGATGATGTTTATATAAATATATATATTTATTTAATTAAATAATATTAAAAAATTGATATTATGATCATTCCGGAAGGATGAAATTTGTATTACCAATTTTCCCTAATGATTGCTGAAAAATAGTATTATTTCTCATGAATACATATGACTTAATATATTAATGATCATAACATAGTTCATTAATCATTAAAACATATTGATTTGATTTAAATTTATATTTTTTACATCAATGATATTTATATATTTATTATTATTCTAGAAAAGATTAATAATATCTTTATTGACTATAGTCATACTTCTAATGTTATTTTTTACATATTACTAAATTTGAATCAACAGTTCTAATGTGAACAGAAATAATGATAAAATTATGTATATAATTGTGTGAGATGATATAAAATGATTACTAAAAAATTATTATTAATAATTTATATAATTGTTATATGATTATTATTCACAAAGATAATTACTGTGTGTGACATGTCAGACTCATGGTAAGGTAGTTCCTCTCATTATTCTTTTGTTGTGGAATTTTTTGATGTTATGCACCAATATTACATTACAAGGATTCTACAATTCACCATATAAATTAATATCTAATGAATTTATATACTATATTTTTATGTAATGTTTTTTAATTGAATTATTTCATTTGGTTGTGATACAAATTCTTCCCATGGTGTGAATAGCCTTTTATTTTAAAACATAATCTTTTAGTGATTTAGTTATAACTATATTTTCCTTCCAAATCCATGAAATTGAGTTAATTTTGTCTATTTAATTATATTTAAATTAATGTTTTGACACAATTTTTTATGAACTTTTTTTTAACAAAAAGAAATCATTTTAAAGAAGGAATGAATTTCATTACTAACTAACAAAGAAGGATATTTTTTTACAGATACTATAGGGTACATAATTGTGTTCCATGAAACTATTCTCTAATCTAGTTATCTATGTGATCTATTGTGAACCTACCAATATAATAGAGGTTTCCAACATGCAGCAAGGGTCTGGTAAGTAAATTAAGGGAAGATTATACTATATTTTATGATATTTATAAATGATAAGAAATAAATGAATATATATTCAATAACAATAAAATTATATCAAGTAATATAAAGTAGGAAACATCGTATCCTATAAAAAGAGAAAACTTTATGTCTAATTAAACCATAAAGTGTCTAAATAGAACAAAAAATAATGGCACAAAATACACCAACATGGGTCCCCAACAACATTTTATTCCATCATCCAAGATTCATCCCCCATTACAAATCTATCTCCGGACCTTTTTCCTTTACCTATATTGATAACATAAATATTTTTGGAGTACCGACCAGGAAGATAGAGTAGGGTGTTTGTATAACTCATTAGGCCCCCACTTATGGTGTCTAAAACAAATCCATCAAAATAATAGTTTATACTATAGTATAAAGAAATAAATTAAAATTCATAATTAAATAGTTTTAAAATTATACGCCTAATCATTATTTAACCACAATACTCTAATATTACAATGGATAGTCGAACATCAATACAATATGTGGGTCAAGCCTGATCTCAATCTATTCCCTAGTGGTATCATATATTAATACCTACCTCTTTTTATACTTGGTTTCAATGTATTCAAATGTGACGTCATATCTCAATACCGTCATCATCTCATATTGATGTCAAATGCATTAGCAAGTGAGGTCATAACTCAGAGTACAATTTTTACTAATTCATTAATTCCATAATTGATTTCCAATGTTATTAAGATTTAATTTATAACTATGATTAAAATGTTACAATCCTTAATTCTTAAATGAATAACCATTTTACTGTTACATTAATGAATGGTTTAATGATCATGTTATCATTTATAATTCTGGATTGAATGACCTTGTTTTCATTCAATTACTTATAACTAATGGGATTTTTACCATTTTCACTTCTCAATTTAATACCACATTATAATTATATAAAAAATAAATAATATAACTTTTTCTATTCACATATAAATTTCATATCTAATTCAAAAAATTATATTTTCACATCAATAACAACAATTAATTACTTAATCAATTATGTATGACTAAAACAATAATTAATTAATCAATTAATAATCTCAAGTTAACCATTTAAATATCACAAAATTAATTCCATTATTAAATATTTCAAGAAAACAATTTCATTACAACATAATTAATTTTACAATCAATTATCTCAACTAAATAACCCCAATAACTCATCATTAACACTTTAACTAATTATCTCAAATAATTACCTTAATGGAACATTGTTAGTTTCAATATTAATAATATTAATAAATATATGAAAATTTATTTATTAATTTCGGAAAATAATTATCCCCCAATATAATAATACAATATTCAAAAAAATACCCCAAATTAAAAATTAATTAATTAATCACATTTATTAATTCATAATAGGGACTCTAATTTGAATGAAATCCTAGAAAATATACAAATCCAACATGTAAAAAAAATTGTCGACTATGGGATGTTAATCATAGAACAAATACCTTTTATCAAATATCCAACAATGTTTCCTATGGAAAATCCACATGAGGATATATGTGGATGGTGGCAATGAGTAGCCTAAAAAAGATTGATCAAGATGAAAACCAATAACACAATTTTCAACTGGATTTCTCTATAATTTGTTGGAGAAGATGAAAAAGAAAGAATAAAACCATCCAAGAAAAATGAAAAGGGATTGATTGCATGAATTTGACTTCGAGATGAGTGTTTGGTACACCAAAATGGATAAAAAGGTCACCATAGGCCGAGAAGAGATGAGCTAAATCACTTTCCAAAAAAATAACTGCATAGCCCCTTCTTAAATATAGGCTGGGAGATAACACTGAGTCTAATTTGGATACATGTCAAATAATTAGGATTAATTTCCTTTTTTAGAAAACAATTTCACATATATTTTTTTTATTAAACCCTTGTATAATGAAATTCCACGTAATCCCATTACAAAAAGTGTAAATGTTATATAGTTGTGTTTCCAAAACATTCCTCTTTAATAACTCTCAACACATCACAATCCCATTAATAATAATTAATAAAATTATTCATGAACACCATTAATTCCAAAAATATTAATTTATCCCTGAAGCTTTGATCATTTTCAATAAAAAATACAACAGAAAATAACATAGAAGGAAATGAACTTGAATAAAATTGCATCCTAAAATCTCCCCATCTCATAACAGCTCATCCTTGAGTTTCACTTGAAAGAATGTCTAGGATTCATAGTCAAACTAATTGGTCCATTGAGACCACATATCCTCTCCTATTTCATATTTATCCTCCTATTTATTCCCACGATTCAAAACTTCATGAACTATCAACACATTCATCCCCTTAAACTCTTTCATTTTGTGATCAACAAAACACATAAGATTATCATCAAAAGAAACATCTATCTCAAGGTCTGAGTCATATAACATGTTCATATGAGAGGGTTCATGGTCATACTTCTAAAGTTGTGATACATGAAAAAATCATGTATATCACTATATTACAATGGATGTGAAAATCAATATCCCACTAGCCTAATTATCTAAACAATAGAAAATGATCCAACAAACATGGGTGACGAAATTCCTTACAAGTAAATCATGTGGTGACCCAAACAAGGATAGACCTAATGGAAAACATGATCACCCTCTATACACTATTGGGGTTTTCAATTACTTTCTGCACACAAATTTATAATACTATTAGTCATATTCATAAGATTCAAAATTAGTTTCACCTTTTCCGACATCTCCTCCACGAGACTCAATCACAACAACACTAACTCAGCTACCTTCTTCTGGAAGTGTAGTTATCAACATAGACTAGTATGAAGATACTCATATGGTTTTATGTGTATATTTTCTTGATAACTACTATTATATAAATCCTACACTAATTCCTTTTTCTTCTCCCAATACCAACCAAATTCATGAACACATACTGACAGTGTATCTTCAAGAACCTGTATGTTATGATCTGATTGGACATATATATGTGGGTGAAAGTCCATACTCCATAAAAAAAGATTACTAATATTTTTTCAGAAAACCCATCCTTATGAGTGAGGTGAAATGTGATTCACGATCTAAAAAAATAGTTATTGTCCCACCATGCAGAAAGAGTATCTCTTGAATGTACAAAACTCAGAGCGACTCCACTGAAAAAGCCTCCCTTATAGGAAAAAAAATTTCAACATTCATAACATGTTCCATATTAAGGCACATAGAGTCATTCATCCTAAGGGTATCTATAAGAACTACAATAATGTATATTGTTACGTTATCTCCCTCCCTTTCAAGAATGGGAAATGATTTCTATAAAATTCTTGGGCATTGATGCTCTTCCTCCACCCATTGATAGGTGTAGAATCATGTCACAAAATATTTCATCTCATTTTCCATTATTTTTCACCAAATATATCATTGAATGTCATAGTACATTTTTTCACCATTTTATGTACCATTTCCTTCGTGTCATGAAATTGGTGCATCATCTATTCCCGCAATATCGATGTAATATCTACCCTATTTATTATTTATATGATATCATCAACATCTATTACCTAACTGGATGGTGTCTCTCCAAATTCAAGGTTTTAACTCATGGTAATACACTCTTTATCCGTATACATCATGTCCTTGACCCATCTCAAATGTGTACAATCCACTATAAATTATTCTAGAGTCATCATCTCTTAACAAACCTATACCACCACATGCAACTGAGCTAGAGAAGCTGTCATTATCCACTCATAAGTAGACTTATTATCAAATTGAATCTGAGTTTTCCTACCTAATGATTCAACCATGTCATTTCCATTTCCTAATGTATATGATAACTCAAAATCAAATATTAACATATACTCTACCAATCTCCACTATTAGAGACTCAAATTGCTTTAGGAAAAGATATACCTTAAACTCTTGTGATTGGTAAGAAATGTAAACTTCTCAACCAACAGATTATGCCACCAAAAATTACATAATGAACAAAACTACCCATTTGAGGTCATTTTTAGGGTATTTTTATTGGTGTCTCATCCAATACCATGACCCATATGACAAAACTAGAGTATACTGCACCTACAGTGCTCCAGGTCTGATACAAGAAGCGTCATAATAAACCATATACTCCTCACATGGATTAGGTAGGTTCATTATCATTGCCGATGTAATGAACTTATTCAATCCATTGAAATAATTCTCACATGATAAAACCCATTAATACAATGTTCTGTTATTTGTTCATGATTATAAATGGCACTTCCAAGCAAGAAAAGTCCTGTGAGAAACTCTTGTAATGTCCAGAAAATCACATAATGTTACGGATATTAAATATCTTCATGGGATACTCCCAAGAAACCACTTCATGACCATTCTCATATTAAATTGACTGAAATTCCACTGATATTATTTTTTCTATGAAGTGTACCTAATATATCCAAACATAAACTTATATAGCATGAATTATAGAAGATTCTCTCATAGTGTACATTGGTTGATCTCAAGATGTTAGGCACGATCGCCATGTGTCTTGGAGTAAACAAAAATGTCTTTCACTACCACCACAAAAAACTGATCTGAGAATGAATGGGAGATTCTATTAATCATTCCCCAAAACACTAATAGTGTATTTGTCAAAACAAATGGAATTATAAATAACTCATATAGGTAGTAATTGATTCTAAGTGCAGTCCTTAGTGTATCAGATGTTCGAAATATCACCAGATGATATCCCAGTCACATGGAGATATTTGTGAATCGAAGAGATACACTCAATTGGATGACAATATCATTGATGTGTGGAAGAAGGTAGCAGTTATTTACAAAAATATTTTCCATGTTTTGGTAATGGACACACCATCTTAAACTCCAATAATCCTTATTCAAAAACAAGACATGTGATCACCAAGGCAACATACTCGAATGCATCAACCATTTATCCATTAATTATTCCAGATCATTATGGATATCATGTAGATATGTAGGTGACAATTTTTATAATGAAATAAATGAAAAATGAACCACGATCTTGATCTCAATGGTTATTTCAACACCTCTCTCAAGTGGAAGAACTAATATATTATTAGGTAGGACATCCTAAATCTATTCCACTACTGGTGGTGGTATAACATGTTTCAAAACCCCAAAATCTTGTTAAATAATAGATAACTCATTTATGAGCTTTCCATGTTTCTAAGTGATTTTACATACTAGAAATGTGTACGTATCCCACTCCCCACAGCGAATATACTTTTCACCCATAAGAGATATAAAAAGCACTCTCTTACAGTAACAATAAATGTGGGGTATGTATGTGACTAACCATTTCATTCCCTTAATTAGGTCAAATCCTAACATGTAATGAATATATATATAGCACAAAAAATGATACTTTCTGATCAATATAGCACACCCCTCGCACAAGAATATGTAACTAGAATGTACTTCCAACAGTGTGTCTATAATCCTTACATATCTCACAAACTCAACCACCATGGTCACACTATTAATTTTTATACATATATAATGAAATGAATGGAACCTATATCATATAATATAGTATATAATTTATAATATAAAATAATAATACCTCTCAAAATCAATTGTCATGCTATACTATTAAAAAGTGTAACATGTTCTGCATGCAACTATCCTTCCCTTCATCAATGTGATTCTATATGAATTTTCTATGTTTCATCACTCTGTAGAAATGGACACTAATTCCTTGATGAACTAGGTAATATACCTCTATCACCTTGTCCAATGTAACTTCAACTATGAGAATGATGTGGTGTAAACATTCCCCTTATCACAATTGGATTGTGTCTAGCTATTTCCTCCAAAAATGTTTGTGTATGTGAACATAAAAATCTTATTTCAGTTTCCCATCATTCCAAAAGTCCAACACTCTACCAGAGAATGAGAAAAATCTTGATGATAGTGACCCGACATAAAAAACCCATTACTAACCACTCCAATATGGTCATGTGCAACAAAACTTTTCCTCTGGATAGCATATTTTGTACTTCCCTAGATAATGTTCTCATAATAACCTGTAATTCTATTGAAATTTATACCTTATGATCCTAAAATTGAAACTATCTATCCATAACTGGATGCCTCTATGAGGTTCCCCTTAGCTATGAGAGCCTGATCCATTACTTCATCAAACTTCATTAACTGATAGTGGTCATTTGGGGGCATAATCACATACTTATGTTTGTCCTGAAAGTGTATCACTAGTGTTTTCTCATCTTCAATTAATTATTGAAAAAAAATCATGTTGTTAAATCATTTATCATATTCCATCACAGACATGCACTGATGATAAGTCTATATGAACTAAACTGAGTTATCCTTCCTGAGCAACTCTAGGTGGAAGTGTTATACAAACCAATCAAAGAAGTTGTTCCACAAAATACTATTCATCATTCTATTCTATGTCCAATTGTCCCACCAGTTCGTTCCAGATCTACGTATATTTGAGGAATCAAACATGAATCTCTTCTTAGTATGAGTCTCCAAATGTTCAAATATCATCTTGATGTGGTCATAAAATAATTGATCTCCCACTAGAACATCGTATCCAGTAAAGTTCAAAAGGTTCTGCAGCTGAAACTTCCTTTATAATTCAAACATATCAATATGGCCGTGCCCTGATTCTCTTACCATACTTTTCATGAAGTTATCATTATTATCTCATAAAATATCATCTACTTCCACAGTAAACATAATTGATGTCTCATGTATTACCATTTTAGGATCAATCATAATCATGCCCGAGTCATTCTATAAATTAGCATTGTCATGGAGGAATATTATATATAATTCCAAACATGCACATTAGAATGAGGATTCTATAAAAAACAAATCACATTTACATTAGATGAATATAATTACAATAAATAATTTTTTAAAAATCATTCCATGATGTCAAAACTGAGGTACTAACACTACCCTAAACTATTCTACACCTAGTTCTTCATAATAAAAGGGTATTTTCATTCTCATTATTCATGGTTTCATATTAGATACATATTTATTCTCAAATTTTAACATTTTACAATGTAATTAATTTTCATATTATGGACTATTTTCATTTCAAATTTACAAGAAAGTAAAATAGTTCAAGTTCTACAACATACCGATAACCTATTTTGCCACACGTTCCTAAAATGAATAATGTCAAAAAAATGTGATCCAAGTATTATTCGTGTACACTAAACTATAATGCCATTATTTTCCATCATTCAATTCATGAAGAGAGAAAAAAACTCAAAAACAATTTCTTCTTCATCCAATAAGTGCATCACCCAAGGTGATATATTATGAAATTGTACCAAAAATAGAAATAACAAAAATCTCATAACGAGTACTTTGGTTTTCCATGAAACTAGGGTTTGCAACATCCACACACAATCTCATATAAAATCCTCAATTCTTCATGGTCTCTTGAATAAAATTCCATAAAATTATGAAAAATGACTGAAAAAAGAAAAATAGAACTATGATACCACTTTTTAGAAGCCCAACCATGTTTCCACAAAATAGTGCCTTAAGCTGGTATTCTATGTGGCCTTATAAATACATTCCCTGTACATTTTACGCTACAAACATGTAGCAAGGTTTTTGTAATTAAATCATGGAGAGACTACACACTCTTTTATTAATGTAAAAGATAGAATTTATAATATACATTAGATGAAGAATATATAATCAATAACAATAATAATATCCCAGGTCATAAAATGTAGTGAATATAAAATAAAACAAAAACATATAAATTAACCCCTATTATAAATTTCATGTCTGCAATTAAATATGAATATAAAGAGAAACAAAAGTCTGAATCAGGTCTCAAATCATGTCTGGTTCCTTTATCCATACTACTTTCCCAATTGACAAAATAACTAAAAGGCTTACCAGTTAAACTACGATGGAAACAAAATATATTCAAGTACCAGTCATGATTTCAAAGATGTGGGTGGGTACAACTCAGTAGACAACCACAAATGGCATATAAAACATTTCTGGTTAAATAATAGTTTATGTAGTTGAATAAAGAAATATCTTAAAATACATAATTAATTAATTATCACAATATACAGTTAAGCATTAGACAACCAACTAACACCATTGTTTCAATGGATACCTATACCTCAATCTTGACTATAGATCAAGCCGGAGCCTGATGTTTCCCCTAGAAATATCATGTAGATGTTCGTGCATTGACTGGATACATATTCTAATGTATTCAAAGGTTATATCATATATAAATATATTTTTCAACTCATGTTTGATTCTCAATTATTCTATTGTTATGTCATTACTTAGATTGAACTTTTTTCTAAATTTTTTATTCCAAAATAGATTTTCCAAGATTTTGATATTGAATTCATAATTATGATGGTCATATTACAATAAAAAATATCAATATAATGATGATGCTAACATTCATGTACTCACACACATAATGACCATGTTCCCATTTATACATCTAAAATGAAGGACCATGTTTGTATCCATTTATTCATATATATATAGTGAAAATGTTACCCTTTTTAATTCTCAATTTTATGACCATGTTACCCTTATTTCATTAAAAATTAATTCATCAATTAATTATTAAGAATCAATTTCACTACTAATTCAATAGTCAAGTTTTAAAATAAATTACCATAATTAATTTTCCAATTAATTTATTATTTCCAAGACATTTATTAATACATCAATTAATTAACTCTAGGAAATCATTTCAATATCAGTTAATATTTTATAAAATATATTATCTTGAGGAAAATTTATCAATACCACCTAATTATTTCTGAAATTGATTATCTCAACAAGATAACCCCAATATATTATAACTAAAAATATGAATAATTATCTTAATTCATGATATCAAAGGGAAAAATTAATCAAACAATTATTATCTAAATCAATGTACTAAAACATTTTAACTAATTTAACAATTAATTATCACCAAATCTCAGAATTTGTTATTCAATCAAATAACCCAAATTTACCAATTAATTAATTGGATATATTAAATTATTCAACATTATATCTCCAATTGCTATGAAACCCTATAAAATATAAATTTAAATACATGTAAAATAATTCATGACTTTGGGATTTTAACCATATACCACCTACCATTAACTCATGATCTAAAAATGTTTCAAGTGTACAACACTAATGGAGAAACAATTGAATGATCAAAAATAGGTTCCTACACCTACATTAATGAAGATAAAAAAGAAAAAACAAATATTCCAATGGTTTTTACTAAAACATTTTGCAGAAGAAGAAACATAATGAATAAATTAATAAATAAGACTTACATGGGATTGATAGCATGAAAGGGATGTCTATAAGAGGGTTTGGGAATACAAAATTTAATGGAGAGTTTCTCTACATCGATAGAAGATGATAAGAGGTGGCCTATAAAAAAAATAAACTACACAACCATATTACAACATCATGTTATGAGATTTCATGGTGTTTAATTTGGTTACATGTTAGGTAATTTTATATAAGGATATTTACTAATAAATCCATCACATCAGATTTTTTTTAATCCCAAATAATTAAAGGTCTTTTAATCCTTTTGATTAATATCTAAATGTATTTATGTTCATTTTTCATTCCATTTACCCTTTAAATCCTTTCAACCCATTAAGAAACAATTTTTAACAGTTATCACATCCATGGCAAGTCTCCGGTAACTGAAAAAATAAAAACTAATCCTTGATATGTGGGTCATTTTCTCTTGCAAAGGCTCAAATGACAAAATAACATAGAAAAATAAGTACATTAAAAATATGAGATCTTATGTATACATAGACAATAAATATTCCCACCACCATTAAAATTATTCAAATTGTGGATTACATTAAATTTTTTCATGTTTTTACCAATGAAACAAACTCTTCCAGTTTTTTATTTTTTTCAACTTTTTTTAATAAATATTGTATTTTAAATACATATTTTGATTTACATACTAGTTTAAAAGTGTTGTTAAAATGTAATATGATAAAAAAGTGAAATCATAAAATTATTATCTTTGATATGAAAAATGAAAATTATAAATGAAAATTTTGATATCATTATTTTTAGATAGTTGAAGAGCATATATATACCTAGATAATCACAATATAGCTTAAATGATGATCAAACTGAGATTGCATTTTGTGTAACCGATGTATCATATATTATATACCTACCCTGATAGAACTCAAATACATTAGAAAAGATACATTCTATAACATGAAATTAGGAGGGATTCAACAAATGGTTCCTCATATTAATTTAACTAGGATTCAGTTATTTTTGACATGGATTTAAGATGGTTCATAAATTTTATTCTCTATGTTTCTAGAATTTTTTTTATTTTATTACTATGTGATTTAATGATTTTATATGAGAAAATTTATTATTTGATTGATGTGTATATAAATTATTTCATTCTTACATTAAACAATCTGATAATGATAATCATTAATGGTATTTTGATGGTTTTTATTGAGATAATGGTTTTATTTATTTTTAAATCCAATTTTCAATATATTTTATGGTGACAATAAATTTTTTAAAAAAATATATATGCAATTATGGATGGGTATGAGAGATGGGTAATAAAATTTGAATTAAGTGGAAGTTATTCATGAAAATAAATATAGTTTTATATAAAAAAATTTATATCCAAAGGAAAAGAGATAATATTTATAGCTCTATAATTTTTATTATAAGAATTAATATGTGTGTGTTATATCAGATAAACAAAATAATGATGAAAAGATCCACAAATTTTGAGATTTTTTTTTTGAAATTAAAATCATGAATGTGTAATCATTCTGTCAAGGTCATTTTATTAAGGTTTCATATTTCAAGGAATTTATAGCTCTTATGAATGAAAATATGTAAAAAAAATTACCGAGCATTTTCATGGAGTATAGATCTGATTTATGACATTTACTATAATTGAAATAGTTATATAACATCAGATAAATTGATTTTCATTGTTGATAATTAAAGGAAAGAGAATTTATGGTTCATAATAATTTCAAAGGATGAGATAACCCATTCCAATAAATATTGATTTAATTTTATGAAAATAAATAATTTTTTTTATATATTAGAGCGAAATATCATTAATGAAAACCCATATTATATATCTTTGTATTGGGTAACGTCATGATTATGTGGGTTATCCCAGAAATACATTCATATCTAGATACTATCATGTGGATGTGGTTGTGGAATAAATTCATCAACAAGTCATCACCACAAAACAAAATATAATTTTTAATTCACTCATTCATCACTCTAATTCCAGATGAATGGAACTATCACCACACACATTATTAGACACTCTATGGGTACATGATATGTCCATTCACATTTTCTTGATGAACCATTTTCAATAATTATGAATTATGTAACCTAAAATGGATTGTTATCCTAATAAAAAACTGACCATGGATAACAATGTATTGAATAACGAGTGTGTTAGGTCAATCGAATTTTATCTGATAAAAATGGTAATAAATGAATACATACATAGATTTATTTATTTGTATTATATTTTTTATTATAATAGAAAAATGATGGTTATAGTATTATATTGAATAAATCTCATGAATATGGAGATAAGAATAGTATCTACCTAGAATGTACTTTTCAATATAACAAAATTGGGTATCATATGTATGTTGGTTGTAATTTCAAAAAACTCATATTATGAAGGAAGTTAATATTTTAATATTTTTAAATATGGTAATGATATTGATATCATAATGAAAAATAATCCATGATGCTTGCATTTATTTTTAAATAGTTATGTGATTTTCATCATTTACTATTTGGTAAATTATAATTAATTATTGGTTTATGCGAAATTTATATTGTTACATTTAGTATTTGTTCTTTCAAATATCAATATCCCATATTAAATGGAAATAATTTCTGGGGGAAATAATTTGATATAATGATTATTTTATGGGAGATAATTACTAACGAACACATGCTTTAGAGATGTATATATTTTAGTATTTGAATCTTTTTAATGTTGATATAATAAATGGAATCTCATTTTGAAAATTTATGTTATTTTGTATTGATGTCATTGGGATTGATGATAATTCATTATATTTTTTGTAATATTTATCTAATTTCTGTGACTAATATATATATATAGTATATTGTGTGAATTTATAAAATATTTCTTACTGATAGAGTTAGTTTTTTAGGAATATAAAACAACTATGTGGTTTATTGACATTGATATTCAAATGATTTTTGGAATGTCATGTTGTTATTCAATGGAACTACACTCCCAGATCTGGTCTATATACACATATTTCACAAACATGAATTGAAACCATATGTTAAATCTTAGAAATAAGTACCTATAATTACATAAAATAATTATTATTTTACCCATTACATTCTAATTATATATTTAGGAATAAATTGTAGAGAATATGAACACAATATATACGGATAAATGAGATTCACTCTGTATCGACACAAAATTATATGATTATATATGAAACTAATAAATAAAAAAATCCTTCAACTTATTCAAAAAAAATCCTTCATTCCTTTAATCCCTTAAAAAATATATTGTAAACTACTTTTATTATAACATATAGAATATTATATTATATGAAATTATGATACCAAACACTTAGTTAGGGAAAAAAATAAAACTAATGAAATTATGGACAGAAAATGAAATAACTTTTATGAATCTAATTGGTCAACAATAATGTAACTATAATAAACATAAAATTTTATTCATGATATTTCAATCAAAGTAATTGAAAAAATGGTTAATAATAATACCGATTAAATACTTGTAATAACCCAGATCTTTGTTTTAGGTATGTATTCCCTTTTTCTTGAGTTTTTTGAGAAAAGAAGGGTTTCTTGAAAATTTTGAAGTACACGCCGTGTACTTTGTGGGTACACGCTGTGTACTCCCTTATCACGCTAGGCCATGTGTTGGCCATGTTCGGGCCACACACATGGTATGTAGGGGTGATTTGAAGTCCGCTTAAAGTAGAGTAAAGAAAAATGGAGTACACTCCATGTACTCAAGAATTACACGCCATGTATTTTCTTTTTTATTAAACGCACCGGGGTCACTCCTGATGGACAGAACACCTTTCGTCTATGTTTCATTCATTCGAGAGAAACTGTATGGTCACAGATCTTCTCTAGGATCTTGTGCCTCCATATTTTCTCCGAATCGAGCATCATTGATTGTGTTGGAACTGCATAGGTAATCTCTCTCTTCTCCTAGAGCCTTGTTTTCCAATTCAGCCTTTTTCTCAAGATATCATTGGTTGAGCATTCTGGACGTTTTCTAAAATCCTCAACGTTTTGAGGAGAATCAATCATCGTGGTTCACTTATATCGATCTACTAGAATCGAGGTAGGTGGTTTGTGCCTTTATGTTGAAAGTATTTGATTGTTTTTTTCAAATTCAACCAATACCCTTGAACGAGGTATTGCATGTTTCCTTTTTTCCATTATTGTTTCCCTGCTTTGCTTATATGCCTATGCAGAGGTCATTGCTTGTGAATATGGTAAACTTTATTATTCTCTGGATGTTTTAACTTACATGTTTTTCTTATCAGGCTTTTTTCCAGTTTTCATGACTAGTTGTAGGACATTGGAAATGTTGTATTGTTATGATGTTGTGCCTTAGAATGATAGACAAGTAGTTCTTGAAGTTTACGTGGGGCGATACGCGCTCTATGAATTTTGTTTTACACAAGAGTGAGAGAACCTAGTGTAGTGGACCATATAGAGACTGGACGTAAGGCATTATCCATAGTGTCTTTAGTTTACGATGCGAGACCACAGGAGGAATTGACATTGAGTTCTTCCTTAGAGAGTCTGTAGTTCCTCGACATGGGATACATGGGGAATGTGGCGTCAAGTGCATCCCCAGAGAGCCTTTATTACGAAATGAAACTATAGGGGGAATTGACAGTGAGTAATTCCTCAGAGACTTAATTTTATAGATGAACCAGAGGGGTCAGACTGTGTGTGCTTCCCAGAGGGTTGCAAGTACTTGTAGATTGAACCATAAGGGTTAGGCTCTGAGAACTACCCAGAGGGTTACCTCTTGTTCTTCTTGTCTGACCCTAAAATTATATTTTTATTTGATTTTCTAAATATCATTTTTATTGAAGTGGTAACCACAAAACCGTAAACCAAATCCAAAACACCTCACAGCTTGAACCTTACGCGGGATCCAAATTTAAAGTGTCCAAAACAAAAATTCAAAATTCAAAAGATCACAAACCCCGAGAAGACCTCGAGCTGAGATAACCCACAGCGGAAAAGTCGAATCACGTTTCCCACCATCATCAACATGAAACACACCCATCAATCATGCCATTCTATCACCATCATCGTCGATGCCGATCAATCTTCACTGTAGTCTCTAGAGAAGCTGATCACTAGAGACCATCACCACCACCGTAATACACACAAAACATTCACCACAAACAAACAGAACCACATGTCGAAATTGTTCCACCATGTCCTCACTGACCAGCACCACTGTTGTCATCGCCGACTTTTCACCACACTAGATCGCCGGATAAAAAACGTGTTGAAGTCCATCATTGCCACCACAAACAGGACACCAAATAAATTCCGAACAACCACCAATTTCAAAACATATCTTAATTTAGGACTACCATCACACCAAGCCGAAAAATGATGATCATGCCTCCTAGGAACCGTTGGCCGCTTGAGCACCACATCCCAAAGCTCCGGGTCACCACCACACCAAACTGACCTGGGGAGGAGAGCAGGGGTACGAAACCAGGGCAAAGACGAGAAGTTTAAGGTCTCAAAGGAGGGTCAATAACTTCACCTAGAAGAAGCCCATGGAAACCGAAACCAAATCCAAAAAACCAAGAGGAAAACCCATAACAACGAAAAAGGATGAACCAAGGAGGAAATGAATCCTGATGTGTGCTTTCCTATTTACTGCTTCCAGTATTTTTACTACCATGTATTCACTGGCTATTAGGAACATATATTTGGGTGGTTTCATACTGGGAACTTGTATCACACCCTGTTTGGGTCATGCTTTTGGGCCTAAATAGATTATATTTTTGTAGGTATAGATAATGGAAAGCACCCTTCTACTTCAGGTACTTGACTTGCTGTGGAGCTGTAGAGTATGGGACCATGCCATGGATTTCAATGCTGAAGAATTTACATGTTCTCTTTTTCACTTTGGTTCAGTATTTTATTCAGAATTTTGACTTGTTTGGATACTTTCCTAAACATATGTATCATGCATCATTTTATATACATGTGTGTGTGCTTCAGTTATTTACTGTTAGTATTCCACTGTTTATCATTTACTCTTTTATGGATGGTTACCGTTATTGCTATTGTCTAATATTTTTTCCTCCACTGTGTACTCTACCAATGAGGGCATATTATCCCCACTATCACACCCAAGGCCCTTGCTGCTAGTCGGCAGCCTCTGGCGTTTTGAGAAATGTGCTTGAGGCCATGTTACCAACCAGGTACGGGGTGCCCCTGGGTGGATTCTGGAACCAGGATGTTACAAAGTGGTATCAGATGAGTTCTTTTCTCTTGATTTACTGTTTGGAGCCTTTAGCCAGGTATATGAAGGATTTGGTACTTGGTATTAAGTTGTGCCTTGGAGTAGCTAACCCGTGTACAGGGAAACGTCATAAAACCTCGTCAATTTTAGTTTTCTGGTTTTTGAGATTTACAGTTGATATGATTTCACCTAGAGTGATTCACATGACTTGTGTTGTTTTTTTGTTGCTATTTCGGTTCTATTTTCTGTCACAACTCGATGAGATGAGGGTATTCCATCTCATGCATCATATACGCACTTTTTAGAAATCACATGTCATGCATTCTTGTCATGTCATCTATGGTGCATTAGTGATTGCAGGTTGTTGTTACAGACTTTGTGTAGATTATGCATGCTGTTGTGATAGATGCTTTGATATAATCCCTGCTTTTTTTTGTAGAGAAATTGTTTTTTTACTTTACTTAAATGAAAACCAAATTTTGGTTTTTGAGGCGTTATGGGTCCACTTGAATCTGAAATTGGTGAATCATTGACAAGTTTTTCCTTATATACGACTATATTGGATGCCAAGATTTTATTCTCATGGAGTGTGGAACCACACGGGCTGGGATTTGGCACCTCCTAGCCATGTTTTTTGAGTTTTTTGGGATTTGGTATAGTTTCTGAGCTACTGCCTAGAAAAACCCAGAATAAACGGCGTATACTTTTGACTACACACCATGTACTTTCAGACCGTGTCACTGACTGTGGGTTCATGAACATCATGTTGTAGAAATTCCTTTAGGAACACACCGTGTATGGTAGGTGCACGTTGTGTATTTTAGATCCATGTACCCTGTCGTGTCACTAACAACATGGGTCAGGGAAGCTCGAGTAGAACACATTGTGTTTTGTAAGAACATGCCGTGTAGTCTTGTTCCAGCTACTCATACGTGTATCTAACAAAATAGGTCGGTGTTATCTTATCCTATAAACACTTTGTTTGTTTTGAACATTCCGTGTAAGGTTCAGCCATGTAGACTGTCGTGTAATTAACAACACGGGTCGCTGAAACACTGTATCGTACACGCGGTGTCTCTAGGGAACACGCCGTGTAGTATAGGGTTAAGATGGACCATGTTGGTTAGCTGTATAAATACACTCAGGTAGGGGAATAGATTTCATGTACACACCGGGTGTTGGGACAACACACCATGTAGTTTGGGATGTTACACGACCAGTAGGGCAGGGGTACACGCCCATGTAAGAGGATCAGGAAGACACAACATATAGTTTTATACATGTCATGTAGTTGTGTTTTGTATACTTGAACGTTTATCTCTCATGTTCCCATTTATACTCTTGAGTTCTCAGTCTTTGTAAATCCTGATATTTGCCGTGCTTTTGATCTTTTAGAGTTATTCCTCCTAGACGTCCTCTGGTTGTACATTAGTTTATAGACGGTGATCAGACACCGGATATGGCCGATCAGGGACCTCCTGTAGATCCTCCTGTTGTGCCAGCCATGGGACCAGAAGATATACCTGCAACAGGTGCTGATGCACAGTTTACGAAAGGCTTTATGAGTATGATGAAGACCCTTCAGGGAGCACTGCCTCCTACCATGACTATGGTAGACTTGACGCGGGTTTTCCAGCAGCAACATCCTCCTACTTTTTGGAGGGAAGGAGGACCACAGGCTGCAGAGTCATGGCTGGAATCCATGCAAGAAATCTTTGAGCATATGGAAACACCTCCAGAGATTCGGGTCAAGCTCGCTACCTATATGCTACGAGACTCTTCCAAGAGTTGGTGGGATGTGATCTCACAGGCGGGACATCAGTAGGTTATGGATTGGGAGGAGTTCCAGTGAGTGTTTTATGAATACTTTAACCCGGAGACCCGGAGGGCCGATCGAGCCTGGGAGTTTATGAGTCTAGAGTAAGGTACTCTATCTGTTATGGAGTATTCCTTCTGTTTTGCTGAGCATCAGTGTTTCACAACCCTCCAAGATGGAAGTGGGTTGTTTTTAGAAAGGATGATTGAGGATGATATCAGGCGGGAAATCTATTCGCAGGTGAATCTCTTCTAGTTGACTTCCATCACTTCCATTGTCAACCAGGCACTGATTGCGTAGCATAATCTGAGAGACTCTTGAGCTGTGAGCCAAGGAGTTTCTGCCTCCAGAGCTAGTGTTACTTCAGTTGACAGCAGGAAGGGCTGTAGGCATTCTACGCGCAGTGATCCGAGGAGGCGAGATACATCTTCCGGTAGGCATGTAGTATGCTACTAGTGTGGAAGGGCAGGGCACACGAGGCCACAGTGTCATAGAGACCCAATGGAGTGCTGATCTTGCGGCAAGATGGGTCACCTATAGCGTTTCTGCCAGGTTTTCTCACCAATATATGGTGACATGGGTTCTTCCATGACCCCTCATTCCGGAGAAGCACCGTAAGTTTCTCACCAGTCGGGGAACTAGAGTTCTTCCATCCATTCGGGCTGAGGTGGAGGTCGGGGCCATGGCAGTCAGTCTCCAGTATTTCAGCGTCAGTAGGGTTGATCAGCTCAGAGTGGTCAGGTAGGGTCACAGTGTCGCAGGGCAGGCCAGGATTTTGTGGTGGAGCAGACCTATCAGGTGCAGGATCCCAGACCTTCTATAGTTCGAGGTACAATCTTAGTAGCCTCAGTTTTATGTTCAGATCTTGTCTATACTTGTTCTACACATAGATTTATCTCTGTTACTACTTTGGAGATCCTTGGGCTCTATATCTTTTCTTCTGCTGACTTGTTGACACTCGAAAGTCCTTTGGGGACAAGGAAATATAGTGTACGTCAGTGGAGAGAGTGCCCTCTCAAGTTTTCATGGTATGGTTTCCTATTGGATCTCTATTTCCTAGAGATTACAGGCAATGTTGTCATTCTCGGGATGGACTAGTTTGTTCCCTTCCAGGAAGTCATCGACTGTTACCGCCACTGGGTGAGTTTCAATTAACCAGAGGGTGAATCTTTTCTACATAGAGTCATGTGGGATGTTCAGGCGAGTCGAGCAGGACTCGAGCATCATGGGCTAGGAATGGTTACAGCCCAGATTTCTAGTCTTTATTTGGATGACCAGGGGACTTCACAGTTAGACTTTCCTCCTGTGGTGGATCGTTTCAGGGTTTTATTTCCAGAGGACGTTTCAGGTTTGCCTCTGAAGCGTGAGGTAGTCTTCTCTATTGAGCTCATTCCAGGAGTGGCACCAGTGTCCATTCCTCCCTATAGTATGGAAAAAATAGTGTTGCAGGAGAAAAAGAAGCAGTTGGAGGAGTTACAGTGAAAGGGTTTCATCTGAACCAGTACTTCTCCTTGGGGTCGCCTATCCTGTTTGCGAAGAAGGTAGACGGTACCCTTAGGCTCGGTGTGGATTATCAGAAGCTGAACTAGTTGATGGTCAAGAACCAATATCCGTTGCCAAGGATTTATGACCTCTTTAATCAGCTTCGAGGAGCGCGGGTATTCTCGAATATCGATTTGAGGTCCGGTTATCATAAGTTGCACGTTAGACCATCAGATATAACTCTGATAGCCTTCAGGAGTAGGTATGGTCTCTACGAGTATACGGTTATGCCGTTCGGTCTCAGGAATGCGTCAGTAGTTTTCATGGCACTGATGAACCGAGTGTTCCATCCTTACTTGGATTCCTACATCGTGTTCTTTGTGGATGATATCTTGGTGTACTCTCACACTCGAAACGACCATGACACCCATCATGAGATCGTTCTGAGTACACTGAGAGATTATCAGATTTATTCTAAACTCTCGAAGTGCCACTTTTGGATGGATCATATTCACTTCTTGGATCACGTCATCTTAGAGGAATGAGTATCGGTGGACCAAGGGAATGTGAGAGCTTTAGATTTGTGGGGGCAGCCGATGAAATTTTTTGAGGCACAAAGTTTCCTAGGGTTGTATGGATACTCCATATGCTTCATTCATGACTTTCATGCCTAGAAGCACCTTTAACGGGTCAGACCAAGAAGGGGCGATGTTCATATGGTCATATTCTTATGTGTCATCATTTCAGGATCTGAAGGGAAGGTTGACGTCAGCACCGATACTAGTCTTTCCAGATCCAAGAAAGAGATACACTATTTATTATGATGCTTCAGGTATCGGGCTAGGCGTTGTGCTTATGCAGGGAGATGAAGACATTGCGGACCAGTCTCAGTAGTGGAGGACACAAGAGAGGAACTACCTGACGCACGATCTAGAGTTGGAAGCTATGTTGTTCATGCCTTAGGTTGTTGGAGACATTACCTTCTGGGAGAGCACATTGTGGTTTTCACCGACCACAAGAGTCTCAAGTACATCCTCACTCTGCGTGATCTGAATCTGAGACAACATAGGGGGTCGAGTATCTTCAGTATTTTGATTTCGAGCTTGACTATACACCAGGAAAGGGCAATACAGTGGCAGATGCATTGAGTAGGAGAACTCAGATTCAGGCAGTCCAGGAGGCTAGTAGTGAGTGGCAGCTTATGGCTCTGTTCTCTGAGATGCATCTGGAGGTGCACGACAGACAGGGATAGACTTTCTTATCCTATGTAGTGGTTACCTCTATAATTCTTGATCGGATACGGATGAGGCAGCTATCAGAATCAGAAGGCTTAGTCCTGTGGGAGAGTGTGTCAGGAGAGTACCCTATTTTTGGATGGACAGTAGGCGAGGATGATATATTGCATTTTCAGGGACGCATATGGGTTCCAGCAAACATACGCGAGTAGCCGATGCGGGATTTTCATTCCTCAGTTTGGGGAGTTCATCCTGGTGTCTCAAAGATGTATCGAGATCTTCTTCTCCAGTACTAGTGGCCAGCTATGAAGAGGGATGTTGCTGGTTTCATCTTGAGGTGTTCTACTTGTCAGCAGGTGAAGGCGGAGAATCAGCAACCATCATTCCATTTACAGCACTTACCCATTCCATAGAAGAAGTGGAACGATGACGCGATGGACTTTATGACTAGATTTCTGAGGTCTCCTCGAGGTAATGATGCTATTTGGGTTGTCGTCAACAGGATTACGATGGTTGGTCACTTCATACCGATAAAGGAGACCTTCAGTGTTGATGATCTGAGTCGACTGTACATCCGAGAGGTCATATGTCTGCATGGAGTTACATATTCCATTGTTTCAGATAGGGATGCACGCTTTACTTCTCGGTTCTAGTAGGGGATTTAGAGGGCTTTGGGTACACAGGTACTTCAGAGTACATCATACCATCCCCGGAGAGATGGACAGTCTGATCGTACGATCCAGGTGCTTGAGGATATTCTCTGATCTTGCATTCTAGACTTTGGCGGTTCATGGGAGAAGAATATCCCTATGGTAGAGTTCTCCTACAACAACATCTTTCAGGACACTATTAAGATAGAACCTTATGAGGATTTGTATGGTAGTCCATGCCAATTAAATTTATGCGGGCTGGAGGCAGGAGAGGCAGCTTTTCAGGGACCTCATCTTGTTCATGAGACCTCAGAGCAGATAGAGTTGATTCGGAAGAGGATGTCAACTGCCTAGTCTCGACAGAAGTCTTTTGCTGATCAGTAGAGACGGCCTTTGGAGTCTGAGTTCATGGATCAGGTTTTCCACCATGTCGCACTGAGGTTGGGACATATCAGGATTCAGAGACATAGTAATCTTTCACCATTGTACGTCTGTCCGTTTGAGGTATTGGAGAGTGTTGGGCTGGTTTCCTAGTGGTTTTATTTACCTCATATGTATCGACCCATGCACGACGTCTTCCACGTCTCTTAGATCCGACATTATTTTCAAACATGTCACATGTCTTTCAGCCTGAGGAGGTTGAGCTCAAAGCGGATGCATCATTTGAGGAGCATCCCATCCGGATTGTCGATCGTAGTACGAAGGTCATATGAGGGTGGTCTGTTTTTCTAGTATGGGTGCTATGGCAGCACGGGCGAGTACAAGATGAGACCAGGGAAAGGGAGGCTGATGTACGATCGTAGTGGCCAGAGCTGTTCGGGGTTTCGTATTCTCCACCTCGTTAGGGAAATTCAGGGAAGAACTTCTTTAAGGGGGGAAGTTTGTAAGAACCCGGATCTTTGTTTTACGTACGCCATTCCTTTTTCTTGAGTTTTTGAGAAAAGGGGAGTTTTTGGATAATTTTTAAATACACGCCATGTTCTTTATGAGTAAATGTCGTGTACTCCCTTTTCGTGGTAGGCCGTGTGTTGGCCGTGTCTAGGCCACACACATGGTGTGTAGGGGTGAAGTGGAGGAAGGTTAAAGCAGAGTACAGAAAAATGGAGTACACACCGTGTACTCAAGAAGTGCACAACATGTATTTTGTTTTCTTTTTATTAAACTCTCCGGGGTCACGCCTGACGGACAGAACACCTTTCGTCTCGGTTTTGTTCGTCCGAGAGAAGACATACGACCACAAATATTCTCTGAGCTCCCGTGCCTCTGTCTGTTCTCTGAATCGACCGCCATCAATTGTGTTGGAAGGACAGCGGTAAGCTATCTCTTCTCCTAGAGCCTGGTTTTCAAATTCCTCCTTTTTCTCAAGATATCCTATGGTTGATCGTTTGGGACATTTTCTCAAAGCCTCGATGTTCTAATGAGAATCAATCATTGTGGTTCACTTATATCGATCTTCTAGCATTGAGGTAGGTGGTTTGTGCCTCTCTGTATAATGTCTTTGAGTATTTTGTGCAAATTCCACCATTACCATTGAATGTGGTACAGCGTGATTCCTGTTTTTCCCTTGTTGTTTGCCTTCTTTTCTTATATTCCTGTGTAGAGGTCATTTCTTGTTAATAGGGTAAATTGTATTGTGCTATGGATGTTTTAACTTTCATGTTTTCTCATCAGGCATTTTTCCATTAGCCATGCCTAGTTATAGGATAGTGTAAATGTCGTACTGTTATGTTGTTGTGCCTTAAGATGATAGCCAAGTAGTTGATGAGGATTAATTAGGTCGATACGGATGCTATTCAAGTTTGTTTTACACATGGCTGATAGATACTAGTGTAGTGGACCATAGGGAGAATGGATGTAAGGGATTTTCCAGAGTGTCATTAATTTACGATGCGAGACCACAGGGGGAATTGATGTTGAGTGCTTCCTCAGAGAGTATGTAGTTCCTCGACATGAGACACAGGGGGGATGTGACGTTGATTTCTTCCCCAAAGATACTTTAGTAAGTTATGAGACTATTGGGAGAATTGACAGTGAGTTATTCCTCAAAGAGTATATTCATTAGTTGAACAAGAGGGGTGAGACTGTGTGCTCTTCCTAGAGGGTTGCTAGTACTTTTTGGTTGAACCATAAGGGTTAGGATATGAGAACTACCCAAGGGGTTACCTGGTGTTCTTCTTACTGATTAGATGTTACTTGTGTAGTTTATATTCTAAACTGTGGATTGTAGCTGCTGTGTTCTTTCCTGTTTACTGCTTCCTGTATTTTTACTGTCATGTATTCACTGACTTTTAGTCACAGATCTTTGGGTGGTTTCCTACTGAGACCTTTTTCTCACACCCTGTTTGGGTCATTATTTTGGGCCCATATAGAGTATAATATTATAGGTATAAATAAGGTAATGATCCCTTCTACCTCAGGTACATGACTTGCTGTGGAGCTGGAGATCATGGGACCAAGCCATGGCTTGCAATGCAGATGAGTTTACTTGTTCTCTTTTTCACTTTGGGTTAGTATTTTATTCATCATTGTGACTTTTTTGGCTGCATTTCGAGACAAAATTATCATGCATCATTTTATATACATGTGTGTGTTCTCCAGTTATTTACTGTTAGTCTTCCATTGTTTATAATTTACGATTGTATGGATGGTTACGGTTTTTGCGGTTGTCTAATATTTTTCATCCATTGTGTACACTGCCAATGAGGGGATATTTTCTCTACTATCACACAAAAGGCCCTCGATGCTATATGGCATCCTCTGGCATTTAGAGAAATGCACTTGAGGCCATGTGACCAACCGGGAATGGGGTGCCCCTGGGTGTCTTCCGAAACCAGGATGTTACAATACTACTGTAATGAATAGTGTTATAAATATGAAACCTTCTATCAAGGCTATGTGAAATGTAATTTTTATTTTCAACTTATTAGAAGTAAAGACATATTTCTAACTTTTGAATGTATACAATAAATACCACGACCATATTATTCTATCGAGACCTATCAATAAATAGTGGGGACATAAACTTGTAAGAACAAACTATTACCTTATCATTTCCAACACATTCACCATATCATTAGATAATTCTTTTCATAACATTCTATATGTAACCTCTTCCAGAATTAAAAAATTTTTATCTAAAAAAATAATATTAATGAATATTAATACCTAATAAAAATGTGTTGTTAGTCAATAAAAATCAAGAACGTAATTATATTTACCCATGACAATAAGGTGATTACTTGATCTTTAGAAACCCTGAAAAAATTTGATGGATGGTAAAACCGTTCATAGTCATATTATCAAATATAATTTTTGGAATATTACAATATTGTCCAAATAATTTTAACCTTAGTATTAAAATTGTTTACATTATCATAATCAATTATAAAACATGATGGGGATCGTATGATAATACATATTCAGCATGCCAATGAGCACCAGTATTGGAATGAACATACATAGAACATTAATAATGTTCCCCATGAAAATATAATACCATTCATTTTGGTGAAAATATTCCATTTAATATTCTTCATAATTTGAGGTTTAGATTTTATAGGGTAATTAATTAAAAATTTGAGAATACTAGATTATACAATTTTATAATGCATCCAGATAAAGAATGCTAGATTTTTTAAAGAACATTTCTGAATAAGAATGAAATATCTACCAAAGGGTTTATGTTTAATGAATATGTATATAAATAAATAATTTCATAATAAACCATAATATTGTAAATTCTCAGAATTTACCCAACATACATGAAATAATTTCTAGATAATTAACTCAACTCAATGAATAAAAATGTAGTAACATGAATATTTTCCAACTAGGGTACACCTTGTGTAAAAACAATATTAATGAAAATATAATTATATAGAACATCAGATCCCATAAATTATAAATAAATGGATTATTGATCATTTAATGGATTGAAAATAAATATAACACTATACAAGGAAATCATTTTTCAAAACATGTACCATGTCTCAAAATAATCATAATTGAGATCAAGAAATATTCTACTAATAGAGTAACACAATATTATAATCATCTTGAAAGTGGATAATCTTCATTGAATTCTAAATAAAATTATTTAAATATATATATATTGATTTTATATATAATTTATTCAATATATACACCAAATAAATTAAACTAGAACCATAAAACAAAACAATTCTAAATGTGTGGAATTTTTTATGAAAACATTACATTTTTAATTGGATTCAAAGAAAAAAATTAACACCATGTATCACATAAATATATATCATAATTAAATATTTATGAAACATACAAATATCAGTTTTCTTCGTATTATAAATAATCCCTCTCTATATTAATTATATATCATTCCCATATCGGGTGTTAACATTTTGATCATTTCTACTTGTTTCTTCATAGTAGTGTATGTGTTGATTATTATTTCAATTTTTATAATTAATATATCATAAAACATTATTTTATTTATTATTTATATGAATCAATGTTTCTTTAAATTACATATAAGGATTTTTTTTGTATATATTTATGTAGATGAAATCGATAAAAATAATTTTTTAATGATTAATAATGATGAATTTTTGTATTCTTAATTAATGAACTATATATTTACATAACATATCTATTAAAAATAATCCATAATTTCTAAATATGTTTCATATTTTTCATGAATTTATTTTACCATAGACTTCCATGATATAAATGGACAATAATGTTCTAGTAGGTTTTCAATCTAAATAAAATAGGAACCTACCAAGATTAACAGGTTGTTAGGATGTGAATTATTCGAAATATCATTATAAAAGATGATTTATGATATATTAAATATTATATTACTTTAATATATTCTAAATAGAGTGTTTTATATTCTAAAATAAAATTTAATAAATCAATTATATGGAAAGAAAAAAACATTATTATTTAATTCACTCGTTATAAATGATCGAGTTAATGATAATCATATATTGATCATATCATTTCTAGGAAATCTAATATTCCATAACATAACATTAATTAAATAATATAAATTAATTTTATAATTTATTAACTTTATAGTAAATATCTTTATAAGGCGGTGAAGTAAAATTAATCAAATTTATTTTTTTAAGGTGTAGTCTGCACAAAACATGAATAATGGTTTTTTATTGATGGATGGGTTATATATATAAATAATGATAAAACCATTAAAATAAAAAAAATCTATAAATGAATATATAATATCTAGATTAGTATTTCTATGTTAATAAATAAATAATAAAACTATGTAGACAACTAATTCGATGATAATACTCACATTTAGGGGTCCGATTTTATGTTTATTTATTCATGAATTTGATATTCTAATGATACCTATGAGTGAACATTGATAGGGTTTACTAGGGTGAAATGGTTTTGAGTTTCATAAAAAAAATTAAGTTAAATCATAATTTTTATCATTATAAGTTGTGTGTATTTATATGATAAGCTTTGGTATCTTTTGTTAAAAAATTATATTTTAAATAATGTAATGTACTTTTCGAGTTAACAATGTATTAAAAATTGTATATATTAATAGTATTGAATGTATTAGTCTATATAAATCTCATAAATTCAATACAAGGAACGTTTTAAAATGTTTATGGACTTTTTCAGCCTATAAATCCTAATTAACCCAATTTATTTTTACGGTGAAAATTAAATATCATCATCAACAAATATATATAATGATAAAAATTAAAAATTACCATATAAACTAAAATTAATAATTTTAATTTATTTTTTGCAACTATTTTATCAAAATAAATTTCTATATGTATTAAACATTATTTAAACAAACCCCTAAATAAGTAAATTAGTGTTTTTAAACAGTATCATTTTTATTATTTTTAATTTTCATATTTGGTTAAATTATCGAGGTCTATAATTTAGGAACCATATAATTGAATAATTTATTAATATAAATATTGTAATGTTCCTTACAATTTAATCCCCTAGAAACATTTACCATTAAATTACATGATTTTATGATACTTTGAAAATAATATTTTTTTGTTTGATGTTTCATTTTAAAATTTTCCCAAAATAAGTTCTCATACGATTTAAATGAAGAAGTAATACATAAGAAATTTAAATTTGTTTTAATATTTTTTATTTTAACAGTTTTCCAATCATATAAATTATTCTTAAATTGTGATTATATCCTAAAAATTATTATATTTCTTAATCACACATTTCTTATCTGAAAATAATCCATTTAAAAAATGATTATATTTTCATTTTAAGATAATTTTGATATATTGAAATCAAAAATGGCATTTATAATATGTATTTATCATCCTAATAATTTAAAAATATATATATATATATTTGGAAATTTAAAATATAAATCAATATATTTGTTTAAAAATAAAAATTTTATCATTAACACGTATTTATCATTTATAATATAATATAAAAAAACTATTTTATAACCATATTGGGTAAATTACTAATTATATTATAATATGTTATGGCAATTTAACATTAGTCTTTATTGTGAAATAATATATATTGAACGGATTTTCTTATTTAATGGTACTTAGAATTTTGAGGATTAGGTCCTTCACATGATAAATAAAAAACATTCCAAATATTTTGCCTCATAATATTTATGTAATTTCATTAATGAAATTATAATAAACCACATTCCTCATGTTTATGATTGGGTATTTTTGGATGTTGGAGAATATATATCAATATAAATAAATTGTATAATAACATTACATTGGTGAATTACCCATATCTAATTTCCTAGTGAATTATTCTAGTATATTAATAATCATATGCATATGGAATAACATCCCATATACTATAAAAATATTTATTTAATAATAATAATACTCAATATATAATAGTTATTGAAAAGAGAAATAAAATATGATATGAAAAGTATAAAATGAAAACACACTATCTGATAAATTAGTAGTAGTTCCATCATATTTTCCTTGTTGACATGTTTTTTAGTGAAACCATCCCTTTATCTCCATTAATTTCGTAAATTACCTAACATAATGCCCATATCCATTTCAACTAATGAATTAAATTGTTATATAATATGTATTTCACTTATATTGTTGATTCTAAGGGAATTTATCTTTATAAATTTTATATTTAATACCACATATAATTTTAACATATGTTAATTTGGTTCAAACAAGGTTACATTGAGTTGGGTTCCCTCATAATTTTTAATCCAATCTAAAAAATAGTGAACCCAAATTATCATGATCATTATTAAAATAAACTACACCTAGAAATCATTGAAATCCATTCTTTTTAAATCTATCATATCTTCACATAACAAAAAATATACATTACTACAATTATATTTCTATGTGTAAATATAACCCAATCATATACACTAAAAACATTCTCATAAGAAATTTTAGCCTCCATGTCATCAAATAGTAATGATACATAATATTCATCTAAACATTATTTATTCATTTAAACCATAAATTTTATTAACCATTATCTCTAATTTTGAAATACTATTAAATATATATTACAATCCCAAAAATATTAAGAACATAAAAACCAAAATTAATTTATTTACAAGACAATGTTGACCTATACTATCTAGGTCACTTTTCGCCCAATCAATCAACCATTTACTATAACAATATAATGAAAATTCTAAAACTATAACACAGTAATCCCTCAAAACAATTTTTATTATATGATACCACAAAAATATAAGTTTTAAGTAAAATAATATCTCAATGATATAGATACAATATCTTATATGACTTAAAAACATAAATATCACACAATTAAAGAACAATCCTCATATGATTCACATAATAATTAATAATATTTTAAATACACTAAATCCTATAGATAAATATTACTTCACAAATTGATATTTAAAAGAGTATAAAAATATAAATTAAATTAAAAATCAATCTTATTACCTTTGGATAGAATATGAAACTAACATATTAGATTTAAATCATAATATACTAAAATATAGAAACATTTTATTATACCCCCATGTACAGTTATAACAAATAGTTGTTCTAGGATAAAAGTTGGTTTATGTTTAATTTATGTTCACCTTTTTTATCAAAATTCTTATTAGAAAAATTTTATATAATTATTAAAATATTTAATTACAAACATAAAAAATATATATATTACATTATGATGTCATTGCTTTTAGGAAATTTTATTAGTTGGATCAAACTATGAATCACTATTTTCAACACTTGTTCAAAAAAATTCATTTTTCATATCTTTTATCTGAACTAAAGAAGATTTTTCATTCCTAAATCATTTTTTTGGAATTTAAAGACAATTATATTAACAAAACTATATCCCTCAAGTGTGTTCAACTAGGTGTTTATTCTACAAATTGTTTCTGAAAATATTGATGATTGATTTATATGGCATCCCACTTTTAAGGGGTTATTATCTCTAAGTAAATATATTTCAAATCCTACATCAATTTATAGTATCCACAAATGGAATCATTTTATAGGGAAAAAATATACTCAAGCCTTTAATAGAACATCTGGATTTCAACTCTTACATAGAATTGTTCTTATAAATTTCATTAATGTTTTCATTTACTAATACATTTTAAAATTTAAAATTATTTCCTAAAATTTTAATAATATTAAAATCCACAAAATTTATTAATACATATTTACATATAATCATCCTTATTTTTTATACTGTTAAATTATCTATAACAAAAACCAGAGTATGTAATGTAATCTAATATTATCTATTGATACAAATAATAATACAAAAACCTTCACTCTCATATATTATTCCATAATAATATACATTGTATACATTTTTAAAATATTCAAATTCCATGATATGATCCCAAATAATTACAAACCCAAAACTGATTACATCAAATCCCCCATCTGGAGGAACATTTTTGGTTTATTTATTTTGATATTTAGTTCACAACCTAAAATGATAAAAACAATCTTCCACGTATAACAATATATTTTCATATTATATAATAAAATAATTATTCCTATAATGTCCTTAACATCTCCAAAAAATTATTTTTCAAGTTTTATAGCCAAATTAAATCGCTCATCTACTACTTTTATCTATAACATTGGGAATTATAAAACAAAGGAACAAGTGAGCTCAAAATTGTTGAAATTGAATTATTTATTTAAAAAAATATGGTAATAAATATGGAAAAAATATTATGGTATTAATATGTAAACCCTCATTAATATACATTGAATTTACCATAAGTGCCATGAATAATCAAAAACATATTTCCTAGGTAACCTATTATTAAATTAAAACAATGATACCCATATAATACTGATTAACATATATTATATACTTGTTCATCCTATGTTGTATGTACGTAGTCATCAATAAAGTTTATACATTTCCCTATGATAATAATGTGATAACATGATCACAACCCATCCCAATAAATAAGTATGGTGGTCAATCAATAAACAGTAAAATTCCCAATAATCATCATTATTATAATAAAAATAGATGAAATTCCATTTTTTTACATTTTATGGCTTAATAGTATAAAAAATATTATAGAGTAAAAAGGCGGATAATCGAACAATACATTATAAATTTTAAAAATAATATAATTGATGGATTAAAATTATACTATGAACCTATAAATATCCCCAAGTCAAAATAAAAATAATTTATAGGTCCATATTATCAAATATAATTTTTTTAGAATTTTATGATCCCACTATATATAAAAACTATTATATGACTAATTCAATACATGTGTAATCATTATATTAATCCATCCAAAAAATAGTTCGACTGTTTAGAACCAAAAAAAACCCATGAACTGAAAAATATTTTTGGAAGAGTTCATTTGGTAGGAATTTATGTCAATAACTTGAGATAATGTCACATAATAAAATCATATGTAATTATGTACCCAAAAAATATATAATATTTTCATTTTAATCCCCAATTAATGATGAATGGAAACTGATTTTCCAAAAAACCCTATTATGGTAATATATGATTGAAAATATATTTAATGAAAAAACATTATTTTCATACCCTATGTAATTAATTAAAAATAAATAATATATATATAAAAATATAATGTCATAATAAATCTATAAAATAGTATACAATGTTATCATTACACATAACAATTAATAATTATCAAATGAATATGAAGGGATATGATGAAAATCACTTTGGATAGAGTAGAACATTAATTAAAAATATTAAAAATAGTTATCTTGAAATTGTACATAAAATAAAAAAATTAAATTTAATTTAATGATATGATATCTGTGAGTTTTATTATATATAATATATTAATGGTATTGGTTTCATAATATAGAAAAGTCAACAAAATGTGACTCCAAGGAGAAATTCATTTATTTTTTCCCTAAAATTAACCAACATACATTAGACTTCATTATCACATAAATAAAAATCATTATATATTAATTAAAAATAACAATAATATAAATTTTCATTTATACTATTAATAAATATCCATTCTCTATATTAATTATTTTTATATTTCACATAGGTTGTTTAAAATTTTGATTTGTTGTACTAGTTTAGTAGTAGTGTTCTCCAATTTCATTCATCATTCAATGATCGTAATTTAAATATCACTAAAAATACTGTTAAATATTATTTGCAATTATTTATTCGTATTCATATTCCAATCATGAGTTTTTAGTGATTATCATTAATTATTAACTTTATGACATCCCTGTTTTGGTCAATCTTGATACTCAACATTTTTTTAATTATTAAAAAAATAAATATTGATATAAAATAACTAGAACCAAAAGAAAATTAGTAATTTGACCTTTATATAATATTATACAATTAATTGTGTTCCTATAATAATCCATAGTAAAAATGTATAATATAAATAAATTCATTAGTTTAACTTACAAAAATATGAACCGACCCAGATTAATGGTGGATTATCAAGTGGTTTATTAACAAAATTTGTATACTTAAAAAATATTGATATTATTTAGTTCATATTTTTTAGAAATATTTTAATTTTTGATATTTATATAGTCAACATAATATATAATAAGAGATTACAAAGATAGATGAAACTATTTCCCACTTATTTCAATGTTTCTAGCATTTAATGATGGAAAATAGTTTTTGATACCATCATTAACAATTTCTATAATTTTTTAATATTTAACATTAATGTGATAACATAGTCAATATTTATCATTTTGTACAATATATATATAATTCTGGTATTGTGGTGAAGGATAAGGAAACACATTACATCATCTTGGAATTAGGATATTGAATGCCTAAAATTTGTTTTGATTATCCAATTAGAATGGGACTATTAATAAATATTTATAAAATCCCTAATAGATTAATGTTTAAAAAATGATAATAATCATAATAATATAATTATTTTAGTTTTTATAAATAAATGTTTTTTTATGATAATTAAGAAAAAAAATTGTAGTAGATAATAATGATGTTAGGGTTTTTAAATTTTATTTATTATTATTATTAAATTGATGTTTGTTGGATAACTATATGTTACCAGGTTCTTATTTAAATTGAATAAGGTTCAAGGTTGTGAAAAATCAATATTTCCTTGCGGAAATTTTAATTTTATGTATATCCTTGATGAGTGGATGAGGAATTATTTTTACTAGTGAATGTAATGGATGTTTTGGAAACCCCATTTCATTTTTCAGTACAGAAATGTACATTTAAATGGGTCATGGTTCAATAAAAGAAAATATGGTAGCTTACAGAATCGTTATTTGTTAAAATTCTCATAATTTTAATTAAATTATTTATTTGATATTTTTTATTACTTTTACACTACATTAAACTCAATGTAAACATTTTATAGAGATAATTAATTTTATGTATCATTAATTAATTATGAATAATGAAATTAAAAATAATACCTATTTTAAGTCACCTGATTTCATTTTTGTAATCAATATTTATGAAATTAATTTATACAAGTATGAAAAACTAATTTTTAAATTATAACCCATTAATTAATTATTTCGTTTCTCAAAAGTAATATTATTTAGCTTTTAAAATTTTTATATGTGACTAATAAATTAGGTTGTAGGTTTTAAAGTCATATATTAGTTGATTATGAATATAATAAAATCTATTATGTTTCCATTGAAATAAAAAATATAACCCCACCATGAAAATATGTTATTTAATTATACAACCAAAAATAGTTTTTATGTTAATTTAAATTTTTTCTAATGTTCTAAAAAAATCAAAGGTTATAAATAATGAAAATATTTCAAAATAAAAACTTTTGTTCATTAATTTCATATTTTATTAGTTTATTTGGTTCTTAATCATATAGATTTTTCTTACATAGTTATAAATTCATAGAAAATATAAATCTCATAATACCCTCATTTTTAGAATTAAATATTCATTACTATAAGTTACAAAAATATTCATAATTAAAAAATATTTCTATGATGAGTTTAGAATTGATGTTGTTTTTATCTAGTTGAAATTAAACAATTTTCATAATTTCATAATAATTAATGAAAAATATAAGAAAAATTTTCTTTATTGAAAACATCATAGTTCAAAACTGACTCATATTTAGAATTTTTCATTTAAAGGTAATTTTTTTAATTCATTTTCAAATTATTTAAATTTAAAATTATATTCAAATAATTTTAGGAGCTTTATATCATGATTTATGTGATTAAAAATCAATCAAAAACATTGAGTCATTTTAATAAGGATACAATTTCAAGGTGTTGCATTTATTAATGATAATATAGTAATGGGGTATATACAAATATTGTATATTATTTTAGTTATGAATAATTTAGTTTCAATAATGATAAGTAATGTTATAAATGATAAGATCCTGTTGAAGATTTCTTATTATAGGTTATATAGAGAATAATTAATTTTCTTATGAATAACCTCAAATTCATTTTTCACTGAGTAATAATACAAATTCCCATGAAGTAATTAATTTAAGTGGGAAGAATATAACACTATAGTATCATAAATTATGAATACATTTAAATAAGATAATGGTTTTTATATTTTCTTATTCACACAACATTAAAATTCAATAATACTGTTTTATATTTTATAAAATTGAAATATCAATCAACATCTTTTAGAGACTATATGTTCAATTGGTTAGAATAAGTATGAATCGATTTATGATATATATATCAATAAAATATATTCGTCTTTTAATATAAAATAAAATGAATTATTCTATCAAAAATTAATAATAATTGAATATATTGTTCATAACTATTTTTAAAAAAATTAAGCGATATTAATTTCATTTTCATGAATCATATGATAAATAATAATAAACTATATTTAATTTCTATAATTCATTAACAACAATTAATATAGTAAAAACATGAAATTATAAACATTGATAATGAAAATTACTAATATACAACATTTTTTACATTTAAAAAAATATTTGAAGGAACAATTTTTTTATCTTTTTTTCGAAGGAAATATTAATAGTAAAAATTATAGATTAAATGAATATAATAATTTATTTTCATTTACCCTATATAAAAAATAGCTATAAATTTTTGAAATCTTTTTCAATAATTAAATTATATTTTATGAAATAAAATATATTCATTTTATAGTATTCTTTTTACATATAACCACATTCCCATTATTTTTAAGGATAATTAAAATGTTATATAAAAAAAATATAAAAATGTGTTTTCAATTAAATAGGGTAACATCCTGTGATATATAGTATGATAATCCAGTTAGGTATATATACATTTTGTATTTTTAAATGAATTTAATTATTAGAATTCACTATCAATGATAACATTATCATATAAATAAATTTATTTTCTAAAAACATCAGTTTTTCAAATAAAAAATTATGTGATTAGTATTGTTGATATAAAAATTATAAAATACTCATTTTATCAAATTATCTTAAAATTAGAAATGAATATTTTAAAATAAGTTAAAATTCAGAATCATTTTTTATATCTTTATTATTGACAACAATGGATAAAATTTGTAAATACTAATATGAAAGAATGGTTCTTTAAAAAGAATCAAAAAAATTAACATCCATATAACAATAATGTTTTGTCTAAAATTCTATTTTAGAGTGCCTTTCATCCCTCACTCTACTTTTCCTCTACTTTTTATCATTTTAGATCCATTTTTTATGAGTAATATCATTATATTATTGAAAATGTTAATGGTTCCCCCATAACTACCCATCTCTTCACAATGAATAGTTGTACACTACCACCACATGAGGAGTTTCCGATTCAATGAATTAATAAATGATACTTTTCTATATTTCACCAAATCAGTCCCTTAATAAAGTCAAAATGGAACTATTACCCATTAGTTTTTATATGCCCTTCATTTTCAAGGATATTTTCATGGAAAATCCAACTCTCGGGAGAGAGTATTATAAAAAACTTATAATTTCATACTACATAACATTAATATTATTTTTCTAAGTCACAAAAATGTAATGATATTATTTAAAAATAACATAATTTTTTTTTAATTTGATGTTATGGTCTAACCCTAGAATCATTGACCTAGTGCATTATTTAATTATATTTGAATGATTACGATGAATCAAATCCCGATGGAATGAATACTTTACTAGTATTATAAATCCTTATAAAATACATGATACATATAATACGCTCTAGAATATGAATAAATATCTTGATAGATAACAAAAATTTAAACAACATCTTTGACTGATTATTCAATGATATTTTATTTATAATGTTGGTAAGGGAAAAATAATAAGGGTGAGATCAAATGCTCAGTTAGGGTATGTAAAGAAGAATAAATAATGAATAAATGTGTCTAAATCAACATGGAGTTATAAATAAATACCACTAAATTCCATTAAAATGAATATATAAGGCAATTTAAATATGGAAATGTATGAAACTAAAACACATTCAAATTATTAAGTGAACTAAAAATTAAATGTATTCTTAGATATGTCGACACAAATTATCATTAATGAATAATAATTTAATTATCAGTAGCAGAATTTTTCAATTACAAAACTCTTTCTTTCTTGTGTACATGTAACCAATAATATAATGAAAATCCACAAGGCTATTTTTTTATTGGATAAAAAGGCATCAATTTCAGCCAACTATTTCATTTTATTAGATTACTGATGGACATATGGGATAACTATTACCAATTTAATATCTCAGAAATTCCATGTATATTTTATTTATCATATGGAATTATTTCAAGTTCTAGTGCTGAGGTGGAAGAAATTCCGAGGACGAAGTGCCCGAAATGATCTGCGAAAAAATGTTAATCTTTAAAAACCACACGTGAGAGGTTTTCTTGAAAACATTGAATAAATCATAAATGTATTTAATGAACATAAATTTGAGGGAACCATTATTTTTAGGATTGTAGGTATACCCTAGTCGTGACTTCATTATAGTTAGTGCATGATTTCTGTGAGAAAACCTGAAAATGGCATAATCAAAAATAGAATAAATAAATAAAATTATTTTATTTTTAAAATTCTTATAACTCACAAACAGTGACACAAATTGATAATCTTAGACCACTAGTGAGCTCGTGAGGGTCTTTATTCTTTAGGCAGATCATAACACTTGCTGGTAGGGGAAAACAATGGAAATTAGTTTTTAGCTGTAAATAAAATAATAAATAACAATTATTTTATTGTAAAATCCATATTACTCCTAATAGGAAAATCAAATTGGTAATCTGAGAGTACTATTGTGTATGTGAGGGAATTTTCCCATTATAATGAGCATAATATTGATCATCACGGTTTGAGGGTGAAAGTTAATTTTTTTCTTTTTTAAGGTTCATTTAAATATACGTTTGAGCAGGTTTTTCAACATTTAAAACGGTGTTCAGATAATAAATCTGAGAGAATATTTTAATTTAGAATGGTGGGTTACTACTATAATGGACCTAACATTAAATTTCATAGGTGATAGGAAATTTCATTTTTAATAATTTCTAATGAGAAAGTAAAAAATAAAATAAACTTGTTTTATTTTAATTTTTAGAATTTTTCAATCCCTTAAACTCAACTATTTTCAAACAAGAGAATATGAATACACTATTTCTCTAAATGAAATAATGTAATGACTTCAGAAAAAAATTAATAGAAATTATGATTCACGTTTTTTCCATTAACGGCGAAGCACAAAAGGAAATATTTTGGGCACAATATTGGTTCTGCTACGATGCTCTGGTGGGTGATGACAATGAACATCATACCCCCTTGGAACAGATCCTCACCAACAACAATTGACCCATGACCATAAATAAGGGATCATAGAATGGAAAACATAGTCACACTATTCATCGCCAACGAACGATCTGACCCATGTAGGGGTTACTTTTTTCTCTGTGATTTCTTCTTCTTGTTTAACATTTCAAACGATGAATTTGGATTAACCCAAAAATAGGATTAACTATAGTTCGTTCATTATTTTCGGTTAGGAAATGATATTGTGTGGAGTTAATGTATTTCATATCGATGATAGAATGACGAAAACCCCATAGATATATGTTTGTAAATTCTAATGCGAAGAGATCAGGCCAACAAGAACATGGATAGTATCCCTCCACATAGGGTGTTTTTGTACTTCGTGACCAAATTTCGGAATTGAAAACCAATTGGCACAGAGGTCATTACAGTGTTGGAGGCACCTTGAGAGGACTGATGGTGCAGAATGATCTAATATCGGACCACCATAGAGGTCCCAATTGCCCACAGAAGGTGTCATCGGCGTGGTGGCACTGGTGATCGGCGACAGCGGGTGCAAGCCCGAGGCATCACCACTTGGTTCAAACATGTATGACATGTCTGATGGTTCATTATAGATGCATTGGGGGAGGCGGTGTGCCACCAACCATGTTGTGGTGGTGCAACAAAATCACCCAGTTCTTGGGTCGGTGGCTTGCGGAGGCGGCGCCATCATGGCACCACGTAGATTGAGTGGGTAGCGTGTTGACCAATGGGGCCGCCGACTAATCGGCCACGTGCACCCGAACCAAAAAATGTCACCCATGCAGGTGATTTATTTTTTTTCAAACCTATATACTTTAGCAGACCATGAAGATATGATATAGTCATGATGAAAGGTGGGAAGAGTAAAGAAAATAGACTAGCCGGCCAGTGCAGGTCGGGCCAAATGAATATGAGTCATTGGGTGATCGGGTAGACTGTACCCATGGACATCCTTGGTCGAGACCTATGTTTCCAAATGGGCAGGACAGATAGAATCAGGTCATGTGAGGCCCTGATTTGGGTTGGTCGGGTTAGTCTGAACCAGTCAGACTGGGCCCAGACATATCCTGCCCTTATTTCCAAAATGGGACGTATCTCTCAGACCTTGAATTTTACGGACACGTCATATGTGAAATTGGGAACCATTTGATGGGGTGGTCGGTAAGAAATCCTTTATGTAAGAATTTATAGAAGTCAACAATGAGATTATTTATAACTCAGATACCCAATGAGGCTCTAGGAATTAGCAATCTGTGAGGCTTCTTGACTCAGCTACCTAGATAGATCATGTGACTCAGCTAACTATAGAAGATATGTGACTCTTCTAAATGTGAGAATTCATGAATTAGCTACCCAGTAAGTATTCATAACTTAATTACCCATTGAGGCTTCGTGACACAACTATCCACCAAGGCTTCATGACACGACTATCCATTGAGGCTACGTGAGTCAGCTACCCAGCAAGGCTTCATGAATCAACTATCAGCGAGGTTTTCTGACTCATATAATCAACGTGGTTTCATGACTCATATATCAAATAGGTCAAGGTGAATTATCTATCCTAAATGAATCATAAAGATGAGTTTCTTTACAGTGATTGATGTTCAGTGTTTGCAACTGATTCTTTTTTTCAATTAGTACGTTATGTTATATAGGTCACGAGATGACTCTATTGACTCTAATATTTTTTCATTCTTCTGTGATTTCCTTTGTGGATTATTGTGATACCTAAGTTGGTTTTGGTCTCTATATAGGGTATTGTTAGTTTCACCCATGCATAGGATTCGGCCACACCAGTTTTATGTTATGCAGACGACGGAAAACCTTGATTGGGATCATGGAGAGATAGAGCCATGTGGTGCTCAGAGGTGGATCTACAGATGTACTACACTTCATTGTCATCTGATAGTGAGCTACACATACAATTATGGTAGCACACTTTTCCGACTACCTCTGGATCTTGTACTTATACTATAATTTCCTTTTTAGTTCATTTTGTATTCAATTCCCTTCATGGGTGCAATAGTGTTATCTATTTCGAATTCAGATTTTAGGCCAGGGAGTCCTGTGTTAGTGTGGTCCGAACATATCCTAACATTAGGACCCTGAATTCTATTTTATGACATGTTTCATGAATGCACTAGTTGCATGGGTCATTGAGTGTTTTCCTTGATCTTTTTGAGCCAAAGTTAGCTCAACACTTATAATAAATTCATCGTGGTTCATCTTGGTTCCCGTCCATGATTCCTCCACATAGACAACCAGCCATGATTCTAGTATGTGACCATGAGGATGGTCCATATAGTAATGTGGATTCGGTACATGGACCATTGTTCATGATGGTACATTCGAGTGGTGTCCCAGTGATACCACTGCCCACTAGTCAGTAGTTACTTATATCACTATCATTAGAGGACACTTGTGGGATCAGTTCCTTACACGATTTTTAGTGATATAGTCCTATAAGGATTGGATGATATCCCATCTCACATGTGGCCAAGGTCTGACATGAGGTTGTGATTGATTTTCCATCTTTCCAGAGCAAGATTTTATTATATGGCGGTTATGGAAGTGAGCCTTTTACGTATCTCAGCAGGGCAATGGTATTTATTAGATTACCCGATCACACGATGAAGTGACATTTCCTTGTAATGACATTGAGAAACATTCTTAGAGAAAGAGATCCTTCCATTAAATTAGTTGGTATATGTTCCCAATAGCATTTACAGGATGACATGTCGATAGTGGAGTATTCATTATGGTATACTGGCATTTTGAGGTTCTCGATGAATATTGTACGACTAGTGCATCGTGGCTTGGACCTCTAAGAAAGGTGTGTTTGTGTACATCCAAGACATCACTATTACTCTTTGAATTCCTTCTTATTCAAGGATTATAGAGAGAACCTTTGTGGTAGGATGTCCTTTGGCTGAGAAGATGTAGCCTGTGGATGTCAGTAGTGGGAAAACAAGAGGTTGAAGTCAGTCTCAGATACATAGAATTCTTGAGAGGTTTGAGAAGAGGTCCAAAGGTAAGGGTTCTCTAGATTTGGGATTACAGAGTTAGTATAGTCAGCCTAGGAATATGTAATTCTTTTCAAATGATTCTAGGGGGAATCTCACTAGAAATTTTCCAGATCATTGTACTAACAGTGAAATGGTGTATAGTCCATTAAGTAAGAGGATGTGATTGAACATATGAATATTCAGGTTGGTATACATGGTAGAGGAGCTTGGAGAGAAGCATGAGGTGGAATAAATTTCAACATTTTATTACCGCTACGCTAATTTTGTCCACACCAGGATTAGGGAGATGAAGGATAACGAAAGTATGTAGCTGCATGCGGTCAAGAAGTATCACTGAGGTCTTGAGGAAACAATACAGGTATGGTATGTGGCAACTACTATCTAACATATTAATATAAATAGGCACTAAGCATTCCCTTTTCTCAAGAATCTTTTTCAAGGACTAGAGATTTTGGTTAAAACGTTGACCTATTAATTATGTCTAGAAATACCTATCAGAGGAGACTAGATGAACACACTTATACCAATGGTTTGATCTGACCCTTGAGGTGAATGTTTTGTTTGGAACCTCATGGTGGAATCATTATGTCCTTTCGAAGTTAGTTTGGGTAAGGACTGTTCATTCACTGTATAGGATCATATTTACTATTTTCGGAAAAATTATGTTGTATATCGACAACATTGGAATGGGGTTTTCCATTGTCAGTGAAAAAGAAATCAATGGTAGCATGAGACAAATCGTGGATAAAAGGTTGAAACCGATCACTCTGGATTTGGCTAGCCTTACCAACATGGAAGTGCATATTTTGAGTTTTTATTTTCCAATCGTAGTGGCAGAGTTCAAGAACATACATTCATAATATTTTTCCAATGTTGCCTCCCCACAGGGAGATGGAATTATGCATCATTTTATACCCCGATATGACACTGATATCATCATCAGTATATCAAAGGGAATCCATAGAGCTTCACAAACATGGGGCGTAGGTGGGGGACTGAATAAAAAAGGAATAGTAAGACCCATTGTTTGAAGTTATGTGTGGATTACCAGCACTATAACCATGTGGAAGTGGAGAACGAGTGCCCACTACCAAAGGGTCGATTGGTACATCAATCTGTCAATATAGTATCCATTCTCTTGGATGGAATGGTGCCTATAGGATTTGTGAAAGTTGATACTGTATGAATAGAACTACATGAATCATGACCATAATTTGGTAGTAGTAGTATTCACAAGGAAAATGTGGAGAAACTACCATATGGGTGATTTTTTCAATATATACTCTGACCATAAATGACTGAAGTTTATCAATCATCATAATTATTTGAATATGATACATAGGAAATGGATAGAATCCCTTTAAAACTATGTTTTTTAGTTAGTCAATACTCTTAGAAAGGGGAAATTGGAGGTAGATTCTCTTTGTTGAAGGCCGAGTTCACAATTTTTGATAAAATCCTCAGAAAAGTTGGCTTCACATCAGATATCCTTCATTAATAGGGAGAAGGAACAATTTTATCAGTCAATGGAAGTTTCTTCTCAACTCTTACATCTTTTCTGGGTGAAAAAACTCAGATATACCAGCTACGAGACTGTACATTCATAGATATCCACATTTCATGCTCATGATGGATATTCGAAAGGTGGGGATCATATCATCCTTCTTAGAGGACACAGAGTTATACCACTACTGTTGTGGGAGGAGGAGTTGAGGGTTTTCCATAAATCCTCATTGGTAGTGCATCCAAGATTGGAATAGATGTACCAGGACCTCTGATGTCAGTATTGGTGGCTAGGAATAAAGGAGGCGGTGGAAGAATTTGTCAAGAGATGCCTCCCTTTTCAGCAAGTGAATGCAGAGGACCAGCTTCCAAATTGTATAAAACTACCCCTAGGGGTATTAGAGAGGATGTGGGATCTAAAATCTATGGAATTTTTTATGATATTAACACATATGTTTAGTTGGGAATAGTAACATCTTAGTGATCATAGACTGACTCACCAAGTCAGTCCTCTTTCCACCAATTGGTGAACAATGTTTAGTATTGGGCTTGGGATGCCTCTATGTGAAAGAGATAGTTTGAATATCTTGAGTACCATATACAATAATATCATATCGCGATGCAAGAAAAAAATTTATGTTGTGGAAGGTATTTTATGGATGAATTTGGGAATCACCTATGCATGAGCATAACCTTTCAAACGCAGATGGTTGGTTAGAAGGAGAAACCCATACAGACCATGGAGGACATGCTTCGTGCAATTTTCCTTGATTTTGGTCATAGTTGTAAGGAAAACCCACCACAGGTGGTGTTTTCATAGAAAACAAATCACTCCACCATTAGCATGGCCATTAAATGGTTTGTACGGGAATCATTACAGATCACCTCTATGCTGGAGAGACCCTAGGGAGTTAGCACTCATTGGTCCATAGTTTTTATGGGATACCACTAAGATGGATTATATCATCAAAGTGTAGATGAAGACTATACCAGAGAAGAAATAAATCTTACATGAATAAGATATGGAGGCCCTTGGAGTTCATGGAGGGAGATGATATTATATTTTGGGTCTCAACCTGAAGGTAATTGCATAGTTTTAGATGGTATGTAAGTTATCTATAAGGATCGCCAGACCATTTCAGATTGTGAGCAGAGCCGGTGATGTGTCATAGTACATATCTATCCCCACATAGATGCACCAGGTGCATGAATTTTTTCACATTTCCCACCTGAGGAGGTAAGTTCATGATCCATCACATGAAATGAATAGGGTGAGCTGGACATTGACGATGGGGATACATTTTCATTATTCATAGTGAAGATAGTGGATCGATATCAGCAAGTACTTTGTGGACAGTCTATTACCAAGGTAATCATTCTATGGAAGCATAGGAATCCCCTAGAGAGCACATGGTTGGGGTGGCTCAGATTCATGCTCAGTACCCCGATTTATTTGTTTTCCCTTGTTTTATATTATGAGAATGTGAACCCCAAAAGGGGGGGGGGAGTAATGTAATGTCTCAGAATATCCATTTAATTTTGTTATTATATGGAAATATTTGGAAACTAATTGGCGAGAATGAGTGAAATTCTATGTCTCAGAGTTCCCTTAATGATCTATCAACATCTTTTAAGCTATATATAACATGTGTGAGTGGATTACCTAAAAAAGTGGAATAAATCAAAAAAAAATTCTTGAATTAGAAGTATGAGGTCACCATTGCTTTTAGTATGGCAGGTTTAACCTAGGTGTGTTTTATGATAATTCAATGAATGCCTTTATTGGGAAAACCTAAAAATGGAAAAATCATAAATAATATAATTAAATAAAATTATTTTATTTTCCAAATTCTTATAAAACATGAACGGTGACACAAACTGATAATTTGTTACCACCTTTGAGCTCATAAGGGTATGATTTCTTTATAAAAAAAATCCTTACATTGTTCATCATAGGACAATAAAGGAAGTTAGTTTTTGGCAGTAAATAAAATAATAAATTAAAAATTATTTTATTTTCAAATACTTATAACTCCTAAAGTGTAACTCATATGAGAAATCTAAGACTACCGTAGAGCTCATGAGGGCTTATTCCCCTTAGGTAGAGCCTAAAAATTACCTATGAAGGTTGAGGGTGAATGTGAATTTTTAATTTTTTTTATGGTTCATTAAAGTAAATGTGGGGGTGGGTTTTTCTAACTTCTAAAATAGTGCTCGGATCAAAAATATGTAGGGACAATTAAACTCATAATGGTGGGATTTTTATAAATGGAAAAAATCATGAATGGCACAGGACAAGGGAGAAAGGAATTTTTCAGAATTTTTAGTGAAAATGTTTCATATAAAACAATAATTATTTATTTTATATTTCTAAATTTTTAAATTATACTAGAATAATGGTTTCCCTAACAAGCTAAAAGGAATACATTGTTTCATTAAATGAAATAGCATAAAACATCATAATAGAAATGTAACTGAAATAGTGATTCATGTTTTTTTCTTTTAACAACCATGCATACAATATAGCTTGTCGACACAATCTTGGTTTTACTTAGATGATTTTTTTGGTGACGATAATGAAATCCAACCCCCCTTTGAATAGATTTTCACCAATAACGATCGACTAATGACCTTAAATTGGGGATCACATAATGATGAAGGCAGTGGCACCATTCATCGCCAAGAAATGATCTGAACTAGGTAGGGGTTATGTGCTTTCTTTGTGATTTCTTCATCCCATTATTCATTTATAACAATGAATGTGGATCAACCCACTAATAGTTTTACAAAAGGTTCTATACTTATGGTGGGATAGGAAATGATATTTCAGGGAGTAATGGGATTTAAAATCCATTTATGAATTCTTAAAACCCAATTTATAACTGTTTAAAAATTATAATGCAGTTGGATTGAGACGACACGTAAAAGGCTCATATCCCTCCACAGTGGGTGATTGTGTACTTCGTGACCCAACAATGGAATCAAAAAATAGTGGCCCCGAGTCCGTCGAAGTCATCGTGGAAACCTTAGAGGGCTGAGGGAAATGAAGAATCTGATATTGAACCACCAGAGTGATCCTGGTGGCCCTTGGAAGGTGTTGTCAGTGCGGAACCACCAGTAAAGTGGCACCAGAGATCGGCTTGGTTGAACCATCTACCGAAAACCGCCGGGGTCATAGACATGAGGTGTTTTCACCTGGGTGTTGTGTGTGGGGGACATGGAGGTTGTCTCTCGTTGGTGGTTGTATGTGATGAAGTGCGCCATAGGGTGCGCTGCGGTGGAGTAGCAGGTTCTGTCAGTGCTCGGTCTGACAGCTAGCATAGGCGGTGTGCATAGCTCACAGCACAACTGAGGACGATCACAAACCATTGGCCGATTCCTGACGGATGGGGCCCATTAGCCGGGATCTGTCTTCTGTGACAACATTCTGTACAAGATACTAGTGCAGTGCTGCATAGGTGGAGTGGCCATCTCCATGTGGGTTGTGTGCTTACCAAGCAGGTGATCAGCTACCCGACTGGGTGTGACCCAAATGGACCGGGACACCATAGGGGCACAAGTAATTTTATTCGAGCCAATCCGCTTTGGAAGACTGGGGCAATGTGATAAATACTAGTTGCAGGGTGCCCTGGGCTAGGAAACGATACTGGATCGACAGAGTGGGCCATGTCGGATGAATTTGGGTCACTAGGTGACCAGGGGGACTTGAATCATAGCCAACCTCAAATGAATCCATTAAGGCCCAATGGGGCCAGACAATGAGCTGAATATACACGATCAGGTCATGAGGACCCTAGTTCAGATTGGTTGGGTCAGTTCGAACTTGGAAGACCAGGCCCAGACACAACCGACCCTTTTTAAAAAATGAGATGTTTCTCTCAGACTGTGCATCTGATTGATAAACCATCAACTGTGTTGGAGCCCCGTGAAGGGGAAGTCCTTATGAAATTCTATATGTACTATTTTAAAGATGTTCACCTAGAAAGGCTTCGTGAATCAGCTACCCAGTGAGGCTCCGTGACTCAGCTACCAACGAGGCTTCATGATCAATCTTCCCAATAAGGATGTTTGACTCGTCTATACAGTGAGAATCTGTCACCCTATTATCTATGAGGATTCATGAATAATCTACCTATCGTGGATCCATGACTTAGATAAACAACGAGGATTCATGACTCAGTTACCCAGCGTGGCTTCGTGACTTAACAAGTAGTGAGGCTTCATGACACAACAACCTAGAGAGGCTTCATGACTCAGCTACTGAATAGGTATGGATAACCTAGATATCCTAAAAAAATTTATTGGGTAATATTTACTTTTCAATGATTGATTTTCATTTTTTGTAACCATTTTTGTATATCAACAATATATGTTATACTTGTGTCTATTTCACTCTAGTGATTCTAATATTTGAAAATTATTTTCTGATTTTCCTAGAGGATTTATGTGAGAACCAAAATTGTTTTGCTGTCTCCAATGAGTATGCTTATGCTCGCCCCTATGCACGCTTTTCCTGAATATATTGTGTATTATGAAGACTACAGACCTTTTTGACAGGGATGTTAGAGAGTCGAGGGTAGGTGGCTCTCATAGGTGGATCTATAGACATGGCACACTTCATCATCATCTGAGAGTGAGATACACACACACTTTATGGATGATCCTTTGAGAATGTTCATTAGATATTGTACATTATTTTAATGTACTTTCCTTTTTAGTTGGTTTGTATTATGGCCCCCTTTTTCTTTCAATTCCACCTTTAATTGTGTGGTTACTTCCTTCTGTGACAAACTTGTTTTTGGTATCCCATTTTCGTAGTTATATTATTCCATATTGTATATGTATGTTTGTATAAGATTGAATGAAATGCCATCCTTTTTCGTGTTATGTCTTTTTGGTGCTACACATCGGACCCTAACCTGTGGAATGCGATATTACTGTAGTCACAACACGGGAACCAGGGGACAGTACGTGACAACTGGTCCCACCTAAGTCATACCTGACCAAAATATTTCTGATATCTAATAATTTATTTATTCAATAAACAATATTATTTATTAAATATTCTTATTGAATTACGGATACATATATATCAATTATTCCCCATTTAGTCAAATAAACGTCATTGTAAGCACCGTATGTAAAATCATATGTGGTTTTCGAAATAATAATATCCATCATATAAATAGAAGGATATTCATATAAAAATATAAGGAAAAATAATTACAATATGTTGATACATTCAAAATGATGTTAAAAATAACGAAAGGAATTGGGATTTCAAAAATAATCATTAAGAATAATATTGAGGAAAATAATATTTAAACATTCCAAAGTGTCCCATACCTCTTTGAAACATTTAAATACGAATAGACATAAAGGAAAAAATGAAACATTTACTATCATTCAATTAATGTGATTAATAATATAATAGTCTAAATGGTAGTATAAACATCATTTAAAAGTGAATTGGAGAATAACAACAAATAGAATCTATTGAATGGAAGTTGATACGAAATCCTTTAACATAACCTTTCTTTTTGATGTGTAGATAAGATAATATTATAAAGTAGTTGAAAATAGGTAAATAACTTATACAAAAACCATAAACATGTCATTAATATAATATATTAGTCATTTATAATAGTTTATCACATGTTTTTTCACCATATTTCATTATGTGTAATATTTGTTGTGTTAGTTGCATATTTTCCTCAAGTATGTGTTGAATTTTAATTTATTTGTTTTAATTAAACAGATCCTCATTTCGTTATATGAATAATTTAAATCATGATTTAATTTTCATAAATATTTTTTAAATAATGGTGTAGTATAATATATATTATTTGGAGATCCAAAATGAAATGGACAGTTCATAGGTACGGCCAGTCGTATGTACTCATGAATGCTAGATTAATTTCGTTGTGGAATTGAATGAATTAAATGTAAATAAAATATGTATATTATCATTCTAGTGTAATATATATGTTATATATTTTAAATAGTTTTATTAATTCAATACTTTATAAATTCAATGTATGACATTAATATGTCACATCACATTGAGGGGGCGACAGTCCATACATACTCAAATAAAATTATAATATTTACCCAAAATTGATGATATACATTATATTATAAATAAAAAATAACAAAACAATTAATATACATATATATTTTTTATAAATAAGGTTTCCAAAATATTGTCCTCCGTGAGTGGTGGTAAAAGAAAATTGATCAGTTATCCTTTTCTGAGGTAGTCGTTCATCCTAAATAGAAACATTATGTTCGTTAACCATTAGAGGAATGATAGTATATCTGTACATAGAAACATTTCTACAAAAACATTTCATTATATATAGAATAATTCTATTATTATATAATTATTGAATAATAATATTATAGGAATTGGGTATTTAAATGAAAAAAATTGATTGTAGAAAAATGTTTTCTTAAAATTGATTAACTAATTTCGGTTTATACCAAAGGGATTAAATAGAATGATTTCATCCAAAAGGGAGGACAAGTGGTATTTAGGAGGTATTTTTTAAGATATTTGGGTCGATATTGTCGGATCCTATGTCTTTTGAGAGGTGTGACTAATGGGGAGAAGTGGATTCCATTTATAGAGGAGGGGAGTGACACTATTGTAGTATTTTGACAATGGAATTTTACCCATATATTTCAGTTTTGTAGTTGATCCAATAAAGGACCCAATTCAATAAAATATATTAATGGGCAAAAAAATTTCCATTTGATATCATTTTGAGAAGCGTATAGGTCATTTTGGGATGTAGATTTATGGTTTAGTAACTTATGAAGCTAAATATATGTTTAATCATTGTAATTAATTTTAATACATTTCAGAATTTTTTAGTAAAAACTAGGTTGAAAATATTAGAAATTAAAATTTTATAAAATAAAATATATGGAATCCAATATTTCAAATTCCATTCATATAAGTTCTAGAAATAAATTTAAATCTGATCATGTAGATGGGACAAAAATTAGAGTTTTTAATTTAAAAACATCTAAAACATTTCAATGATTTCATAGTCATTTTCAATGTGAATTTTTTAATAATGGCCTCAATTTGATTAATATATAAAAATATGACATAATTAAACATTATTGCAAATATAAAATATAAATAATCCTTATAATAATTTTGGAAGAAAATGTAGTTTTGAAGAACAATTCTGTATTATTCATTATTCATTAAAAATTGAAACTTCATAGAAAAATACCAAACAAGTAATGCAATTTAATTTTAATGTATATCATTATAATATGAAGTGTTTTAGGAAAAATATAACCATATAATTTTCAAAAGTATTATTTTAAATTTTTTCTCCATTTAACGGTTGTAAAACCACCTTAATAAAAATATATTACTTTTTTTTGAATATTTTGTTTTGTTTCTATCTAAATCCTATTAAATCGATTGGATTACTATTAAAATATTTGATTGAATATATAATATATATATAAAATTAATACTTGTAAGTAATTGTAATTAATTTCATTTATTAGTGTAAAAAAGCCTTGTGAGTATAATAATAATAATATTTTCATGTAAATACAATTGGTTTCTATATTAATTTCTAATTAATCTGCAACAAATGGATTCATTTTATATATATGTAAAACATATATTTTCAAAATTTAGTAATACATTTTCATACTAACCGATTTAATGTATATGTCATGTAAAATATTATTTTAATAATATATTTTTATTCAGTTAAAACTTAGTCTTGTGTGTAGCACAAGCCATAAAATAATGCTTCTCTTACATGTAATGCTAGAGAAATCAATTTTGCGTAAAAAAATACCATAAATAAGTATCTTGTTCATTTGTAGATATATCCTTTGTTAAATTTTATAAAAATACTAAATATATATTTAAGCATCAAGGCATTATAGTTAAATATGTTCTTGGAGATGCATTTAATACACACTGTCAAATACAATGTTATTAATTTATAATTTCAGGTGTTTCAATATACTTACATTAAATAAATTGAATCTTCACAATTTAATATTAATCTTAGTAATATAGGTGTAGAAAATAAAATATTGTAGAAAAAACCCCATCGTGAATAGTTTTAATAACAAATCATATCAATAAGAGATAATGTAATTTGCAATGGTGACCTAACTAAGCCCCCTAGTAAGAAAATATATATGGGAAATGGACGGATGGATATTGATGAAAAATATATCAATAAATGCCTTATGGATAATTTTAGAGAACATGGTCCTTTGAATGTTTTCATTCACCCAACCATAATACCTATGTGTGAATAAATACCATTGATATCATAAAAAATGATGATATTAAGTTAAATTTTTTGATTCAAGACCATTTTTCATAAATATGAGGTATTATATCCCTCAATATAAATATATATACAATTATTATTTCACTAACAGAATCATTTTCATTAGATGTGCAACGGACTATTTATTATTTTTTTGTTAGCATATGGTACAACAGGTAGTGAATTAATACACTAACCTATATAACCACTTCCAAATATGAGCATAAAATATTTCATAAATGATTAACTTTTCCATAATATTATGATCTGCCGCATTACAAAGAAAGACACTTAATTAACAATATTTACATATCAATGGCTTTTAATACACATTAAGAAGCTATAAATTTTATTAAATTCAAAAAATGTAAATAACTACATCTTGTAACCTCTCTAACTATATTAATACCTCAAATCCCCAAAAAATTCTACTGGAAAATTTCACTCTTCCAAAAAAATTAATAAGATACATTTGGTTGGGTAAATTCCATAAAGGTAACTGGATTTTAATGTCTAGCAATGATATCATAGATCACTTTTCCAAATGTAATTATTCATTTATATGTTATTCATCACATGTACAAATCAATCATGTCTTCATCATTATCATAACATCAGAAACTTATTAAGGGTATTCATTACATAAATATTGTTTTTAATTAAATGTATAACTTTCTACTGAATAAAATTTCTTGTTACCATTCAACATATGACCTCAAAACCTTTAAAAAAATATATACTTTAGTATAATACATACATATTTCACATATCATATGTTTTGAATATCATAAATAATATTGATTTTGAACATTTTTATTGGACCCAAATATAGAAGTCAATTAATCATTTCACATTGATTGTGTCAATTAAAAATGCATGAACATGAACCCTTAATACTTTTGAAGGTATGTTTACATGACTTTTGGAAAATTAATTTTTGTAGTTACCCTTCACAATGCAGTTATAAAACTGAATAATATCCTTCCTATTCTATAATTTTCAAATTTTTTCCTAGTGACCCTTTTTTCCAGACTTATAACAATATCACATTCCCTTGAATCATTTACCAAGGTGATTACATCCACAGTTCTCAAACAACATAAATTATTGAATTTTATTCTTCATATTTGATGCATTCCCATATTTATGGTTCTTAGAAGGCCTCTTCTAAACTTCTTTCCATTCGAATTCAAAGATTCCTAGTAACTCATTTTCCATCTTGAAGGAACATAAAACTATTTCTTCATATGATGAATCATTCAAAAAAAACCATTTCGCTTCATAGATTATGTTTTAGACCATCAATGGTGTGGTGTATCATACACTCTATGTTTCATATATATTTTATATCATATATGGATAACCATGTAAATTTAGATTCCTATTATGAAAAATTATCTTATTCATTTTTCTTTGTATTGATTTGTTTATCATGGGGGAAGTGTTTATCAAATAATTTAACTTTAAATGTTCTTTTTTCAATGAGATCAATTTCATCTTCAAATCTTATATTATGAATATGATAGCACCACTAATCATCATTTCCTTAGTGACAATACAAAGAAATTATACCCTATTTTATTCCCATTCATCCCAATGCTGAAAATATCTTATAAAAATACATAATCCATTGGAAAATTTCCATTACAGTAGTATTCCCATAATATTTTGGGGGCCTTTGTCGAATAAAGCAATCTATCATTTTGGATTCTCTCTGCGTAATAGGTTTCTCTATTCACGAATGGTCATTTTTTAGAACCTGACTATGATTCCATAATATATATATATATATCGTTCTCTGTTTTAATACTACACATATTGACAATATATGAAGGGAAAATTCTATATTGGCCATGTGTATTGAGACCATTCTCCTTTCCATGTTCAATTTCTATATAGTGTCATATACTGAATTAGATCATAATGTAATGAACATTGTATAATTGAATATATTTTACAAAACATCACATAATTTCATGCATAAAAAATCCAAGACTCATAAATATTATTTACTTCATGTAAATATTTCATTTCCAATCCATCATTATGGTAAGTAAATAAAATCTGAATTATCTCAAGAGTATCCCTTGGGAGTTTCAATCAAAGTTTACTATAAGGCCCATTTTTGTGTACCATGTTACATTGACTTTGGCCTACAAAACAGTCTCATAGTTGTTACACCTAGGTACATCTGTCCTAGAACCACATCAATTTGTAGTATCCAAACATTGAAGTATATTTAGTAATACCCATATAATATCTACCATACCAAAATTATATTATTTTCATGTATACATTACATCGATTTCAATAATATGGTTTTCATCTATAGTCTATGTTTTATGAAAATAATTTCAATGTTTTTTACTAAAAATTCGTTTGATTCAAACTATAACACCCCGACCCCAGAAGCACACAGCTAATGAATTTTGTTATTACATTGAAATGATTATGAGGAATGAAATCTTGAAAGAATGATCAATTGATCAGTCATTGAAAGATAGATAACATTCAAGATACCAATTAAACATTGGGGTATTGGATGTACACATATTATTAATAATATAACAAAATAAACTGAAACTGTGAAGGCTTATTCATTGATTCTTTCTTTGTAACATGGGGAAATAAAACATAAAAGATTGATGAAAAATTCTATTTAAGGGTTAATAATGTGGAATAAAAAATGACTAAATGATAATAAATCAACACAGAAAGGAAAATAACAAATAGTAAATGACATTCAAAAAACTATATAAGGCAAATTCAATATTTCATTATAAGAACTAAAACACATGAAATTCAATCAGTCAATTGAAAAATTAATATATGTGTAGAAATTTTGACATTAATTATCATGGTTGAATAATATTAGAATTATAAATAATGTATGTTATTAATTATTTGTCACATGATTCCTAGTTACAAAGAACCATTACCATCAATACCATTCACAAGACGACTTTGTTATCGAGTAAAACCTTATCTATTTTTGAAAAATATTTCATCTAATTAGACTAGTAATTAATTTTGAGGTAACCTATAATATGGAACCATACAAGTTATACCTTTAAGCCTCCTTATCAATCTATAATAATGTATTTAATCAATAAAAAATAAATCTTATAAAATATGTTTATTTAATTGAGGACAAATATTTATAAATTATTTCCCAATTAACCAAATTATTATCAAAGTAAACAGTATATAAAATTATATATTGTTCCAGAAATAATAAAATACATCATATGAACATATAGATATTCAATGAAATTTATATGTAATAATGATTTCGATAATGTTTTTAAGAGAAATTTGACCATCACAAAATTAGGTGAGACTATAAAGATAATCATTAGAAACATTCTTCAAAAAAATAATCTCAAATCATTCCAAAGATTCCCATTTCAATTTGAAAAATTTAAATATTGATATTAATTAATGAAAAAATAGATTATATAAAATCATGATATTATTTATATTCATGATATAATATTTCAAATGGATTTATAAAAACATTATAAAAGTGAATTATTGAAAATTAAAAAATAATTCTGAATGGAATGTAATTTGAGATAATATCTATTACATTCACATTCCTTTATTGATATATTTTATTTACCCTTATATATATTATTTTTAAATATGTTAATAACATATAATAGAAACATAATAAAGATTATAATTTCATAAATTAATTCCTTATAATATTTTATTACATGTTTGTTAACACTCTTCATTAATTTATCTATTTTAGGTGTTAATAGCCTAGTATTCTCAAGTGTGTTTTCACTTTTCACCTATTGTTATTATTACACATATCATTATTTCATCATTTCCACAATATAAATCACATGTTAATTAATATATACATTCATTATGTATTTATATAAAATAATATAGAACATTTGGATATATGAAATGAAATCCACTGACTATAGAGACGATATGTCATTTGTATGCAAGAACGGCACTTTTATTTCATTATTGTATTAAATGAATTAAAAGTAAATGATATATTTATATTATAATTTATTTTAAATAAATATTTTATATATTTAAGATAGGTTTATTAAGACAACCCTTTATACATTTAGTTTATTTCATGAATGAGACACATCGCCTTGAGTGTGTGGTAGTCCACACACCCTCAATCAAAATTATCATATTTAAACAAGATTGAATGAATAATGGTATGTTTGAAATATAATTTATATTATCATAAAGGAATTATAAATATCATATATTTATATATATAGATACATATCTTCCGTCATATTGTACTTCATGATAAGTGGTAAATGAAAAAATGAAAAATCATCATTCTGTGGCATAATTGTTTTCCATACATAAAAACAATACGGTCATCAAAAATCAAATGGATGTCTGTGTATGTGTAGGTCACACTATTTTCATATAAAAACTAATTATCATGAATATAAAGGTTTTTTCATATAATCATGTAATAAAAATATTATATAGAGTTGATATGAAAATAAAAAATAGAGATCATTGGAAAACGTTAATTAAATGTTAGGTAACAAATTTTGTATGATAATGGGTTTCCATGGAAGGCATGATTCCAAAATGGGGGATAACTAGTTTTTGGGTCAGAATTTAAGATTATATTTTGGAATACCATGGAAAATTCATAGTGGTTTTTAGGTGTGAGGAATGGGGATAAGTGGTGGACTTCTATATTTGATGAGTGGCACATTTTATTAATTTTAAAAAGAATGTCTCCACAAATAATTCACATTTAAAATCTATTCAATAATGATATAAAATTCACAAAATGTCTTATAGGGTCTGTATATTTCCCTAAAATAGAATTCATACAATTTTCTTTGTCGTTTTTGGCCTTAAGGTTAATTTTTAGTCCCATATTAACTATTATTTTACCGTTTTCATTGTAATTGATATTATTAATATTTATTAATATTTTTGGTAAAAACTATTTATTCCATAATATATATTAAACATTAATTTGATTATAAATATACAATACAATTTTATTAATTAATATCATATAATTGGAAAATGTTAATTTAAAATTAATCATGTAGATGGGACAACAATACTGATTTATAAGGTAAAAACATCCAAAATATTACAACGTTTTTAGTCAATTTTGTAGTGAAATTGATTACAATTACCAAAATTTTAAAACATGATTAAAATATTATCTAATTAATAATTATTACCAATATAAATCATAATTCATCTTTATAAATAAATTATTTGAAATCCATGTTTTGAACTAAAATTTTGTATTCTTCCCAATTCATTAAAAATTTAAACATCACAAAAAAACCTAAAATTTACCCTAAACTAATTTTTATATTTAAATTTAAAATATGTTGTTTGTTTAGCAATATATAATTCATAAATTCTTCGATTATAAAATTTTAAATAGTTTCGACATTAAATTATTGTAATAATTCCTTAATAATAATATAGTATTTAATGCACTTAATCAAATTAAATATATTGGATGAATTTAAAATATATTTTATTCTATATATAATATATATTTTTCATTAATATAAATCACTATTTCAATTTAATTTTATTCCTTAGAATAAAATAGGGTTATGAGAATAATAATAATAATAATATTATTATTATTCTCATTTATTTTCAATCGGTTTAAAAATTCATTTATAATTTACCTGTAATTAATATATTATTTTTATATATATGTACCCCATATATTTTCATAATTTATTCAACCCTTTTAATTATATATAATTATACGAGTATGTTATATAGAATATATTTTTAATAATATAGAATTATTCTATACAAATTCTATCTTGCATGTAATGGAATCTATTGAAGAATGTTGATCTTACGTGTAGAAGTAGATAACATTGTGTTGTATGTGATGTATTCTAACTCAGTATCATGTACATTTAAATATATATCATATAAATGTTATAAATAAATATGTAATTATATAGAAAACCCTTGAGGTGTTATATTCCCTTATGTTCTTTGTGATTCATTTGATTCATGCTATCAAATATAGTTTTATTACATTAGAATTTTATGGTCTTACAATTAAGGGTATTATCCTATTGTTTTACATATCGAATCCATTAAAAATTAAATCGGTTATTCTATATACGTATATAATGCTTCCTCCAAAAATATATGTTATTTTATTTAAATAACCACATCTTAAAGTCAATATAGATGATGGATTTCGTGAATATATATTATTTATATATGAAAATTTAAATTATGAAATTATATTAATTCATATTCCACCTTCACATCCATTTATTCAGAAATGATGTTTTTAATCGTTCGTTTGACAGATTTCTACCTCCACGAAGGATGAATTTAAATTATCACCACCACCCTTCAAGGATGGTTCTATGGATTTTTTTAGATGAAAAATGGTAATTATGAAGTAATTATGTTTTTTAGTATTTAATTCTACCATTATCTAGATAAAATCCCTTACTCATAACACTATTATGAAATGTAACATTTTTGGTTGGTTATACCCCCAACTTGAATGATGCTATAAATTTTATATCAATATTGATTAATAATATTTATATAATTAATATGTAATGTAATAATAGTTAATATAACTTATACTAATGAATCTATTATGGGGAAATAATTATTTAAATTACATATTAATATATCACCATTATATCATTATTCAGGAAAAATTTAGTTTGTTGTGTTTTCTATTTTACCCAGATGTATTCATTCCTTCCTAAAAATTAAAATGGAACAAATGAAATATTATAAAAATTGATAATTATAATATGAATAATATTGGAGTGGTAAAATAAAAACATGATAGTGATAACTATTCCCACCATCATGATATTCTTATGATATATGAAATAAAAAAATATAAAACATGGGAATTTCAATAAAAAATAAATGTATAATATATTTATAATATATGATTATACACTGATAATAATAATTGTACTATATATACTCGTAGATAATGTGATAATTTTTTAATATAGTTATTTTCATTAGGTAAATTTTTAGAACATGCCCATGTATGGGAAACTACTATATAACAATTTTCTTATCTAATATTCCCCTTTCAGAATTGTATGTTATTATGAACCATGTTCATTTCTATTGTGTGTGTATAATTATTTCCTATTTCAGAGATAATACATTAAATAATTTTTTCATCATCCAATGTTAAATAAAATTTAAATCCCAATCTTTAATGTGGTTTTTCTTAAATTGATATTCACAGAGTAATGGTTTTCTTGGTCAAAATTGTAAATCTCTGAGACATTTTAAATATTATGCATAACGATTACTTTTTATAGTGTTATATTAATTAAATGTCCCATTAATGTTATATATATATATACATTAAATTTAATTAATGGGACTAAATATTCATTTTCTTGTTATACTATTCAAATAACATTTGACTCATGCGTTACCCCATTCAGAAGAGTTTCTGGTAAATCCATTTTTATTCATTTAGTTACAATAATTCAGAAAACAATACTTAAAATAAGTCAATTATATTAAAATCCACAATCATATTATGTTTTATTATATCACTCCTTATTTTTTTTCAATATATTCCCTTATTAAAATGTTTCAGGATTTATGGAGCTTAATGATTATAATGAATAGTTATAACTGAAATTTCCTTACATTCAGTTATAATGTTTCATATTAAACATTTCTTTTCCATTATTATGTTATCCCACCATAATATTCTTTTTAGGTTTTAAAAAAATTATTTTAAATATTATTTTTAAATGGTAATCAATATTCTTTTAATCTTTTTAAAATGATATATTTAGATAATGGTATTATGTAAATAATAAAATGTATTTTTCTATTCAGTTTCTCATGTTTTTTCATCCTCTGGAACATTCTCTAAGACTAATATTATTTTTTTTCAAAGATATAATTTCTAAAATTATGTGTAATTGTAAAATTTCCCTATTTTTTTCATTTCACCCGTTATAATGTTACATTTAAATATGACAGGTATATTTTTATTTTATATCAATGTCAAAGTGTTTTATAAGAACTATTTTTTATTTTTACATCCATTTCCGTTGACATTTTATATAGTATTTACTATAATTAAATATTTATTACATTAATATTAACATTATATATATACATATTAGAGTATATAACTTGTTTCCGAAAACAACTCGATTCATTTTATAGCATTAGGAAAATTTTATCAATATTTTTTAATTATATCAATACACTTTTATGATTCATTTGAAGCACATGGGTTATGTTATTTGAAGCCATCACCATTATTTCATTGTATGGATTAGGATCAAGATTATTTTAGTATATAAATTGATGTATACTCATCTCTCTATTGAGTGAGAACATAGTATTTTACATATTTCTTATTAGAAATTGTTCACATAGAAATTATGTTATTATATGAACATGGGGAAAAGTATTTACATTCCATATATTATTATTCAAATATGGTTGATTCTTGGAATTTTGAAATTATATGGATTAAACATCCATATTTATCCTTCTAGATGGGCTTTGATAAATTTAGGAATTTTATTTACATGGGAATGGTATTTTCATTCCATATATCATTATTCCAATATGATTGATTCCAGAAAAAAAGAACATTTATTTTTTATACATCCACCTTTTACATCTATAATGGGTCTTGATCATGTTATATGTTGTGTTGAAATTTGTAAATTTATTAACATTTTTTTTATTTTTCAAATATAATACCAGTTTATTATGTAAATAATATATATATTTCTCATAATATGGGTAGACAAGTTTTATTTTGTACTATATTCCTTTTAAATGATATTAATGGTCTTGAGGATTCATGGTGTGAATTAATTTTACATAATTAGGAGATAAGTGAATCCTATATTTATATATCCAGTCACTGTATAAATAGGTCATATGAGATAAAGAATGTTTTACGTTGGTTTAATCCTCTTCATATAGTATGATACTATCTATGAAGAAGGCCATAATTACTCATTTTTTTATTTCTAAAATGATTAATTCTATTAGTATAAGATCAAAATTTTTGATATCAATGTTTTCATTTTTTTCATCGATATTTAATTATCTTATTTTCATATTTATTATGGATTCATGGTTTTTAAATATTCCAACCATAATATTTATACAAGGTTATTTCATTATTTCATTAGTTTTAAGTTTTCGCTTGTTGATATACTGAGATCAGCAAATATCAATTTTTTCCTATGTTTCTAATAAAATTATTTCAATTGAAAATTTTAAAATGTGGGATGTGTGCGTTAATTTATTGGACACATTGATGACATATTATAGATTAAGTAGTTTCATAAAATCAATGAAACCCAGTCACATGATACATGAAACAATGAATTAATTTTTTTTATTATGTATCCTAATTATATAATCCTACAAAACATGAAATATCCTAATGATGTAAGAATTTAAATAATAATTTTGGATTTTGTAAAGAAGGATATTTATATTGATGACTTTTCTGTTGGTATGAAATCAAATATGTAATATTTGTTTTTATAACACTAAATCATGTAGTATGTGACCCAATAATCTCATAAATCCGTAATAAAAGATCCATAACTAGATGATGTGAATCAATGGAATGATAACCCATTAAAACCGATATATAATGATTCAAAATAAAATTCATGTATCTATAGAGAATCTCTCTTTGATCAGTTGATCTCCACCACCATTAATTTTCAGAATTCAATATATTTTTCCATTATATTGATTATTAAATCAAGCACACCAAAAGATAGATTTTGTGATATAAATATATAATCCATAGTGAGTTATCAAAACAACTACATATTCAATTTTGATGTGCATGAGAACCCATTGAAATTAGCCATAATGTGAGAATAAATTGAAAACCATTTGGCAGACCTCGGTAAACCTCAATCATCATCATTGAAATGATTTAAATTAATAAAAAATAAAAAATTATTATCCCAATCATGATTTCAATATAAATTTAAATCATATGTTTTTAAACCGTCATTTCAGATATGTGACTATAGATGGGTATAATTTATAAATAAACAAACTAAATATTTCTTCATTCTAATCACACATAGATAGCCACACCATCTTCCACAACACAAACATTGTATGACACATGAATATCATAGGGATAATCATTAAATGACATAAATATAGTAATTTGGACTCCACCGATCAAGAATTACTTTCCAATAAATCATTACTTTTATGAAATCTATATATATATACAAATAACACATATTTTAAGTAAAATATAGTATAATGTATAACAAAAAAGTGTTAAGTAATTGATATACACATTTTGAAATCTATACAATTATGTTGGTACACGATAATATAATTTTATTAAAGGAAAAATTAATTAATTATGAATAATTGGGAAATGATGATAAAGATAAGAGTATGTACTTGGGTTTCATCACTATATTAGTGTAAAAAATGAAATATTTTCTATTTAATCATTATATTTGATAATTACTTTTTTATTTTTAATATTTTAAAAAAATTAATACATAGTTGTTTAATATAATTTTTTATTAAACACCCAAAACTATATGTATGAAATGTAAATTCACATATATATCTCTCATTCTAGTCTTTTAGGTATCAGGGTAATTTGTTTTCAAAACTAACATATCATTAAGAATAATAGGGTTTCCCAGATTACTTATATATTTCATATTTGAGAAGCATTACATATCAAATTGAATTATGACTACATTACATGATTATTAATATTATGTATCCAATGAAATGAATGTACTATGATGTGAATTTTATGATTAACCTTTAACCATTTTCTTCAAATTTAAGTAATCTGACATATTCCATTATTATAATTTTGTATAACAATAATTTAACTATTTATACTACCTTAGATTAATATTTCATCTCATTAGTGAATGGAAAATCCCATAATTACTATTATTTAAGATTTTACTCCATCATAAGATACATTTATATTAGAGTGTTACTCGTAAATATTTCAGTATCAAAATATTTATTCTTACATAGTCAGAGTAATCCAATAGTTATATTTAATTATTACTATGCTTCCAAAAAAATTCCATTTTCTTACATGTGATGGATACACTTACATAATAACTACCCATGAATTAAATTATCTTTCACACAATTTGGATAATTTTAATTATATATATTTATAGAAAAATCATTGCGTCACTCTTAATTTTCAAACATTACAAATTTTTTTGAATACAATGAATGTAAACCAGATGAAAAAATAAAATTATGAAATAAATCTTAAATTAATGAGCTTTAAAAAATAATAAAGAAAAAATTATATATATATATATAATAAATAATTAACCAAAAACACATCTCAGAATCGAAATATATAAAATCAACAACAAAAATCCACTCCACTGTTTTATTAAAAATATAATTATATTTATACAATTCTCATTAAATTAAAATTTTGATGCCCCTATGCCATGAAATTTTCACATTTCATAAAATAATCATCCATTCATCTAGCCATGATCCATCTATTTCACTATGTTAAATTTATCCTATATCTCATATATTTCTGTGAGAAATAGCTACACTAAAAGAATTGATTTTTACACTCTATTAACAAAATAAACACCATGTATATGTATTCAATCAAATAAGAATTCAATATCTAAAAAATTAATATTTTATAACAGATGATTAATAAAATATTCCTTATATTAACATTCATATATGTTTATAAATCAATAAATCATGGTATTATACATTCTAGATAACATTCCCTTTGTCCCTTTTATAAATAATTAATCAAATGGTCAAAAATCAGCAATTGATATTCATAATGACATGAATCCTACAATCCCCACCCACAATCTACCTCCATAAACAATTTAAAATATTGAGAGATAAAATTTGTTTTATCTGTAAATGATTCAAAATATGTTATTCTTAATCAATGATTTATGAATATATATGTAATTAATAATATAAGAGAAAATCTACTACAAAATTATATATTGTAAGTATATTAACATGTATAATCAATTGATTTTAACCCATTTAATGGATATTCATTAAATTATTGTTATTATATTTTTTAAATAATATATAATCAATGGTATAACATTGGATGAAATATTATTAGTAGATTATATATATTTTTTATATTATGATGAAATTCTTAGTAAACCATCACTAGAATATGTAAAATATATTCATACATATGAATATAAAAAGTACATAGATTTTATTTTAAAAATAAATAATATCTAATTTTCATTCATTTAGTAATTTTGTATTAATAAATAAGATAATTTATGGATATTTTATATAACCATTATTCTAAATAATAACAAATTAAAAATGTTGAACATTTAAATTTTATTAAAAAAAATTATGTTCTCGGTTTTATAAACATTTTCATACAAGCATTTTCCTCCACATATTATTTTTAAAAAATATAGATATAATATAAAGGAACCATACCACATAATGGTAGATTTATTATTCCTTGGATAATCCACAATCATTTTTAGTAGACTCCATATTCGATTATGTTCATAACTGAAACGACTATATATTTCAGATTTTCAATGTGATCCTGATATTAATATCAATATTTTATGGGTTATAAATATTTTTTTTGTAAAAAATTGTAAACCATGCATATTATACATTGTGTCGGTATGATTTTTTACTTTTACAGGTGCAATGATACATTTGGTCTCATTTATAAGTATACATGGTATCTACATAATCATGAAATTTATCTGACCCAGCATAAGAAACAATGCAGACCAAAATTAAAAATATAATGGCATTCACACAGTCTCTTAAATGTTTACCAAGACATGTAAAATATCCATCTAACCATAATAAATCAATTTTGAGTTGCAACCCATGTTTTCATACAAACCTCGTGGTTTTCAAACCTTGAAGGTTCTCTATGAAACATCCCACCATAATAATTATATCACTATATATCTATCAATGGTAGTGAATTGTGTATGGACCCATGTTTCATAATCACGTGATCATAAATATTGATCCCACCAATCCACATTTATCCCCTTAAAACCATTTTTACATTTTATTATGACCTACATCAACCCTGTAATAGTAATGGGAACTTAATTAATTATCTCGTACAATTTATAGAGATGGGGGATCATCTATGTGATCATTCATGAAGAGACTATAGTTCATGAACCCCATATGATAGATTGTTGAAGAAATTATCCAAATTATTTGTTGTTATTTAATCATATTCTATTTATAATAATAAATACTAGATTTAAATGGATATTGATTATTTTTATTTACATCATGTATTGACAATTACAAGCATTCAACATGAATATTAGATAATGATAATTTTTTTGTATTTATTGTTTTTAAAATTTTGTCTTTTATTTCTTAATTTTATTTGATAATATCATTGTTTAATAATTCAGATATTAGTGGCACATGTTATTTAATACAATGTATAATTTATCGATGTATCTCCAAATTAAATACAATGGATATACCTATTATAATTATGTTCATTCATCATCACCATGTGGTTTTATTTTGGAATGGAATATAAATTTAAATTTTTTATATTGGATTATATTTTTAAGAGATTGTTCAAAACCATACAGACAACGGTTGTTTCAATATTTTCAATTCATATATATAATAATCATTATCAATAACACGTTACAAAAGTTATCCCAATTCAATAAATCACTATTTAATTAAATGTTGTTACTCATATGTTAAGAAAAAAACTATTTTAATTATAGTTTCCTTTTGGGGATTATATGATTAAAATATCTAATTTTGGTTTTCTTACCTCTAATAGAATCCATGATAAGTTACTGAATAATTAGATATTTAACCAAAAAATTCATGTGAAAAAAACCAATGGAATCACTGAGGGTTGGCAACATAATTCCATGAAACTCATTGTTGAATTGGGAAAAATTTAATTTAAGCCTCCATAATTCACTAGAGGTGTGGAGTGAAATGAAATTATAACATTTCATAGGGATCCAATTTTAGTTATTCATTTTCAATTTTTGTTTATGTAATTTAATGTGGAGTATATATTTTTCAAAATATTTTTTTCAATTTCATTTATATTATTGTTTAAAAAATCCAATTTTTTCTAGGTGGGTTATTTGTTTTTTGGACTATGTGTAAATGAGCAACTGCATGAGTCAATATGAAAGTTTCGAGACATCATAGGATATCCCCATTATCTAGAAAACCAAATGGATTATATCATTTTAAAAAAAAGGACACATGTTTGGGAAAAATAAAAATTCACTCATTTAAAAAATGGGTGTGGATGACCCATCTATTATATATAGATTTGAACCATGTTTTCCACCTATGAGATTAATAAATTATTATCTAACTAAATTTATATAGTTACATTTTGAAACAATCATCATTAAAATCTACAAGAAATATATTATATGATATTCTATGAATGATAAAGAAGATTATATGCTAGATATTACTCTTTTCCAACCACCAAAATGTCAAATTGTTACTATCTATTTTTTTTTAAATAAAATTATAATATTAGAGTTGGATTACCATCCAATTTCTGGAAAAATTATTAAAAAAGATTCAATGAATTTGTAGACATGAGGTACAAATAGATTGATCCTTCAAGTAAATTATGGATATTAAAAAACAATCAAGTAAATAATGAATCAATATATGAGTAAAAAGATTATTATTTAAGCTAGGATCTGAAGAAATAATTACATAATGTGGACTATATAGAAGGAATATATTTTTTTTATCAGTGAATCACATTTACATAGAAATACCCAATGACCTCGAGGACTTACCTGAAATTAAAAGAATAAAAATGGAACAACCGTCATTTAAAGATAGTTAGTTACAAAAATATCATAGTCTAGTATTTGGAATGTAACAATTTCCAAATTATTAAGACATTCCTCTAGATTTATCAACCCTTTAAATTATTGGAGCCATTATCAAATATTTTTAGTTGATATAATCAATTTAATCATAATTTTTATTAACATGAATAAATTTATCATATAGTATATTATAACCATCCCTTGAAATGATGATATAAAAATATTCTAACATCATAAATTCTGTAGAGTGTATAATGATTTTTATATTGGTATCCACCTTACCTAACTCCTTATTTACTCCATTAGATGATTATAGTTACCAAAACTTGTTAATCTATATAAACATGCCGTCTTTGGCATCCACGACCATATCGATAGAATTTTCTACCTCACCAATTTTTTTTGATTCAATCACCCATTTAGATTTTAAGTAATGATCCACTATAGGATCCCCCATTTCTTATTTCTTGGAAATCATTATTATTCATTCTAGTGTGGTGAGGATGGGATTAATATGGTTATATTAATATTTTAATCCTTATATTGTTTCATATGGTATACTCAAAAATTTCTAGAAACAACATTTCTTTCTTCCCCATTCCTATAATTATACATAAAAACCAATATTGTATGATTTTAATGATCATACATTGATTTTGATTATTAGTCATAATAATTGTATCTCTATTGAATATCCCCTAGGTCCTAGAACCTTCTAAATTTTTCTACCATTCTAGAATGAGAAACCGACAACCTTTTGTATCACCAACCCCCATCTTTCCAACAATGTCTGAATATTATCTCCAAAAAATAAAATCTATCAGTCATATTTTGATTCAAACATATTATTTTATGTCTGGGTCTACATGATGCATTTACATAGTCTTCTATTTATTAAATTTGGACTTGTTTTGATCCTTCACGTACCATTTAGTCATCTTAAATGTTGGCAACATTCACAACCACTTTGATCATTGAATGAGAATAATTGTTCTAACCCATATCATTAATGTACTCCATCCCATTTCCCTCAATAAAAGTTACCAAAACATAATAATCCATAAATATAATATCTTAGGAATAAAATTTATTCATTCATGTGTCCTATATAGGATAAAAATTTCCATCCATGTCACACATCACGATATAAAAAATCTCTTAAATCACAATTCCATTGGCCAAAAGCCTCACCAAATTCGAAGGATAATAACCCTTTTGAAACACGTCCTTACCCTTGTAACTAGGTAGAAGGAGATAATGATTACTGAATACTTCTCCATGTTAGAATATTGGAGAATCATGACCAAGAAATCTACAAGGATATTAAAAAGAAACCCAATTTTTGTAGAAAATTTGTTTTCCATCACATATCTCCATCAACATCAATGAATTTAGAACACAATAGATCAGTATAAGCTTGTACATGTGTAGAAATTATCAAATATACTTACTGAAAAACATCATGGGATTAATGATCATAGTAAAGGAATCATACCAGCATATTTATGATCAATTTAAGGATCAATAGATTCTGAAATGTTTTGGGAATATAATGGTGAATGATCCATACCACCACAATGGGAGTATATCTCATCATGTGTAAATCAAAATACCATTGAATGTGGTAGAAAAAAAATTAATTATAATATGCATTCTATTCTCCCAATAGTAAATTTGGTAATAGTATATCGACCATAATATTGAAAAATATCTTCTGGAAAAATTCCTTCAATATCACATTTTTTAAATTTCTAATAATAAAAGAAAAATCTCTTAAATGTATCCATATATGGTTTTTTCTTTCCAATGTAGGACACTTCTAAATTATCCATCTATTCTGAGGCACTAATGAATTAAAAAGAGTATATTTGAACTGAAAGAACCCCATCCACACGTAGCTGAACATTAGTTAAACACAAAATTGATAAAAATATTAGGTTTTTAGATGTTCCAATGAAATGATATAAAAATAGAAATAAATGATTCTATTGGAGAGGTGGAGGACCCCCCCCCCAAATATAGAAAGGTCCGAGGAAGAGAGGTGATAAAAAAGGCCATATTCGATAAACCATAAGCTTGGAAAGGGTGAGAGACATTTATTCCTCCATTTTTACTTATCTACAAACACTTTGGGATCCAGTCAATTAGTATTTTTAAAAATATTATTTCCCCATAAAAGATGGTCATGTTTAGAAATGAAATCCATAATATCCAAAAATATAAAAGTTAATCCTACTAGGAATCAAATGATTTGTTTAATTATATAACTTATAAGTTCCATCAAGATGAGATACAATAATTTATAGATGCCCAAAAAATTTATTCTAGAGTCACCGTATAAAAAAATTTATTATAGATGTCATATAATTGGAAAACATTCTATGGAATAACGTGATGAATTATTTTATGTGATGATATACTTGTTAATAGGTTAAAATTCCACATTAATCAGGGAACACAAAGGAGGTTACATATCAATGTTGATTTAGACATCTAGTTAGTGGAAAAAATGATTGAATGATATATAAAATTTATATACGTCAACAAAACATGATAAAAAATATTGTGTGTATGTGTGTGTTTGTTTGTGTCTGTGTCTCTATGTGTATGAATATCTCCAAATAATGTGAGTGCGGTCAAAACCATTCCATTTGATTATAATTACTAAATAATCTATATTTATTCTTATCGCACATGTATTACATCAAAAAATTTATTAAAAAAAATTGGATATTATATTCATTAAAAACATTACAATTAATAAATTAATGATTACTATAAAACATATTAAATTATATATAGTGAAAAAAATAATTAACTCTATAATGTAAAATATATAGGATTGAATTCTTCAAAAAATACTTTTAGAGATACCAATATTGAAAAATATAATAAAATAGTAATGAATATGATATAAATTTAAATTGAGTTGTATAAACAGTTTATGCAAAGTAATAAGTGTCTATATATAACAAAGGTGGATTATATATAGTTTATATATAGAAAATTGAATTTTAGGATCTGATGGAAACCTAAAAATTAGTAAATATTTTAGTTGGTCAATATTCTATTAGTTATTTTGATTATATGTAGTAATTGGGCATCTTAAATAATTGTATATAATTTATAATTAAAATTTTAATTGACGTATATGGAATAAAAAATAGCCCTTTGAGTTAGATACTTCCCTTTAAAAATCATTTATAATATAATTAAAGAGATGTAAGATCAGTGGGTTTTACCAATGTCCAATCCTATGTTGAGATATAACATGTACGCATTGAGCAATATCGAATGTAGAGAAGTTCAGCATACTAGAGAACAATACTAGTTCAGTATGTTTTGAGCCACCTATTCTGGTGTGAGGAGAAAATAGCTTACCCATAGAGTGTATGATTCTTTAAGGTGTAACTTATCATTAAAATGTTATTATAAATGTGTAACAATAATTTTTTAAATGAAACAGTTACTTACTAAATTATATTTTCATTATTATTTTATTTTACAAATAACAGATGAATATAAAATGATAAATGATAAATTTATTTCTATATAGAGGGAAAACAATAATATATTTTTGAAAGTATATAACATAAATAAAACATAATTTCATATTAATGTACTTTGTTTTATAGTTTTTTTATGAATGATTTTTATAAAACAATATTTTTTAAATAAAAATGAAAATACTATTTTATGTTATACAATGTAGTGTTTATAAGGATCAAAAAATAATTATCCCTAAAACTATTATTTATCTATAAATTGTGATTTAAATAATAATTATTATCTGAAAAAAAATTAAGTTGGAAAAAAATTCATTTTTAACAAATCACATCATATGTATGGTAGAGAGACATTTTAATAATTTTCTAATATTCCATATTTTTTTTATATGTAAAATCGAGCTTTTTCAGTTTTTTAGGACTCCTTAATTATATTACAATGATTCAAAAAATAGTGCATTATGATTAAACACATTATAATATATTTCAATAATATTTTGTATTTTTCAAGAATTTGAAAATATTTCTATACATATAAATAAATATCCAAAGCATAAAATGAAAATAATGGATTAAATAATCATTTTATAATAAACATATTTTCAAATTTAAAAAAGTAATACTAAATATTTATAATTATTATAAAAAATAAAATTTTTAAAAAAATTCAAATTAATATAATAATCTATGAAATTAATTTACTGGTAAGAAAATGGTTTTGTATTTTTCACAACAAATATTTCTAAGGCCAATATTTAAGAATAAATAAATACCCACCCCCACACATTTCCTACAATTAACGACCTACCAACTATTTTTTACTCACTATAATGTATTTTATAATTAGGTTCTCTTCATTTTCCCTATCTAGATACATTCTAATGTGAATATACGGTTCAAATGATCTCTCGATAAGCATTTTTTAGTTTTCCCAAATGTTTTGGGATTCTCATCATCTCTAACTTTATCCAAATCCTTCTTTTAAAACAATATTAAAATTTAAATGTTATTATTTACTCATGAACATATAATCATTATATTACCAACAAAATGTTATTATATCAATTTTTTAATTCCATTCTCTCTCATTAATCTCATTTGGGAAAAATACTCATAATCGTTATATTGCTAAAAAAATTTATTTTATATGCCTCCATTTTTTGTGATTTTTACTAAACAATATTTTTATTCTATTATATTATTAAATATATAATCTGGCTTCAAAATGTTTTATAAATATATATTAAAATCACATTCACTTACCATGAGTTAAAAATGGTGAAATGAATAAATCTTAATGTAATTATGTACAGAATATTTTTATTTCATACTCATTAGTTATTTTAAATGTGTTATTGATGAAATGAATTTTAAGATATATTTTCTTCATTGAAAACATTAATAAATTTATAAAAATTGTGATACATAAGAGAACTCCAATTCATTAGGTAATTATTTTATATGTTGAGATGATATATTTTTCAGTACATTACTTAATAACCATGGTAATATGATTTATGAATCCTTGGTATTATATTTTTTAAAATATAGTAGAAGAAATATATTTTTATTTAATTTGGAATAATCAACATTTTAATATGATTGATAGGTAACCCGTACATTTCAGAGAAGAGAATAAAAACAAGTTCTATTATATAACCCACAAGTTCAAAGAAATAACTAAAATTGGTACTTCCCCTCCCAAGAATATATATCATTGATAGAACCATTCCATCTAACTCACATTGGTCCCCCATTAAAGACACTATAATGTTGAAACATAATGATATTATTATAAATTTTAAATTATTATGTTTTATCTTCATTTTCATATAATTTATCACATATTTAAGGTTATTATTAAATTTTTTGCATCATGTCCGATCCATGTTAATATATACAATATCATTTCAATTGAATATCACATAATGGAATTTATGATTAAAAATTTCCATTTATGTATGTCTCTATTAATTCATTTTTCGGGAGGCGGTATCAGATATAATATTAATCATTTATTAAATAATGATTATATAATATTACTTTTTATGTTTTTATTAATTATTTCAGCTATTATGTACCTCTTTTAAATAAAATTAATACTCAAAAAACATTCAACATTTTTAATGATCTATTTCGCTATTGAATTATTCGTTAAAACATGTACTAAAAGTATTGGTCTACATTTTTTAATCAAATTAGTGGTTTAAAAATTTATCATAAATGAGACTACAGAATATTATTAAGAACCATATATATATGTTTATACATCAGAAAACATTTTAGAATATAGGTATTTTATAAATAAAGTGTTATATAATCAATAAAATACATTTATAGTGAATAGAAGTGGATGTTAATCTAATAATATTTTTACATTGGGATAATATATTTGAAAAGTGTGTACTGGTAATTAACACTAACATTATATGGTTTATAACAAATATGTCATATTGCACATGAGGTTCGACGTTCCTAGAGGATATGCAATGGTTAATCGAAATATATTTACAATATATTGTGGTTTATATATAGAAAATGAAAAAAATAGGATTGATGTAAATCATCCCTGATTCATGGAATTAGAAACATTTAGGATAAATTTTTTCCATTAGATTTATTATTATAATTTTAAAATTTTAACAAATTCCCTAAGTAGGTTTTCTATTAAAGTATTATTTTTATCAATGATATGTACTTTGTCAAATAATGGTTGTGATGGATTATGAAATTATTTTTATCCTTATGTAAAAGAATAAGGAGTTGAAAATAGCTTAATGATGATGAATTTGTTAACTCTAGTCATTAATAACAACTAAAACCATTTTTAGTGTTAATGTGATCCATAAAAGGAAACAAAACTAGTAGTTTAATCATTCAGGCATTTATTGGAAAATATTTTTAGAAGTAATTAAGATCTAATGATCTTATAATAATAAAACAAATCTATAAAAATGTTCTTTTCTTTTCTATGTTTTTTGAAAAAAAAAACAATTTTATCAATTAGATGATGAATATGATCAGTCATGGATGATGATTAAGAACGCTATGGTAATGAATGATGTTTAAAAAATATATATTAAGACATGAAATTAAATTTTAATAAGAAATTTCATTAAAATATAGAAAGAAAATTAGATATTCAATTCAATGACTTAAAAAATTTTAAAATGAATCAGTCAGGTTTTAGGGGTAGAAAAATTCAAGGATTTTATAAATTGATTTAATATTGTTCATTAAATTTAATTGGAAGATATAATAGTTTATTGGTTAGATATAAATTTTCTTACAAAACTATAATAATTAAATACATTGGTGTAATGAGTAAATAATGCATATTTATTTCAATGTGTAAATAGAGTTTGTGGGTGAAAAATTATATCACGAACCGAATGATAATAATTGGTAGATGGAGCTATATTTAAGAAACAATTTAAAACATTGTATGGTTTGAAAATAAGATTAAATAACCATTTGAATTAATTATTGGAGGAGTTGGAAATTTAATTAAAATAAATGGTTATGAAAAACATCAACATTTGAATGATAATAAAAGGGATGATTGTTAATGTTAAACTAACCATATAATTTTTTAACTATATAGAGAATTTATATTTAAAAAATCAATATCCAAATTAGATTATAAATGATTAAATCTTCTATGATCTATTGAAGAGTCCAAGGGCGATGTTTGATTATTTTTCTATCATAATATTATTAATATATTCTAAAAATAATGTTGTGTTTGGTACAGTAATCATAAAATTAATTCTATGAGTACATATATTTATTATTATTCCATGCATTCTGTTATTTTATACAATTTTATTGATTACAACTTGTGGATCCATAAAAATATAGTCATACAGTTTTTAGTTAAAAAGGTAGATAATTTTTTCATGGATCAATGATAATTATTTATTTTCTATTAAAATTATAGAGTATAATATATCTACTCCCTTGGTGGTCAAACATATGTTGGAACATAATATAATTTATATGATGAACTACTTGATAAATTATAATCCCATGATCAACATTAATTATATGGAAATTTAAATTTAATTAATTGAACAAGAACTAAATATTCCCAATGTAGTGATATAGAATATATTATTCATCCATGAACCACCTTATATTTATATTATTATAGCAATTATTTTGGTATATTAAGAAGAATAAGAAATTATAAAATTCAAATATATACCAATTTAAGAGTATATTAATTTATTTCAGGATAAATTATGAATAAATCCCCCAAAAATAGTGGAAATGATATCTATTTAACTCATACATGTATCCTTGCCATTATTAAATAAACCATATATAATTGAATATATAGAGTAATAAGAACTAAATTAGGAAATTCGAGATCATTTGGATGATTATTTTATTTTACCAAGTTTGCCTCTATGTGGAGAACCTATTCTATTAGTAATGAAGATGTTTGAATCGATGTAGTCATAAATTTATTATGTAGATCATACTGGTAATATATGGAATAATATGTACCCATCGAAATCTATTGATGACTTATTTGAAAAACATTAGGGGGGTCAATTCATATCCATTAAGGACCAATGATCATGGTATCATTAGGTGATGGTGAAGATAAATTATATCCCCAAAGGTAACCTTATAGATAATATATAAACAATACATTGTTGTTTTTGTAAACCTTTTTTAAAATAATTATCATGAAATATATATTGATTTGGAGGAATTTAGTCTTTATAAAATACCTTAAAAAATTTCTCTGCATTTATAGTGATATTATTATATATTTCCTATCATTTCAGTGGCATGGGGACCATGTAAGTGTGATGTTAGAGGAAATGGGGAGGTAAACTTTTTATATTCATAACATGTATGTTTTGTTAACAAAAAGTCACATTCATGTGACAAATCATGTCTAGGGAAGTGGTCTCAATGGAGGCATCAACGTTAAGGTTTGATCAGGATTCCCCAAATTCATTAATAGTAATATAGATTCATAGTTTCCTTAGTCTAGTAGAATATAATAGATTTTTTTATGAAAATAATTTCATCAATCCACTAAAAAAATTATACTCTGTTTGTAGATATGTTTATCTTGGTATAGGTGTGAAAATATTTTTTACAACAAAATAGGAAAGTTATATCCCGAGTGCTATAATTACTAATAAATGGTGGTGGTTTTTTAATTTATTAATATTGAAACGTGATGTGGTATAGATTTTTACTCATGTAAAATTAAAAAGGGATTTCCAATAGATTGAGATTTTTTAATAATAATTAATGGAATTATCATACAAATTATTTGATGTTACATTCATCAATAATGTCATTTAATATTTGAATACACTGTGAATATAGGGAGTGGTGGGATATATACACCAACCACTATATTTAAATGTATATATTCACACAAAACCATCATTCTATAGAAGGTATTGTTGTGGATTCTTTTAGACTACAATTTTTCTAAACAATATTAACCTAGAATACTAAAAAAAATCACTAATGTGTTGATCTTTAATGAACTTGGAGTTCATAAAACAATGTGTATTGGGGAGACGCACAAATAAATGACATGGAAAACATAGACATCACTTTCATAAGGGGATAGAAATTATAAATACATTGAAAAATGTTTTCCCAACTATAATTTGTAGTGAAGATAAAAAAATAATAAATATACAATCCTAGGTTACTGAATAATATATATGTTTTTAAAATCATGAGGAATTCTAATTTCAGCAATGATTAGGAATTTTTTCAACTTTGTGGTATATGGTTTCTTATCATATATAATATATTGTTAAAGGAGGATAATATGTAAAAATATCAAAATTCTATTTTACCTATACATCCCATAAGATCCAAAATGTATAGATATATGTTATATAAAAACTAATATGGTATAATCAGAATAAAAATTAATTATTATAATATAAGATAATTTGTATGTTGGAAATCAAATGAGGATAAAAATGTACAATAAGAATGATGAATCTACTACCCAAACCAATAAAGAAGAAGGATAAAATAAATATGGAAATTGTTATTTGACATACTATTTAATTAAATTTAAATAATTCAATATGGGTTTTCATTGATATATTAATAATTTTTTAACATTTTAAGGGCATATAAGTGGATTTTTAAATTGATAACCTTCCCTATATGTATATTCATGAAGTGGGGAGACATCATTTGGAGCAACTGACAATTGATTCAAACAATGAATCATGAATTAAATGAAGGATCGTGTGGTTACATTTGAATTATATGAACACTAATGTAATACAAAACCTAATATATCACCCATATATATGTAGGTATATTTAGAATACAATACCAACATTAGAATTCACGTAATAATTTTTCATTGTAATTTTTTTGTGGAGATTAGATCATCATATTCACATGTAAAATTGTTTACTAATAATAGTTTTCACCCAAGTATACCAATGAATCCATATGAAGTTATATTTTTTATTATGTTTAGAACTATAGTATGATTTGATGTAGTTAGATAAGTAATATAGTTGTAACAAGTCATTAGGAAAGATAATTCAGAGATAATTCCTGGTATCCAAGAACATACAATGATAATTGGTGTGAAAAAGTATTACAATATAAATTGATGAAATTTATAATAATTTCATGTTAGGGATCATGAATTTTTAAAATATCATCATAGAAACGGGAAATGAGGTTCATAAATAAGGTTAATCATAGTACGATGTACATTAGACAATTTCAAAATTTGGAGAATATTGGAATGGATATCTTTTAAGTAGCACATCCTCCTAATAATTGAAATAACAACCACATATTTCCTTCTTCCCAATTATGAATGAATAAATCTATATAAACACATATTACAAAAAAAAATATTTGTAACAGTAACCAAAACTATTATATAAATAGGAAACATTATATATTCATGATGAAATAGAAGATGTAGTATTGAACCAGACAACTAATCATGTGATTTTCATTTGGAGATATAAAATTTTCAACAAAGAAACATATGGTCCTAAATAAGTGATAAAGATGAAATTTTCCCTTTTTTGGAGGGACACAAATTTGAGAGATGGTATATTTTAGGCAAGGATAATGTATCAATACAATAAATACTTTATGATTGTATGATATATTGTATAAATTAATAGTTTATCATGAGAACATATAAAAAATACTACATTTCATAATCACATGACAAGTCATACTATTTTTTCAACAATATGAGCTATAAAAACTAAATGAAGGTAAAATAAAAGGATAAATTCACACAATAATGTAAATTAGATTAGATTAAATCTTATAATGAATAAAACACTCCTAATATAAAAAATAAAATATATAATAGTTAATAATATAACATATACAATCATTTGAAGTGTAATAATTTTACATGTGAAGAAAACAATTTTTTGTATGATAATGGTTGACAATATATTGATTATTAATGGAAAGTGACCATTATAATAAGAACATTAGTAAATATAACATTTTGATACCTTTATTATATTTAATTATGATCATAGATACTAATGTTTAAATTATAATTAGTTTGTTAAAATCATAATATAAAAATAAAAATAATTTGCAAGACAGAAACAATGGTGTTAACTAATATGACCATTATTTGAAGGTCGTATATCATAATTTAAGTGGAGGTATCATCAATACGGTTCTCCATAGACAAATAATATGATATAAACCATAAGTAATGTAAATAAATTAACATAAGGAAAATTCATGTAATAATAAATCACTAATAGGTTAATGTTAGAAAATACACCTCAAGAATCTACCATAATAACACGCATTGCCCATAGAGTGTATTATAGTGTATTATGGGTTGTTACCTTGAACTATTTTTGATAGGAAATGATTTTAAAATAATAATAATTAAATTTTAATGTAGTACATTGAATGTTGGTTATGTTGAAATATTTTGTATTTTTTAAATAATTTTTTTCTGTGAATTGTGAAAATATTTTTTACCATTTTGGAATATTTTATCTATTAAAAAATATATAAAAAATAAATTAACATTAATTAAATATAATACAAAATAAAATATGTATTATTTAATTTATATATTTTATTTTTATTAATAAAATGATTTTATAAACATATGTTTAATATTACGATGTCTAAAATAGTAACTATTGTGTTTAAAACATTATTTTGGGAATACATGTTTTTCACATGATAAAAATAATATAAAATATGTATATTTTAAAATTTAACTCTAATAATTAAATAATAATGTTTTAATTGTCATGAATAATATCCAAAGTCATTTGTAATTAAATAGTTTTGTATTTCTTCATGACCTATATTTCCAAGCGATATATTGAAAATTTAATATAAAATAAAACATGATTTTTTATAAATACCCACCTCTCTATCCCATTTCATTAACTCATTTTTCATTATGAAAACTATTCCCCTGATGTTCCCCTCTAAGAATTTTTTGTAAATATTTACTGATCCAATGAAAAATCCCCAATATTTAAGATGATATGTAACAAGTTAAGTGATTCACATCCACTCCATTTTTATCTAATTTCATCATTTATTTGTAGACCAATAATTTCCTGGTAATTACATTATGATTATTAAGATATTAATTCCATTACGGTGTATATTTTTTTATCAATGATGGGCTTCCTTTCTCTCTCACTTAGCTTCTTCCAAAAAAAATTTATACCATATATATTCCTAATCTCATTACTTAATTTTCCATTCATACGATATCATTTTTTGAATAACCCACCCTATTTTCGTTATATTATTTTCATATAAATTCAATTATAATTCATTGGTTTATATTTTCATTTACGGACATCTCATTCTTTTATTTTGGGATATAATATATTAAAAGTTAATATATTTTGATATTAAAACTCTAACATCCTAGGTATTTATAAAATAATAAATTTTTAAATGTAATTTTATTTATAAATAAGATATTAATTTTAACTTAAAGGTAATATGTTTTAAAATAGTGTACTTAAAACCAAATTAAGAATTTCTCTGAAATCTTACGTTGTAGACAACATTGAGTTATAAAGAAAAATAATACAATATTTATATTATTATAATAAATTTTTGTTAACTACTGGGCATTTTTTATAGGGAATGAAAATAATTAACTACATATGATTACACAATTTTTTTAAATGTTTTCACAATTTTCTAATAAAATATAAAGGCTTGAAATGAGAATAAATCTATTTTTAAGAATCAAATCCTCTAACAGTTTTAGAAGGGTTTTTACCACGTTTTAATGGTGAAACCTTACTAAATATTGTTTTTGTAAAATCTATATGTTATATTTGAAAAAATATTCTTATTTTTTACAATAATAGAAACAAAATTTACCATAGTTGTAATTTTGGTATTTGTTTGATAAAATCATTATTTTAACGAATAATATAAAATAATGAATTTTAATTCAAAACTACCTTTCATAAAATTTATTTATACAGTTATATTTTGATTTTTGTTGGTTATTAATTATAAAATTTTTAATTTTTTTCATTTAATGTAAATTTGGTCTTGTGAAGTAATTTCACATTTCAATTGGACATAAACACATGTAAATCTTTGGATATTTTTTATTTCTTTAGAAAACTATTTTCTATTTTTGACAATCGTAATAAATATATAATTAAATACTATAATTAATTTTTATTTAATATGATAAAATATATTACATATTTGGAATCATAAGGTCCAAATTGTGTACAATGTTGCCCTTTATTTCTGGACAATATGAATAGTAACATTACTAATAATTTTTACATACCATGGATAAAGGGTAAATTGGGAAATAAAGTGTAAAAATGAAAATATAAAAATATAAAACTACCCTAACACATGTAATAATAAATTTGGATGACATATTTCTAACGTTTAGGGTCCTTGGTTCTATTTTAGTATCTCATGGATCCACTTGGATCTCATAATAACCTTTTATAATATTTATTTTAATGAAAAGGGGGATATAACATAAACATGCATCAGGTAACTAAAAAATTATTAATTTTATTTATTTAAATGATTATAGAGAATAAATATATTTATTATAAATATATGAATATATCATACAAGATATTATTTCATTTATAATTTTTAGATATCATATAAATATCTTTATTTATGATACAATGATGATGTCGTGATTACCTTTTTAATGAAATATTCAGATAACTGATAATATAAATATTAAAATAACTATAATTTTAACATTTTTATGTCATCCATGATCTTTTTTGATGACATGGAAATGTGAGAGATGATTTAATGTCTTATTTTCCAAGGAATCATGTTTTTTTTACTGTAAAAAAATAAATTAATAAATATTGATAAAATGGAAATAATTATGTTTTTAAAACAAATATCATTTTATTGGATGATATAATTGACCTAATAATCTAATATACGTCATAATGACTTATATAATGTAAAATATTTCATTAATTATCATATTTTCATTCTATTGGCATTTTATAGTAAATATAGTAACTATATATTATGAAAATAGAAGAAGGAATGGTATTAGTTAATGTTGTTAACAAAGGGTTAAAGCTAAAATATTAGATTGTGTTTGTGACATAAACCTATCTAAAAACTATTGTTTTAGAGGATTTAGACTCAACAACATATAATCCTTGAAATTGTTTCACATTTTTACTATTATAATTCTAAATCAAATTTATAATAAAAAAAAATTCGAAGACATTCCTAAAGTGCCCCTCCCCATCTTATATAAGGCCACCACCTATACCCACTTACTCTAACCCATAAATACTATTATCATGTTAATATTAATCTCAAATAATCTCCCAATATCCCACCCATACATATAGAAGCATTATAATGGGATTAAGGAATTTCAAGAAAGCCTTTTGGCTCAAATCAAACAGAGTAACCTAATTCAGAGGTACATCTTTTCTCAAGATTCATTCATTAATTATCATTATATACCCCTATTATCCTTTAATTTAATTAATTTATAAAAAAACTAGAATCCTAAATAAATTTAGATACTTTTTATTCTAATTTTTTTTAACTATACATAGTCACACCTTCATCAAATCGATATAGACCATAATGTTTTTATGTACGGAGAACTACTGCATCACAAAATGATGATTGTAAAATTTTATTCTTCCACCTCTGATGGTGGCAATAATTATGTAACTATATTTTTATATAATTATAATTATTTTATCTATATGATTTCATAATTTTTTTACAACATACCAATATTCTTTCTATAATGTGTAAATAATTTATATTCTTTTGAGGAAATGTGGACTGCCACGCCTACAAAGTGATATGACTCATTCATTTCATAAATTAAATGTATAAAGGATGGATTTTATGAACATTTGTATGATATTTTAAGTATATGTTATACATTAATTATATATACCTATGCATCATTTATTTTTTATTCAATTAAATTTTCTTTCATATGATAATGAAATGAATGTAGCATTTGTGCATACGTACGACATAAAGTCTCCATAAACGGTGCATTTTATTTCATTTCTCCAACCATTATGGACTATTCTAAATACATATTATATATATATATATATTATTGTTAAATCTTGGGTAATATTCTGTACATAATATATTAATGAACATGAGTTAATTTTCATGAAAACAAGTTCATTTTTTCCCAAATACCAAAAATTGAAAAAATGTCTGACATGAACTAAAACAATTAACTATTTGATATAACATTGTAATGAAATATATAAAATGAATAATAAAAATCCAAAAAGTTTATAAATCAAATATTAATTAACTTATGTTCATTATTAAGGAAATAATTTAACGAACGAGAAAAGACAGACTCGAGGTATGGGACTTTGTCTCAGTCTCCTTTCATTGAGGAATTTCTTGATAACATTAACCTTTATTCTTTTATAATGTGTATATAATACCACAATAAAATTTCATAAACACATAATATCTGTAATTATGTTGATTTTTATATAATGTATATTAATATTTAAATATTGAATGTGGTATGGGAAACCATTATCATTAAAATATTTTATTACTAGATCTTTTTTTCCTTATATTTAATTACATGTTATTTAATATGGGTATAAAAGCAATATTCAAGAAATATTATGTCAATATTTAATTACAATAAATGTTTTGAAAATAATTAACTTTGTATGAATCATCTTACATTCTTTACCAAATGTGAAAAGGAATTTTTATCACGTATACGGTGATAACGTGTTCTTTGCCGCCATAACCGTTATTTCATATTTGGATTCCTCTAAAACCTCTAAGGTTCTTAAAAATGAAAATAAATCCCATATTCCATTATTTTGGTATCTTGGTATTGAAAATGAGTCCTTAAATAAATTTTTTATATGCATGTTTTTTTATTTGGTATTAGAAGTGGCTTTCAAAAAAGGGGTTTTGTGATGACCATATTTTATTCATGAAAAGGTACATGACCATTATATTAAATGGGTGAGCCCGATATAGAATAAAAAAGGATTGATCCCTATTGTAGATCAAGGGTGAGCCCAAGACATCTTATAAAAAGGGTTGAGCCTCATTATGGTTCATTTGTTATCTTGATATATCTTATATGAAGGGTGATCCCAATTATATATATAATTTGGAAGAAAACCATATGTTTATTAAATTTTTATATTATTGAAAGGGTTATATATATATGATTCTTTATGTCACCTAAAAGGGTTTTAATTTCCTGCTATTTGTTTTAGTTTTTTTTATTGAATTAAAATTATGAGTGTTATTAATGTGAAAATATATTATCTTATCCCCTCAAATAAAACTGAATATGTTATCATGTTTTAACTTGAATAATGTATTTTATTTATTTTTATTTCCCTTAAAGATATTTTTATGAATATCCTCTGTTTTTGAAAAAATTTCATAGGGAATAATGAATGGTACATGAAAGTATGAATTCATGAAGATTATTTTCTTGAAAATAAGTATTATTTTTTTTAGGATTTTTACTATTCTAAAAAAATTAGATAGATTTTACCCACCAACATTATGATATTTTAGATGTAATTTAAAATATATTGACTAATTATCTACAAATCTATACCTAAAAAGATCCTCTATGTGATTAATAGTCAGATTATTAACATAACTCATGATTTTGTAATTTTTGAACCTGAGATATATAGTTGTTATCATAGGATGGTTTAGATAACAACGGGGAATAGGATATTTTCATATGTGTTAGGGATGTCTCATGGGTTTATTATTTTAAGGTATATCATACGTTCAATGTCCTAGTATCCACTTTTTATACTTTATGATTTGGTATATTAAGGCGACTAATAGTAAATTGGAAGACATTCATATTTGAAAAAATTATAGATTATTATGTTTTGGGATATAAATTGTGAGGTATGAGATAGGATTTGAGGTTATAATATGTTATAGTTATTTTTATATACTTTATATCATTTTTGGTAATGTTATAAAATTATACAGTATTGAAAATGGACAACACACAGACCATGTGATAACCCATTACCTTAGACATAACTGTGGGAATCGAACCGACAACTGAAGTGAGACTGGGATTTATCGCTTACCATTCGACTACTTTATGTCCCTGGTTAGTATGAATTATTATATTTTTTTAAATTATATTATGGATTGTCATGAGACGTCCTTAGGTCCCGTGGCATGACTACCCCATGCCCGCCTTCCATAGGCCAGGGCTGGAGACTAGCACAAAAGGCATAAATCCCGAAAAGGGAAAGCATTGTCTTTTTATACAGTAAACAAAAACACAACAGTGTACGCAACTGAAGCAAGTACTATATAAAACTGGGTTCAAGGTAAGTGCTGAAAGAAAATGGGCTAGTATACAAACCCAACTGAAAGTACAGTACAACTGAAAATGAAGTGCAATAGCAGTATGTAAAGCAGCAACACCGAGTCATCCTCTGGAAATCCCACCTGAAGGGTGGGTACAGAAAGTCTCCTCATCTCCTCGGGTCTGGCCTCCCACTCCGTGTACGTCCCACCATGTGGTCCACCTCCAGGTATCATCCATCTCCACAAGCCTCCACCATGATCGATGTTGTCCGTCGTCTGCATCCAACACACTATAGTGTGGGCATAGCCCGTGCAGGGGTGAGTATACGATACTCCGTAGGGACCCTGAGACCCCTGATGGTCTCTCAGAATACACGAAGGATAACCCACAAAGTTAAGGTAAAATAACGAAGTATCAAACAACTCTACTTTGGTATATGCCTAAACATATACCTAAGTCATCAGTTATAAAATGGCTCTAACTCTCGAGGAGAATCCCAACCCAGTCCACACAGGAAACAGAACCCAGTCCATAAAGGAAAGCAAGTCAATCACATCGATGATAATGATGGAGAATCAAGACACAACTCACATAGGTATACATTTCATGAGGAAATAGATATGATCAAATGTAGCCACTAATTTATCTAAGATGTCGGACCCACATAGGATACAAGACCAGTTAGGCTGTCGGACCCACAAAAGATACAAGACCATCTACTCTGCCGGACCCACACAGGATACAAGTACAGAGGTCAATACTGCTGGACCCACATAGGATACAAGAACAATAGTCATCGTCGTAGAACACACGAAGGATTCTAGTATGGTTGTCGTCGCTGTCGTACCCACGGAGGATCCAAGTATAGTGGCCCTCGCTGCCGAACCCACGGAGGATCCAAGTGTAGTCGTCATCGTCGCAGTCGCAGCCATCTCTAGGGTTCCCGTACACAGCATGCCCGATTCCTGGAGGGTCCACTTCTCGAGAAAAAGAGTCGATACATCAATTTTCACAATGTTCAAAGTTGATGTATCCCAATGTTCTGTCTCGACAAAAGAAACCCAACACGACAGACAGTGCGTCAATCAGACGCCCGATCTGAGAGTTATTGGCTTTTCCGTTCCAGGGGCCCGGTTGGTTTTTAAGCTAAATCCAACCCGACCTTTCTCCAGATACATCCAAACCTCAAGCATAGTAATCCCAAATGGACGATCTCAACAAAAGGACCCCAATTCAATTTACGTCTCGTCAATCGGATCTCCGGTCCTTGAGATATAAGCGTTTTTTCTCCAAGCACCCGGTTGGTTTCAAGTTCGATCCAACCCAGCCATACCCAAACATTGTCGAATCCTTGAGTGTATTATACCAAAACGACCGTCTCGATCCAAGGATTCCTACTCAATTGACGGTGAGTCGATTGGAGGTTGATAGATTATGTTATGGGAAAAATAATTAAAAAGGTCCGATGTGGGAGGTCAGGGCCCGGTCCGACACGGCCCAACCCTCCATGGGTCATCCCGGCACAGCTGGGCACGAAGCGGCCTGGCTGGGCGTGGACTGGCCCGGTCCGTGTAACCCTCCTTGGCCCGGCTGGGGGACGTGGTCCCCACGTTGTGTTCCGTGGACGCGGCGACCGACGTCGCGTCTCCCCAGATCCCGCACAGCCGCTGGATCCAATTCCTCACCGATGTGGCTTCAGTCGCGTCGGGATCCTGTGGCGACGCGCCGAGGCGCTGCCGCCGATTACTTCCGCGGGACACCAGAGTCATTCTCTTGGTCTGATATTTCTCCTATCTACGCTGGTGGTTGTTTCGAGTCCCGTACATAACTGTGAAGGCTTCCAATTTCCATTTCGGCCCCGCTTCGTCATCGCCAATTATTCCGCACATCAAGAACAATGAAGTGGTGGGTTCACACTTGTTTGTTAGTCCTCACCCACCGTGTTAGTGGTTCAAAGAATCACCAAATAAATACACGCCTTCCCGAGGGTATAATACTCATAAAATTAGAATATACAAATTTTCCCATACCTCAACAAAGAAGACGATCGTCAGCATCGCGGTAGAAGGAGTCACGGGGAAAGGGGGTTCGTAGGCGTTGTCGGAGTGCACCGAGGAGGAGGAGACGTCTACTCTCTTATCGTAGGGAAGAGGATTGGTGGTGGCTCATTTTTCTTTGAGTAACCGGCATTTTTCGTTGTTCGTCATTGAAGAACGGTTCACATCCCTTTTTAATTCTTTCTAGAGACTTTCTCAAAACTTTTTTTCCAGAGCCAAAATCATTAAGGTGGCTCAAAAATTAAAAAATGTTCATGCAATTCTTATTAATTTCAACGTGGTGCAAAACTAATTTACGCTGACATAAATTAATTGGATGGCATGTTTATATGAATGAGGGAGGTAGGAAGGATCCATAATAATCAATATGTTGAGCTGCCAATGAATTAAACAAGGGGTATTAATGGGGGAACAGTCAAAGGAAACAACAGGGTAATAAATGAGATTAGAGATATTAAATTGTGGGGATCTTATGGTCCCCACCTCTCTAACATCCACACATGGGTAGTTAAGTAGATTTGGGGCCCACTATTAACTACCCATGGTAGGGAAAAACGACCATATGAAATAAAAATTGTCCTGACAATATTAATTTACTTCTTAAATAATCCACCAAAATTATCTTCTCCTCCTTTTCGAATGCAACTATGGTAAGAGTATCCTTAAGCAATTAATAGAGCTGTGAGTTCATTGGTGCACTCAGATTTTAATTCCAAGCACCAGTTCAAAATTTAGAAAAACCCACTCATTTGTTCACTAAACGTACCCGAGCTAAACTTTGGGAATTGATTCCAGGCACACCGGGCCTCAAAATCAAGTTATTTCAGAAGCCATAGATTCGTAAAATTCCTATGTATTTTTAAAAAAATCCCTTGAAAATTTCTGGGTTTTTTAATCACTCCCACCTCTGGGCTTTACGTCCCCATAAATCTACAAAATAAACTAGGGAAACAAATGAGGGTATTAATCACGCATCTGACCCTCCGGCTCCCATGTGCTCTCTTGGAGGTTCCCGTGATGCCAATGAATGCGCACTAGAGGAATCGACTATCCATGTAGGACCCGCACTTGTCGATCCTCGATCTCTACTAGGACCTCCACAAAAGTCTCCTCGTCATCGATGTCCAGCTCTTCATGGTCGATGATATGTGTCTGGTCATGCACGTATCTCCACAACTAAGATACGTGGAAGACATTGTGCACCCGATGCAACTAAGGTGGAAGGGACAGGCAGTAAGCCACCTCGCCTACCCTGCTGAGGACCTGGAATAGTCCGATGAAGTGCGGAGATAACATGCAGCCCCGACCAAATCTCCGTAATCCATGTCGAGGTGAGACTCGAAAGACGACCTGGTCTCCATCCTCAACCTATAGTGGTCTCCGCCTCCTATCAACATATGAAATATGTCTGCTCTGTGCAGTCCTCATTCGCTCCTGGATGATTTGAAACTTCTCTGTCACAGCCTAAACGATCTCTGGTCCTACGAGTGCTGACTCCCCTGGGTTAGTCCAGAATAGAGGTGATCTGCAAGGTCAGCCATACAATTCCTCGTAAGGTGCCATCCCGATGGTGGAGTGGTATCTATTGTTGTACGAAAGATACTCCAAGGGTAGGTGATCCTCCCAACTGCGACCAAAGTCAAAGACACATGCATGGAGCATGTCCCCAAGGGTCTGAATGGACCTCTTCGTCTGGCCATCTGTATGAGGATGAAAGGAAGTTCTCATGCATAGCTCGGTCCCAAATTCCTCATGTAACCCCTTCCAAATCTGGGAAGTAAAGTGATCGTCTCGATCGGAGATGATAGACAATGGAACACCAGGAATCCGTACGATCTTCTGAACTTAGAGGAGTCCCAAGCTCTCCACTGAGCTCTCCTCTATGATCAGTAGGAAGTGGGAAGACTTGGTGAGTCGGTCTACGATCACCCAGATGGCATCGTGTCCTCTGGAATTATGTGGAAGCCCCGTCCCAAAATCCATGGATATCTCGTCCCACTTCCACTCCGGGACCTCTAAGGGTTGTACCAAGCCTACTAGAACCTGGTGCTCTACCTTCACTTACTCACAAGTAAGGCATCGAGAAACGAACTCTACCACAGCCTTCTTCATACCTGGTCACTAGTACTGTTGTCTGAGGTCCTGGTACATCTTTTCTACCACAATATGTACCACTTGAGGAGAAGTGTGGAACTCCCTCAACACCTACTCTTGTAGTGAAACTGGTACCATGGTACATCCCCTAAGGAGGATGACATGCTCCCCGCCTTCAGAAAATCCATCTGGTGCTAGCCCTGAGAATATTTGAGCACATTGTACCTCACAGTCAACGTCTCCATTTTGTGCCTCTCTGACCCGCTAAAGAAGTGGAGGAGTGACTGTGAGGAACTGCAGATAGGCTTCCCCATTTCTATCCACGAAGGATATCTGCAAAGCAGTTAACTACTGAGTCTCCTCACCAAGTAGTTGAATTCCCGATCTCCTACTGAGATCATCAGCCACGATGTTCCCCTTCCTAGGAGTATAGACAATCTCAAAGTCATAATCCTGGAGAAACATGAGACATCGCAGCTGCCTCAGGTTCAGGTCCTTCATCGAGAAAATATACATGAGACAACGGTGGTCAGAGTACACTGTAAAGTGCTCTCCCATCAGATAGTGTCGCCATATATTTTGGGTGAAGACCACTACTGGTAACTCTAGGTCATTGGTAGCATAGTTCTACTCGTGCGGCCTCAACATCCGTGAACCGTAAGAGATTATTGCTTGCTCCTACATCAGTACACACCCGAGTCCAATACCTGATGCATCGTAGTAAACTACGTACCCTACAACCTCCTCCTGCATCCTCACGATTGGTCCACTGGTCAATCTCCGCCTAAGCTCCTGGAAGCTCTGCTGACATCTGTCTGCCCACACGAAGGGTTTACCCTTCTTCAACAAAGCAATAAGGGCTGCTGCAACTCTGGAGAAGTCTGTCACAAATCTTTAATAGAACCCATCCATACCTAGGAATCTTTGCACCTCTGTCACACTCATGGGTGGCCCCCATGAAAGTACCGCCTCGACCTTCGCGAGATCCACTGCCACTCCCGCCTCTGAAATGACGTGCCCCCAAGAAGTGATCCTCTCGAAGGCAGAAATGGAACTTCGGGATCTTACCATAATGATGGTTCTCTCGGAGATTATCTAGTACAACCCATAAGTGGTAGGCATGCTCCTCCTCGGTAGTCGAGTAAATCAGTATGTCGTTAATGAAGACTACGACAAACCGATCGAGGTAGGTATGGAAGATCGTATTCATGACACTCATGAAAACTACTAGAGAGTTTGTCACACCTAAGGGAATGACCAAGAACTCATAGTGGCCATATCGACACCTGAAGGCTGTCTTCTGCACATCCTCATCCCGAACTCAGAGCTGATGATAACCCGACCCGAGTTCTATCTTCGAGAACCAATGTACTCCCTTGAGCTGATCGAAGATGTCGTCAAACCTTGGAAGTGGACACCTGTTCCTCACGGTCACCTGGTTCAGGTGAATGTAGACAACACATAGTCGTAATCACCCATTCGCCTTCTTGGCGAATAGAATCAGAGAAGCCAATGGTGAAAGGCTAGTTCAGATTAAACCTTTCCCCTTTAATTCCTCCAGTTGTACCTGCAGCTCATGAAGTTCGGCGGGAGCCATCCGATATGCTGGAGTAGATATAGGTGATGTCCCGGGGTATAGGTTTATATAGAAATATACCTCCCTATGAGGAGGTAGTCCTGGGACATCTTTAGTAAAAACTTCCACATACTGATCCACCACAACATGAAATCTCGGACTCCGCACATCAACTACTAATAGGATGATACTATCCAACTGATCTGTGATCAGCTACCCTATCCTCTGTGTAAGTCCATCCTGTGCTGGGACGGTTCCCTTCTCTCCAGTGAAGGTGAAACTGGTCCTATCCGTGCAGACACACCGCACCTTGGGCCTAATACAATCTATCTGTGCATGGACTGTAGATAACTAGTCCATACCCAAGATGATGTCGTAAGGCCTTGACGCCACTACAAGAAGATCCTAGCCAAATCTCTAGCCTCCTAGAGTAAGCTCATACTACCGGATCTAGTGCGTAATCGTCGAGTCTACTCCCATAAGAGTTTATAGCCGCAAGGATCGATCCAAGAGCTCCGTTGGAATCCCCGATCTCTGAAAAAAGGTAACAGCAATAAAATAATGACTCGCACCTGTGTCTATAAGAACTGCAGTAAGGGTGGAGTAGACATAGATTGTACCTCAAATCATCTCGGGTGCGTCGTGGTCATAAGCCTCTACTACTTGGATCTGATCATACCTCTTCCTGATAGCTTCATGTGGTAGGGGTGGACCTCCTGGGGGTGGTGTGGTAGAGCCTCGAAGCATCATCCACCACCCGCTGCTCGGCCAGCTCCTCTACCTCGTCCCCCTGCTCCCTGCAGACCACCGCGGTCGAACCTATGCCTCTTCCTGGGAGATCCCTCCCATGTCTACTGCCCGTCTGCATGGAGGTTCGGGCAGTCACGATCCATGTGGCCCTGCCTGCAGCATGCATAACATTGTCTGCTCCTCGTAAAGCTGGCTCTGCGTTGTGTGCCCCGCACAGCCGAACCCATTTCTTGAGGTCTCCCACTAGACAGCTTGGTCTGCATGGACCGCTGCATCATCTGTTAACTGCCAACTGTAGAAGACTCATCTCTGTGTCATCCTGTGGTGGGCCTCGTTGTTGATGGTTGCTCGACGAGAAATCTCTCCACTAATAGGGCTCGCTCTACCACCCCCTCCTATGTCGGTATGCTGAGTGGAATCATCGAAGATTTGATCACTTGCCTCAGTCCCTGCTCCATGTTTCAGGCCCAAAATAATGGGTCCCATACCATATCTGTGGAGTAGCGCGAGAGTTCGGTAAATCTCACTGAGTACTGGGCTACTGACATGTCGCCATGCCGCAGCTGTAGTAACTTTTGGATGCGCTCTGCACTTAGGGTGACTGGAACGAACTCCGAGTGGAAGAGGCTCTTGAAGTCCGTCCAAAGAAGAGGTGCCTCATCGTGCACCTGGAGCATTAGGCTCCACCATCTACCTGCTTCCACATGCAGGAGACTCATGGAAAGGATAACCATGAGGTCTACTGGTGTCCCTAATAGCCTGATGTCTCTGACGATAGACTCCAGCCAATCCTCGGCAGCCAGAGGATCCATCTCTCCACAGAACATGGGAGGCCTCTGTCTCTGAAACACATGAAACTCCCTCAGGTGGCATGCACTCTCCGCCGTATGGGTGGGTATCATTGGTGGCTCAGTGGGTAGAGGTAATGCTGGTGCCTCTGCTGTAATGGGGCCTTGTACCAAGGCCTCGTCGCTCAGTGGGCTGCCATCCCACACGTTACTGGGAACCCCAGCTGACTACCTTCATGGGGCCATCCTGAAAAGAAATAGGTGTTCCATGGTTAGTACAGTATACCTGGTGAGCTGACATGAAGTAATCACAAAGAAACCTTTTGAAAGGAAACACACACACAATCAGTGTTTTCATGCACTGAGTTGGAAATCATAAGTCTGGGTCCTGGTGTATGGATAAGTCGGCCGCAACACCAATACTGGACTCCCTGGACTAAAAACCACACTCAATACTCTTAACACTATTCCTTCATAGAGAAGAAATTATCAGAGTCATGAGTTGTGCGGTAGAACCGACTCCTCTGATACCAATTTTTCACGACCCATCCTTGGGGCCCGTGTCGTGACTACCTCAAGCCCTCCTTCCAGAGGCCAGGGGATGGTGACTAGCACCAAAGGAGTAAATCCCGAAATGGGAAGGCATTTCCTTTTTATACATTAAACAAAAACACAACAGAGTATGCAAGTGAAGTAAGCACTAAGTAAAACTGGGTACAAGGTAAGTGCTGAAAAGTAAATGGGCCAGTATACAAACCCAACTAAAAGTATAGTACAATGAAAAGAAAGTACAACAGTAGTAATTAAAGAAGCAACACCGAGTTGTCCTCTAGAAATCCCACCTGAAGGGTGGGTACAGATAGTATCCTCGGCTCCTCTAGTCCGACCGCCAACTCCTTGTACATCCCGCAAGGTGGCCCACCTCCAGGTACCGTCCAGCTCCACAAGCCTTCACCTCGATCAGTGTTATCCATCGTCTGCATCCATCACAACGTAGTGCAAGCATAGCCAATGCATGGGTGAGTATACAATACTCAGTATGGACCCTGAGACCCCCGAAGGTCTCTCAGAATCCATGAAGCATAAAACACAACGGAAAGGTACAATCACGAAGTATCAAACAACTATACTTAGGTAAATGCCCATACATATACCAAAGTCATCAGTTACAAAAAGACTCCAACTCTCGAGCCCAAGCCCAACCCAGTCCACACGGTAAACACAACCCAGTACACATAGGAAAGAAAGTCAATTACATATATCATAATGATTGAGAATCAAGACGTAGCTAACACAGGTATACACTTCATAAGGCGATAGAGATGATTAGATGTAGCCACTGATTCATCTAAGCTATCAGACCCACATTGGATACAAGACCAGCTACTCTGCCAGACCCACAAAGGATACAGGACCAGCTACTCTGCCGAAACCACACAGGATACATGTACTGAGGCCAATACTGTGGGACCCACATAGGATACAAAAATAATAGTCATTTCTGTCGAACCCATGGAGGATTCCAGTACGGACGTCATCGCTTCTGAACCCACAGAGGATCCATGTAGAGTAGTCCTTGCTGCCAAACCCACGATGGATCCAAGTGCAGTCATCATCATCGCAGTCGCACCCAGCACTAGGGTTCCCTCACACAGCATGCTTGATTTCGGGATGGTCTGCTGCTCGATTAAAAGAGTTGATACATCAACTATAATGATGTTCAGAGTTGATGTATCCCAATGTTCCGTCTCGACAAAAGATACCCAATTCGACAGACGGTGCGTCAATCGGACGCCCGGTCTGAGAGTAATTTTTTTTCCGTTTCTAGGGGCCCGATTTGTTTTTATGCTAAAACCAACCCGACCATACTCCAGCAGCGTCAAAACTTCAAGATTAGTAATCCCAAGGGACCTCCTCAACAAAATTATCACAACTCAATTGACAGCACTCCAATAGGATGTCTGGTCCTTGATATATAATTGTTTCCACTCCAAGGGCCCGGTTGGTTTTGTGTTCAAACCAACCTGACTATACCAAAAATTTGTTGAAACCTTGAGTATAATATACCGAAATTACCGTCACGATCCAAGGATTTCTACCCAACTGTTGGTGTGTCGATCAGAGGTTCGTAGATCATGTTATGGGAAAAATACCAAAAACGGTCCGAAGCGGGGGGTCTGGACCCAGTCCACGTGACACGCCCCGCCCTGGCCAGGGGGTGTGCTCGCTCGGCAAGCGAGCTGAGTAGGGGGGACACAGTCCCCCCTTTGTGTTCCATAGACATGGCGACTGATGTAGCGTCTCCCCTGGATCCCGTGCGGCTGCGGGATTCAATTCCTCGCCTTCACAGCTTCTGCCGCAGCAGGCTCCTGCCAGCGGCGCGCCGGGGCGGCGCCGCGCTGGTGACCCGCACAACCGGTGACTTCCACGGGCCACCGGAGTCATTCTGGTGGTACGATTTTTCTCTAATCTACGCCAGTGGTTCTCTCGAGTCCCATACATCACTGCGAAGGCTTCCAATCACCATTTCTATCCCGCTTCATCGTTGCCAATTATTTTGAACATCAAGAACAAAGAAGCGGTGGGTTCGGACTTGTTCGTTATTCTGCACCCACTACGTTAGTGGATCAAAGCATCACCAAATAAATGCACACCATTCTGAAGGTTTAATTATAATAAAGAAATAATATAAAAAAATTTCCCCTACCTCAAAAATGAGGATGATCGTCGGCGTTTCTATAGAAGGCGTCACAGGGAAAGGGGGTTCGCAGGTGTCGTCGGAGTGTGCCGAGGAGGAAGCAGTGTCTCCTCTCTTATAGCAGGGAAGAGGATTGGTTGCACGTCGTTGTTCTTCTAGGAACTGACTTTCTTCGTCATTCTTCATTGAAGAATGGTTCGTCTCCCTTTTTAATTCATTCAAGAGCCTTTCTCAACAGTGTTTTTCCAACACCCAAAAGGTTAAGGTGGCTCAAAAATTAATAAAATTGTCATGAAATTCTTATTAATTTCAACTTGGTGCCAAATTAATTTACGCTGACATAAATTAATTGGTTGACAAGTTTAAATGGATGAGGGATGTCGGAAGGCTCCATCATAATCAATATATGGAGCTGCCAAAGAATTAATCAAGGGGTATTAATGGGGGAAGAGTCAAAAGAAAACAGGAGGGGAATAAATGAGATCAAAGGTAATTAAATGGTGGGGATCATGTGGCCGCCACCTCACTAACATCCACACTTGGGTAGTTAAGTGGTTATGGGCATCACTCTTCACTACCCATGTGAGGGGAAAACCACCTTGAGAAATAAAAATTGTTCCGAAAATTTTTATTTACTTCTTAAATAAAACCTCATAATGTCTCTCCTCCATTGTAAATGAAACTACGGTAATTGTCCCCTTAAGCCATTACCGGCGCTGCGAGTTCATCGGTGCCCTAAAATTTTAATTCCAAACACCTCATCAAAATTTATAAAAACCCACTCGCTCGTTCACTGAACGTACCCGAGCTAAACTTCTGAAAATGATTTCAGTCACACCAGGCCTCGAAATCAAGCACCATCAAAAGCCGTAAACTCGTAAAATTCCAAATTATTTTTAAAAAAATTGCCTTGAAATTTTAGGGTCTTTACTTGGATCAATAATACGTTTTTTGGGGAATTATGTTCTATCAAATGTTATTTTTTTATTGGAAAATTATTTGTTAGTTAAGTGAAAAATATTATTTTGGAAGGTGTTCAATATTTTGGGAACACTATCTTGCAATGGAAAATAAAAAAATGTGATTTAATTTAAGGAGTAATGTTTTAATTTTATTTTTGAAGAATATAAGTTTTTATTTTGGACAAATGTATATTTATTTATTTTTTGAAATCATTAGATAACCAGAGAGAACATGTTATTTAGATAATTAAATATATGTATCATACTTTCTGAGTAGTCGAGGTTATTTGGAGATAAATGTTATTATTTATCATTTAAGACAATGCAATAAAATTGATCTGAATTTTGGTTTTCAATATGAGTTTGTTTTATTTTGAGTAATTTTTAGGACCATTGTTTATTGAATTTTATTTTCCAACATTTTCAATGTTTTATTGAATTTTAGTGATTACGTGTAGTATTGTTTTATAAATGATTATTATTTTTGAGGACCATATGATATTTTATAAACCATTTTGGTTTTGAATAATGTCTAATGATATGGGAAATATATTCTACATCTTTGTTGTATTATGTGATTCTCTAGATGTTGATTCTAGCTCTTCAGGTCATACCAATTCATTATGAATAATTATTGTTTGAAAAAATAGAGTTTAGGGTAGATATTTATTAATTCATGAAACTCTACATGAAAAGTAAGTATATTTCCTTTTGGTTTTTGTCATAATCATAAATAAATTACTCAAAATAATGTATATAATATTCAAATAGAAATGACATTAGTTTTCTTTTCCTACTGGGAAATCAATGATCATTTCACCCATCATATGTTCATGGTTTTATGGGTGTTGACATCCTCTAGAACATGTTTTGTTTCACTCTCCATCAGAAATTGATGGTTAGTTTTCTCTTCTATATTTAGGAATTCTATCATGGAACTTATGTTTTTGTTATCTCGAGTGAAATTTTTACATAAATTTCTATCATTTAAAGTAGATGTTTTATAATCCTTTTTTCGATGAGGTATTTTCATAAAAGTTACTATTAACTGTTGTAAATTTACCTAGACACAATTTCCAAAATAAGGAATTATGTAACATCCAAGGTATTTATAGAATAATACATTTTCATATGTAAAAATATTTATAAACATTTAATTTATTTTATATTAAAAGGTGTGACATTTTTCGGTAGCATAGTCGAAATGCAAGATCAGGATTCTCCAAAATCTTATGTTTCACAGAACATTGAGTTATACCAAAAAACAATACAATAATTTTATTATTATATTAATTGATATTTACATCCTTACCATTGTATTGGGGGGATTATATCAGAGTAACTAAAATATGATTACACATTTTAGTTAAATGTATTTACTTATATCCAATAAATAATAGAAGATTAAAATGAGAAACAATCAAATTTTAAGCATAAAAACCCCAATATTATTGAAATGTTGTTTTACCACCTATTAATGGATAACCCTATTTAAATCTAATTCTTGTAAAATTTATTTTATACTATAAAAATATAATTATTCTTTATAAGAGGGACATTAAAATTTACCTTTGGTTAAATTTTGGAATTTTTATGATAAAGTCCATTTTTTATAAATAGTGAAAAATACTTCATTTTAATTCAAAAATATTACTTCATTTAATATATATATATATATATATATTTCGTTGATTTTAATGTGTGATTAGATTATTATTAAATAATTATTAAAAAATTTATTCATTGTAAATAATTTCCCATTTAAATTGGACATTAAAACTTGTGAATCATATAATAGTTTCATCATTATAAAAATCCACTTTCTCGATTGGGCAAAGTGAATTAATTTTAAATTAATTTTTACATCTTCTGTGTTTTGAATTTGAAGAAATGGATTCCATATTTTCAATCAGATGGTACAAATTTTGTAAATGGGTACCTTTTATTTTTTGACATTATGAATAATAACATCAGTAATTATTTTTATTTACCATTGTTAAAGAGTAAATCGTGTAAATATGGGTAAAAATAATATTATTATACTATATAACTAAACATAATGTGTCAAAATACTAATTTATGTGATATTTAATACTATGATATTTCATTGGTATATTTTAGGAACTCATGGAGCCACTTGGGTGTTATAATGACCATTTATAATATAGATCTTAATTAAAATAGAAATATAGCGTAAGTATGTATCTCTTAATTAAAATAATTATAATATGGTTTAAATAAATGATATCTTTGAATATAAATATTAATTAGAAGTCTAAAAATATTTCCAATATCATTGTATTGTATTTATAATTATTATAAATTATATAAAAAAATTATTTATGACATAACGATGATGTAATGATTACCTTACTAATAAAATATTCAAATAAAAAATATTATACATATTAAAATAAATTTAATTTGAAAATTTTTATTGCATAAATGTTTTTTGGATTTAACTGACATTAGAGGGATTATTTAATTACATTTCATTGAATGAATAATTTTGTTATAAATATTAAAAAATATATTACTAAATATTGTCAAAATTAAAATAAATGAGTTTTTAAAACAGATTCTATTTTATTAAATGATATAATTGTCCAAAAAATATAATATAAAGTCCAAATTTTCTTATATATTGTTATAAATATAATTAACTATCTAATATTGGTTCTATTGGAATATTATAGTAATTACAGTATCCTTATTATTTGAAAATACTAGAATACATGGTAAGAGATAATGTTTTTAACTAAGGGTTATTGCTAAAAGATAAGGTTATGATTGCTACCAAAACATGTCTAAAAACTATTTTCTAAGAGGTTATTGACCCATCCATATATTATTCTCTAAATATATCTCTATTGATATATTATAATTTGAAAATTAATTTATAATAAAATAATATTATACTACATTCCTAAAGTGCCCCTCCCCCCTCTTATAAAAGGACACCACCTCTACCCACATACTCAAATCTCTCAATCCCCTTTGTTCATCCAACTAATGCTAAAATAATCTCTGAACATCCCTCATTTAATATTAGATTCCCTAAACTGGGAATAAAGAAAATTCATGAAAACCTTTTTTCTCAAATCAAAATGAGATACCTGATTTAGAAGTAACGTATTATCACATGCTTCTTTAATTTATTTACATTATCTACCCCTAAGCTATTTTAATTCCATTATTTTATAAAAAAGTGAGTACCATAAATAAAATACGTGTTTTTTTGAAATGGTTTTGACATACACTTAACGCCCCGACCCTAGAATCCCATAGTCGGTGCATTATTACGTAGCATTGGCATGATCACAAAAGATCATATCTCGATTGACCGATTAGATTAGTAGCCTTAGAAGTACTAGATACATTCATAAGGTTTACATTCCATTGAAAAATGGAAAACTACAACAACAATGTTTCCATAGACAACACTGAGATCCCATATACTATCACTGTAGTTCAGTAATAATATACTTCTTCGCATAATGGGAAAAATAAAACATTGAAAGGGGTGATCCTTGATTAATAGTAAGGATAACAATATAGTGGTAACATTCATAAATAAGAATAAACATTTAAGGAAATGTATAAGAATAAAAAAATCCTTTTAAACTTTAACTTTATCATAATATGGAAATGATAAAATCAAATAATTCAATTTACTTATTCACATTGATATTCTAATAGTTGAATAATCACATGAAATATCAACAGACAGTTTCATAATAATGAGATTCATAATTCTAGACTTCATAACTAATTACTCAAGGCCTTGGGCCAAGACTACAAATAATATTTTGTCAAGTCCTTGTGCCAAGACACTAGTTTGTCTCATGAGACCTTCCGAAGCAACGAGGAGCTATAGCGGGCTCCACCCATCACTTACTAAATCCAATGCATTCCACATATGAAAAGGATTAAACATAACATAAACATTAGTATTAAAAATATCATCAGAATTACAATAATTTATCAATAAACCCTGAATGTTGTAAAAATAAAACATCCACAGTCAAACATATAAAAAAACCGTCAATACAATATGGAATATTTTTACCATAATAAATCAACATCGATCAATAATAATATCTAGTAAAGAATGTTGACATATTGAAAATGATCTGTAAAACTTTTTGGGAGAAATATCCCTTTTTCATGGAATCATTTTAAAAGGAAAAAAATTTATAAAGGAAGTAATTTAAGATATATTTTTGAATCAAAGTGTCCCATACCACATTAAAACCTTGGACTAGAATTAACATTTTAAAACAATAATGTCCATATAAATAAATCCTTAAAATCATTTAGAAAACATGGAAATTAATTAGGATGGTTTTGAAGAATAAATCTTTAAAACATTTAAGATGACTTTTTAGTTAGAGTCCCTTAAAAATAATCCTTTGGAAAACACTATTATGAAAATGGACATGGATAATAAATTTTTCCCAGTAAAAACATACACATAACAACTCTCATATAATAATGAAATTGAGGAATTAACCCTTACCTTGTACTTTTACTCGGTCGAGGGTTGGTTAACCTCTTTTATAATTGTAAAAAATTGTTATTAAATTAAACAAGAATCAGATACATTAATATGATATCATATATGATATTTTAACATTGCATTGTTAATAATATCTTATCATTTTCATCGTTTTAGGTGTTAACTGATTCATTTTACTTTATATGATTTTTTGTGTAAGTAATGTTAGTTATGGATAGGATGTATCCTATTCATATTAAGAATCATATTATGTCTTTAAAAATTATTTTTAATCATCTAATGAAAATTAGTCTTGAATGGATACGATGGGTAATTAATCTCATCGCGTTCGTGGAGACGGTAATCCATACGTTCGCACGAGCGAAAGTATCATTCATTTGAAAAATTGTATATAATTGAATGATATATAATATATATAAAATTATTATCATATTATATTTATTATTTGCATGATTTATTTTCATTATTATACCCATTCAAATGATGAATTTTTTGAATAACAAACTACACCATGACGTGGAGATGGTAAGCCGTACGTACGCTTATATGATGACATGTCATTCAAAGGATGGATGAAATAAGGAATATGGTTGTAACATTTTTATAATAACAACACATTATATATAATATATTGGGGTTATTATTTTATAATGGAAACAAAAATTAAATAGGAAGTTGAATAAAAAAATAACTCGAAAGAAGTGATGAAATATTTACCTCTTCTTTGGATTCTTCCTTTCGATTTGATGAAAAGGGCTCTATAGGATAGATTTATGAATAAATAAAGGCCTCTAGGATGAAGGGAAGACAGTTGAGAGGGTATTTAGGGAGGTGTTTTTCGATCCAAATGGATTAGAAGGTGTGAATTAGAGTGAAGGGGAAGTGCACATTTATAAGAGAAGTGAGGGGCACCTTAGGAAAAGCTAAAAATATTATTTTATAATAAACTAATTTTCGGTTTATAATGGCTTCAAAATAATGTATTTAAAATAAAAGGTTGGGATGGGTCGAGAAACACTCAACCAATAGTTTTTAGACAAGTTTGGGTTACTATATTAACCTTATCATTTAGATTTAACTCTTAGTTAAATAGTTTGACATTTAGCACGTGTCTTTGTATTTTTATATTATACGGTTAATAAGAATAATATATACTTTCTAGAGAACCCCATGTGGTTAATTAATGATACAAATATCATTATATATGTGTTTTGGCCAAACCTTATATTTTCAGGAATAGAATATCAATTAATAATGTAATATTTTTTTAATAAACACTTTTATGTCAATTTTGACACTATTTTGTATTTTGATTTTATCCTAGAAAACTAGTGGAAGTATTAAAAATTATCAAATTACATTTATTTGGAGATTTATAATATCAATTATTTTAATTATTCATTAATACGGTAATTACTGCATCATCATTGTGTCATAAATAAATAAAATTATTTAATTTCTAAAAAAATAGAAATAAAATACCATTATATGGGAAATATTTTCGTCTTTACAATGAATATTTATTGATTAATTTATCGTATGTGTATCCCTATATGAAAAATGTTTTAGTTATAAAACATTGACTTTAACTCCTTTAACTATTCTTTAATTAAAATAATAATAAATTTCCGAATCTAATCCATATGGACCTAAAGGATAACATTTTATTCCTAAGGTTGTTTTTTGTCTAATTACACTTATCCAATTGAATTAGGACAAGCTTTAGGGTAATAATAATACCATTTTTACAATTAATTACCCTATTTACATTTAACCCTGGTAAATAAAAGTAAAAAGTTAATATTTATCAAAAATTATTTTCATCTCATTGAACCATATTTTACATACTGATATTAACCGTGTCACTAAAATTTTTAAAATTCCACTCACAGAATCCGTATAATTAATTTTTATGTGATTTTAAAAATACTCTTAGGAGGGGGGTAAAAGATAGTTAAATGATAATATATAAATATATATATATATATAATTATTATAAAGCGAATTCAATGAATTAAATTGAACATATATAGTTATTATGTATCTATTTTTACCGAACATATATTTAAATAAAATAAATAATTATTTAAATAAAATTTAGGTTTTAAACTATAACTCAGTGTTTTTAAGTATTCATCAAAAATTGAAAGTTTTCAAAAAAATACCACAAATTCACCCTAAGATAATTTCGATACTCCGAATCCAAAAATGAAGTCCATTTTTAAAGATAAAATTTATAAAATTTAAAAAAGTGGGTATTACTATTCATAACATCTAATTTGATTGGTTATGGTGTGATAGGGCTCGAAGTTGCATACAACCCACGCTATTGTATTATTCAAAGATAAGCGTACCATGAAAGCATGGGGTGTTACATTGCCCCCACTTTCAAATAATTCTGTCCTCGAAATTTCTAGAATATTGCTACATAAAAAGACTCTGGATGTTTTTCATCATATGTTCCTCGGGTTCCGACATTGTCCCTTCCATCTTATGGTTTCTCTGTAGAACTTTTACCAGATGAGTCATCTGGTTTCTTAGGACTTGTTCTCTTGTATCAAGAAACATGATAGGATCTTCGCAATAAAAAAGATCGGGTTACAGTTTTAATTCATCATAGGTGAGTACATGGGTTGGGTCAGGCATATATTTTCTCAGTAGTGATATGTAGAATACATCGATAACTTTGGAGAGACATTGCAGTATTTCCAAATGGTAAGCTACAACCCCAATTTATTCTAGAATTTCGAATGGTCTTATGTACATTGAATGGAATTTTCACTTCTTACCGAAACGTGTAACACCCTCCCATGGAGATACCTTTATGAAACCATGATCACCTACATGATATTCCAAATTCAACCTTTGGTTATCGACTTATCTCTTCAGCCTACATTGAGCTACTTTGATGTGATTTTTCATTACCTTCGCCTTTTCTATCGTTTTATCCTCCAGTTCTGGGCCTACGAGTTTTCTTTGACCATCATCATCCTTACAGGTTGGTGTGCGAAATATCTTTCAATATAACCCTTCATATGGTTCCATCTTAATACTTGAATGGAGTCTATTGTTATGGTAAAACTATAAAATTGGTAAATATTGATCCCACATACCTTGAAGGTCATGTGAGAATGATCTCAACATGTCTTCTATGGTTTAAATTGTCTGTTCTGATTGTCCAACAGTTTGGCAGTGGTAGGCAGTGCTCAAACGAAGTTCAGTATCCAGGGCTATCTATTGACATTTCTAGAATAATGATGTAAAACATTGATCACGATAAAAAACAATCGATAGTGGTACTCCATGAAGTCTTACAACTTCATTAATATATAGTCTTGGTAAACGTTCAAGTGGAAAATCATCTCTTATAGCCAAAAAATGTGCTGACTTGGTAATATAATCAACAATGACCCAAATTTCTTCATTCCTTCTAGGATTCTTTAGTAGCCCCATGACAAAGTCCATCGTGATATCATCCCATATCCACTCAGGTATGAGAAGAAGTTGCATGACTCTTCAAGGTTGTTTCCTTCTAACATTCACTTGTTGACAAACCATACAATTTGAAACAAAATCATAAATCTCCCTCTTCATGTTGTCTCGCCAAAAATGTTCCTTCTAATCCCTATACATATTAGTGATACCGGGGTGTATAGAGAAATTGGAACTATGAGCATCATCCAACAATTATCTTTTTAGATCAGGTATATCATGATCACAAAGTCTCTTCCAAAATTTCAAAATTCCATCATCATATGCGAAGTCACTCAATCTCTCATCATTAACAGCTTTAATATTTTTTTTGAAAATCTTCATCATCAACCGGTGAACTTTTTATCCTTTCTAGTAAATATGGTTTGGCATCCCTTGAAAAATCATTAATGTTTCACCTTCCATGGTTATTCCAATATCCATATTTATTAGATCCATGAAAATAGGATACCTTTCAACTCTCCTCTTGTTCAAAACTCCATGATCTTTTATACTAAAATCATCTTCATCCTTATTTTCCTTCCCTGGATTATAGTGTATCGTGCAATCATAATCCTTGAGTAGTTCACGACATCACATGTTCCTCATGTTGAGTTATTCTTGTGAGAAAATATATATTTCAAACTCTTGTGGTCAGTATTAATCTAACATTTTTCAGGATAGAGATAGTGTCACCAAATCATCAAAGCAATGATTACAGCTGCTAACTCAAGATCATGATTAGGATATATTTGTTCGTAATTTTCCTATTATCGTGAGGAATAGGAAATAACTCTATCACTATATATAAGGAAAAAACCTAGTCCTTTATTCGATGCATCAGTTTAAATTACAAACCAATCATTCCTCGATGGTAGAGTCAATATAAGAGAACTGACTAATCTTATCATCAATTATTCAAAACATTCTTCACACACTTATATCCAAACAAATTTAACCACTCTTCGCATAATCTATGTTAATGTGTTATCCAATCAGGGAAAATTCTAGATGAAGCGGTAAAATTATGTTTTATGAAAATTTTGGAAATGCTCCTCAGAGGTGGTTAAAAGATGGTAAAAAGTTCAATAAAATGTTTATATATCTAAAGTTATTATTAACTAACTTCAATTAATTACATTGAACATATATAGGTATTATGTATCTATTTTGACCTAAAATTAATTTAATAAAATAAATAATTATTTAAATAAAAATATTTTTTTAACTATAACTCAGCGTTTTTAACTATTCATCAAAAATTGACATTTTTCAAAAAAATACCAAAAATTCACCCTAAGATAATTTCAATACTCCGAAGGCAAAAATGAAGTCCATTTTGAAAAATAAATTTTATAAAATTTTGAAAATAGGGTATTAATATTCATAACAGCTAGTTTGATTGGTTGTGGTGTGTTAGAACTCGAAGTTGCGTACAACACACACTATTGTATTATTCATAGTGAAGAGTATCGTGGATTCATGGGGTGTTACATACACTTAAACACACCTCCTACTATTTTATATAGAACTTTCTATTTCTGTGTATGTGAAACTACTACCTCACAAAACAATGACTGTCCAATTTTATCACACCACCTGTCATGGTGGACAATATGATGGAGATAAATTTATATATGATATATATTATATTTTTCTCAAATATGTTATAATTTTTTATCGAAATCGTACCTTCATGGTTTACATAATGAATAAATACGTTAATTTCACTTGAGGAAGTGTGGAAAACCTCACCCACAATGTGATATGACTTGTTAATGCCATAAATGGAACGTATAGAGGATGGAGTTACTGAATATATGTTACAAAAATAAAATATCTGTTAGACATTAATTATAATATTACTACGTATCATTAGTTTTTTTATTAAATTAAAACTCCATTAATAGGACAAAGAAATGAATGCAGTGTTCTTGCATTTGTATGGCCTACCGTATCCTTGGATGGTGAAAATCATTTATTATATAAAAATGTTATGGAAAATTCTAAATAAATATATACTAGATATATATGGTATTAAAATCATCAATAATATTCTACATATAATGGATTTATGACCACATGGATGATTTTCTTGAAGACAAGTTCATTTTTCCCTCAATTACTAAACATCGACAAAACATCAGATATGAACTCAAAAAATTATCTAAATGATATAATATGAAAATAAGTGATATTAAATGCATAATAAACATTGAAAAGGTTCTAAATAAATTATAAATTAACCTATATTTGAAATTCCTGAAATTAAATAATGAATAGAATAGTCGGACTCAATGTAAGGGACTTCGTCTCAATCGCCTTTCATTGAATAATTTCTTGATAATATTCACCATTATTATTTTACAAGTTGTGTATACAGCCACTATGACCTTTTAAAACCATATTTTATCTATAAAAATGTTATTTATTTAATAATAGAAATTAATATTTCAATTTTGATAGTGGAATGTTACACTTTGAACAGGTAATTATTTAATTATAAGATCTTATTCATCCAAATATAAAATTACATATTTATTAATTAGTGTATTAAATGAATATACAGAAAATTTTATGTCAATATATTAATTCATTCAATGTTTTCAAAAGGAAAATTTTTACATGAAGCATATTACATTATTTAAAAAACTATAAAAAGAATTTTTTTGACATATACGATGACAACGTCTTCACTCCCCTTATAACCGTTATTTGATATTTGGCTTCCTCTAAGAGAATTAGTGTCTTTTAAAATTGAAATAAATCCATTATTATTTAACTAGGATACTTGGTATTGAAAATGTGTTCTTAAATTAAAATGTAATTTTTATATATAATTTATTTTTATATGGGATTAGAAGACACATTCAAAAAAAGGTTTGTGATGAACATGTTTTATTCATGAAATTGTACATGAGAATTATATGAAATTGGTGAGCCCGGTATAGCTTATTCAAATGGTTGAGCCCCATTATAGGTCACATGTGATCTTGATATATCCTCTATGATGGTTTTAGGCCCATTATAGCTCACTGGTGAACCGAAAATAGCATAAATGAAGGGTTGATCCCCATTATATCATATGGGTTTGCAATAGATAGCTTATATGATAGGTGATACTGATAATAGACCTCAAATTTTGAATTCAACAATATGGTTATTACGATTATAATATGTTTCAATGTGTTGGATGTATATTGTGATCTATATAAAAAGAAGGATTTATAATTATTTTTTGTTGGTTTAAATGTTTTTCATTGTGAAAAAAGTATGAGTGTTATTCATATGAAAAGGTTTTTTTTATCCTCTCAAAGAACATTGAATGGGTTATCAGGTTTTAACTTGAATAATTATTAATTACTTTTATTTCCCTTATTGAGATATGTGTTCTCAACACATATTTGTGAAATTTATTCATAGTGTATAAGGAATGGTAAGAGAATGAAATAAATCAATAAGATTTTTATCATAGAAATAATTTTTTTAGTAGTTTTATTGTTGTGAAAAAAAATTCTATAAATTAGAAGTGTCTACATTGTAATATTTTAGTTGTAATTAAATGGTTATGGACTAATTTTCTAAAACTATTGATATTAAAAGATAATCCATGTGATTAAATGTCAGATTATTGACTTAAATCAAGATTATTAAATGATTAAGGATGAATTCTTATACATATACTCACTTATTTCATATTAAATCCATTTTAATTATCCACTATTTATTAATGAAACTATTTATAAGGATAGACTATATATATAGAAAAAATAAATTTAAACTAAATATAAGATTTTTTTGTAAATTAAATAATTCTTTTGATAAATAATTACTCTCAATAAAGGACATGTTTTATGATAACATGGTCATGTACATTGGTATTATGTTTATAAAACCTTCGTTTTGATCCTTGGTGATATGATTATTAATTTATTATTTTAATGATACATCCATATTTCCATGATAGTGGAAACATCATTACGATTATCCACTCACATTATTACTCCTGTTAAATACATGTTAATATGTAATATAAAAGATCAATTATTTATCCCTTACTAGTATTTATTCATACTCCATTAAATTGATTCATGTCCTTGGTAAACTACTGATAGTTAAGGTTTTTGGTAAGTGTTTCACATTATTTTTTACTTTAATAATGTTTGGTTTGATTAGCCTCATTCCATCATTTGGGTGGTGGTTTTAGTGGGGTGGTACACTAATAATGTTGGGGAGTTAAAGGTCTATCTTTTATTAAGGTGATGACCTAGGGGTGGGTTTGATGAGAGTAGTTGAAATTTAAAAGACTGTGGTTCTACCCCACGTTTTTTAGAGGAGATGATGGATTCCCAAAGCCTCTACATGTTAATGATTATGAGAGTGAAATATAAGGTTGGATGATGTCAATTATTCCATAGTCATATTGGTTTGGGAATATGTTACACATTATAATGCGATTTAATAACCAAGGGACCTATAGTACATGGAACATGTTTCCTTCTACCCTATAAATGAAAATATGTTTTTCATTATATTAATTAATAGGATCTTTTCTTATCATAATTACTGAAAGTCACCAATAATGATGTGTCTCATGATTGAATAATACTAGAATATTTTATTAAAATTAAATAATGATTATAGTTATATTTTTATTATCTAATTTTTTTATTTAAGATTATAATCCAAAATTTGTCCTTTGATGTTATTAATGTCATATTTTTATATTATAATATAAAAAAATTATTGAAAATTATGGTCTCTAAAGGGGAAGTGTTTAAACAAAATAGTCTATCCTTCTACAAATAATGTTGTATATGACTTATATGACCATGGGATGAATATATTTATAGGTTATCATAGTATATAATGGAAATATATGCATATTATTTTTACAATAAATAGTGTAAATAATACCCATATATGATGCATCAAAAAACTCCATGATGTAACAAACCATGACCTAAGTAGCCCAGAGTGGATAGTTATTTTAATACTACAGTATAGATACAAGTGATCACATCATCAATGAAATATCATGATATTAGTATTAAACAAATAAATACATATATTGATTCCTTATTAGATTGGTTATTAAACATAAAACATAGCAATGCAAAATAACAATATTCATTGACACTTATTTAATGAATCGATCATCATAAATTATGGATGGGAAAAAATTACCTTATTTCATAAAAATATCAGTACATTTTACATGAATTAAAAATATGAATATAAAAGCCAATAAGTAAAAGTCATTATAGTAATGAAAATAATAGAAAACACATTCCATCAATAAAATAAAATTAAATATCCATGCATCATTTTTTTCATTATGAAATATCCATGAATGGTAATAACAAAATATTGAATAAAGAAAATTATTAATTATTTATTGTTATCTATTTATATCATGAACAATTATAAATCCAAGATGGTTTGTTTATGTGGGTTAAAACATATCTCATTGTGCATCATAGAAACATGAAAGGATTATCACCTACTATTTTGTCTCATTAGACAGGTCGATGCATCAGGGGGTTATCTATAATTGTTTCACATCCATCTCTAAAATTACATATAATTCTTAAAATCATAGATTTAATTCATTTATAATATGACTTTATAAAAATATTTTTTCAGTAGAAAATAGAGATTTATCTATATTTCCCTAGTTAAAACAACATCCAATGAAAACAATTTATGTTAAAATTGTATCTGTGTAAGAAAAATATCATATCCATGGTACATGAAATATTTATATTTTATTAAATAATTAATTAAATATGATCATAAATTAATGGGAATTATACGTACACTTCAATGATTGAATAATTTGTAAATAAGGAATAACCAAATGTAATATCATAAAAGTGTCTATAGAATATTGTTTTTATATCATAAATGGGAATTAATAAGGTATAAAAGTCATTTGACATGATAAAAGACATCCAATGGAATTGAAAAAATATTAAATTAGTGTTAAGAAAATATTAAAAATTATCCACATTAGTGTATTTTATAGGAAAATTTAAATGAATCATTAAAGCGGTAATATGAGAAATTATTTGAACTAATCCATATAGGATCAATTATTTTATCTTGGACAAAAGGGAAATTTATTATAAAAATTTTGGCTTTAAAAATATTTTGGATAGACCATTATAATGGGAATGTAATTGTTAAGTTCCATTAAATCAGGCTGGCTTATCCGATGGAATTGAAAATGGAGCCTTATAAAAAAAATGTATTTCCCCATCAAATAATAATGAATTGATCCTACTAAATATGTTTAGATGATAGAATTGTGATTTAGGTTGATTATATATAAATATTTTGGAATTTCATTGCTTTAATGAGGAGAAAGTGTGACCTGAATGAAAATTTTGTTTTTAGAGAGAATTCTCTTACATTATGTCTGAAAGTGTTTCTCACATTAAATTAATTTAAAAGATAGTGAAATTAGATTATTTAATAATTAAATTTATAACCCATTAAACAATTATTTAATTTATTATATGGTTATTAAGATCATTTATATCCTCTTTAATGTGTTATATTATTCATTATCATTATTCGAGACTATTCGTTCCCATGGTTTTCATGATTGGTTCACTTGTATACATGTATGAAGTATCATTAAAACTATTATTATAGCTACCCTAGCCATTTTCATAAAACATTAAATGATTTTAATCAAAATAAAACTTCATCTTAAAAGCCAATTATCATAAAGTCGAGTGTATTAGATGATTAGGTACATAAAACATAAATCATGGGACTAAATTAATAACATATTTATTTAATATTAATAAAGATGTCCATACATCATTTTATCCCCCAAATCTTCATAGGGTACTGTGGGGATCACATGAATAAAGGGATGAGCTAAAAGCCTTGTAATGGAAAAAACGTAAGAATAATGCTTTAGAACATGGGTTAGTGATCATGAAATGAGGATTTAAAACGAAAAATATAATCATAACATATAAACATGGGATAATAAAAACATTTAATCATATAAATGTGAAAAAAAACAAATCATGACTTTATGACAAGTCAAGGATCATTTTTCATAGAGGAGGACAAGTCACTGTTAACCACCAAGACCGTTGCACATGGTAGCACATGCGAAGGATAACTACCAAGAGTGTAGCACAAAAAGTATCATGAGACTCAACATTACCAACTGAATTGGAGAACTATTTGGCCCACCCATATTAACACGTTCATGATTATTCTTTCCACGAAAATAATCTTATAAAGCCAACCATACATAAACATAACGGTTACCTAGATAAAGAGTTGGGTATCATAATCATGCCATAAGGCATAACCAATGAACATGTCATAAAATTTCCCATGAAGGAAAGACATTACTAAATTAATGCACTATTATAGGGTAAAATAGGCGTAAATCACAATATCTAATCTCAACTTGAATTAATAACACACAAAATAGTTTTTGGGAATGTTTGGAATTTAATCATTTTCATGCTATTAATGGAAAATATCAAAGGTATTTTAAAACATTAATTTGATTTATCATTTATATAAAAACACTTGAGAACCATGATCAATGTAATAATAAATAATTTGGTTTTATAAATTCAATAGTTTCTTAAAAAAAGGTTATATAGTGTACATGATGATGGGTAACAATTAGGCATGTTCCCTTAAAACAAGTATGCTTATATGAATCTATTTAGGGTGGAATCATTTAAAAAATTTAAAACAAATAATGAGCATTATGTATGGATATTAAAACTTGGTTTTGGATCATACATATATTTTGATGATTCTAGAAATATGATGGAATATAGGAGGTTCAGGTAGAATCCCTTAGGGAATATCCGAATGTTTTTGGTTGGAAATATGAGGGATTAATGAGAGAGGAGGAGATTTATAATCTTTTCCACATTTTTTGGTCACTATAGATAAGGTTACAGTTCATACCCCTTTATTAGGAATTACACATAAGAGAGAATAACATAGAGGAGATTCGTGAATACATGTGGGATTGAGAGAATCCCTTACCTTATTCGTGTTGGTGTTCACCACTTGAAATTATGTACCTGAATAATAAAATTAGGTTTATTAATTAATATTTCTAGAACCTAAAATACATGGTATTTATTTATTATATACTTTTGATGTTTTTCCATGTCTTTTTTGTTGAGTTAGGAGGATCAATTTCATTGTTTGGGATTGTTTTCTTCTTTGTTTTTAATGATCAATTCACTAATATTCATATTCATATAAAAATGTATGCTACTCATGGTGGTAAAATATTGACGTTATATGACACTAGTTGACATCCATAATATTACACATTTATAAATTTCATTAGGTCATTTTTAGTTATTCTAAATGAATATATACAGAATTAATAATAAACGTTAGGATTAATTGGGATATTTTTCCATAATTAACTAGTTTTGAATTATTATTTTACCTCATGTGTGAAAAACGTTCAAAAACATCATATAAGATAAAATTCAGGTTTAATATTATGTTCCAACCATATAAATGGTTTCATGACCAGAATTGAATATGGTAATAGAAATTGATAACTCTTTGTCCTTGAATGTGATAAATTAACACATCTAAGATGATATATTCATTTGTTACATAAAAATAGTGTGGAAGGGAAGAATGATTATAAATTATCCCATTATCATAACAACATTCCATTACATGCGTAGTATTACAGTTTTGATAACCTTTTAATGAGGATAGTTTAATAATGAAAAGAGGAGAATGAAACATGAAAAGAAAATGAAAAAAAGAGGAGTTTAACTCTTAATTTAATATTCCTTGACAGCCTCTTTCTCGACTATCCCGAAGGCCTTATTATTTATTTTGTTATGGAAAATACCCTTTTTTGGAGTTGAAGGGGAACCGGTACATGACCTGTAGGCCCAAGGAACAAGCCCGATTGACCCGCAATACATGACTCGAAGGCCCATAGGCATACCATGCCCATTACATGACTCGTTGTCCCAAACCACTAGAACTGACCCTCCCACACTTTTGTTTCATTAATCACGTAGCTCCCCACCATGCATTTTTGACCCACTAGTATTAACCTGTAAAAAGCTGCATGGTGCCTGGTCACAATGGCTGCTGCCATACCCTCTCATTTTTTAATCCATTTTTCTCTTCTTCTAGTGGATGCTATTCATGTGGCTTTAGTCTTCTTCTCAGGCCTGATTTGTGTGAACTGGCCAACTACATGGTCTATGTGGCCTGAAGGCCCTATTTCCTGAACGACATTGATGTCCTGAAGGCCCATGGGACCTGTAGGCCAAAACTGGTGTCCTAAAGGCCCAAATCGGTTGAATAGTTTTGGTTGTAACAATAATGAATAATAACTACTACAGTAACTGCTACAATAACTACGACAACACTCCTACATTTCTTGTAAATCTTCCTCCACCCAATTTTGATCCTACATCTCTTGGATGCCAAGAAGGATGACTTAGAACTTGGGTATGTGATCGTTGAAAAAACATGGGTTCCTAACACCGACTCCTAGCATCGGGCCAAGACCAAGCCCAGGTGTGATCCACACTCCCCATCTATGAAATTGATTTGAATCTCACTGATCATAATACACACAATCTCCGAGTCTGGTGGGACTCGAGTGTGCAAAAGTCCCCAGGGAGAGAGAGGGGACAAAAGAATGATGGATATGGGGGAGGATCTTGGGATGAAATTTATTCATAATTTAATGAAGGCACAAGGCTTGAGATTTGTGAAGATAAGAGGGGAGTGTGGGTGTATTTTTATAGTGGATGGAAGAGGGTTTTCATAATATTTTAATCATTATATTATTATTTTTTCCATAACATAATCCATAATAATGATTATTGTGACCAAAAAAATTAGTATGTTCATATTAGTATGAAAGAATGTCCATTTACAACATCCATGAGTCAATCATGTTCCATAAATTTTGGTTATAGCATTTATAATGAATTATCTCATATTACTATTCATAGAAAATTCATGAATTTTTAAATAAATCACAAAAATTCAACCAAATATTTATCGAGTTCTCGAGTCCTAAAATGAACAAAAAGTTTGAAAAATAATTATCTTAATATGATTTATTTATTTTTGAATCTAAAACATAATTTGATGAAAAAATACAATAGTTAATCTTATAAATGATTTTATGATTTTCTCACAAATTACACAAGGCCTTATAACATTATATTAAAATTATAGATATATATATCTTTATTTATGAACACCCTTTAGGAAAATAACTTTTTTATAATTATTTAATAAATTGTAATTAATTATTTATTACTTAAAAAAATACCAACACATTCACTATGATCATATTATCAACTCAAAGTCTTCGAATATTTATTTGTACATTAATGGAGGATGTTACTATTCATTTTTTTAGATTTACTATTAATAAGGGTCATATTATTATTCATAAGGGTAAAATAACTATTTAAAAGGGCTAGTTTCTATTCACCAAAAATTATGTTTGTCAGGTCAGGATCCAAACATCTTTCTTATTGCTATAGTGTATGTTAGGTTTTCAAAATTCAAACAACAGGAGTGACAATATTATGTTTAAAGGTAACATTGTACATAATAGTTCAATGTGTTGTAATTTTAGTTGACTATGTGAAATAATTTTAAGAAGACAATTTCAATGATAGAACATTGGATCATTACATTGTTCCCCCCTTATGAAATATCTCCCTCAAAATTTTGATTTACATTCTAAGCCTTAAATAGTTGTTGGTACTTTTCCTTCATTTCCTCCTCTATTTCCCATGTTTCCTTTACATACCTATGGTTTCACCATTGTTCTTTTAGAAGGTGAGTAGTATAATTAGGTAAAAAATTATCTTTATAATCCATGGTCTTCATTGGATTGTCCTTTAAAAAGATCATTTTCCAATAGTACCACCACAGAAGACAGTACATTTGAAGGATATGGTATGTACATTCATAAGAGAGATACAGTGAAGACATCGTGTACTTAGGACATGGTTGGTGGAAGTGTCTATCGATATGAAAAAACCCTGACATGATAAGAATCATGAATGGGCCAATACACTTGAGACAGGACTTTCTTTCTCCCCAAACATAATGACCATCTTCCATGGAGATATGGGTAGATTTTCAATATCTCGAACATTGAAGTCAATGTATCATCGACAATTGTATACATAACTATTTTTTTGACCTTGGGTAGCCATGATGTGTTGTCAAATTTTTTTCACCTTCCCCACCATTTCATTTGCCATTTCAAGTCCTAGGAGATTACACTCACTAACATCATCCCAACACGCTGATTTTCTGCATCGTTTCCCATAATGTGATTCGTATGGGGTCATTCGGATGCTCAAGTGAAACTATTATTGTAGTAGAATTCAACCAGTAGAATATTTTGGTCCCACCCTCTTTTGAAATAAAAAAACATGATCTCAAAATATCTTTTATTGTTTTAATAGTTAACTCATGTTGGGAATCCGTTTGAGGATGATAGGTCGTACTGTTGTTCAGTTCAATTCATATATCATGTTGAAGACTTTTACAGAACATCGATGTGACTCTTATATGTCAATTGGACATAATAGAAAATGGAACTCCATCTATCCTTACCAAATCATTGATATATATCCAAGAACGTTTATTTAAGGAGATGTGATACCGAAATGCAATAAAGTGAGATATCATTGTATGATGATGCACAATGGATCATATGAATTTGTTTCCTCTTGACTACCTTAGAAGTCTAGTGACAAAGGACATGGTACTGTTCTATTACATCCATGTTGTTATGTGTAGTAGTTTCATCATCCCCTTATACTTATTTCATTATACCTATAGGTTTTGACATTCCTGGAACATTGATGCATATTTTGAAATATCATTCTTTATATTGTCCCACCAAAATATTTCTAAGAGATCTCAAAAAACCATTGTGATCCCTTGGAGTGTTAATAAGTTTGAGACATATGCATAATTCAGAAGCTCCTACAATATCTCTGGATTAGATGGTACACATAATCGTGACCCAATCCTTATGACACCATCCTTTTCAATCGTGAACTTAGTGGATTTCACATTTCTTATAGCATCCACCCTTTTCAAAATTTCCACATTATTTCATTGAGCACCCATTATTTTTTACATGAGGGATGGTTGAGAAATAATTTGAGAAATGATTGAAGATGTTCCTCCCTTAGTGATTCCCATGTAAATCCTCTACCAATATAATAAGATTAGATCCAATTAAATTCTAATTATTGATAATGATGTAGGATCCTTTTTTACTTAGAGAATCTTAAACCTTGTTTGCATTACCGAGATGGTAGTGGATTGAGCCTTAATAATTCATGATGATATCTATCCTTATTCACTTGATCATATTAACATCATTCTGTTTAAATATATATTTTATAATCTTATGATCAGTATATATCTCACACTTTACCCCATATAGATAATGCCACAAGATTTTCAATGCAAAGATCACACCCACCTACTCTAGATCATGTGTAGGATTATTTTTCTCATAGATTTTAATTATCCATGAGGCATAGGCTATAACTTTATCATTTTTCATCACCATACAGTTGCATTCCTTCTTTTATGCATCACTATTTGCCACAAAGACTTCTCCACTTGTTGAGAGTGTGAGTATTTGTGTGATGGGAATCCTCTTTTCAAACTCCTTAACCAGTATTCATACACTTGAGTCTAAAGAAACATCACTCCCTTCTGAGTTACCTTGGTCCTTGGGTTTGACATTCAAGAGAAGTTCATCAAAACTCATCGATAATACCCAACAAGACCAAATATGCTATGCATCTCTGTTATATTTGTTTTCCTGGGCCATACATCAATTTCCTTTGTCTTGAAAGGGTCTACAGATGTCCCATTGCTTGCGACAACAAGCACCAAGAGTGATACACCCCACATCCATAACACACAATGAGAGTACTTTTCATATATATTCTCCATTTACATTGTCTTTAGAACAGTATTCAAAGTCTCTTGTGTCCCCCATTGCTATTGGAGTATATCAGGATATCATCAATAAGGACTACTACATATTTTTCAAGGTAATGACTAATGAATATATTCATAAAATTCATCAAAATTACAAGAGATTCATGAGTCCAAAGAAAATCACTATGAACTCATAGTTATCATACCACATTTGAATAGTAGTAATGGGAATAACTTCCTTCCTCACCTTCTATTTGTGATATCCAAACCAAAGCTCATCCTTAGACCAATAACTGGACCCATGAAGATGATCTAATATTTCATATATCTGAGGCAGGGGATACTTGTTCTTTTTCATGATTTAATTGATCTCAGAATAATCAGTATTGAGGATCATTGATCCATCCTTCTTCATGATGAAGATGGACGGGGAACCCCATGGTTAAGCACTCGGGCATATAAAACCCTTTCCTAGATTCTCATGTAAGTGCTTCTTCAGTTCTTCCAGCTCTATGTTGGCCATTATATAAGGATTATTTGATATAGGTAAGGATGTAGGAATAAGATCAATCGATGAATAATCAACCCTATTAGGAGGAAAACTCAGTAAATATTCATGTTATACATCAGTTTAATCCCTCATGATGGGAATATCTTCGAGGGTGATTCTCTCCTTCACCTCAATCATCTGGGATAGATATTGTTGATCATGGAGCATATATATCCACACATGAGATGATGATTATAATGGAGATTTAAATTCCACCATAAATATGTATGGAATTTGAGAATTCGTCAATATGTGAAGGTTGATATCACTTTCTTAATAGATGGTGTTGTTTTTGTATAAATATAACTAATCCATGCCCAAGATAATGACGTACTCTACTAAGGGAAGTATGATGATATTTTCTATGATGTTCAGTCCACAAAACATTACCTGTGATGAGTTATAAAACATATATTCCATAATAACCCCAATTTTGTTTCTAATAGATAACATATCCTCCAAAATTTGAGGTGGTGTTTGAATAGTTCCACTAAACATCCAAGATATGATGGAATGTGTAAAAACCAAATCAAATACTACATTATCTATTATTGAATGAATAACTAGAATACCAATCACCACATTGTTGTATAGCTCCACCTCATTAGTAGTGAAATCATAAGGCCTTCCTTGTATCCTTGGAGTTTTCTATTTATTTCCTCAAATAACCATTGGAATAGGGAAATTGTTCACATAAATCCCATGTTCCATGCAATTCTAACACTACACCACTGATTGAGAATATATCTGAACCTTCCTATTATATTCCACAATAATGGGATTCATCATATCCCATGAGCTATTTTTTGAGATATGTCTCATCTTTCCACATTTTAGGCAATTCCTATTTCCATTTAGTTGGTTCCCAAGATGCATCGTCCCAAAAAAATTAAACATGGGATGATCGAGCATCAATCCATCATGGACTTAATTTGTGTAACCACCTTAATTAGATTCCATTTCCCTCTTTTTTTTTGATGGGCCCATGATTCCAAAGAGAGTCTCTATTCTACATTTCAAATTTATGGGCGTAATAGACAATCTCCTCATAGTTTTTGAAGTATCGAATCAACAATCATTTTTGTAGACTCAGATTTAGTCCCCTAATGAAGTGATCCACCATGATTTTGGTGTTCCTGAAAAAGCGAGAGGAAGCCCTTGAAGGCCTTTTAATGTTTGTTTCATACACCATGGTTGACTCATCTTCCTTCTGTATGAGTCAAAGGAACTCTATTTCCATCTTGAGATGAAGGGTTCATTGAAAGTATTTATTGAAAAAAATTCTCTTCAATTTTACCCAATCCATGGAATAAATTTCTTATTTTACATTCGTATTCTTGATCTATGTATTCTACTATTCAACTTCCCCATGAAAATGATATACCACCTTCACAACATTATCTTATTTTGAGCACTGGTGGACAAAAAATATATTTTCATTGGAGTGTATCCAGTATTCCATGAGGAGGGGATCAGAAGATACACTAAACATGGGAGGCCTTTGCAGCATGAAAAAATTATATAGCAACATTTACTTTCCTAGGAGGAGGTGGGTTATCCACATGATTTATGATATTATTCATAACTTAAGAAAGCTGATAAAGGGCTTTCATAATGTTCTGATAACCTATTCCCATTATACTTGTCATTTCATCAGGGAAGTTTTCACATTCCCTATCACATTGATTGTTGTAAAATGTTCTTGTATTTCCTGCAATTTACTATGAAAAATAACATACAATAAGAGTCTGGAATATTTAGATATCCAAAATAAAAAGGAAACAATATGCATAAAAGGATAAACTTGTAGTGGAAAATTATATCCTAACATGTGATTCCCTATGTTTAAATCTAGTTTTTCCTAGATCGATTTATTATCATATATTGTTATGGGATTCTTTTTATTCCCTTAATAATGTTTTGTAATAAAATCTTGAATTCACTAAGGCATATCCCCTAAGAGTGTCAAACCGAGAGTATTGTAAGACCCCTTGTCATGCACCAGTTCTCGTTCGAGTCTACATTAATAAGGTGTTTTCATGTTTTTACCCTAGATATAACTATTCTACAGAAACCTCTACCTATTTTTATACAGAGAGGGACAAATTTTTCTGATAATATAGTCTCTCTATACCTACCAAAACATAGGGGTTTTTTATTATTCTTAGTCACATCCTTAAGGTTCTTACTAATGTGCTCTATTCCAAACCTCCAAAAATAACTAGACCATCCTCTAATACCAACAATGGATACCATATACCTTTATACATTACATTACATGGTTTTAAGGATAATAAAACATCATATTAGAATCCAATGATAATTATTTCTAGTTTATTCAAAGCCTAATTACATAAAACATAAAAACACACTAAATGAAACACTTATTTAATTAATATTTATAGAGCGATCATAATATCCATTGATCACATGCATCATTATATTGTACCATGGGGATCAAATGAATGAATGGATGAGATAAAATCCCAGTAGTGGGATGAAAAAATGAATACAACTTTATCAAATGGTTTACAGATCTGAAAATAATGATATAAAATGACATTTAGAATCATAACAGATAATCATGGGATTATAAAAACATTGAATCACAGAAATGTGGTAGTAACCTAAATCATGTCATTACCATGAGTTAAGTATCATTTCATATAGTGGAGAACATGTAAAATTTATCCACCATGGTCGTTGTTCACGGTAACACATGCAATGGATAACTTCCGAGAACGTTGCACATAATGTATCATAAAACTCAACATTACCCATTTCATTGGAGCAGTTTGTGGGTTAACCAATAATAGCATGTTCATTAATATGATTTACATAAAAATAATCATACATATTCAACCATACATAAATATAAGGGTTACCAAGAGAAATAATTGTGTATCATAATAAGGAAATAAGGCATAAAAATTCAAGTATTTTAGAAATTTAGGATTTTTCATTTATCCTAAATTATTGTATTTCACTATTCATCATATAATTCATGTATTTTAGAAAAATCCTAAAAATTCATATTAACCATTTATTGACATGTAAAATGTATAATTAACTCGATTTTTCAAAATAATTTTATCAATATCATTATTTTAATTTTTCATTAAATTCATAATTTACTTGAAACATAAAAATTTTATAACTATAATTGATTTTATGATGTTTTCAAAAATTACATAAGGTCTTAGAAAATTACATAAAATAAGATGAAATAATGTTTTTAATTTATGAACACCATTTAGAAAAATACATTTTCTTTTTATTATTTAGTTATTCGTAATTAATTATTTATGAATTACAAAAATACCAATACTTTTACTATGGTCATACTATCATATATAAGATTCAAAAATTTATTTATACATTAATGGGTGAGGATACAATTATTTTCATCAAATTACTATCAATATGTTTAATATTACTATTTATAAGGGTAACATTATTATTCGTACATGTCAGTTACTATTCACCAAAAATTATGATTGTCTTATCAGACTCCAAACATCTTTCCGATCACAATAGTTTATTTCATATATTCGAAATTCCAATCACAGGAATGAAAATATTATTTTTAGTGGTAACAAAGTACATAGTAGATCATTGTGTTTTGATATCCTGTTATTATATGACATAATTATTATAAAGGAATATTCATTGATAAAATAATTTGTAATTATCCAAATAGTTCTCTAAATTTGAAATTATATGTTAATAATGAAGTTAATGGTTATTAAATGGTCTTATATTTCATTTTTTTTCAAAATATGTGGATTATTTATTAGGCAATCCCTTAATAAAAAATGATTTATTTATTTTGGGGTTTTTTTATCATGAGAAAATAGTTTTGCTTGATTATTTAATATTATCAATATATAATGGTTAACGGTCATTATATAGGATTTAATACAAATTTTTTTAACCATTAAAACATTTTTTATGGCCAAACATTTATGAATAACTAAATAAATAAAACTCATCATCCAGGAATGTGTTAAATTGACACCTCACATATGGTGTTTTTATTTTTTATAATAAATTGATAGGAGAACAAAATAGTTGATTGATACAAAATTATGAAAGATAATTAATAATATGTCTGATATATGAGTAATAATTTCCCTTAGGATACGGGTGTTGATGGAAGTATAAGAAAAGAAATGAAATTTGAAGAGACAGTGGCATGGTTTTATCTCTTGAGTGTTGTATCCATCAGAAAATAATTAATTGAATTAGAAATGTCCTTTTGGTGAGACTATAAATAATATAACATGGAGAAGTGGTTAGGTAGAAGTATTGGGAGGAATATTATAATGATATAAGGCTTCTATAGTGTATCAATAATAAATAACAAGGGCTGGTATTTGTAGTGGGGGAGATGGGTGTTTTATTATTTCAATAAATAGCCTATTATTTTTGATCAAGTCTATAAATAGAGATGATTCCCATGGAATAATAAATTAATGTGAGAAGGATATTCCTTGATAATTGTTCTAACATAGACCATACTTCACCAATGACTAATAAATTCAATTATTTAGATGTAATATTAAATAATATAAATTATTTTATTTCACTATTTACTATAAAATCAACGATTTTACGAAAATCCCAAAAAAAACACCATCAAATTTTTTCATTGTGTAGAATTTAAAAATCAACTACATTTTATTAAAAAGATTAATAACTATGAAAAATAAATTTTTAATTAGAATATTAATTTATGTGATAATATATTTATATTCTAAATATAATTTGTTTTATAACAAGTTGAAATTTTCATAATGGTCTTATAAAATACTTTTATAATAATAAGGGAAAAAATTATAAATTTAGGAATATATTTTATACAAATATATTTTCTCAAAAAAATTATATTAATAATAAAACTATAAATATATATTCATTACTTACATGGAAACCAACTCTTAATTTAACAGTTTTTATATCATTTATATATTCATATGAGGAAATAATTATATAATATTTTCATCTATTAGATTCTTAAATTTTATATTAATTGTAATAGGTGTTATTAATATTACATTCTCTAGGAAACTATTCTTAATATTCACACTACATTAATAATATTAATTTTAATATTTAGTAGTATATGTTGCTTCTATTAGGTTTGATGTTACAGAAAACATAATATATCAATGAAATTGAATTTAATTATGAATTTGTGCACCATAATGCATGGGTTGGGAATTACGATATCCTTTATAAATTTCATCATCAATCATTTCGATGAATATTTCTTTCTAAACAAAGGAGGATATATCTCTATCCTAACGTCATCATGTTCCAACATTTCTTCTTCCATTTTATGGTTTATCCAATGAACATTTACCTGTAAAGTCTTTTGATTTACCAATACATTCCCTCCAATTTCATGAATCTCGATTGGGTATTCATTATAAGACATATCATGTTCCAGTTCTGTTTTTTCATATGTGATTACATGTGATGGGTCTAACCTGTACATATTAATCAATGATATATAGAACTCGTTTTGATCATTGGAGATACATGGTGGAATTTATAATCTTTAATCTACGACCCCAATACATTCCGTATTTTCATATTCTCTAATATAACTTGAGATCAATATCCCTTTCACAATGAACCTTATGAATACATTCCATGGAGATATAAAATAAAAAAATGATCTCTCCCACTAAATTAAACAGATTTTCATTTTTTAGCATTATTATTTTTCTTACTTGGGTCTACATTATTTTTATCAAAATTAGTCCACACATTTGATGTTGTGTCGTCTATATTCTATGGGACTATATGTTTCCTCTAACTAACATCAATTCAACTAGTTGGAGTACGAAATAACATTCAATATAATGAATCATACGATGTAGTATAATACTAGAATAAAAAAGTATTATTATAAGAATGTTATTATAATGTTAAGTATTTATCCTACATTTCATGAATGTTAATTGATCGTGATATCAACATATCATCTAATATTTTAATATTCCATTAAAAATATTTGAATATTTGAGGGTGGTAGGAAGGAACCAAATGAATATTAGTATTCAAATACTTTTTAAGGTTCATCTAGAATATTTATTTAAAACCAAGATATTTATCCAAAAAATAGATATAAGTTCACCATGAAGTCTTTCAGCATCATTAATATATAGTCCAGATATGTTCTCATGATGTAAATCATAACTTATAGTAAGAAAATGTTCTGATATTGTAAACAAATATATAATAAAAATTGTTTATTAATTATTTCTAGGGGGAATTGTTAATACAATGATGGTGTCCATAATAACAATTATCACACATCTATATAGGAATAAGTATAGGTTCCATGAATCCTCTAGGATACTATCTCTCATTAATCACATTTTGACATAATATTTAACTTTATAAATATTCACAAATTTCCCACATTATATTATCCAATAAAAATTGTGTCTTTATATATATATACATCATTATATTACTAGGTTTTATAAAGATATTAAATCTATGAGAATAATCAAATAGTTCACATTTTTTCACATTTTTTGATGTAACACCTCAAATATTTACAAAATATAAAATTATATCCTTATAGAAGAATTGTACCAATATTCCATCGAAAATGGATTACATATTCATTTGAATATTATCATCCCATGATAGACATGATTTTAACTTCATCAGTAAAGATCGTTTAAAAATAATAATAAAAAAGAGTTATGTTTCCCCTTCATTAAAATTTCCCATATCCTTATTTATTAATTCAATTGAAATTGGATAATTAAAAATCCTCATATTTATTAAAATTCTTGGATCATTATTCATTAATCAATATTCTACATTAATTAATATTCTAGAGTGGTGGTGTATTATTAAATCGTAATATTTGAGTAATAAGAGACTTTATCATTAACTAATTATGTGTTACTTTGGTGAAATGTTTTATGTCATTCAATTATGATCTATATATATATCCTACATATTAACCAATATATATCGTTTCTCTATATAATTAGAGTATTCATTACAAATTCTAGATCATGATCAACAACTAGATATATTTTTTCATTATTCAACAATTTCCATAATTGATATGAAATATATTTATCATTTTTATAAGGAAACACCATATTCTTTTCATTGATTGGAAACTTTATATCAAAAACACCTATTTGAATGATTATATAGTCAAAATTAGAGAATTAACTATTATTCTCTTAAATTCTAAAAAATGATTAAAATTTATTTTTTGTTTCAACTTAACCACCTTATATGTGAGCTTTTTCAATTGGTTATTCAATTTTGAAAAAATTAGTATGAAATGTGGATATTAACCTTATCAACTACTTATCCCGCATATATCGATCACATTATTTATTTTTTGATAAGTATGGATTTAAATTTTCTTCACATAATCAATTTATATTCCTTAAAGAAAACATGGACAAAAATATAAATTTCTTAAATAAAAAATTCACAGTTTTAAAATTTACCATAATACTGTTTCCTTTTTAGAGCCTCATTAATAATATATAATTTATTCTCACTATCATCATATCTTATATAATACCCAATAATATCTTCAATGAGTAATATATAAAAATCACCAAGATATACCATGAATAATAATTTCGTTATATTTATGAAAATTGAGGGTGCATTAGTAAGTCTAATTGGAATTACTGTGAACTCAAAATGTCGATACCTTTTTTGAAAAATTGTTTTCAACATTTCTTCTTTTGTTACCTGGAATTGATGATACATAGAACAATGATGAATATTTTAGAAATGATGATCTCTATGATGTTGATAAAATAATTCATCAATATGTAGAAGAAGGTATTTGTTCAATATTCCAATAGAATTGATTTCTATACAGTTGACGTACATTAATGATCAATAATTCTTAATATAAAATAGAAAATGGTAACAATATGGAGAAAAAATATGGATAATAAACATCTTATTAAAAAAAATACTAAATTTGTTTATCCATATCCACTAATTATATAGTGGCATTTTTATAATGATACATTTATATTTATGTTGTATTACGGATTCATTCAATGTTATACTAAAATTCGTGATCTGGGGGTGCCTAGTTAATTTTGGATGAAATATATCATGGTTTCCATGTACAATTAATTAATCCTAAATTTGAAGGTCTCTGTTTTCATCCCAATTATTATGTGTGCTCTTCCTCCCTAAAAACATCATTTGTAGATCTTTTGGTGGGGGGTCTAGTTAAGAATAAGATGACGAATATTGTTCTCTAATGATTTGTTTCCCAAAATCATCCCCACAAATAGTAATTTTATTCTACATGAAATCAATTATAACATCATATTTTTAATTACAATAAATGTTGATTATTATATCTACGTCAACCTTAGATTTCATGATATGGTCAGAAAATAAATCATGCTTATATGACTTAATGTGAACTACTAGATAATTTTGGTCATAGTTTGACTCCCCTTAAGTGGATTTGACATATAAATCCCTTATTAAATAAATAGAGAAATTCCAATTTTTAATTAGAATTTGGTTGATATAAAAGAGTGTGATACCAAAAATCAAAGAAATCATTTCATAAATTTGAAAAAAAAGATTAATGTACCTTCCACCACATAATTGGGTATAAATAAATTAGCTTTGATGATCACAGAATCATGGCCATCTCACATTGTACACTTCTTTGAAAAATACATTTAACTCATGAGATATTGATTTGAATAATCTTCCATTTCATTACATTTGGAGTAATGATGATCATTATCTTTTTTTTTCAATGTTATTCACTAACATGATAAACCATTTCTTTACATGTATATCCAAATCTAATTCCATCCAGTAATTTCCTATGATAATTAATTTCATTATTTTTTGAAAAATGGGAATTTCTTCACTCCCCCAATTTATTTAATTATTTGCATTTTCTATGGTTATTATAAAAACATTTCTTTTCATTATTTCCCTTGAGAATATGTTATATAGAAAATTACATCTCCATTTAGATTGTAGAAAATACAATTTCTTCTTATGATGAAAATGATTAAGAGGAAAATTCTATTCAGAGACATGTTATAAGAACTTAAGAGAAATGATCATTCTTGCTTTTTAAATAATTTATCTAATTTGTAGCACACATGGATAGTTTGTAAAGGTATCCTCATACTCTACGACACTCTCTTCATCATTTTTCATTATGTTAATGAATTTTATCCTTATTTCAGATCATTACTCATGAGGTAAATATTTCACTACTAATTATTTTTTAAAATATCACCATTCCATTTCATCTATTTCATAATCCTCCATATTATTTTTTATTAATGAAAACCATTGATCAACCTATCCCTTGAGACAATACAATGACAATGCTAACTTATTTTTTATTTCTTCATACTGTTAGAAATATCATTTCAATGGAATTGATCCATTTATCAACTACCAATATATTAGTAGACCCACTAAAATATACAGGATTACTCTATATGAAATTATTCGACATTTTTCTAGTAGGTATTTTCATCATAACATGAATACAATATCCTAATACAATTAAGATCATCTCTGCACCAACACAAATTGTGTTTAAATTATCAAAGGTGAAATCACTACATAATTTGTGTGTATTGATTTACATCCATCCATTAGGTTCCACCACTAAATAATAATAAAAATTATTTATTTCATAATCAGAATGATTATTATGTCAAAAAATCATCATTTTTAATTTTTATAATTCTCAAGTATACATGACATCTAGTGCCCAAGGGTTCCAATAATATTTTTCTAATACGAACTATATCAACCCCAACCCCAATATCCTAAGGTTAGTTTTTAAATTATTACAATGGCATCAATACAAGAAATCACATCTCCAGGTGTCGATCATTTTAATAGTCTTTACAATATATATATATAGTTCCAATTTTACATTGGTAATTAAACATATAACATAAAAAAAGAAAATCATCTAATTTCATAACACTTCTTCAATGATTTCGTTTTCTTATCCTGGTGTCAGAAAAAAATTATTATGTTGATCTCAAACACTTTGTAGGGATTACATGAATCAATAATAACATAAAAAAAGTCAGTAAGGTATAATCATTTTGGAATGGTAAATTATCAAATAATACAGGCCATCAATAAACTGTGAATAAACATGAATTCATAGATTTTTATAATTGTAAAAGTATATTATAAAATAAATACTAAATAATGGATGATGAAAATTTATAACTATTTAACTTCATGTATATCCCTTATGAACTATTTTACCATGAAATCAATTTAGGTCAGTGTGAAAAAACACATCTTATTGTCCTTGGAAATAAACACAAAGTGTATGTATCCAACTAAGATATCTCATTAAACTTGTCAATTAATAAAATGTATATCTATTTTCATACCCCAACCATCACTGTATGTCCAAATTATAGATTAGATATAGATTTAATTCTTGAATAAGAATATTTATCAAAATATCATTATTTGTTAGAAAATATCGGTTTATAAGTATTTCCACTGTTAAAAAAATTCAAATAGATCACACTATATTAAAAATATAATAATACTAATACAATAATCATATCAATTATATATGAAATATGTATATATAATTAAATATCAAATTAATGATGATCATCAATACAATGGAATCACATATACACCACACACAACGAATAATTGGTGTATACAGATAAAAAAGGTAATATCATAATGTTATCCATTAATGAATTATTTTAAATAATAATAGGTAATTAATAATGGATATTAGTTTTGATCAAGACAAATGATTTCTAATCACAACCAAAACATGTATACAGATTGTTGTATGGACTTTTGGAATGAGCCACTTTATTGTGTTTTATGGGAAATATAAAATAGCATTTAAAGTTGAATAAAGCAAAATTGTTTACATAGAACCATAAATAAAAAAATATTTTTCCCTTATAAAAATAGTTATCTTATTTAAACATTTTTTCATAAAGCAAGGTACAGTGTGTACAAGAAAATGTGCATCAAAACAAGGAAGTACCATTAAATCAAGATTGCTTATCTTTAAGAATTGAAAATGGAACCATATACAACATATATTAACAAATAAAATAAATAATTATAGATAATAGAACATATATTTGGATCATGAACAAAAAATATTTTAGTATTAAATATAAATAATTAATAATATCATTGAGGTATAGAGAGAGAATGTGTAACATGATGGAGAAATGACCGTTCTATGAAACTTCCATAACTTATATCTGAATGTGTTTTCTTCCTTCACATAATGTTATAGATATGGAACTATAATGATTAATAATTTAATTTAGATCCAATGAATAATGTTTTTTCTTTTTTAAAATTCTATTAAAATCATTTATGTCATTTTTAATTTGTCATAAGATTCATTTTTTTCATTAAGGAGGGTTTGAAACCTAGGATTCATGATATGTTCTCTTGTATACTTTTTTGCAGGATCTTCTAAAAAGGGAATAGTTTTACAACATCGATATTATATGTTATTAATGAACATAAATTTTTTTTAAAGTTCTCACATATCATTTTTATTTATTTATGAGAATGAATAATTAGATAAAACGTTAATGAAAATATTTTTATTAATTTTACATATTTTTCAATTATCATTAACTATATTTGATTTAATAATTATTATTCTCCATATATAATAGTTAATTAACAATATATTTTTTTATTAATTATATTATTATTATTTTTTAATAATTAAATAGGTTTTATGAATATCTGTTCATGTATAATTGAATAAATTAATAATTGTCATATATGATGGCTGTAAATTTACATATCACTCATGATGTTTTCATTTTTTAGAAAAAATGGAGATGAAAATAGAATTGATGACATATAAACCATTATTAAATATATATATATATATATTTAGGATAGTAATTTTATCATTTCAATTTTGATATTAAATTTTAGTGATAAATAAGAAAAGAAAATAAATTTAATGATAGAGAGTGATGGCTTCACCGCTAGATTGTCATATCCTTGAGAACCTCTATAAGGGGCATTGAAATGGTTATTTGTATATCTAAAAAATAATAAAAAGATATTATGAGAATTGAGATATGAATATGGAAGAATATAAGAAAGATCCATTTCTTATAAGGTGTTTGTAGAAGATGTGGTGACAAGTCGTATTTATAGAGTAGGAGATGGGTATTTTTCAATATTTTATTCATTAATTTATTATTTTGGATCAAGAGAAAAAATAGAGATTTTTTACAACATTAAATAAAGTAAAAATATTTTTACGATTCATGATAATAGTTCATACACCATAAATACATCATGAATTATCCAAACATCCCATTATTTACTTATTAGGTTACACACTATAAATTACTATATTTCACCATTCGCATAAATAAAACTATTTTAAAAAAATCCCATAAAATCACCATACCAGTTTTTCAATGTTTATAATAAAAAAAGGTTTCCATTTCATAAAAAATTATATACAAGGTAATATAAATTATTATTTAAAATCATTAATAATTCCAGAAATACATATTATAATATTATTACTTATTTTATTACAATATTAAAAATTAAATAATGTCTTAAAAAATTATCACATAATCCAAAGAAAAAAATATTAATATAAGAATATATTTTATTAAAATAAATTTTATTTTAAATGATTATATAGGTTTTAAAATATAATATAAATATTAATTACATAGAAAAATAACATCACTAAAATTATTATTTTTCAAATCATTTATTTACTCATATTAAGATTAAATAATATCAAATATTTATTCATTATATGCTTAATATTTGTTTAGTATAACAAAAGGGATGTGACTAATTTATTTTCTAGGTTATTATTATAAATTTTCTCATTACTATTCCAATGGTCGTGTAAATATTTAATAATATATATAGGTTCGTTTTGGAATAGTTTTTCATGATAAAGAAAATTATTTATTTAATTGAATTTATTTACAAAGATAACATCCATAAAGCTGGTGGTTTTATAAATGAAATGTTATACTGATATAAAATATTCTATACCTAAGACCATAGATGGTTATCCAATTTATCAAATTCCAATATAAATAATAAGTTTATTAGAACGCTTATCCATCACGACTTATAATATATTAACAATAATAAATGCATAAAAATAATAATATGAAATGATTTCAAAATTGGAAGAGATTATTTTTTTAATTTAACAATAATAATTTGTATTGATTTTAAGTATCATGAGGACATACTGAAAATTCATGAGAATAATATTTTATAGATTTTCACTTTTCTATCCATAATATAACTGCATACAATTTAGTGTGACCTAGAATGGAATCCCCAATGAGAAAATGAATAGATAACACAATGTAATTGTACTGAGCTTATATAGATAACCCAAAATAAATAAAATTGTAATGATAAGAACAATGAAACCCATCCCCTCTTTTATAAATAGTTTAAGGCGAAGTTAACTATTGGGTGATTAAATGTTAGAGGGGAATAATTTAATTCAATGAAAGGATATTGATGGTGTGTAAAAAATATAATCACCGCTTTTCATTATGATTATTTTGAAACAAAATATGATAGAAAATTTGAATAGTAATTTTTATGGTGTTCTAGAATATCTGGATCAATGTCCCAATAATCAAGTAATTTTCTCAAATTAATATATATGAAAATATTATGAAATAATATACTTCAAATAAAATAAATTTATTGAAATTTGAAATCATTTACATTGAAAAAGGATGATATGTCGTAATAAAATATATAGTTCCCCCAAATCATCAACACACAAAAAATTATATGAATAACCATTATTCCATTTGAATTACAAGTTTATCATTTTCATTTAAGAGTCAATTGGACTCTGAATTTAATTTGTGTATTTAATAAATTTGGACATGAATAAATGAATCACACTAGTATTTTACATACTCAAACCAATAATTCCATATAAAATCTCTGGGGTCTCTTGAAATATGTATTATAAATTTTTGAAAACATTATTTCCCCTATCAACATCATCTTTTTCTTCATGGAATATGACACAGATATACCCTTGGTTTTTTGATATCATTTATTTCCTTATGAATAATACTAATTTTGTTTCTTCAAGATCACCATTTGTATGGGATCCAAACTGATACATACAATATTATATTCTCATTTATACAATATTCTATTGTAATATAAAGTAACTTTTCTCTATTTTAATTCTATAAATTTATTTGGGATGAATAGAAATTGACTTGTGTTGTTCACATTAACTAAAGGGTTAGTAAATGAAAAATATTATATATTTATTAAACACGAAGAGATGCATTATATTTATGACTAAAGATTTCATTACATGAAAAGTGAAATATCAATAAACAGCGTAGAAGGATACATAATTTATAAATTTTTGAATTGATTTTTAAATACTCGTCATATAGAATTGCAGATTATTCCATCATATTTGGCATATGAATATATTAGGGGAAGGGATAAGCTACCTATTATACTCAACTCCCCCCTCAGTAATGATAAATAAAATGAGATTATACTGTGAAAATGGTTGAATAAATATTTTTTTTGGATAATGATTAAAAGGGGTAAAAGGTATAACTTTATTCTATAAGATCTTGTTTGAGGAAGATATCAACAAAAAATTACTTGCATCGAAAAATATGAAACCTCCCATAAAAGAAGGTATATACCAAATTAGTAATTAGAATAATGGATGATATAATTATCTATATGATATTAGATTGGAAAACGGTGATCTATAATCATGTTATCCTAATGAAGGTTTCTAACACTATAAGAATTTAAAATAAAACATCATTTGATAATTTATTAGACATGATAAACTATGATTAAACTATCCATTAAATATTATTATAATTGATTTGATAATTTTAACATATAAAATTAAATTGATAGTATAAATAATTAAAAATAATCAAATAATTTTAATGATAATAGTTTTATATAACAAAAATGTATTGATTATTTAATAATAAATATGTTATCATTAGTCTATTCCCATTTATTCTTTTCTTTCAGGAAAATAATTTTTTTTGGTTTCTTGAAAGAGAATACTATCGTTTTGTTAATTTAATTACAAAAATAATATTTAATAAAAATTACATCATTTTTGAAACTATTATATCAAATCAGAATGGGGTGAAATTTTCTATTTACTAAGAAGAGTGATTTTTTACTAACCAGTGAAAATATTATTTATTTCCATTTTTTAAAAAATATTCATATCATTTCATTAAAATTATTTTTATTTTTATATTATTATCCAAATTTTGGAAAACTATTATTTTCACACACACAAAAACATATATTAAATTTAGTTTTAATCTCCATTATTAATTATTTTTTAATATAGTCTATTGTATATGCAGTATAGAATTCCATTCAACATAACTGGAGTTGTTCATGGATTGAGTCAGACTCAGATATTTTTTTCATGACTTGAAAACATGAACAAATAATGTGACATTAAACATTATTATTCATTGTTTTGTATTTCTATAGAATATTACTCGACTCAATCTATGCATCTCACATGTGTATAGAGAGGAAAATCAATTTTTTAATATCCTATAATAGATGGAGATCACAGATATGAACATGATGTTTTCCTTCAAGACTCTAGTCTATTGTTTTCCAATGCTGAGTGAAGATATGGATGGTGTAATACACATAAATTATGGTAAAAATTCATTGTAACACATATCACCGCTTTCGAATTTTTGAAAAATATGTTTCATAGGACCGACATCAACCAAATACAAATATTTGAGGTGGGGTCATTTTCTTTTTTTTATTATGAATAATAATTATAATAAACCTTTTCACCAAAAATATTTTTAAACTGACGAATCATGGATAAATATATGATTCATTATTTTAAAATATCATTAAAAAGTTATTTTATTATATTTTATTACTATTTCACCCAAATATATTTTACATGCTGTAATAATTTATTTAAAACAATTTTTTTTGAAATGGGGACCCATGGTTTTATATTGAGATTAAATGTTATATTTTGTTAAAATATAAATTTATTATTATTTCTTTACATTCAATAGAATTGTTGGAATATTCAATTTTATTTTTTCTTTATAAAAATTCATAAAGTCAATTTTTTTATTCTTTATGAATGTAATTTAGAGGAAACACGTTTTTACTTGATTTCAAGGTAAAATTACATTTTAAGGATATAATGTATTGTTTTCCTAAAAGATATATTTATTTTTTTAATAAAATTAAATTCAATTGCTTCCACTAATAGAAGTTGAAAATGAAAAAATACATTCAAAATTATGAATCAATATATTAATGTTTTTAGAATTACCATATTATATTTTGTCTTATAATTTTTATGGAATTTTTTTTGTTACAATGATTAATGTTAAAATGAGTATAATGTGGTTAATGTAGTTGATATGACATTAAATACATCAAAACTGTCACAACCCGCCCTCAGGACCCGTGTTGTGACTACCCCAAACCCGCCTTCCATAGGCCAGGGGCTGGCGACTAGCACCAAGGCGTAAATCCCAACAAAAAGGGAAGGCATTGCCATTGAAAAGTAAACAACCACCACAGAGTAAGCAACCAGAATAGTAAACACTATGTAAAAACAAAGTACAAATGAAGTGCAGAAAAGTAAATGGGCCAGTATACAAACCCAAACTGAAAGTAAAGTACAACTCGAAAGGGAAAACAACAACTGTAAAGTAAAAGCCGCTACACCGAGCTGTCCACTGGAAATCCCACCTGAAGGGTGGGTACAGATAGCTCTACTGCTCCTCGGGTCCCGTCGCCCGCTCCGAACACGTCCCGCCCAGTGTTCCACCTCCAGGTACCGTCCTGCTCTGCAAGCCTTAGCAAAGATCAACGATGTCCGTCGTCTGCAACCAACACAACGTAGTGCGGGCATAACCCATGCAGGGGTGAGTATAAGCTACTCAGTAGGGACCCGGAGACCCCTTCAGGTCTCCCAAAATCCACAAAGGATAAACCATAAAGGAAGATACAATCACGAAGTAACAACCAACACTACTTAGGTATATGCCCATACATATACCTAAGTCATCAATTCCAATACGCTCCAACCTCCGAGCCCAAGTAGAACTCAGTCCACACAAGAAAGTAAACGTATTCCACATAGGAAAGAAAAACTAAATCCACACAGGATAGCACAACTCAATCCACACAGGAAAGCAACATGATTCAGCTCACACAGGTATACTTCTTAAAAGGACGATAAAGATGATCTCTGATCCATCTAAGTCATCGGACCCATGAAGGATCGATAGGTAACTAACCCCCGTAAAGACCCACATAGGATCGGGCCCACACAGGACCTGTAGGCACTGGTTCACACAGGACCGCTGAGAGAAAATACCCACACAGGATCGGACCCACACAGGATCGGGCCCACAAAAGACCTGTAGCACTGATCCACGTAGGATCGCTGAGTGCTATAGTCGTCATCGAATCCACCAAGGATCTCAGTACTGTCGTCGTCGCAGTCACAGTAGCCGTAGCAGTAGTAGTCACAGTCGCAGCCAGCAATTGGGTTCCCAAACACAGCAAGCTCGATCGGGAGGGTCCGCTCCATGAGCCGAGAGGCTGATACATCAACTGTCACAAAGTCCAGAGTTGATGTATCCAAAAGTTCTGTATCATCAACAGGAACTCAACGCAACAGACGGCGCGTCGATCGGACGCCCAGTCTGAGAGTTATTGGCTTTTTCGTCCCAGGGGCCCGTTTGGTTTTTAAGGAAAAACCAACCCGACCGTACTCCACCTACGTCCAAGCCTCGGGCGGAGTATGCCAAAAGATCTGTCTCACTAAGAGGAACACAACAAAGCTGACGGCACGTCAATCGGACGTCCGTAGCTCAAGATATGAGTGTTTCCATTCCGAGGGCCCGGTTGGTTTCGTGTACGAACCAACCCGGCCAAACTCAAAGTATTCCGAAACTTTATGTGCGATATACCGAAACGACCGTCTCGATCCAGGGATCGCATTGCCGCTGACGGTTCGTCAATTGGATGTCCGTAGCTCATGTTATGGGCAAATGACCGAAATCGATTCGAAAACGGGGGGTCCGGGTCTGGGCCGACCCGGCCCGACCCCCCCTGGGTCGGCCCGAACCGGGTCGAACCGACCCGGGTCCAACCCGGCCCGGCCGGCGGCGCGGCCCGGCCGGCGGCGGCGCGGCCTGGCCGCCGCTCGGGTGCCACGCGCGAGGGGCAAGGCCCCCGCCTCTTCTCTCTGGCGGCACGGCTGAAGCCGCGCCTTTGAGAAACTGGCCCCCACGTGGGGGCCTGCTTTTGAGAAAACGGTGGGGGGGGGGGGGGGGGGCGGTGCCCCCCCCCCTTTGTGTAACCGCGGCCCCGCCTTTATGGGGGCCGGTTTTGTCCAGCCGGGGGATTTTATTCCCCCGGTCCTTCTCCCTTCCGTTCGGCCCAACATGGCCGGCCGGTTCTTCCTCAACGGGACCCGCAAGGCCGGTCCCCCTTCCGGCTTCCGACACCGGCGGCCCGACGAGCCGCCAGTCTTCTCATTCCGCCGCGACCCAAAACTGGCCGCGGCCTTCGTCGTCCGGCGCGGTGCGACGGCGCCGCGCCCCTCCGCCGCTGCCCCACTCCGACCGCGGCGCATTCGGTTTCCATCGACGCGGTGCGACGGCGTCGCGTTCATGATAAACTTTCCATGGCGCGGCGCGACGGCGCCACGCGATTATAGCCTTGCGATTCCTGCGTGGTACGACGACACCACGCCATCTCATTCATCCGCAAGGAAATAATATTCAAGGACATAGGAGGGGGGATTCGGTCGTGTTTGTGCGGTCCGGCCCCCCCTCTCTTTAGTCGATAACACATAACAATAATCCTATAGATTGTCATGCTAGAACCAAGAACGAGAATAAATAAATAAGCAACAACAAACCCCTACCTCGGTTCAAGAACGATGATTCGTCAACGACCCGCAGAAGACGAGCGTCGCGGTGGTCGGCGTCACGGAAGAAGGACATCGATGTCGTGAAGCGAGGATTCGGAGTTCTTTGACGACGATTTCGTCGCGGGAAATCGTCGCGGGAGAGATGACATGGAAGAAGTACGTCATCGGTATCACGGGTATGACATCGCGGAAGATGGTTCCCGAGAACGTGGCCTTCTTCGTCGATGTTCGAAGGTTCTTCGCGTTCTTCGTCAAAGATTAAAGAAGAAGAAGAAGAAGAAGTAGGTTCCAAATTCTCTCAAGATTGTCTAGAGAATTCTAACCCAAATAAAATAAGCTAAGGTCTTATTTTATTTACACAACCAAACCATTTGAAATTCAAAGGTTTGAAATTAAACAACTCAACCTATTTAATAAAATAAGTTGTCAAGTTCATTAAAAAGGGGAGTATAAGGGAGTTTAAATAAAAGTGGTGAAGAGTTATGCTTCGTGTGGGCCCCACCACACTTAATCCTCCCAAGGGAGGTTAAGTGGATGCGGGTACCACCTTTAACTCCCTTTGGGAGAAGTTAACCAGCAAAATAAAAATAAAAAGTGTTTCCACATTTTTACTTAACTTCTTATAATTTCTCCCAAAAACTAACTTTCGTCCCACATAAAACGCAACATTGAAAAAAATCTCCTTAAGAGAAAATCGGCGCTGCGAGTTCATCGGTGCCCTCGGAATTTGATTCCGGGCACCGGTTCAAAAGTTAGAAATTCCTGCTCGTTCGTTCACTGAACGTACCCGATCCAAACATCGGAAAATGATTCCGGGCACTCCGGGCCTCGGAATTAGGTGCCTTCAGAAACCGCACTCTTGTAAAATTCCAATGAAAATTAAGAAAAAATTTCCCTTGAATTTTACGGGTCTTTAAATTACTCCCACATCAGGGCTTTACGTCCCCGTAAAGATACATCAAAAACTAGGGAAACAAATGAGGGTACTGAGCATGCATCTGAGCCTCCCGCTCCCAAGTGCTCTCCTGGAGAATCCCGTGCTGCCATCTGATGCGCACTAGAGGAATCGACCGTCCACGTAGGACCCGCTCCTGTCGATCCTCGATCTCCACCGGGACCTCTGTAAAAGTCGCCCCATCATCAACGTCAAGCTCCCCATGGTCGATGATGTGCGTCGGGTCGTGCACGTATCTCCTCAGCTGAGACACATGGAAGACATCGTGCACCCGGTGCAACTGAGGTGGTAGAGCCAGGCGATAAGCCACCTCGCCAATCCTGCAGAGGACATGGAAGGGTCCGATGAAGCGCGGAGATAACATGCCGCCTCGGCCAAATCTCCGAATACCACGTCGAGGTGAGACCCGCAATAAGACGTGGTCTCCATCCTTGAACTCTAGTGGCCTCTGCATCCTGTCAGCGTATAACTTCTGCTGGCTCTGAGCTGTCCTCATCCGCTCCTGGATGACCTGGACCTTCTCTGTCATGTCCTGGACCATCTCCGGTCCCACTAGTGCTCACTCCCCAGTGTCTGTCCAGCACAAAGGAGATCTACAAGGTCGGTCGTACAACGCCTCGTACGGTGCCATCCCAATGGTGGTGTGGTAGCTGTTGTTGTACGCAAACTCCACCAAGGGTAGGTGGTCCTCCCAGCTGCGACCAAAGTCGAGGACACATGCGCGGAGCATGTCCTCGAGAGTCTGAATGGTCCTCTCCGTCTGACCATCCGTCTGAGGGTGAAAGGCTGTGCTCAGATGTAGCTGCATCCCGAACACCTCTGGTAACCCCTTCCAAAGCCGGGAAGTAAAGCGAGCTTCCCGATCGGAGACGATAGATGATGGAACATCGTGGAGCCGCACAATCTCCTGAACGTAGAGACGTCCCAATCTCTCCACTGACCCCTGCTCTCTGATGGGTAAGAAGTGTGCCGACTTGGTGAGTCGGTCAACAATCACCCAAATGGAGTCGTGACCTCTGGAAGTGTGTGGAAGTCAAGTCACGAAGTCCATAGATATTCCCTCCCACTTCCACTCCGAAACCTCCAAGGGCTGTACCAAGCCTGCTGGTACATGATGCTCTGCCTTCACCTGCTGGTAGGTGAGGCATCGAGAAACGAACACTACTACAACATTCTTCATGCCCGGCCACCAGTGCTGTCGTCTAAGATCCTGGTACATCTTCGTCACTCCAAGATGTACCGCAAAAGGAGAAGTGTGAAACTCTCTCAGTACCTCCTCTCGCAAAGCGACTGGTACCATGGTACGTCCTCTGAAAAGGATTTCATGCTCTTCTCCAAGGGAGAAACCATCAGGTGCCTGTCCTGAGGATATCTGTGCACGCCGTGTCTCACACTCAGCATCCTCACGATGTGCCTCTCTGACCTGCTGTAGTAGAGGAGGGGTGACTATGAGTGACTGGAGGAAGGTTGCTCCATCTCTATCTACGAAGGATATCTGCAAAGAGGCTAGGTGCTCCGTCGCCTCTTCAAGTAGCTGAATGCCCGTCCTCCTGCTGAGGGCATCGGCTACTACATTCCCCTTCCCAGGAGTATAGACTATCTCAAAGTAATAGTCTTGGAGGAACTTGAGCCATCGCCGCTGTCTCAGGTTCAGGTCCTTTTGCGAGAAGATATACCTGAGACTCTGATGATCGGAAAAGACTGTAAAGCGCTCGCCCATCAGGTAGTGTCACCATGTCTTCAGAGCGAAGACCACTACTGCTAACTCCAGGTCATGGGTAGCGTAGTTCTTCTCATGTGGCCTCAAATGACTTGATCCATAGGCGATCACTGTCCGCTCCTGCATCAGAACGCATCCGGGTCCGGTCCCTGATGCATCGCAGTAGACTACGTACCCTACTCCCTCCTCAGGCAACCTCAAGATAGGTGCGCTGGTCAATCTCTGTCTTAGCTCCTGGAAACTCTGCTGACAACTGTCTAACCACACGAAGGGTTTCCCCTTCTTCGTCAAAGCTGTGAGTGGTTCCGCAACTCTAGAGAAGTCTGGCACGAATCTCCGATAGTATCCAGCTAGTCCCAAGAAACTCCGAACCTCCGTCACGCTCCTGGGTGGCTCCCAAGCTAGCACTGCCTCGATCTTCGCAGGATCCACTGCTACACCCACCTCAGAGATGACGTGTCCCAAGAAGTGGACCTCACGTATACAGAACTGGCACTTCGAGAGCTTACCATAAAGCTGGTGCTCTCGGAGTGTGTCCAGTACAACTTGCAAGTGGTAGGCATGTTCCTCCTCAGTCGTCGAGTAAATCAGTATGTCGTCGATGAAGACCACCACAAACCGATCGAGGTATGGCTAAAAGATCCTGTTCATGAGGTCCATGAACACTGCTGGAGCATTGGTTACGCCGAAAGGCATAACCAAGAACTCATAGTGGCCATACCGACATCTGAAAGCCGTCTTCTGCACGTCCTCGTCTCTGACTCTGAGCTGATGATAGCCAGACCTGAGGTCTATCTTCGAGAACCACCGTGCTCCCTTGAGCTGATCAAAGAGGTCATCAATCCTCGGTAGCGGATACATGTTCCTCACTGTCACCTGGTTCAGGTGACGATAGTCAACACAAAGTCGCAATCTCCCATCCGCCTTCTTGGCGAACAATATCGGGGAAGCCCAGCGTGAACCCTGGGTCGGATGAACCCCTTGCCCTGAAAGTCCTCCAAATGTACCTGTAGCTCTCGAAGCTTGGTGGGGGCCATCCGATATGCTGGAGTCGATATCGGGGCCGTCCCGGGGTACAGGTCAATATAAAAGTCTACCTCTCTGCGTGGAGGTAGCCCTGGGACGTCGTCGGGAAAAACGTCCACAAACTGATCCACCACTGCAGGAAAACCAGGACTACGCTCGTCAACTGATCCAAGGATGAGGCTAGCCAACTAATGAGTGATGGGCTGTCCTCCCCTCCGCGGAAGTCCATCCTGTGCTGCAAAGTCTCCCTTCTCGCCGGTGAATGTGAACCTGCTCCCGTCGGTGCGTATACATCGCACCTTGCTCCTAAAACAGTCAATCTGTGCATGGACCATAGATAGCCAATCCATGCCCAAGATAACGTCGTAAGGCCTCGACGCTGCTACAAGAAGATCTCAGCCAAAGATCTCGCCTCCTAGAGTAATCTCACACCGCCGACACCAGTGCGTAATCGTCGAGTCTGCTTCCGTAGGAGTCTCTATCCGTAAGGATCGAGCCAACGGCTCTGTTGGAATCTCCGAGCTCCGAACAAGGGCAGCGGCTATGAAAGAGTGACTCACTCTTGTGTCGATAAGTACTACAGCAAGGGTGGAATAGACACAGATTGTACCTCGAATCATCTCAGGTGCGCCGTGGTCGTAGGCCTCTGCTGCCTGGAGCTGTGCATGTCTCTGCCCGCCAGCTCCCTGTGGTCGGGGTGGACCTCCTGGTGGTGGTGGTGGTAGAGCCTCAAAGCATCGCCCACCACCGGCTGCTCGCCCAGCTCCTCTGCCTCGTCTGTCTCCTCCCTGCGGACCGCCACGGTCGACCCTATGCCTCTGCCTCGGTGGTCCCTCAACTGTCTGCTGCTCCTCGACACGGCGGGTCGGGCAGTCACGAGCCATGTGGCCCTACCCGCCGCACGAGTAGCACTGCCTGCCTCTCGAAAGACTGGCTCCACGCTGTGTGCCCCGCATTGCTGAGCCAGTGTCCTGAGGTCGTCTGCCTGAAGGTCTGGTTTGCCTGGACCCCTGAGTCATCCGTCGACTGCCTGCTGCAGAAGACTCTGCCAAGTGCCGCCCTGCGGTGGGTCTCGGCGCTGGTGTAGACTCAGTAAGGAAACTCTCGATCAAAAGGGACCGCTCCAGTTCTCCTGTCTGAGTCGGTATGCTGAGGGAGATCAGCGATGTCCTGATCTCGTGTCTCAAACCCTGCTCGAAGGTCCGGGCCCAGAAGAATGGGTCCCGTACCATGTTAGTCGAGTAGCGCGAGGGATCAGTAAATCATGCCGAGTATTGAGCGACCGTCATGCTGCCCTGCTGCAGCTGAAGAAGCTCTTGAATACGCACCGCACGAAGGGTGGCTGGGACGAACTTCGAGCGGAAGAGGCTCTCAAAGTCCGTCCATAGAAGAGATGCCTCATCATGCACCTGGAGCATCAACCTCCACCATCGTCCTACTTCTACGTGTAGTAGGCTCGCAGCGAGGATCACCATGAGGTCTGCTGGTGTCCTCACTAGCCTAAACACACGTACCACTGCCTCCAGCCAGTCCTCAGCTGCCTGGGGGTCTGCCTCCCCACGAAACCTAGCCGGTCGCTGGCGCTGAAACTCATGCAGTGCGCTGAGGCGACGTGCATCGTCAGCGGCTGGTGCTGGAAGCATCGGTGGCTCAACGGGTAGAGCTACCGCCGGTGCCACTGCTGACAAAGGGCCCTGCACCGAGGCCTCGTCGCTCGGTGGGTTGTCGTCACGCTCGACTCTCGGAACCCTAGCTGGCTGCCGTCGTGGGGCCATCCTAAAAAGGTAACAGGTGTGCCATGGTCAGAACAGTATACCTGGTGAGCTGATATATAAAGTAATCACAAAGAAAACTTTGAAACACACACGCAATCAATGTTTTCGTGCATTAAGTCGGAAATCAGAAGTCAGGGTCCTGGTGTACGGATACGTCGGCCGCCGCACCAACACTGTACTCCCTGGACTGATAACCACACTCAATACGCTAAACATTATTGCTTCTCATAGAAAAGATACGAGTTCATGGTAGAACCGAACTCCCCTGATACCAATTTGTCACGACCCGCCCTCAGGACCCTTGTCGTGACTACCCCAAGCCCGCCTTCCATAGTCCAGGTGCTGGCGACTAGCACCAAGGCGTAAATCCCAACAAAAAGGGAAGGAATTGCCTTTGAAAAGTAAACAACCACCACAGTGTAAGAAAGCGGAATAGTAATCACTAAGTAAAAACAGAGTACAACTGAAGTGTGGAAAAGTAAATGGGCCAGTATACAAACCCTAACTGAAAGTAAAGTACAACTCGAAAGGGAAAACAGCAACTGTAAAGTAAAAGCCGCTACACTGAGCTGTCCACTAAAAATCCCACCTGAAGGGTGGGTACAGATAGCTTTACTGCTCCTCGGGACCCGTCGTCCGCTCCGAACATGTCCCGCCCAGTGGTCCACCTCCAGGTACCGTCCTACTCTGCAATCCTCAGCCAAGATCAACGCTGTCCGTCGTCTGCAACCAACACAACGTAGTGCGGGCATAGCCCGTGCAGGGGTGAGTATAAGCTACTCAGTAGGGACCCCGAGACCCCTGAAGGTCTCCCAAAATCCACAAAGGATAAACCACAAAGGAAGATAAAATCACGAAGTAACAACCGACACTGCTTAGGTATATGCCCATTCATATACCTAAGTCATCAATTCCAATACGCTCCAACCTCCGAGCCCAAGTACAACTCAGTCCACACAGGAAAGTAAACGTATTCCACACAGGAAAGCAAAACGAAATCCACACAGGATAGCACAACTCAATCCACACAGGAAAGCAACAGGATTCAGCTCACACAGGTATACTTTTTCAAAGGACGATAAAGATGATCTATGATCCATCTAAGTCGTCGGACCCACGAAGGATCGATTGGTAACTAACCCCCGCAAAGACCCACACAGGATCGGGCCCACACAGGACCTGTAGGCGCTGGTTCACATAGGACCGCTGAGCGCAAAGACCCACACAGGATCAGACCCACACAGGATCGGGCCCACACAAGACCTGTAGCACTGATCCACGTAGGATCACTGAGTGTTGTAGTCATCGTCGGATCCACCAAGGATCTCAGTACTGTCGTCGTCGCAGTCACAGTAGAAGTAGCAGTAGTAGTCACAGTCGCAGCCACCACTAGGGTTCCTGCACACAGCAAGCTCGATCGGGAGGGTCCGCTCCACGAGCCGAGAGGCTGATACATAAACTGTCACAAAGTCCAGAGTTGATGTATCCAAAAGTTCCGTATCGTCAACAGGAACTCAACGCAACAGACGGTGCGTCGATTAGACGCCCGGTCTGAGAGTTATTGGCTTTTTCGTCCGAGGGTCCCGGTTGGTTTTTAAGGCAAAACCAACCCGACCGTACTCCACTTGCGTCCAAACCCCGGGCGGAGTATGCAAAAAGATCCGTCTCACTAGGAAGAACACAACAAAGCTGACGGAACGTCAATCAGACGTCCGTAGCTCAAGATATGAGTGTTTCCGCTCCGAGGGCCCGATTGGTTTCGTGTACGAACCAACCCGGCCGAACTCAAAGTATTCCAAAACATTGAGTGAAATATACCGAAACGACCTTCTCAATCCAAGGATCGCATCGCTGATGACGGTTCGTCAATCGGAGGTCCGTAGCTCAAGTTATGGGCAAAAGACCGAAATCGATTCGAAAACGGGGGGTCCGGGTCCGGGCCGACCCGAACCAGGTCGACCCGACCCGGGTCCGACCCGGCCCGGCCAGCGGCGGCGCGGCTTGGGCGCTGCTCGGGTGCCACGCGCGGGGGGCAAGGTCCCCGCCTCGTCTCTCTGGCGGCGCGGCTGAAGCCGCGCCTTTGAGAAACCGGCCCCCCACGTGGGGGCCTGCTTTTGAGAAAACGGGGGGGGGGGGGGGGCGCTGCCCCCCCCCCCTTTGTGTAACCGCGACCCCCCCTTTATGGGTGGGGCGGTTTTGGCCAGCCGGGGGAATTTATTCCCCCGGTCCTTCTCCCTTCCGGGCGGCCCAACATGGCCGACCGGTTCTTCCTCAACGGGACCGGTAGGGCCGGTCCCCCTTCCGGCTTCCGACACCGGCGGCCCGGCGAGCTGCCGGTCTTCTCATTCTACCGCGGCCCGGAACCGACCGCGGCCTTCGTCGTCCGGCGCGGTGCGACGGCACCGCGCCCCTCCGCCGCGGCCCCGCTCCGGTCGCGGCGCCTTCGGTTTCCTTCGACGAGGCGCGACGGCGTCGCGTTCTGGATAAACTTTCCGTGGTGCGGCGCGACGGCGCCGTGTGATTATAGCCTTGTGATTCCCGTGTGGTGCGACGACACCACACCATCTCGTTCATCCGCAAGGAAATAATATTCAAGGATAGAGGAGGGGGGATTCGGCCGTGTTTGTGCGGTCCGGCCCCCCCTCTCGTTAGTCGATAACACTTAACAATAATCCTCAAGATTGTCATGCTAGAACCAAGAACGAGAATAAATAAATAAGCAACAACAAACCCCTACCTCGGTTCAAGAACGATGATTCGTCAACGACCCGCGGAAGACGAGCGTCACGGTGGTCGGCGTCACGGAAGAAGGATGTCGATGTCGTGAAGCGAGGATTCAGAGTTCTTTGATGACGATTTCGTCGCGGGAAATCGTCGCGGAAGAGATGACGCGAAAGAAGTACGTCGCCGGTATCGCGGGTATGACGTCGCGGAAGACGGTTCCCGAGAACGTGGAGTTCTTCGTCGATGTTCGAAGGTTCTTCGCGTTCTTCGTCAAATCTTGAAGAAGAAGAAGAAGAAGAAGTAGGTTTTAAATTCTCTCAAGATTGTCTAGAGAATTCTAACCCAAATAAAATAAGCTGAGGTCTTATTTTATTTATTCAACCAAAACATTTAAAATTCAAAGGTTTGGAATTAAACAACTCAACCCATTTAATAACCTAAGTTGCCAAGTTCATTAAAAAGGGGAGTTTAAGGGAGTTTAAAAAAAAAGAGGTGAAGAGTTATGCTTCGTGTGGGCCCCACCACACTTAATCCTCCCAAGGGAGGTTCAGTGGATGTGGGTCCCACCTTTAACTCCCTTTGGGAGAAGTTAACCAAAAAAATAAAAATAAAAACTGTTTCCACATTTTTATTTAACTTCTTATAATTTCTCCCAAAAACTAACTTTCGTCCCGCATAAAACGCAACCTCAGAAAAGGTCTCCTTAAGAGAAAATCGGCGCTGTGAGTTCATCGGTTCCCTCGGAATTTGATTCTGGGCACCGGTTCAAAACGTAGAAATTCCCGCTCGTTCGTTCACTAAACGTACCTAAGCCAAACTTCAGAAAATGATTCCAGGCACTCCGGGCCTCGGAATCAGGTGCCGTCAGAAACCGCGCTCTTGTAAAATTCCATAGAAAATTAAGAAAAAAATTTCCTTGAATTTTACAGGTCTTTACAAAAACATTTTTAAAATTATTGATTGAGTTAATTTCATCCTTATCCAATCCAATTTAATAATATGTGTTTTCTTGGAGATAGTTTCCATGATTGCGATATATAGATATATATATATAAATTAATGTTTTATGTAATTCCTTATTTTTCGTTTCCCTCACTTATAAAAGACAACATCTAATGTTTTATTCCTAAAACCATTTTAAATCATTAGGTATCCTAATCACAGTCCATTTAACAAGAAAAAATATAAACATCATAGATGTATAATTTTTATCAAAATTACAACCCTTGGGGGATTGATGAATAAATAAATTGAGATTATCTGAGGAAGATAAATAACAGGGAACTAAAATATTTTGTATTGTTATTTATTGTAACACGATGAAAATTTTTACAAATATTCTAATATAAAAAAAATTTACATCCCCAATTAGAAGAATTTATTTTGTTTAATAGTTATCATTTATTTGTCTATTTTTTCCATCAATTTATTAATGAAACAATCATTATAATCTATGGTGTACTATTGCCTCACAAATTGATGAAATTATCTTCCGAACACAACCACTTAATTCTGATTTTAGTTATTCCATTAATGTATATATATGTTTTACAAGGAATAATTTTCAATATTTCGGGATAATTTTTTATATATCATCCTAACATTCCATCTATTGAAAAATGATAAAATCATTTGTGTGTACTTCTGGAGTACCCCCTCCATGGAGTGATGTGATTTTTTCATCACTCCCTCACATTGATGTTATATATAATTGAATTTGAATAGTAAATAGTACTTATAATATATAAAAATATTTCATTACAAATAAAACATAACTTATATTATTTCCTTTAGTTTTGTTAAAAAATTTAATTGATAGTTTTTTGGATGTATGAAATACTGTCTCATTGAATATAATGTAATTAATTTTCTGGAATATATTTCAAAATTATATTTAAAAAGTATTTACTTTATAGGAATTTCAATGAATTAGGGATTATTAATCTATCGATGAAGTAATAATTAACCCTTCTCAATATTCATCAGAAAATTTTATTTTGTTTTTACGAATCAATCCTCCTCAAAATAGAAGACACTATATTAGATGAAATAACTAGACTAAAAATGTTACAATTTTTTTTGGTGAAAATTATAATTTAATGGACTTGAAATAAGTTATTGACATATTAATTAAATAATAAAAATTATTTAAATTATTTAAATTACAAATGAGAGATTTTAGATTTGGGGTTGGGGATTTATATACATGATTCCCTTTCGTTAAGAGATATGATAATTCAACCCCATGTATTATTGTTTAATGTGTAACAGAATAAATTATGGATTTATATTAACATTATAGAATTTATATTATCATTTTTAATAGTCGATTAAATTTTCTCATTTATTAATAACATTATAATTTATAATGTTGTAAAGGAAACAAAACATTTTAATGCACATTTTTTGTGTTTTAAGAATTTTTTTACTTGGAAAATTTTATTTATCTGTGATTTCATTATTACATTTAAGTAATGGGATTACTAATATGTAAATAAAATATTTAAAAATGAAATTTCATGGTTATTTTAATTTTATTTTAGTGGTTCTCAAAAGGACTCATTTTATGTATATTATAACAATAATTTTCACATTCAATAAAAAAGGAAAACTAGATTGTGTAATTATAATCTAATTAATGTAAATATATTTTTAAACATCCAGGAATTGTATTATATTTTTGTATTAAATTATATAATTCATTGAATCTATTGAATTATATTAATCATTCCATGTTATATGGATATTTTAGTTTTAAAATTTTGGTTTTAATGGAATGATGTATATTAATTTCAAAAAATTAATGTTTTTAAAAGATTATTTTTCTTTTGATATTATAATAGAAATAAAATCATCATTTTGTAAAATTCCTTGTTAATTTTTATAATTTGGTGATCCTGTTATATCCCTTGACTACATTGGGTAATTATAATATTTTATATAAGAATTATATTGGAATTTTACCATTATAAAATTCTTATTGGGGGGTTCTTGTTAGGGTTCTATGAACATAATGTCCAAATGTTCCTACAATACTATTAAATTCACTATAATTATATTTCATAAAATATTTTGATTTTATGATTCAATATAATGATATTTTTATATTGATTTTTTTTCAACTTATATGTTAAAAAATATTTTTTTTTTTGAATATGTTTTCAAGGGATCTCATGTTTTACATCAACCTCTCATTAATATTAATTTTCACCGTTATTGTATTATAACTATTTTTCAAAAATATTATTTAGTAATGTTTATTTCATGTGAAGAAAAATTATTAGATGAGATCCAAAAAAATTTAATAAAGAGTAAATGTCATTTATTATTTCATGGGCTTGAAAATGACTGATTTTATTCATTCTTACTTTTTATATGTCCCCTAGAATTTTTATATGGTCTCCATCGAATTTTCCAAATAACTTCAGGGCCTATAAATTATTAAGATAATATTGTGTGTTTACCATTTACATAATGTGTTTTTAAGAATAAATAATTGAACATATTTTTAAATATTACAGACATTAATTTATTTATCTATTTTTGTGTGGAAAAAAATAGATAGTGATAGTAAGATTCCAATTTTCATATCATAATGGATAAATTGGTATGTGAATAAACTTTTTCAATATAATTAAAAAAGAATAATATCTTTGAAATTTAATGAATTGGTTCACTTTTTTAAATATCATGTTAATTGTCATTGAATAAATATCAGGTACATATAATTGGAGTTAATGGAATGATCAATAAAACATTGTAGATTGTGATGTATTAATGGGACTATAACATAATTGATATAAATAATTACATGTATTATAATATTGATTATATCACAAGTTCAATGGAGAAAATTCCATTTTTACATTTTTTTTAACTATAGAATATTTGGTGATTCGTTTAAATACCATTTTTTGATTTTTTTTCTATAAAACAATATTTTATTTATTTAAAAATACACATTTTAGTCTAATTTTGATTTTAAAGAAATATAATTACACATTAACTACATATAATCTATTTAAATATATTTTAGTATTAATTATATGAAATTTTTATAAGTATATTTTCTATCAGAAATACAAAATTCTATAAAAAAATATCTTCATAATCATTTAAACTTTTATCATTAAATAATTTATTCCCTTCTAAAAATTGAATCATTTAAAGTGGATTCAATATTTTTAATAATAAGATAAAAATTGGATAAATTTATCTCTCTTAATTCTTATCATTATGAATGTTAATCTTAATAAATATTTATCTCTATAGTAAGGATAAAAAATTTAAAACAATGATATCAAAAAATATTATGTTTTTAAAAACCACTAACACATTATTTTATTCTATTAAATGTGTGGTTTAGGAAATTTATTGACCCCTTTTTTAAAGGTATCAATTATATGATGTAAAAGGGAAAAATTGATATATTTCTACGAAAGACCCGCCTCCATTATGCCTTAGTTTCAGGACTACCATTGAGGGTATAAAGAAAGTCACACATATAACATGCACTAAACACAGTAGAATAAAATGAATGACAATAAAATATGATATCAACTGATAAAGTAATCAATAAAATATGAAAATAGAGTATCAATAAAAAATAACCATTCATGTAATTCTAAAGTAATAAATATGAATGTATCCATCTAAAACATCAAATAAAATCATATGGTATAAAATCCAGAATAATCTCTATATACAAGTTCATAATAACTATAATAACGCTAGAACTCCCCTTGGAAACCAAAAAATAGTTTTATAACATATGGTGAGAAGAAATTTATATTCAATAGGATCATTCATAAGGAATCTTGTGAAAATGATTGAAGAGAACACAAATTTCGTGAGAAAAAATAGTTGATATAATATGATGTTATAAAGTCCAAAAATTATTTGCATAAGAAAGTCTCACTTGAAAAATAAAACATTAGTGTTTAGTGACAAAGTAATTTGTATATCATTTAAATTTTATAATTCACCACATCTACACTAATTTACAATGCTCACACCCCAACATCCAACATCATTTTTCTAAAAACTCTTTTGTAAAATTATTTTTCAAGACAAATGGTAAATTTGATCTCATGATGAGGGGAGAGACATGGGCCATCACATTACACAGGAAAATACCAGGGAATCCACATTAATTCTCACACAAAAACTTTATGGAGACCACATCACAACTCTACTATAATCATATTAATAATGGTGGGGTATCCTAAATAACATGTAAATCATCCTCATTACACACACCTATCATACATGAACCAGACCTAGAATAACATAATTATATTATAAAACATAAACATAAGTGGACATAGGACATCATTGTATCATGGAATTTTCATTAAAAAAATCTATATATGTAGAATAGGGAAGTGGGGTTGCAAGAGGTCTATCCTCGCCATATTAATATTTGGTACGACTCCACAAAATAATTTTATTCTCTGACTAAGGTTCTTAATATGGGAGGGTGAATATAGATATGACAACTAATGAAGAATATATAGTAGTTAAACACAATCCAATCCTAACTGTCCAAAAAATCCAAAAACACTTTACTTCAACAACTTCAACATCAATATTATCAAACTTATAAATCCCTACATAGCTAACACCAGCCACCAGACTACCCCCACACACTATCCACATAACAACACAATAAATTTCATTTTCTACCATTTCTAAAATTATTGAGTTATAATAAACAACATTTTACTAAGAAATTATATTTCACCAAAATCATTCTCTTAGCATTAAATCAATTTTATCCAATTTCCACACACTAATTTTATCCATCTTCATATTTATTTAACATGTTTTATTATTAAAATTTAAAATAATGTAAAATTGAAAAATATTTTTTCCCACCACCAACAAACTATTATTTCAAACATTAAATACAAAAAAAATCTACGATTTTGTTATCAAACTACATCAATTACACATTAAAACAACTACAATTCAACACATACTAATACATATAAAAAAACATAATTTTTAAATGTCACTATATTATATTACATTAAATTTTAAAAAACAATTATATCATTTCATGAATCATGTATTATCAAAAAATTCGTTATTTCCTTGGGAAACAAATTCACTAATCATATATTAGTGATTATACATTTTGAACATAGTGATATTAATTAAAAAATAGCATACAATTTTAGATGATCTATAATATTTACTTCTTCACACTAGTGTCCGTAAAATGTTATTTTTTATTCTGGTATAAAACTTGTATACTCCTTTAAAAATAAAACTAAATTTGTAAAACCCTAAAGGAAAACACAATTCAACCAAAAAGTTAATATCTATTACCACCATGTGTTTTTCAATTTATATTTATTGGATATTATTATGATTTTCTATGTTTAGAAATCATTATATATGAATAATAAAAACTCTTTACATATGTGATAAATTATTTTTAGTGAAATACATATATATAACATGAAAAAATTATATAAAAATATTTGTGAATTTACTAATTCACATCAATTTTATATTTAGTTTAATTAATTATATTATTAGTTATATCAATAATATCCTCCCAAAGGGAATCTGTGATCATTATTATATCAAACATGAATAAAAATATAGAACATGGATTCCCTACAAGGTTTTCCCTTGTGAACTAATAATACTAAGGAAAATAGAAGGATGAATGTTCCATATTTCCTAGGAATTTTAAATGAATATTAGTTAAAAACAGTTAAAAAAATAACATGAATATAAGGTTTTGAGTTCATTAAATGTGAAGTGACTATTGGAAAATAAATAGGACCAGGGTTCATGAATTTCAAAAAAATAACAATGTGTATTTGAGATTAATCAATGTTGAGCCCTTGATTTAGTTTCCTCTATAGTTTTATTAATGGCCATGAATTAATTTTGGGATAAAAAAATAATTCTAAATAGAGTTACAAATTAGTAAAGCAGTTAATATTCTTTTATTCATATATTTATTGAATTAAAAAATTGAAATCGTGCATGGTTTATGGTTAGATAATTATTATTGATGATAAAGTAAACCATAAAATATTGTCAAATTTATACAGTAAACATGTTAATGGTTCTAGGTAATTTAGACAACTTTAACATATACAATAAATTATTCATGGGATCTTATAAGGGTATACTTAACTTATTCTTATATATGACATTAAATTTAGAAGTATCCATACACAAGGTAGTTGGTCTGCGTAAGGGTAAAATTTCCAAACATTATGTGGAACTATTCTCAGGCATCCATATGGGTAGCTCAATACCACCGTTATAGATCAGTTATAATAATATTTTTACCCTTATACGATAAATAAATGACATTTACAAAGTAAATGGTATATATAACATAGACTTACACAACTCATCAGTGTATTCTAATTTTAAATGTCAATATAAAACTATTATTACCCTTATAAAGAAGTGAAATCATTTATATGTGTAATAAAACCATAAAAATTATTAATTCTCTTATAATATTTTTTATGTATTTTTAAAGAGGATCTACTATAAAACCTATTATCTAAAAAATATTTCAAAATAATTAGAATAAATTTTAGTACATACAAATACAATAAAACAATATTTTAATACATATATGTTACTATTATATATTCTAAATTCTATTTTAAATTAATAATATAATTTTAATATAAATTTAATGAAATATATATTTTTTAAAATAATTTCTCCCAAACCACCAAAACCCCCATAATACCAATGAAAGAATTCAAAATCCATCACCATTATATTAGTTATCTCTCATAAAATTATCACCCATAAGATATAAATAATCTAGGGGTGAGGGAAGTAGACGGGGATATAATATAATTCCCCCCCATTATACCTCTCAAGGATCATTTTATAAATAATGGATAAAAACCAATATAAATAAAATAACTCATGGTATATGAATATAAAATTAGAAATATACAACTTGATATCAACAAAAAACCAACATGAAAGACTTAATAATAAAGTAATTATGAATAAATTAAAAAATAAGGGAACTCATTTTGAAAAAATCTCATTTCATATAAAAAAATTAATAGAAAATATTGTTATATAAAACACATATATTCCATCATGTTGCAATGTGAATAAATTAAAATTTATACATCCATTATACCCATTTAATATGACAGAAACTGTAAATTGTTTACTTTGAAAACACATATTAATTTATATTTCATGAGTTAGGTAGAATTGAATTCTTATTTTGAAAATTTAATACTTTATATATTTTGTTTATATTAATTAATTAAATTGATATGATAAATAATATAATAAAATAATCATAATTTTGAAAAGATTCTTTATATTCTAGATCTATATCAATATATTTTGTAGTAAAAAATTGTAATCTAAATACAGAATTTGATAAAATTTCCCCCATGTTACCTGAATTTAGTAAAATATAAAGAGTAAAAAAATATTTTAAATTAATTTGTTTTTATATCTATCCCATTATAATTTTTTATTTGGTGCCTCCTTTGGAAAATATTATACACTCACATTTCAAAATAACTTTTAAATAATAGATTTTTTGGAATAATTTTTTTTAAGATTATGTTTTACAATAGAATCAATTATGATTTCAAGTAGTCTGTGACAAATGAAATTATATAGCATGGTGGTATATTCCAACAATGGAAAAAACAATGTATATATTAATTATAAATAATAATTTATCACTAATTTGATGACTAATGAGGCTAAATAATTAAATAATGTCATTCAACATACACGTTATGAATTAATTTAACCCCCAACCCTTATTATTTGACATTAAATCAAGTTTACCTCTGAAAAATTAATGATTATAAGAAAAAGAAATGATATTTCTAATATCAGACTATTAAAATTAAATTTTTTAGGAAAATAAAAAATATAATCATTATAGTAATATTCATATTTCAAATTCATTATATTATACTAAAAATTCCCAACATTCCCCTTTATTTAGATAATATAAAAACATAAAATTTAATTTTTAGTCCATTTTATCATATGAAATTTATTTACAAGAAACAAATAGGTATCCAACCCTAACATGCACCTCAGCCGTCATAGATACAACCGAAAGGAATTCTGGATCCCCAATGTGAGACAAATAGAACCCAAAATTCAATAACTATATAAGGGAATGATTATTTGAAATACTAAACTCGATGAAAATATGAAAATAAATTGATATATATATACATATAAGAATGAAAAAAATATGACAAAATAGGAACAATATGTTCCATAACTAAATGTAAAAAATATATGATGTATAACTCAAAATAGAAAAATATACACTCATGAACATGTCAAATAATAAAAGAAAAAAACCAAAATGATAAAAATATACTCAATGTGATATGATTACAATGTCCCACTCATTCACCACCAAATACAACAGATCATCTCACTAAAAACACACCACCTCACTATGGGTCCTTATCATTCCCTATACCAAAATACATAACTTGTTATCCACACTTCCAATGGGATGTGCAAGTTATAAGATAAATAGTATCAGTAAGACCCCCATAGGGTTCAATTAATTTTTTATGTCTAAAAATTCAAACAAAAAATTATTGAAAAATTTCAAGATAATTAGATAAAATATTATATATAAATATATTGGAAAAATATTACCATTTTTTATATATAAAATCAATACAAGTAGTTTAATTTGAAAGAATATCATATGTATCAATTAAGGTTATCTATTAAAAAACATTAAATATCAATGTAAAATTTCAATTCATTTCATGGATATCATCCATCCATTCTAGTTACAACATTCATTCCCAAACTGAGATAATCCACCACAACAATCCCGAGACCTATACCTTGAAACTATGGAGTATAAGAACACCTAAAAAGGGAACCCATTAATAGGTGTAAATAGACCCTATGAAAAATGGAATAGAGAGTATAGAAACACCCCATGATTTATCCCATTGGTATTAATGACAGTCGACACATACCCATGAATCTCGAAGTTCTACATTTTTCAAAAAATTTCATCAAATCACATCTTTCAAAATCTTGTTAGAATTATACTTAACCATTATTTTTTAAGAAATTTTAAATTCAAAAAAATAATGTAAAAATAATAAAATTGTTATAAAATTAATTCAACACACATATTATTAATTAATTATAATTTATTTATAATACAAGATATAAAACATTTGAATTTAAGGTTCTCCTAATATAGGTATGAGACAAAATAAATACGACCTAATCGAGTACTTTATCCTTAAAACATGATTTTTCAAATGTGTAAATAATTGATAGATTAAATTAGATAATTCACATTTTATTAATACATCATATAATAATATCTCACTAATAAAACAGATGTCATAGGGGGAGGATCACAACATACCTCAATGAACATGCACCAAACACAATGCAACAAATAAAGGACCATCCCAGAAAAAAATTATTGAAAAATGATGTTGAAATGATCAACATAAACACAAAAATTTAATTAATATATATATATATATAGTGTAGATGTACCACTAAGTTGAATGTAAATGTGGATGAAGAATCATCGGTTTCCTAGAGAGAATTTTTTACAACTACCATGGAGAACAACCCTATAGTGAAGAGATGTGAAAGTAGTGGACCACCAAAACACATGTGGACTCACATATGTATTGTGGGAGGAAACCAATTTATCAAATTAGAATATATTCACATTATGGGAAGATAATGGACTATCAGAATATAATATTTATTGGGTAAAAAAATATTTTATGATATAATGTTTACAAGAAACATTAACCTCGAATAGTTGTCACATTAGGTAAAAAATCATGGACATAAATTCTAATGAATAATTGAATATATTAAAGTATAAAATAATCATAAATTGTTAAAATGGTTTTTTTGGATTGTATAATTTAATTATGGTTAACAATTTTTAGGGATTGTTCCCAATGATACATTTATGTCTTGAGACAAATATTATGGTTTAAATTTATCATGAATGCATTACCAAACCCACATTCTGTAGTGACACACCAAAAAACTATTAATCCTCTTGAATCTATAAATAAATATTAAACATCAAAATACTATACCATCAAAAATCTATAATGTAACATTGTCCATAAAAAATGGTTATATTTTTTATATGGACATGTGGGTGATGTATTCTTTGGAAAAAGATGGGGATAGAATCCCCCTCAATGATGATTCATCTTCTCGTGTCTCATTAGAAACAAATATATTTAACATTCCTCTTTAACACATGGTATTGAATTCAAACCCATCATATTCTATTGAGAATCAATGATCTTCACAAGTTACTCTATAATTAAATTTTTTGAACTCTAACTCAATCTATTAAAACCTCAGAATAGAAGAGGTATCATAATGGGCTTTCTTAAGCTGTGATATTTTGAAAAAAAATCAATAAATGTCTAAAGACCTGATAATCCCAACCTATATGAAACCCTATAAAGGAACTCAATTATATCGTATGTTTTCTCATATCATAGAGTATACTTTCAAAATTTTCCATGAAAATGGACACCCAACCATAGATAATGATTAAATAAAACATATTCAATATATTAAAACACTGAATGATAATTTCATTAATCCTTATATGATTTATATCAATATGAGATATGATAATATGATGTGATTTATCTTTAATTCTCCATTATGTATCCTGAGTGACACTCATCCAAAAAAGATTTTATTTTCCCACTACTTTCCAAAAAATATATTATCTTCATTATTGATCATATAATTCCTTGAATGAATCCACCTTAATAGATGAATAATAAATGTTTTTATATGAAAATATGAACCACCACATCTCTCTATCCCATAATAAACTAAAATTCATGATGAATAAACATAACATGTCATACAATAACATAATATCACAACGATTCTGTCATGATTTCATTGGGTAGTTGGATATACTCCACCAAAATCAAGTCTCCATCACCTCTAAGAGATTATGTTGAATCGTAGAGGTAATCATGGTATCCGTATATAAAAAAGGAATGATATAATCCCATTTACCCCAAAGGCATCGTACAAATATAGATTCACAATATCATAAACTATTTTTTTCCAAGAGTTGATAAAAAATTGGATAACATGTTAAAATTAACAAGAAAATCACAGATTGAATTCCATCATTTGGTAGTATAGAGTGAAGAAAAAATGAAATCCATGGACAAGTTGTCCCATTCTCAAACATAAATAAAAATATTTTTGTGAAAAGTATAAGGTTTCATATTCTCTACCATTATAAGTTTAAAAGTGAAATAGTGGGAAAAACAGAAAATGAGACACATAATAACTAGCCACTAATAACATCATCTTATCTCAAAATGAATATTAAAATTGATCAAGTAAAAAACCCCTCAATTATAATGAAAATAAAAAATGAAATCCTCATAGCAGATCAGATGAAAAATTGATCCAAAAAATAGAGAATATATATTATGTAAGTGACAGACCAAAAATGGTCTCCCTACCTAAGAGGGTTTCTTGCAATCCATTGAACCCATAATACTTTATTATCCCAACAAAATAAAAGAAAAGGGAGAAGATGATAAATAAAAAGATTTCAAAAACACAACTGATATAGAATCACAAGAATCCAATGAATCCAAAATAATATCCAAATAAAATATAACTCTTTTCTTGATTAAAAATAGTCTATAATGACTCTTTCCAACTAAGATCATCTATAAAACTATTCCTATTCCTCGTGGTATAATAGATGTTAAATTATAATTCCATAAGTAATTATTTCCATGAAACCAATCTGATACTCATTTATTATTTATAAATGGTATAACTCGTTATTATACAATTAGAAAGGGGAAGTAACCCTTTCCTAATAATATTGTAACAAAAATATTTATTCACATTCATAAATATTGCATGATATAAATCATGAGTGGGATAATTATTCTATTGGAGTAGAGGGTGATGTGATCCTTATTCTACAAAATGATCGTCTATCATAAGAATGCAACCCACACCAGCACATTAGAAGCATTAGAACATACCAAATATCCATTAATCGGATTAGGTAAGATAATAATAATATCCTATGATAGAACATGCTTAGCTCATCAAATAAACACTTACATTTCTCTTCTCACATTATCATCATCCTAGTCACAGTATCAGTTGTCAAATGTGATTCTATCTTTGAGAAATCCATGAAAACATTTTGAAAATATAGAAAAGGCAAATGAATCACTAAAAATGAATTGATGTGGATAATCCCTCAGGAAAATAATCCTTCACTTTATGAGGATCAGTTGAAATAATTTCTTTAATAATAATGTGCCACAAGACGTTCAAATCATGGATCCAAATACAACATTTCAATAGATTTATATAAAAATAGTAAATTGTTTGTATTTCCAAAATAAAACTTATATGGATCAAATTTTCATACATGTATCTCAAATAAACCAAAATATCATCCATCAACACAAACATAAATGTGTTATGATACTGATGTCATATCCATTTTATTAAATCCAAACAAATCACTAGAAGGATAGTCTTAACACAATTTCATAATAAGATGTTCATAATTTTATTTCCTTCTCTTAAATTCCACTTTCAAAATATCAAACTCCCAAACAATATCCTAATGATAATCAACCCAAATATCATTCTTGAAAAACCATTTTTTTACATTAACTTATCAAAACAACCTCCAATATGGATATAATATAATTAATCATAACATTAACAAGGTTCAACATTTGATAGACCCTACAAATTTAAAGTGAATTATCATCCTTTTTGGATATGATAAGTAGGACTTCAAATGTAAACTCACAAGGGGGAACCTAATTTTTCTATCAAATCCTCCAATTATATATTGTTTTTGTACATCTAAATTAGTGTAATATGATAAGAGGGTATCACGTTCATCTGAATTAATTAATCATGATCAATAATATACTATACATCCATTTTCATAGGAAAAATGATGATTTAATTTGTGAATACATCATGAAAATACCGGATAAAAAGTTAATATCTCAAATAGTGAATCAAGCATCCCAGTTAAACGTACACGTATGTAAATGACACATTATATCTAGGATTAAAGGCCTCCCATAAATAGAACATGAGTCATAATATCCCTAAAAACATAATATCTCTCTTGATTATAATGTAATATGAATGAAAATTTATAAAACCCAGTCTTAATGGATATAGATAATACATCATTTCATTATAATAGTTAATACATTACAAAAATAGATTCTCAAGGAAAATATTAGTTTAGTTCCTTTGAAAACATGGGACAAAACTCTTATAACTCAGCGAAGTATCTTCATTGTTTCCCATAAATATCTTCCCCCTTATTAAATCAACAAAAAAACCATTCTTATAACTAGGGAAAATGAAAAATAAGAATGGTGTGAGATAAAATGACCAGTAATGGTAAATAGTGGAGATATGTATGAATATATTTAATATAATGGTATAATAAAATAATCATAGCAATACAACATAATCCCATGTCTGTCAAAGATCATAAATCTAAATCATGGAATAAATATTAGAAGTTTGTAAGACATGAATCATTAGATAATTTGGAATAGAATACATAAAATCAAAACATATGAATAAGGAATGGAATTTTAGAATACACATAAATTTATTACATCATGGGAATATATATGTAGACACATTTTCACTAATTTTGTTAAGTAAATGAAATCATGGTTTCACATGGACTTATGTGCTTGAAACCCAGTACATGCATAACACTGTGAATATGAATTTTGATTCACTGATAACATATGGACCAATAAACAAGAATATTTATTACACTTGACCATGTAATTAGGTCCACACATAACATTATGATAATATAATATTATTAACTCATAATGTTGTGAACATGTAATCAGAAGAACTGAAATAATTATGGATATAAAACCACATCCATGCATATGATTGTAAATATGTAATCATGAACATGAATATAATTAACACTCCTGATTCATCCATCATTACCAAATTCAATGGAGTGAGATATAGGTCACACCCATCACATAATTACTCATTCATACAAGATCCACATGAAAATAAAACATGAATCATTTCATACCATAATAATATATCATATCATAGCCAATGAAATGAATTGTGTAATAAAAAAATTGTTCCATATGATATCATATGTAAAATATATATGTTTCACAAGAATTTATTCCTAGAATAGTCCATAAAATAATGCGGGTTTTATAAATATTTACCATGGTATAACCCACTAAAGAGGAAGGGTTTTCATAATCTTGTAACCAATAGATGCAGAATGTGTTTCATAAATAGATGACATGTGAAAGAGGAATGAGTTGGATTAAAATGTAACCCTTGAAAAAGAAAATGGTTTTTAGAAACTACATTCCATAAAAAACCATTCATAGAATAAATATGTATGAAACCTATCAATAATTTCTATTAAGATCACGTCAGACATCAGTAAAATTTTTCTTATATTTAAAATCATTTTGAGATATCCATAAAAATGTTCTTCATTCAAATATATATTCTTCACTGAAAAAGGAGTTATAAAACACAAATCCATTAGAAATCCATTTTATTTTAAATTTCATTGAATTAATAGAATGATGGCCGGAAATAATTTTGAAAACATTTTTCCTTAAACACTCATAAAATACTATTAAAAACATTTGGATAATTGATTTTCTCAAAAAATTATCAAATAATTTAAAAAACATTTCATAATGATTTATATTGAAATTATTTTGATAACATTTCAAAAAGTCCAAAACATCATTAACATAATTAAAATTGAAAAAACCATTTTTAATGCATATATAAAATATATTAAAAACATTTAATATACTATTCAAACATAAAATGTTTCTGAAAACATTTTTCATTCAAACCCACTTTAAAAGAAATTCATGAATATTGGAAAATTAATTTTAAATAAATAAATAAATAAATTTCTATTATTTTAAATTAATAATATATTGATTTATGGTCATGATGGTGGGTAAACCCATATATTCCTAACATTTATTTTTAACTATAAAACATTAATAAAAGTACCTTGACTGGAAAAAAATGAATATTACAATTAAAAACCAATTTATTATTAACTATAAAACATGGGTAGTAATTTATTTTATTAATTATATTAGAATAATATAATATTTCTATAATCCTCTAAAAAATGGTTTTGAAAGAACATATACTTTTAAGTGTTGCCAGAGGTAAAGTTGGAATTCCATAAAAAGACATTCTTAATCATTATATGTACCAAAGAGTGTGAATATAATACCAAACAGAATGTAAACATGAATATACATAGGAGTAGAAAATGTTATAATTAACTTTATATATAGATAAAAATATTTCATCAATGTAATCGTAATCATAATCAATCTGGATAAATTTTGAGATTATTCCAATAAACACTTTCCACATGGTGACATTGATTTATACTCCTCATGTAAGAATATGAAATTACAGGTTGATTTAAAAATCATGAAATTTATTAAATTCATTAAATATCATCTAAATATTACTATATACTTCTATTAGAAAAATATAGTCGAAGAACACAAAGTCTTGTCTGAAGGAATGAAAATTGGGAAATATTTCCTTACAAATTTGGTAAATTATGAATCGTAAACTACATGAATGAAGGATCATCGAAATTATATTAAAATAAATTAAATAATTGTTATAATTATAATAGAATTAATCAATGTATATATAAATAGAACATAAATTGAAATGAGTGGGAAAAAAGACATGAATATTATGAAAATAAAAAGTGAGATGAAATTATTTACCTAATTTATTTGTTTTTTCATATATGTTAAAACATAATGTATAAAAAAAGTTTATTATAAATATATGACAAAAATATATCATTATATCTAATTATTCATATAATTTTTATGACTTTACATTAGAAATTTGTTAAAAAATTAATGTTAGTGTTACATTTCTTGTGATATATGCTTTATTTTGCATAAATGTTTTGACTTGTTATTATTGATCCTCTATCATAGATCATGGGTTAATTTTATCAATAATGTATCACATGCTATTAATATCATAAATCATTAGTATATTAGTATTTATAAAAAACTATAAAATATATAAATATGTAATGAAATACACAATTAATGTAGATCATATGTCATATGTATGCATGAACACTGCTTCCGTTGTATTATTTTAATAAAATAAATAATGTAATTAACACACAAATATTTATATTTAATTACAGTTATAAAGACCGTACCTTAAACATTACATAATCATGAGTTACGTCATGAATTCAAATTAATGGTCTTCTCTGGTTTAGATTTTTTCAGAATGAGGTCATAAATATTACATTACATCCCAACAATTAAAATGTAGATACATATATTCAGTTTCCATTATATTAATAAAAAAACTCTTAATAAAATAAACACATATTGTTCCATGTTTTAAACTGCATTACCTTTCCTTGATCCCATCTGTGACCCTTTTCATCTTTACGTCTGGCGAGAAACATTTCAAAAAAATTGAATGAGCATAAAAATTCTTATATGTGTTATAAAATAAGGAAACAAAAAATTAATCAATCAATAAATATGAATCAATGAATCCATAAATTTCATTCATAACAGAACACATGAGACCATAAGATTTATGATTAACACATAGAAATCAAAAATCTTAAGGTTACTTATGGCTTACATAACATACTTTTGTTGTAGATTTCATATCTACATAGGGAGATACATTTGGAATACCCATTATATTATATTCCGTAAATCACTAAGGAGAAACATAAAAATTTACCAATGTCACAATACCCATTTCATTGGAGAGTTATCTCAGGCTCACCGACCCTAGGATTATCATGGAACCACATGTATTCGTAAACAATTCCCAAAAACCATAATGTAATCATAACACATAAAAAATAATAAAATCTAGATAAAATTTTCATATTTAAATCACAATATATCATTTAAAGATATTAACATAAAAAATTCTTTCTAAACCCCATTTTAAAACCATTTTAAATACCGAAATACATAAAAATAATATATGGTATTTATTTTACTTTTAAAAATATTACAAATTGTTAAAGAATCCAAATGTGAAATAATTCTCATGGTGGTAGAAAGGTCATTTTTACCATGTTGGTTAAAAAGAAATATTCTTTTTTTTCATTTAGTAAAATTCTTCAGAGAAAAAAGATTCTTCTGAAAACCCTTTAAAATATTTAATAAAGATATTTTCGAATAAAAGTGTCCCATACCACTTTTTATCATTTATAGCTATTAACTTTTGAAAACATTATTGTCCAAATAAATAAATCCTCATAACCAATTTGATAACAAGAACATTAATAAAAATGACTTTTATTATCAATTCATTAAAACATTTAAAACAATGTTTTAGTCAAAGAGAAACTTAACACATGAGAAAATAAATGAATAAAAAATAGTTTAAGAATAATATTAAAGAACATACAATATCATGATAATATGGAGATTTAGGATATAATACGGAAAAGGGAATTATATAGACTCCATAGGACAATAACAGTGCAAATATCAAGGTATGACTCAAATGAAAAGAGATTGAGACATAGTCCCTTATAAATATTAAGAACCCTAACAAGGCCACATTAAAATTGTACAAAATGATTTGATTAGATTAAAAAGTATCTATCATCACTTGGAAATTAAAATTTATAGAAAAAAGATATATATGAAAATATCTCAAAATATAAAAAAGTAAATTAAAATACATATAATAAATGTTGTCTTTTACTATAAGATGAGGGTGAAAAGTTCCCATAAAAAGAACATATCATTACATTAAAGATAAATCAATGACATCAATATGTGTGAAAAACAGAAATACACCAAATATAAGTGTATATAAATAGTAAAATAGTTATACCTCATTCAAACGTATTCATAGAATGACATAATTAATAAGTCTCTGTTTAACCAAATGAATGGATATTAGGTTAAGAAGATCCCTTACAATGATCATATCAATAAATTAATGTTAAATCAATGACATAATTATGTATGAAAAATATAAATACTCCCTATATAAGTTTATATTAATTTTAAAACACTCATAGTAAATTCACACATATCTATAGCATTACATAATCAAGAATTGTTTTTTCAACCAACGGAATGGAAATTGGGTGAAAAGTTCCCTTACCTCGTGTCAGACTAGGCTCGTTTTTCCATGTTCTTCCAGAATAATAAAATTAAATTCATTTAAAAATTCTTAAAAAAAATTCATTTATTATTATTCCTTTTATACTAATATTATAATTCAATTATAATTCTTAAATTATATGAGTTCATATCGGAAAAATTTGTCGATGTTCAGAATTTGAGTTAAAAATAAACTTTTTGTAATTAAAATTTGTCCATGTGGTCAAAAGTAAATTATCTCCATAATGATATTCATGATTTAGATATCATATATATCATATTTTATATATGTTATATAAATTCATTAAATCCATCATTTATACGTTCCATGTATCGTATGAATGAGTCACATCACTTTAAGGGGGCGGTAGTCCGTAATTCCTCAAATAAAATTATCTTATTTATACAACATGAAAAGCATAAAGGTATGTTCTAAATGAGAATAAAAGAAGAATATAGATGAAATAAAATAATATATATATCTAATATAATAATAGTTCCATAAAAATGGAAACCATGAGTGTTGGTAGAAGAATATTGAACAATCGTCATTTCGTGAGGCAGTAGTTCGTCGTCCACAAAGACAGTTTTTTCTTATCCATTAGATGGAGGTGTGTGTAAGTGTAGTTAGAATTACTCACATAAAAACAACCTATTATATATAAGATACATTTATTGTTATAAAATAATTGTATAAAAATAGTTTATGGGGGTTTTAGAAGGAGAATAAATGAAAAGAACTTGAGAGAATGTGTTACCTTTAAATTGGGTAACTCCCATTGGTTTGAACCAAAAGACTGTCTTGAAGAGCCTTCATCATAGGTTATAGAATCTAGGTGGAAGAGAGAGATGTTCAGAGCTAATTTTTTCAATTTTTGAATGAGCCAATGGGGATTTAGAGGTGTGAGTAATTGTTAGAGGTGATGGATTTTTATAAGGGGGATGAGGGGCTCTTTAGGAATGTTTGAAAGTATAATTTTATTAGAAATATATTTTAGGCTTAAAAAGTTAAAAAAAAACTTATTTAATTTATCGATAAGGTGCATATATGTCTAAATAAAATCATCCAATAATAATTTTATAGGTTTTTTAAATTTTCTTAATCCTTATCATTTATATTAAACATTTTGTTAACTTATTTAAATTTTACTATATTCATGATATAAGGATAATATATTTACAATAAAATCTCAAGAGAACCAAAATATAATTTTTGGGACATTTTTAGCATCATATATGTCTATTGGATTAATCTTGGAGTTATTAGTATTATTTTAATATTTTATAAAATATTAATTGTTTTAAAAACTCATATTTGTATATTTATGAAATATTCATATCCTCACTTTTTAAAAATATTTAACAAATACATTATTTTAAAAAACATAATTAATTTAAATATAAAAATTATTTATTATCTTTAAAAAAATATGATGGAATAAAAAGTTTCAAATTAAATTTATTTTAATAATTATAATATAATTTATTTGAATCCTTCATTAATGAATCAATTACTTCATCCCCATTGTGTCATAAATAAATTTAGTTATTAATATATAAAATTATAAATAAAATAAAATAATGTAGGAACTCATTTTATCTTTCAAATGAATATTTATAGGTGAAGATATCACTTACATAACCCCGTATAAATTTTTTATACTAAAAGATAAATGTTTATGTTACTTTTCTCTTTACTTTAAATTAATTAATATAAAGTGACATTATCACACCCAAGTTCCTCCAAGGGGTACCAAAATAGATCTAAGTATTCAGGTTTTTGGATATACATCATCTAATTACATTAGGAAAATTGTAAGGGTAAATTAATATTATTTTAATTTTAATTTTCACCCTTATTTATCAGATTTACCCTTTAACCATGGTAAATAAAATACTTTCTGAAATAAATATTCATAATGTCTTAAAATAAAAGATACCTATTTACAAAATTTATCCCTTCTCACTCTACATATGGAACTTATTTTCCAAATTCAAAACACAGAAGTGGAAGAAATTATTTTAAAATTAATTATTGTTGTCAAAACCAAAAAACGCGTTTTTTAGAAGTAATACCTATGAAATGATTGACCTTTGTTTATGTCCAATTTCAATCTAGCATTACTTATAATGGAAAAAATTGGATTAAGGGGAAAAAATATAATCTCATTATACATTAAAAATATTTAAATATATATTCTATCCATATAAATAAATTAGATTAAAGAGAATTATTAATATAAAATGATATATTTTTCACTATTAATAAATAAATGATCTTTATCAGAAAAAACCAAATATTTACCTAATGTAAATTCTATTTACTTGATTCTAAAGAATAATTTTATTTTTTAAATATAACATTCAATAGTGAAAAAAACTAGATTTTAAAAAGGGTTCTTCATCAAAAGGCTATAAATCGACATTTTGAAGAATATTATAGTATTTTTGCTTAAAATTGGATTCATTCAAATTTTAATCCTGTAAAATTTATTAGAAAAAGTTAAAAATATTTAATGATCATGTATAATAAAATTTTAGTTAGTTCTATTAATTCTCACCAATACAATGACTAGGCATTAACTGCCATATAAAATAATATTATATTATTATTTTTTAGTATGACTCATTCTTATGTGAAACAAGAGAATTCAGAGAAACCCATATTTGTGTGTTGGGTACACCATTAAACTTTAAATTTAATTTAATGTAAAATTAATATTTAATTTTAAAATATTGATAAATATAAAAATTTCATATTCTTTATTTACCCAGGATGTTACAACCTTCCCCCCTTTTGGTAATTTTGTTCTCAAAATTTTAAAATTTCTCATATAAACATCATTAAAAGTCCCTCGTCAGAAAAGAGTCAATAAAACTACCACTTTAAAAAAATAAAGATAACGAGAAAGATCACCTAAGATAAAACATAATTGGATTCTTTGTATAAATACATCGATATAGAAGAGAAACTAACCAGCATGTTCTGATGGGGAGTGATAAAAAACATGATCAGGATATAGTTAACAATCTGAAATCCATAAACATGGGATGGGTTAAATGGTATTGGATTCCCCAACATGAAAAGTTAATAGACAACGTTTTTGTTTTCTGATACCGTTAATAATGTGGAGGAATTTATTTTTGACATAGACTAAGAACATTAGAAAATATTCTTACTTTTAAATTAGATTTTTATCATCTAATAAATTTCTACCAAAAATAAATATTTTCTCTAAATGATGAGTATTCATGATGACATGTTTCCACCTAAAGCAGTAGAATCATCTTTTAGATAATCATATATACCAAGAAAGATGAAATATATATTTTCCTTATCATTAGATATTATCCAAAACCAAAATGATAAGAACAATATCGGATAATCGCAAAAAAAAAAAGTATAAAACATTCTAAAATGAAATACTACTCTTTATCCCTAAAATTTGACAAATAGTTCCCAATGTTCTTCAAATACCATTCAATACAAAAATTTCATTATAATTATTCAATATAATCCAAACTATGATTACTACCCAAAACTCAAAAAAAAATGATTACATAGTCCTCCAAGACAAATCATAACATTTATCTCAAAATAACATCGACTACTTATAATGTCTCATACAGAAAAGTAATTAACCTAATCATATATTATCTATGATAGTTTAATCATTTTCATAAATAACCCTAATCACTATATGTCCCCAATAAAAATAAAAATTCTCGTAAAATTAAATTTTATCCATTAATCTATAAATGAGATCACATAGTATTCTATTTTCCCTAAGCATATAATGTTCCCCAAAAGGAGTACGTCTTCCAAAATAACCTTTATCACATAATCTGCAAATAATATTCTTATATTAAGAATATCTATTTTATAAAACATAAGTTACCAAAATCAACTTATTCTTGATCCATAAAATCATTTATCTAAAAATAATAAGTCATACTAAACAGGTAATTCACATAGTCTAGTGGTAGGGGATAAATCCCAATCGCACATTGTTTGTAGCTTCGATTCCCGTAGCTTTTTATGACGCAACGAGTTTTCACATGGTCTGCATGTTGTCCATTTTATAAAACATAAAAAGTAACCCTAACACGTTTTAACCTCAATGGGTTTCTTATACCATTCATTTTCAACCCAATACATTAAGACATAAACATCTTATATATTTTCATTTTTTTCACCGCCATATAATAAAGATAAAATATTCCCAAAAGAAGGAACATCATAACTTGATCATGGTGTCCATGTGTTTTCATCATCATCTTGTTCATGTATGTATATGGTCCATGCATAGAAACAATGAGTTAGAGATCCTTCAAACTAATTTTCATTCGTTATTCAAATACACCTTGTACAACTTGGGTCATATGGGTGTTTGCTGAAAAATAGTTTCGAAGAATATTCATGTAAGATATATAATTTCAAAAAATTTGATAAAACATGATTTTTATAAAATAGTAGGACCATTTTTTAGTTGAAACGTTCAATAAATGGTTCTTTTAAAATATAATAAGTATGTTTTGAGTGACTATATTGTAACAAAAAATATAAATAGGATGTGCAAGGGTCATCTTCCTTAGAACCTTTTTTGAAATCATAATATTATTCAATGTTTTGTGATAATGTAAATTTTTTTAAAATTCCTTGATAATATTTACATTTCATAAAAATATGGGAATATTGTGAAACAATATTTGATTACATATAATCCATTATACATGATGATATCTAGGTATAGTTGATGTTTTTGATATCTCGAGCAATTTCTTTCAAGTGAGTTGTATGTTATAAATTGTATCACAATCATACGAACTCAACTTTTCAATATTTATTGCATGTATGTCATTAGGAAGTGATAAGAGTGTTTTCTAAGAAGCTCCTCTTTCCATCTATAAATGAAATTCCTTGATCTCAAAAAGTTACAAAATAGGGATTTGATTGAAATAATAGACATAGGGACTAACCATGTATTTAATGAAAACATTAAATCTCTAAAGTTTTCTAAACTGACCTATGATACCAACTAAAAGAACCCACCCTTAAACATTACATAATCATGGGATAAGTCATGAATTCACATTGAGGATCTTTTTTGGTTTAGTGTTTTAGATAATTAGGCCATAACTATTACATTAAATATCGAAAATTATAATTTAGAATCATCTAGTGAGTTTCCATTTTTTTATAAAATAAAAACACTTTAAAAAAGAAGCCTTCTTCCATGTTTTATACGTAATTACTTTTCCATGATCCCATTCATGAACCTATTCATCATTATTTCCTATGAAAAAACATTTCAAAAACAAGGTATGTTAATAAAAATCTCAGTATGTGTTATAAAATAATAAAATAAAATATTAACCCAACAATAAATACAAATCAATGAAACCATTATTTTCAATCATAACATACCTCATGGAATCATATGATTTATGAACAACACCAAGAAATCATAAATCATAAAGGTAACTTAGGGAATACATAACATACTTAATTTTTTTCTTCTAAATCTATCTAGATAGCTACTTTTCAATACACATCACAATATATTCCCTAAAATCAATGGAGAAACATAAACTTTTACCACTATCACGTTACCCAATACATTTTAGTGCTATTTCATGCTCACCCACCCTAGGTTTATCATGATTCCACCCATATATTTAATCAATGCCCAAGAACCATAATGTTATCATAACACATAAAACCATCATAAAATAAAGACAAAATTTCCACATTTCAATCACAATATACCATTTCACGATATTAACAAAAACAATACTTTCTAAAAACCATTTTCAAAACAATTTTCAATACCAAAATACATAAAAAGAGTATATGGTATTTATTTTCCTTTTAAAAATATTATATATTTTTATGGAATGATGATATTAATATTTTCATGACTTATTATATACTCCATTTACTTATTTTATATGAAATGTGCATAATTTGTGTGAAATAATAATATTTCAATACTATGAATAATTTTTGAGAATTTTTAGAATTATTCCTATTGAGTTAGTTAACTATTTTATTTATAACTCCTAACCTACTGACTAAAATTTTGTGGTTATTTATTTTTAGTATTCCTTATTCAATTTCTGACATATCGATAGAATGAACCATTGGCCAATTCTGTCATTTGATGGACCATATGCACCACACAAGAATACCCAAATAATTCGTGATGAAACTGGACCATCCATGATTAATGAGTTACTGGACTAAACCCCGAAGCCCAAATTTTATTAAACTATTCCATATCTTATAGATTATTCAAAGGAAGCATGGATAAAACTTTGAAGGTCCAAATTCAGGAAAATGTGGCTCAAATAATGCCTTGAAGTCTAGCCAACCATTCTAGCCGGAAATTAAAATCTGTAAACTATTCATGACATGTATATTGATATAGTAATCAAATCAATCTGATAATTTTTAGTATAAAATAAGGGATATATTCGGGTGACTTTTTTGAAGAAACAATTCAGATATGAAGTCATATTCATATTCCCAAATCCATTCACATTTTAGCCATCGAAAAAGCATTGATTGAAATGGATAGATTAACTTTGATCAATAAAGCCTCCATAACATTGGCTCCATAAGTCCAAATGACTCTATATATTGAGAGTGGTCAGAAAAAAATAGTTTATAAAACTTTAAAGAAGGAGATAACTAATGATTTGGCTGTCTGGATGTCCAAATTGTCAAGCCAAGTGGATGGACAGATTGGTAATTCCAACAGTCCACTTCCTTGGGCTATAAATATATTCCCCTCCTATCCATCAAAGAGGTTGGAATTTCAGAAAATGGGAGCACATATTGGTAGGACCAAAGCCTTGAAAAAGGCTTGGGTGGACCTTCCATACTCATGTTTTCACTTGAGATTCCCTTACTCCTCCCTTTGTTTCCTTTCACTTTTGTATTGTTCTTCATTTCTAATCTTGTAAGTTTGTGTTTTGTAATTATATTTTAATGAAATTTTATTTTTCAATATCTCTTATTACCATCCACCTTATTTTTTTTAATAATAATGTTTTTAAATTAGTATTAATATAATTGAATCCTCTTCCCTTTTTTTCTTCCTCATTCAATCGAAAGTATGTTTTTTTAATTCTTATCATTGTTCATGTTTGTGTGTTCGAAAGACCACTATTTTCTTATCCCTTTATTTTTATTATATTTTTAATTTATCATCAGAATCATTATAACTGGATTATTAAAAACCCAAGCTGAGTAAATATCTCATTTGGGTGTGTCAAAATACAGGGTTGTTATTTTATTGAGAGTATTTTCTCAATGAGTATTCATTAATTTAACATTTTATATGTTGGACTTAACATGTCATGGATTAATGACATATTCCGTTTAACATGTGGTTTCCATGGATTATTGGAACCATATATACACTACCATAAACAAGTAATGGTAATTATTATAACCCTAAGTTATTTTAAGGCTTGGATTAAAGCCTGAACACTTAGGAATTCCAATCAATGTTATCTTTTTAAGAGGGTGTTAATTTAAATGCAATATAAAGAAATTCTCAAGGATATCACAACTTTAACTCCCTAATAATGAAATCTCCCGAATATTATCAATTTGTTAAATCAAACATCATCTATAATTTATTTCATATGATTTGCAAAAAATCCCACCAATCAAAAAACAATCAACTAAAAACAATCGACTATTAAAAAAAGTATCATTGCCGAGGATTCGACCCGAGTTCTTCTATACACATTAGTAGAGCATCGGGTCATTGACCAGTCGTTACGCGACAATCAGCCACACTTTTCAAGGAATCGAAACATGAAATAATGATCATGGTGGTCGAAAGGTCGTTTTCACAACTTATTCTAAAAAGAAATATTCCCTTTTGTCATTTAGTAAAATGCTTTGTAGAGGAAGATTCATTTTCAACACAATTTAAAACATTTAATAATGATATTTTCATATCAATGTGTCCCATACCCCATTGAAATTTTTTAGGAATTAATATTTTTTAAAAATAATTTTCTTATAAAAAAATCCTTAAAACCATTTTGAATACATGGTCATTAATAATAATGACTTATATGATTAAATCATTAAACCATTTAAAACAATATTTTATTTAAAGAGTCCCTCACCACTTGAGAAAATACATGAATCAAAATAGTTAAAGAATAACAATAAACAAAACTTTTTATATGATGATAATATTCAGATTCATGATATAATATTTCAAAGGTTAGTATATACACTCTATAGGATAATAAGGTTGCACAATATCATGATAAGCCTCAAATGAAAGGAGATTTAGACATAGTCCCATTTAAAAATTCGAGAGCCTAATTGGGTCATGTTAAAATTGAACAAAATTAGTGGACGAGATAGAAAACGATCTCTCATCACTTGGACATAAAATTTATAGAAAAAAGGATATATATAAGAACATATCCAATAATAATAAAAATGAAATTAAAATACATATAAAAAAGAAGGCTTGAAAAAAAGTGGAGGGTGATAGGTTCCCATAAAAAGAACATATCATTACATTAAGGATTAGTGAATGAAAAAAATATATGTGACAAACATAAATACACTGAATATTAGTGTTAATTAAGTGTAAAAAAATTATAGTTCATTCACACATATTCATAGAATGACAGAATTAATAAGTATAATTTTAACATATATAATGGAAATTGGGTTAATAAGTTCCCTTACGAAGATCATATCATTAAATTATATATAAATAAATGACATAATTACGTTTAAAAAATATAAATACATAAAATATATGTTTATATTACATTTAAAATAATCAAATTTCATTCAAAAATATCTATATCATGACATTATCATGAAGTAGAAGTTCAACCCAAAGAATGGTAATTGGGTGAAGAAGTTCCCTTACTTCGTGTTCGACTTGATTCATTTGTTCCTTGTTCATCCTAAATAACAAACATAAGTTAATTTATACATTATTTAGAACATTTTTCATGTTTTATTATTCCATTTATTTGAATTATTACATTTTAATAACAATTAGTTAATTATTTGAGTTCATATCATCATTTTGTCGATGTTTGGAATTTGAGTTATAAATGAACATGTTATAATTACAATTTTCCCATGTGGTAAAAATTACATTTTATCCATAATGTTATTAAAAATATAGATATCATGTATATAATAATTCATATAAATTACATATGTTCATTAACACAGTCATTTATACGTTCCATGTATGGTATGAACGAGTCTTATCACTTTGAGGGGGCGGTAGTTCGCGATTACTCAAAAGAAATTATCATATTTATACAACATGAAACAATAATGGTATGTTCTAAATGGAAATTACATAAGCATATAGATTAAATAAAATATATTATATATCGTACATATTAAAAGTTCATCATAATGGTCACCATGAGATATGGTAGAATATTGTTGAACAATCATCGTTTCGTGAGGCAGTAGTTCGACGTCCATAGAAACAGTATGATAGTATCCAATAGATGGAGGTGTGTGTAAGTGTAGTTAAAATGATTATCATAAAAAATACCTAGTTTATTTATAATATTGGTTTGGTTATAAAATAATTGTATACATAGATTTTAGGGGGCAGGAGAAGGAAAATGAATGAAAAGAACTCAAGAGAAGACTTTACCTTTAAATAGGGTAACACTATTTAGTTGGAACCAAAAGGCTTTATTGAGGTGCCTTCTACCTATGTTAAGGATTTTAGGTGGAATATAAAGATGTTTTGAGATTATTTGGGCAGTTCTTGGATGATCCAATGGGTCTTGGTAGGTGTGAGTAATGGTGAGAGGTGATGGATTTTTATAAGGGGGAGGAGGGTCTATTTACGAATGATTGAAAATATTATTTTATTATAAAATTATTTTCAGTATAAAAAAGTACGAATCATATTTAATGAGTATATAAAGTTCATATAAGAATAAATAAAATCATCAAATAAAAATTGGATAGTTTTTTTATATTTGTTCAATCCTTATCATTTTTATTTATCATTTTGTCAACTTATTTAAATTTTACCATATTTAAACTATAAATTTAATATATTTACAATAAAATGCCATGCGACCCAAAATGTATCATTAATGAAATTTTTTATATAATATATGTCAGTTGTATTAAACTTATTTTTTAGTACTATTTTATCAATTAATAATATAATAATTATTTTATAAACGCATTAATGTAAATTTATAAAATATTCATATCATGACTTAAAAAATATATAAAAATAAGATTATTTCAAAAAAACATAATTAATTCATAGATAAAATGTAATTATTTTCTCAAAAAATCTTGGATGACTAAAAAGTTTCAGAATAAATTTATTTTTATAATTATAATATCATTTATTGGATTCCTTTATTGATGAAAAAATTACAACATCAACATTGTGTCATAGTTAAATTTATTTATTTAAAATTTACAAATTATAAACAAAATATGATGATGTAGAAATCTATTTATATTTTATCTGAATAGTTATAGTCAAATGTATAACTTTTTTAACACAATATAAGAATTAATTTACTAATCGATATATGTTTTTGTTACTTTTCACTTTAATTTAAATTATTTAATATAAAATGTCATTATCATTCCCATATGGCTTAATGGGGTCCCAAAATTTACCAAATAATTACCTTGGTCGTAAATAACTTATCCAATATGGTTGAGACAAGTGTAACAGTACCTTAATATTATTATAATATTATATTGTACAGTTATTAACAATATTTACCCTTTATCCATAGTAAATAAAATATTTACTGATGTAAAATATTCATAATTTATAAAAATTAATGTTACCTATTTACACAATTTGGACCTCATGATTTAAAATATGGAATCCATTTTCCCAAATTTAATACAAATAAGTGGCAAGAATTAATTTAAAATTAATTCCTATTGTCAAAACCAGAAAACACATTTTTAAGAAATAATACCTATCAAAATATTGACATTTTTATATCCAATTTCATAGTTAAATTAATTCTAATGACGAAAAATGGTTTAAATGGTAAAAATATGAACTAAATAATCTTTAAATATAATTAAAAATAAAATATCACCATATAACAAAATTTGATTAAATATGAGTTTTGAATTAAAATGTTGTATTTTTAACTATTCAAAAAAATTGAACATTAACATAAAATTACCATAAAATTACCCAGATTAAATATTGATATCCCAATTCTAACGAATAATTTTGTTTTCTCAAATAAAACATATAAAGGTTAAAAAAACTAGATTTAAAAAAATTTCTCCATCAAAAGGCTGTAAATCAACCATTTAATGAATATTAGAGTACTTATGATTAAAATTCCATTCATTCATATTTTAAGCCTCTATCATTTATTCGAAAAAATGAAAAATTATTTAACAAAAATTCTTAATCAAAATTTTTAGTCCGGTTCATATTTTCCAACACAATGGCTAGGTGTTAACTACCATATAAAATAATTTTATATTATTATTTTTCTGTATGAATCAACCTTGTGTGAAACATGAGATTTTGGATAAACTGATTATGGCATGTCAAGTACTCCATCAAACATACCATCCTGTTTAATGAAAAATTAATATTTAATTCACAAATATTAAAAAATATGAAAATATCATATTCTTTATTAACATGGGATATCACCACAATATCATTATTATGTAATATATATGATATATATTTAATGAACACATTCTTAATTCATCCCATGAAAAGTGTGAATAAATCACATAGAATTGGAGAGGACGTAGTCCACACATCAACAAATGAAGTTATCCTACTTACAAAAAATGAAAATAATAAATATTTGATATATATAAAATGACAGAATCATAATGAAATTATAAATATCAGATATATCATATATAAAAATATCTTTTCCATCATAATTCCTAACCATGAATGGTGGAAAATGAAAAAAATTACAAGAGTTATTTCATGAGATAGTAGTTCACTGTACAAAATAAATATTAGATCATTACCCATTAGATGGAAGTGGGCGTAACAAAATGATGGACTATAAAAATAATGACATATAAGTATATTTATGATAATTATATTATTATGTGTGCATGTAATAATATTAATTTAGGTAGTGGAGAAAGAAACAAAATGAATTGAGTTTGAGGGAAGATGTTACCACTTAATCGAGTAACTCATTTTTTGATTTCCCAAAAGGTCTTCCATTTATTTATTTATTCCATGGGTGAGGATTCTAGTGTAATGGTCAGTATGTTGATGAGCTATTGTTTTGGTAATGGTTGAGCTATTGTGTCTTGAATGGTTATTAGATGTGGGATGCGTAAGTGCCTTTTTTATATATGATAAAGAGGGGAGTCCATGTAATCTTTTGAAAAGAGAGTTTTATCTATGTTTTTCCCATGAAAACTATCTTCACTAATATTCAATTTTATACCATGGCGTATATAGTCTATTTATTGACATTAAATTGATTTTTTAAAAGTTCATTGATCATTTTGGGTCATTATTATATGATTTATTCCTTTGTACAAATTATTATTCTCTTAATCATCGTATTTAATTTTAATCACGTTCAATACATATTTTGTAAAAATATAATATGAACATATTGAAAATTATAATTTATTATTATTTCAAATATAGAATCCATTTTTCAAAATTCTTGAAATATTATTGGCATAAATTAATATAGAATTAATCTCTCGGACTAGACGACACTACGCCTTTTAAATATAAAATAATTTGAAAACATTTCTAAGATTATATATTCATTTTCAATGTGACACTGTTTTTGATTACCAGTATAAGATTAATTGATTTTTATCTTATATAATTATACATTAAACCAAAACTAATACATATTTTTTAAAATAAAAAATTAGATGAAACATTATTTTTGAATTAAAATTTAATAATGTTCAATATTACCAAAAACTTTTGTTCTATAGAAAAATAATAAAAATCCATACTAATATAATTTTTATATTATTAATTGAATATTATGTTTAAATTATAATATTTAATCTATAATATTTCATAAAAATAATTTTATTATTTTTCACTGATTGATAAAAAAATATTCTCATTTGAGAAAATTTTATTTTCAAATATATAAATACATTACAAATATTACATATTTTATTAAAAAATAATATTTAATTATAAAAAAATATTATTAATTATATTTATAATTTAATTATTTCTATCCAAATTACCAAATTTAATGGATTAGTTAAAACAATCTAATTTAAATAATTTTAACAATAAAATTTTGTTTCATTGAAACTCAGTATTACGTGTAATGCTAGCCATGTCGGTGTTACATGTAATGTAAGCTAATATAAATATTTCATGTAGTTTATTCAAAGGAAAAATAATACCTAAATTACTATATTATGTGTTTTGTGAAATTCAAAACATAATAAATATTAAAATAAAGGTGAAAGTATATATTTCACAAAAAGTTGTGGAATTCAATTGAACACCAATAAAATTATTTTCACCCTCAATATTCAGTTGGGTTATCAATGGTCAAATACTTTAATGTTATGTTCATTTAACCCACACAATAAAATTGAAAATTAAAAATTCATTTGAAAAAAGAAATTTGATAGCATAATTGTCTCGCAATGATGCTCATAAATAGTTTCACATATAAATGAACATTGGTGGAAATTAATCACATGGATATTTAATAGAATTATAACTATTATGTTTTGATAGTTATTAATAGGGAACATTGTTTAGATAATGGTAACAATCAAAAATTCATAATTCCGTGATGATCTAAGGGATTATTTGATTCATTAGAAATGATGATACAGGGATAACATTTTTTATTACAAACTCCTTTATTATAATTTAAAATAACATTTATAAGAATATATACTTGATTTTATTCCTTTTCATATGCACAATTTTCCCTTTTTGTGCCTTTATTAACATCAACAAAATCTATTACCCGAATTAATGAATGATAATTTTCTATTGTCAAAGTACAAATAGATAATGGGTCCCCGATATGTCAACCCATCTGTCTATAATTACTTTAAAAATTTCATTACAATCAATTATACAATATGAATAAATCCGATTGTGTGAGATAATACATTAATATAAAAATCCTTATTCAATGTTTAACATAAATTTTATATAAATTTATATACGTATAAAGCATCTAAAATACAATTCCCCTTTCTTCAATAAAAATTATCTTATATTATATAAAAAACATTTTTATTAGATACTACGATTTATACATGCACTGATAAAATATTAAATATTATTTTATTATTACAAAATTAAAATCGACGGATAAAATCACATGAATGTTCACTAAACTATGTAAAATAATATTATCATTGGTCTTATTCATATAAAACATGAATATCCTTATTAAGGGGGGAAAGTATAAGTTCTTCCTTAAAATCTATAATAAAATTTATCAAATATGGGTGCATATAATTCTATGTTTTTATAATTTAATAGAGGTTTTTGTGTATTATCATCCATATTTTCACATGGATTGGGTCATTGATTCGCATAGTTCCCAAAAACCATGCACATGAAACATAGAAGTGTGTGTGGTTTATTCGGTTGAGAATTATTTCAATTTATATCATTTAATAGCCCATTCACATCACATATATATTAATTTTCATGGTAACTAGGCTTCCCAAAAATTATAAACCTTAAATTTCCTTTCATGAAATATCATATGTGATATTATATATTGTCTTGGCAAGTAAAAGTTTGATTCATTTTATTCCATCTATGGATTTTATAATTTCATTTTAACTCTATATCTCTTTTCATGTTAAAACAATGGCATTGATGTAAAACTCCAACTCCATTCCAAATTTTCTTTCACGACACAAAATCAATAAATAAATACTAATGTCTCATATAGAATGAACCTATAACATCCTAGGTAAATAAAGAATAAAATATTTTCATATTTATTAATATTTACAAATTAAATATTAATTTTACTTTGAATGGGTTTCTATGTTTGATAGCGTACCTGGTACGCAACAAAGAGTTTCTTTGAAATCTTACGTTGCTCACGAGTAATAAAATAATATTATTTTAAATGGTAGTTAACACGTAGTTGTTTTATTGGTGGGAATGAATATAAATTACTAAAATATAATTATATATGTTTGTTAAATGTTTTTACATTTATCCAATAAAGGATAAAGTCTTAAAATAAGAAATGAATTCAATTTTAGGCACAAATACTCTAATATTCACTAAATGGTCGAACTATCACCTTTTGATGGCGAACCCTCATTAAATATAGTTTTTTTCTCCCTTATAAATTCTATTGGACCAAATAAAACTCTCGTTTAGAATCGCGACATCAAAATTTACTTTGTGTAATTTTTTGGTATTTTTCTGATAAACTTCATTTTTTTATGAATAATGAAAATTTTGTAATTTAATTCAAAACCCCTTTTTATTCTAATTTATTTATATGATTATATTACATTTTTAATTGGTTTTAAAGTTCAATTAGAATATATTTTTACCATTTAATTCAATTGTGGTCATCGGAATTAATTTCACTTTGAAATTGGACTTAAACTAGTGTCAATCTTTTGATACATTTTGTCTCATAAAAACACGCTATTTGTTCTGATAGCAGGAATTAATTATTAAATTAATTAATGTCACTCATATTTTTGGAATTTTTTAAAATTGAAATAATTTTTGAATTCAGAATATCAAATATATCTTAGGGTGATGTTTAGGTATTTTTCTGAAAAACTTCAATTTTTGATAAATAGTCAAACCCCTAAGTGGTACTTAAAAAAATTGATTTTTCGTTTAAATGAATTTTTACCACCTCTGCGTTTTGAATTTTGAAAATCCAACATACATTGTTGTTCAATGGGATTAAAATAATGTTTTATTAATAGTAACTATTATGTTTTTAATCGCGATTAGAGTTAATTAGTGTAATTTAAGGTAAAAATAATGTTTTAATAATATGAAGTGACCTTGACACATGTCCTACCCTTATTGGATGTGTCATGGCCGACCAAGAAAATCCATGGGTTAACATGGAGACCCCATGGAGCCACATTGGTAGGAAAATGACATTAATAACTTTTTATTTAATGTTTAAATTAAAATGTCACAAACATATGTTGTTTTACCAAAACAATTTTTAAATGGGGTTATAAATGCCAGATTTTTTTCAATAAATATTCATTAGAAAGAAAATAATATTTCCTACATCATGATATTTTTTATAATTTTTAGACATTAAATAAATTAAATTATTTATGACACCATGATGATGTAGTGATTACCTCATTATTTAAGAATTTAAATAAAATAAAAAGATAATGTAAAATATAAGCCCTACACTAGTAAAAAACCTATTGGATGAGTGGATTTAGAACTATTATCACCTTATCCTAGAAATATATAAGTTTTGGACCTTTGAAAACCGAAACTCATTTTATAATAAAGTATCCTTTTATAACATTCCAAGAGTGCCCCTCCTCTCCTCTTATAAAAGGCCACCACCTCTACCACCTTACCCACACCTCTCAAGCCTTTGGATCGGCCAAACCCTGACCATTTTGTCTCTCCACATCCATCTCTTACTATTAGAAGCCTCATATTGGGATGAAGTCTTTCCAAGGAATAATTTTAGCTCAAATCAAAAAGAGTTACCCGATTTAAAGGTAGTGTCTTCTCTTGTGTTCTTATGTTTTATTTTACCTCCCAACACCCTAAAATCTTTTTATTACTTTATTTTGTAACAAAACCATTATATTCAGTATACTATTATGATGGTATGAGATGTATTAGAGCTACACCAACACACACCTTCGTCTAATGGTGAAAGAACATACTATTTCTGTGGTTGGTGATTTTCTCCCTCACGAAACGATGATTGTTCAATATTATTTTTACACATTTCATGGTGGCCATTAAGATGTAACTATATTTATATATGATATATGTTATGTTTATGTTTTCCTTATTCTTCTGTATTATTCATTTTTGGCATACCTTTATGGTTTCCATTGTGGGTAAACACGATAATTTCATTTTATGATGTGCAGACTACCGCCCCCTCAAAGTGATTTTATTCGTTAATTCCATATGTGGTACATATAAAGGATGGAGTTAATGTTATTATATGTGATGTTATACTAGAATTATAATATACCCTTATATCATTTTTATTTCACTCCATTAAATATTAAATATAAATGAAAGTAGCGTTCATGCGTACGTACGACTTACCATCTCCATGAACGGTGCAATTCATTTATTACATCTAAATGTAATGTACTATTATAAATACATGTATATGCTGGATATATATGATATATATGATATCGAAATCATGAATATCATTTTGTATATAATGAACATTTTACCACATAAACAACATATAATTGTAAGACATCCATTTTTGACATAAGTACCAAATATCGACAAAAAAAACTTTATGAAATTAAATGATTAAATAACATTTATAAAATGGAAATAAGTTATATAAAATGAATAATAAAATTGAAAAAGGTTCTTAAGAAAGTAGAAATTAACATTAGTTTATTATTCCGATGATTAAAGAGCAATCGAGTCACGCCAGACACAAGGTAATGCACATTGTCTCAATCTCCTTTCATTGAGGCATATTTTGTTCTAATACAAGGCTTTCTTTTATACAGTGTATAAACCACTTTGACTTTAAATTTTATACAAAAGGAATACATTTCTATGAAGCGTTTTACTAAATGACAAAAGGGAATGATTCTTTTAACGTACTCGGTGACAACGAACTTTTCCACTGCCACTAGTATTATTTGGTCTTTGGCTTCCTCAACAAGCCGTAATGTATTTAAAATGAAATAAATACCATATACTCTTTTATTTATTTTGGTATTGAAAATGGTTTTTATAGTGGTTTTGTTATGTCAATATATTTAATTGATATATTGTAATCAAAGTGTGGACATGTTTTCTTTCCATTATATTTGTTTTATGTATTATGATTTTATAATTGTACTTAGACATTTGACGGGTGGTGTCATGAATACCAGGATGGGTGGATACATTATAAACTCCAATGCATTGGGTATGGAAGTTGGCTGTATGGCTATTCCATTAAGTAATATGTGTGGAAGTCGACCGGATGGTTATTCCACTTAAGTATGTTTATGTCCCAAGTTACCTTCATATGTTATGTGTTCTTTATATGGGTTTTATGATAATCCTTTGGTTACAAAAGGGTATGTAATGATCTTTTATTCAATGAAGAGTATTTTTCTTCTTCATAAAGGTGAAAAGTATTACTTTGATAAATTATTCTTGGTTTTCTTGTTGTTTTGAAAAACTAACGGTTTTCCTTCATTGTGTATCGCTTAGTGAGATTTTTATGCTCACCCCAAGTTTTTGAAATGTTGTTCACAGGACTTAATGTGGAACAGGTTCAATGATGGGATCAAGGAATTGTCATGCTATCTAAAACATGGAAATAGACATGTTTCTTTTTATGAGTTTTTATTTTATGGTTACTTAGTAGAAGTGTATACTTTGTAATCTTTTGAGATGTAATAGTTATGTCCTAATTCACTAAAAATATAAACCTGAAAAGATCCCCAATGTGAATTATTCATTTAGTTAAATATTAAGTAAGGGTTAAGGTCAGGGCCTTATAGTTTGTTTCAAAGGTCGGTTTAGACAACTTTAGTAGTTATAAAATTTTAACATTATAAATTAATTTATGGTATGATTGAAATGATATAGCATTTAAATATTACCATGTTGCTTCGCCTAAGATATTTCGGTGTTAATAATGGTTTATTATAGTGTTAATAGAACAGCTTTTCTGGGAAGGAATACAGAGGGAAATGACCGTTCCAAGCAGTATCCTGAGATGGTCAGAATCAGAACTAAACAGTTAGTTTCAGTGATGACTCAGTTGACTCAGGTGAAAAATGATGGTTGCTTTTATTGTTGATATTTTGGTGTTTTCTAAAATTAAAGAGGAGAATAAAAGTCATTTTTGGGTTATCTTGCAAACCCTAAAATAAAAGAAACTATATGGAAAATTCAGCAAGTGTGAGTTTTGGTTACAACAAATTTCTTTCCTTGGTCACATTGTTTCAAAAAATGGAATAACTGTTGACCCTGCTAAAAAAAGTTGTTTAAGAATGGCCAAGACCCAAAAATGGAACTGAGATCCGTAGTTTTCTTGGTTTGGTAGGTTAATAATGAAGGTATGTTGAAAATTTTTCATAGTTATCTAATCTAATGACTAAGCTAACTCGGAAGGGTGTTTAGTTTATCTGGACAAAAAAATGTGATGATTGTTTTCAAGAGTTGAAAAGGAGACCGGTGAATGATCCAGATTTGGCACTTCCTTCTAGGAATGGTGAGTTTGTTATATACAGTGATGCTTCATTGAAGGTACTTGGTTGTGTCCTTATGAATAATGATCATGTAATTTCTTATGCTTCATGTCAGTTGAAAACTCATGAGGTAAATTACCCTACACATGATTTGGAATTTGCTGATGTTGTTTTTGCTCTAAAAATTTGGAGGCATAATTTGTATGGAGTAAAGTGTGAAATATATACTGATCACAAAAGTTTAAAGTATATATTTAGTCATAAAGAATCAAACATGAGACGAAGGAGATGTCTAGAATTAATTAAGGATTATGATTGTACATTTCTTTACCATCCGGGTAAAGAAAATAATGTGGCTGATGCTTTGAGTCGAAAAAGTAATGCTTCATTAACCATGATACGTTTGGAATGAGATCATTTTGTTTTTGATTTGATGAACATTGGCATAGAAGTTGTTGGTGCAGAAATTTCTTCTGTTTTGTTTTAGGTATCAGTGACATCATCTCTATCAAACAGAATTAAGAAAGGGCAGAAGAAAGACAGTGGGCTGCAGAAAAAGGTAGAGCTGATTCAAAAGGGTAAGTTTCCTGAATTTAATATTGATAATGATTGGGTTTTGAGGTTTGGGAAGAGAATATGTGTTTTCCTGGTGATTCACAGTTGAAGAATGAGTTGTTATGTGAGGCTCATAGTTACCCGTTTTCAGTTCATCCTGACATTACTAAGATGTACAGAGATCTGTGGGAGTATTACAGGTGGGATGCAATGAAAAGAGATATTGCTTATTTTTCTGTGAAGTGTTTGACTTGTCATTAGGTTAAAGCAGAGCGGCAGTTACTGAAAGGGATGCTTCAGCCTTTTCCAGTGTCAGAGTGGAGATGGTAAAATATATCCATGGACTTTGTTGTGGGATTACTGAAGACATCTCGAGGTAATAATGCAATCTGGGTTATTGTTGATCGCTTGACTAAATCTGCTCATTTCATTCCTATTCGAGATACTTTCTCTCTAGATCAACTTTCTAGATAGTATCTTAAAGATATAGTCAGGTTGCATGGAGTTCCCCAATCCATTGTATCTGATCGTGATCCCAGGGTTACTTCTAACTTTTGGAAGGGCCTTCAAAAGTTGTTGGGTACTAAATTAAATTTTAGTACAGCTTTTCATTCTCAATCAGATGGGAAGTCAGAAAGAACAATTCAGACATTGGAGGATATGCTACGTTCTTGTTCGATAGATTATCAGGAAAGTTGGGACCAACATCTTTCTTTGTTTGAATTTTCATATAATAACAGTTTTCATTCAAGTATACAGATGGCTCCGTTTGAATAATTATATGGTAAACAGGGTCGAACTCCAGCTTTTTGGGATGAAGTGGGTGAAAGGAGGCTGATAGAACCAGAATTGGTAGAAGAGATGGAAGAAAAAGTTCAGTTGATTCAGAAACACATGAGAACAGCTCAGAGCAGGAAGAAGAGTTATGCGGATAACTGGAGGAACGATCTATCTTTCAAGGTAGGTGATCATGTTTTTCTCAAAGTTTCACCATGGAAAAGTGTGATGTGATTCGGTAAGAAAGGAAAGATGAGTCCAAGGTTCATTGGAGAATATGAAATTCCAGACAAAGATGGATCAGTTGCATATAGAGTGGCATTACCTCCGAGTTTATCTCAAGTACACAGTGTTTTTCATGTTTCGATGTTGAGAAATTATATGCCAGATCCATCTCATGTCTTGAGCCCAGAGGTAGTTCAGTTGGAAAAGAAACTCTCTTATGAAGAACAACCAGTCCAGATTCTTGACCATAGGAAGCAAGTGTTGCGTAATAAGGTAATTCACCAGGTAAAGGTTTTGTGGAAAAACCATATGGTTGAAGAGGCAACATGGAAATCTGAAAATGCTACGAGGGATAAATACACCCACTTATTTTGATAAGTGAATAAAATTGTGAGGACGCAATTCCCAAAATGGGGGAAGGATGTAAAATCCCAGGTAAATAAAGAATATAACATTTTCATATTTATTAATATTTACGAATTAAATATTAATTTTACTTTAAAGGGTTTTCTATGTTCGATAGCGTACCTGATACGCAACAAAGAGTTTCTTTGAAATCTTATGTTGCACACTAGTAATAAAATAATATTATTTTGAATGGTAGTTATCACGTAGCTGTTGAATTGGTGGGAATGAATAGAAATAACTAAAATATGATTATATATGTTTGTTAAATGTTTTTACATTCATCCAATAAAGGATAATGGCTTAAAATACGAAAAGAATTCAATTTTAGGCGTAGATACTCTAATATTCACTAAAAGGTCGAACTATCTCCTTTTGATGGAGAACCCTCTTGAAATATAGTTTTGTACACTCTTATACACTCTATTGGACCAAATAAAACTCTTATTTAGAATCGGGACATCAAAATTTACTTTTTGTAAATTTTTGGTATTTTTCCGATAAACTTCATTTTTTTAATGAATAGTGAAAAATGTTGTATTTTAATTCAAAACCTCTTTTTAATATAATTTATTTATATGATTAGATTATATTTTTAATTGGTTTTAAAGTTCAATTACAATATATTTTTAGTATTTAATTCAATTTTGATCATCGGAATTAATTTCACTTTGAAATTGGACTTAAACTAGTGTCAATCTTTTGATACATTTTGTTTCATAAAAACACGCTATTTGTTTTGACAATGGGATTTAATTAATAAATTAATTAATTTAACTTATATTTTTTGAATTTTTGAAAATAGACATCATTTTCAAATTCAGAATATAAAATATAGATTAGGGTGATGTTTTGGTATTTTTTTGAAAAACGTCAATTTTTTATGAATAGTGAAACCACTAATTGGTACTTAAAAAAAACTGATTTTCCATTTAAATGAAATTTTACCACCTCTGTGTTTTGAATTTAAAAAATCCAACATACATGGTTTTCATTAAGAAGTAAAATGCGGTTTAATGGGATTAAAATAATTTTTGATGAATAGTAACTTTTTTGTTTTTAATCGCGATTAGAGGTAATTAGTGTAATTTAAGGTAAAAATAATGTTTTAATAATATGAAATGACCTTGACACATGTACTACCATTATTGGATGTGTCATGGACGACCAATAAAATCCATGGGTCAACTTGGGGATCCCATGGAGCCACTTTGGTAGGAAAATGACATTAATATCTTTTCATTTAAAGTTAAAATTAAAATGTTACAAACAAGTGTTGTTTTACCAAAACAATTTTTAAATGGGGTTTTACAAGTCATATTTTTTACTATAAATATTCATTATAAAGTTAAAAATGTTTCCTACATCATGATATATATTTTTTAATTTTTAGACATTAAATAAATTAAATTATTTATGACACCATGATGATGCAGCGATTACATCGTTATTTAACAATTTAAATAAAATGAAAAGAAAATGTAAAATATAAGACATAAACTTGTAAAAGACCTATTGGATGGGTGGATTTATAACTCTTATAACCTTATAGTAGAAATATATATTTTGGGACCTTTAAAAACCGTAACTCATTTTATTATAATGTAACCTTTTATAATTTTCCAAGAGTGCCCCTCCTCTCCTCTTATAAAAGGCCCCCACCTCTACTACCTTAACCACACCTCTAAAGCCTTTTTCTCGGCCAAAACCTACCCATTTTTCCTCTCCAAATCCCTCTCTTACTCCTAGAAGCCTCACTTTAGGCATAAGTCTTTACAAGGAAGCCTTTGAGCTCAAATCAAAAAGAGTTACCCAATTTAAAGGAAGTGTCTTCTCTTGTGTTCTTATGTTTTATTTTTCTTCCCCAACCCCTTAAATTATTTTTATTTCTTTATTTTGTTATAAAACCAGTATTTTAAATATACTAGGATGTTTTTATTATAATTATTAGAGCTACACCTACACACACCTTCGTATAATGGTTAATGAACATACAGTTTCTGTGGTTGGCGATTTTCGGCCTCACGAAACGATGATTGTTCAATATTCTTTTAACACCTTTCATGGTGGGAATTAATATGTCACTATATTTATATATGATATATATTATGATTATGTTTTCCTTATGCTTCTGTATTTTTTATTTGTGGCATACCTTTATGGTTTCCTTTGCGGGTAAACACGATAATTTCATTTTAGGAAGTGCGGACAACCGCCCCCTCAAAGTCATTTGATTCGTTATTTCCATATGTGGGATGTATAAAGGATGGAGTTAATGTTATTATATATTATTTTATACTGGAATTATAATATACCCTTATATCATTATTATTTCACTCCATTAAATATGAAATATACATGATAGTAGCGTTCATGCGTACGTACGGCTTACCGTCTCCATAAACGGTGCATTTCAGTTCATACCTCTAAATGTTATGTACTATTATAAATACATGTATATGATGGATATATATGATATATATGATATTAAAATCATTAATATCATTTTGTATATAATGAACCTTTGACCACATAAACAACATGTAATTGTAAGAAGTCCATTTTTGACTTAAGTACCAAATATGGACAAAACAAACTTTATCAAATTAAATTATAACATAACGTTTATAACATGGAAATAAGTTATATAAAAGGAATAATAAACATGAAAAGGGTTCTTATGAAATTATAAATTAAAATTAGTTAATTATTCAGGAGGTTAAAGTGCAATCGATTCACGTCGGACACGAGGTAAGGGACTTTGTCTCAATCCCCTTTCATTGAGGCATATTTTGGTCTAATACAAGGATTTTTTTATACAGTGTATAAAACCCTTTGACATTAAATTTTATACATAAGTAATCCTTTTATATGAAGCGTTTTACTAAAATACAAAAAGGAATTTTTCTTTTAACGTACGCGGTGACAACGACCTTTTCTGTCGCCATGAGTATTGTTTGGTCATTGGCTTCCTCAACAAGTCGTATTGTTTTTAAAATGAAATAAATACCATATACTATTTTATGTATTTTGGTATTAAAAATGGTTTTTATAATTGATTTATTATGTCAATATATTTATGTGATATATTTTGATCAAAGTGTGTAAATATTTTCTTCCAATTATATTTGTTTTATGTCTTATGATATTATAATGGTACTTGGACATTTGACGGGTGGTTACATGATAAACCATATGAAGGGTGGTTCCGTGAATACCAGGATCGGTGGTTACATTATAACCTCCAATTAATTGGGTATGGAAGTCGGCCGTATGGATATTCCATTAAGTGATATGTGTGGAAGTCGACCAGATGGTTATTCCACTTAAGTATGTTTATGTCCCAACTTACCTTCATATGTTTTGTGTTAATTATATGGGTTATATGGTAAAATTTTGGTTACAAAAGGGTAATTAATGATCTTTTATTCAATGAAGTGTATTTTTCTTCTTCATAAAGGTGAAAAGTATTATTTTGATAAATTATTCTTGCTTTACTTGTTGTTTTGAAAAACTAATAGTTTTCCTTCTTTGTGTATCCCTTACTGAGATTTTTATGCTCACCCCATGTTTTTGAAATGTTGTTCACAGGACTTAATGTGGAATAGGGTCAAGTATGGGATCAAGGAATAGTCATGCTATCTAAAACATGGAACTAGACATGTTTCTTTTTATGAGTTTTTATTTTATGGAAACTTAGTATAAGTTTATACTTTGTAATCTTTTGATATGTAATAGTTATGTCCTTATTATCTAAAACTATAAACCTGAAAAGATCCTCAATGTGAATTATTAATTTAATTCAATATTAAGTAAGGTTTAAGGTCGGGGCCTTATAGAACCCTTCTGAGAAATGGTTTTATTCCACTGATGAACCTATCAAATTTAAAATCAAATTGGATGATAATAATAGATTCATACCTCAAATGTATTATAAAATAATCCTAATGGGTACCAATAGTTTCTTCATATTTTGGATTAATCTCAAGTAACTCATTATTTACAAATTTGAATAAAGACCATGAGGATTTCAATTATTGAATATTATGTTATTGAACTCATCCTAATCCTTAGATTCAATTTCATATTTTTTCCCATTATACATTATTATAGTTTACCAATGGTATACTTTACCATTGTAACTGACAAACTTCTAGAAATATATTCTCTTGAACAAGAAATTATAGAATGGGAAAAAAATTATTGGAATTGGGCTAGTTTTCTGAAACAAGTGGATCAAAATACATAATGAAAGATGAAGGAAATTTTCTCTTCAATTACACAAAAAAAATATTTTTCCCACCTATGATCATTTAGAAGCTCACCATGATTCATAGGTTTTGGAATGTAATGTGATCATGACAATGATTTATTCTATTTAATCTCCCATAGAGTTTAGATATTCGAGAGAAAACTAATTTTATTTTCTATCAAAGTCCCCATTAACATGGTTCATTAATATTCCAACAATTTACTATATAAAATCAAATCATAATATAATAAGTATTATCTATAGTTAGGAAATCCTTATAATGAAAACCCACTTTCAATATGTCTCAATATTGAAACAATATTTATTATATGAAAACCTAGGATTATCCAATGTTATTCATATAAAAATTATATTCATAAGTCCTGCATGATGGGTAATTAATAGTTATTTAATTCCCATAGAATATTCTTTAGTAGTGTCAATCCATGTGTGCAGCAAGGCATGTGACCTTGTACCATGTTAGGCTGATTTTGGAATGGCACACCATGTCAATTTTTTTACCATATATGTACATCTATGCTAGATCCAGATCCACATCTACTTTCAAGATATGGATATTGTAACATCCCAGGTAAATAAAGAATATGAAATTTTTATATATATTAAAATTTTTTAATAAAATGTTAATATTAATTTAAAGGGAATTCTAGGTTTGATGGTGTACTCAATACACAACAATGAGTTTCTTTGAAATCTTACGTTGCACGCTAATAATACAATAATATTATTTTAATTGGTAGTTAAAGCCTAGTCGTTGTAATGTAGGGAATGAACAGAACTAAATATAAAATGATTATATATGTTTGTTAAATATTTTTACATTTATCCAATAAATGTTAGATGCTTAAAATTTGAATGAATCCAATTTTAGGCATAAATATTCTAATATTCGTTAAAAGGTCGATTAACCGCCTTTTGATAGAGAACCCTTTTTAAATCTACTTTTTGAAAATTCTATATGTTAATATTTAAAAAATAAAATCTTTCTTTAGAATCGGGACATCAAAATATATTGTGTGTAAATTTATGTTACTTTTTCTGATAAAGCTTATTTTTTATGAATAGTGAAAACTAGTGTATTTTAATTCAAAACCTCCTTTTAATCTAATTAATTTATATGGATAGATTATATTTTTATTTTTTTTAAGTGTAATTATAATATATTTTTACCATTTAAGTCAATAGTGGTAATTGTAATTAATTTCACATTGAAATTGGACATAAACAAGTGACAATTTTTTGATATATATAATTTCTTAAAAACATGCTATTTATTTTGACAATGGGAAGTAATTATAAAATTAATTAATGAAACTTATATGTTTTTAATTTGGTAAAATGGACATAATTTTTGAATTTGGAATATCAAATTTACTTTGGATAAATTTTTGATATTTTTCAGTCAAATGTTCATTTTTAATGAATAGTGAAAAATGCTACATTTTACTTCAAAACTCTTTTTTCATCAAATTTAATTATATAGTTAAATTGTCCTTTTATTTAGTTTTAAAGTGTAATTGAATTATTTTTTATCAATTAATGAAAAGTTTTTCATTGTAAGTAATTTCACTTTTCAAAAGGATGTAAAAAAAGTCAATATTTTGATAAATTTTACTTCTTAAAAAACTCGTCTTTGGTTTTGAAAAAGGAAATTATTTTTAAATTAATTACTTCAATTTTTGTGTTTTGAATTTTGTAAAATGGATTCCATATTTGGGATAATATGGTCCAAATTAGGTAATTAATACTCTTTTGTTTTTGGACATTATGAATAGTAATGACGACAATTATCTTTAATTATCATGATTAATTAGTAATAGGGTAGTGGAGGGTAATAAAATAATATCATAATAATATAAAATGACCCCAAAATTTGTCAAAATCATCTTGGTTGTGTCATGGACGACCATGGGATGCCTTGTGCCAACTTAGGGACCCCATGGAATCACATTAGTGTGATAGTGACCTTTTATCATACTATTTTTAAAGAAAGGAAAATATAACCAATCTTTGTAACACCTAAGTAAATAAATATTAATTTTGTTTAAATAAATTATATATTAGAATATAAATTTTAATTGTAATGATAAAAATATTTCCTATATCATGGTATTTTTTTATAATTTTTTGACATTAAATAAATAAATTTATTTATGACACCATGATGATGCAGTGATTACCTCATTAATGAATGATTTAAATAAAATAAAAACATAAGGTAAAATATAAGACATAAACTTGTAAAAAACCTATTTTATGGGTGTATTTAGAACCCTTATCACCTAATACTTTAAATATATCTTTGTGGGTCCTTTAAAAGTCCGAAAACCATTTTATAATAAAGTAACATTTCAAGACATTTCAAAAGTGACCCTCCTCCCTCTTATAAAAGGCCCCCTCCTCCACCCCCTTACCCACACCTCTAAAGACCTTGGATCGTCCAAAATCAGCTCATTTTATCTCTCCACATCCATCTATTTCTCCTAAAAGTCTCACCTTGGGCAGAAGTCTTTCCAAGGAATCCTATGGCTCAAATCAAAAAGAGTTACCCGATTTCGAGGTAATGACTTCTCTCGAGTTTCTTTCTTTTATTTTCCGTATTCACTCACCACTATATTTTTATTATTTGATCCCAAAATAAAACCATTATCATCAATATACTAGGGTGTTTTTATGATAAGTATTCTACCTACACATACACACACCTTTATCTAATGGTTAAAGAAAATACTGTTTCTCTCGGTGGCGAATTAATGCCTCACGAAACAGTGATTGTTCAATATTCTTTTAACACCCCTCATGATGTCCATTATGATGGCACTATATTTATATATTTTATTTATTTTATTTATTTCCTCTTTATTCATATGTATTTTATATTTAAAACATACCTTTATGGTTTGTATGTTGTGCAAATGTGATAATTTTATATGAGGAAGTGTGGACAACCACCCCTCTCAAGTGATGTGACCCGTTCATGCAAAACATGGAATTTATAAGGAATGTAATTAATAAACTTATGTTACCTATATAACATATATATTATACTGTAATTATAATATATCTATGTCTCATTTATTTTTAATGTCCATCAATATGACAAAAAAATGAAAGTAGCGTTAATGCGTACATATGGCCTACCGACTCCATGAACGGTACATTTAATTTTTTATCTCCAAACATTTTGTAATATTATTAAATACATATATATTGGATATATATGATATTTAAATCATGAACACCTTTCCAGATATTATGAACTTATAACTACATGGACAATTCTCTTCAAACACGTTCATTTTTGACTAATTTACCGAACATCGACAAAACAGTTGATATGAACTCACATAATTAACTAATTATTACCACACGATAATATGTGATATAAATTTAATGAAAAACTTTAAAGTATGTACTTACGAAATTATAAATATACCATGGTTTATTATTCAGGAATATATAGAAATGAACAAGACAAGTCGGACTTGAGGTAAGGGGATTTCTTATCTCACTTTTAATTCCATGACATTTCCATTGTTCGCCACTTATTTGTTGCATGTGGTGTATTTTGTACTGCCATTTAATATATATTATAATTATTCTATTTATATCCATGTTATTATGTTATTAATTTTCTGTTTATTATCTTTTGGTCATACGACTCGATTGATTACAATGAGGTTATGGGTTTTTATCTCACTTTTTATTCCCGTGAGATTCATGCAACATTTTCAACTATTCTATTTTGTGTGGTGTATATGCTGACCATGATTATATTAATTGTGTAATATAATTTATTTTATTTGTATTTACATCTTCATTGTATGACCCTCCTTTCATGTGGTGCACATTTTGAATGTTTCCGAAATCGGTAAGGTAATCTTTCACCCTCCTCTTTTTAAAAGACTTCCATTTTTTAGGTCTTTTAATTTACATCATCTTAATGATGGGATATGTTCTTATATATCATTATTGCTATGAATTATATGTCCAAATGATGAGATACCCTTTTAAAATATCATTAAATCATTTTTTGAATTTTTATGTGACGTCGTTAGGCTGTCGAATTTCTATAAGAGAACTTCTGAACCCAATTTCAGTTCTTTGGGTTAAACATATACTTTTTGATTATGTTGTGCTATAAATATTTGTGGATGGCCTCTGATTGTTTTACACATAATATCCACTTATATTGAGCATATTAATATTTTTTCCAAATAAATATGTAATTGATTTATCCTTAATCTAAGGATACTCTCTTTGTACTGGACTTCGTCTCAATCTCCTTTCATTGAGACATATTTTGATTTCTACACATCATTATTTTATACGGTGTATAAAGACATTTTGACTTTTAATTTCATTTAAGAGTAATCTATTTACATGAATTTTTTTACTAAATGAAAAAAGGAATGATTTTTTTGTCTTATGTATGCAGCGACAACGACTTATCCGCCATCGTGACCATTATTTGAGTTTCAACATCCTCTATAAGCCATTACATTTTAAAATGAAAAATAAATTCCATGTTTTACTTTTCTTTTATTTTGGTATTGAAAATGGTTCTGATAATGATTTAATTTTATCAATGTGTTGTATTGATATCTTGTGATTGATATGTGGAAATTTTATGTTTCATTTATGCAAGTTTTATGTGATACGATTATGTTATGATTCTTGGGAATTGTTTATGAAGTCGGGTGGTTCCATGATAAACTAAGGGCCAGTGAGCCCATTATAGCTCTCAAATGCATTCGGTAACATGAAGGAGTTAAAAGATAAGGTTTCTCTGAAGAGATTTAGGGAATATACTGCGATGTGTATTCCAAATTTAACCATGAGGGTTACTCCCTATGTAGGAATGTTATAAATACCTCAAGTTACATTTATGTCTTATGAATTCTATGAGTTATTCATAAATCTTTTGATTTCATTATGTATGTTAAAGGGCTTATGTTTTATGAGTAAAGTATGATTTTATTGATTCTTATGTATACATGGACTAATGTTTTTTTCGTATTTTTATATCCCTTACTGAGATTTTTATGCTCATCCCATGTTTCTAAAATGTTTTCCATAGGACTTAAAGATGAATTGGGTCAAGGATGGGATCAAGGAAAGACATGTTGTCTAAAACATGGAAGTAGTCATGTTTCATTTTTAAGAGTTTTTATTTTATGAAAAAAGGGAAACTGAGTAGAAGTTTCTACTTTATAATCTTTTGAGATGTAATAGATATGTCCTTATTCTCTAAAACAATAAACATGAATATATACTCAATGTGAATTATTCATTTAATTCATGATTATGTTATGTTTTAACGTTGGGTCCTTTTAGTTGGTATCAAATTTCGGTTTAGATAACTTTAGAGGTTTTCGTATTCTTTAAGCTTAAGTGACACTACCATAATGGTTTGGATTTTAGAAAGGGTCATCGTTTTTTAAATCAAGTGAAATAGTTAAGACAATAAGAATTATTATATATTAGTATTATATGATTATTTTGTTGATATACTCACACTGACCTTTTTGGTTTTAGTAAATGGATGGATCGAGCAGGCACCAAAGTAACAGTGGATGTGAAGAAAAGTCTGACGGTTTTCTGAACGAGCAACTGAATGATATGGGAGATGCAATGAGAAATCTTGTGGTTATTCTCAAACAACTATCTAGTGTCATGATTGACCACCTGAACCTTCGTGATTTTTAAAAGGAATCATATATGTGATAAATAAATCCCTACATAAGTTCAGGTAATAATCATAATTCAAAAAAATTTCAAAAACCTATGGGTCAAAGATGTGGAAAGAAACACAAAGGAAAATGTTTCGAAGGAACATAATGATGCTATAGATGTGGAAATGACTGTCATAAATCAAGAACCTATAATGGAAAAATGGAAGCATCTAGTTCACTCTAGGAAATGGAAATAAGTTCTTTCTGAAGGATCAATGGAGTGTTTTAAATGTTGTGTGTATGGTCATTATGGAAACACATGTCCTACAAAGATGTTTCAAGAATGGGCTCACTAGGATCGTACAAATATTAGTTTACCTTTACCTAATTCCATTCTAATCGAGGATAAAGAAAATAAAAAAGGACCAATGAAAGTAATTGTTAATGGATCATAAATAATGTTTAATGAGTAAGAAGTAAATATATAAGGGATTCAAGAGTTATAGTAGCTTTTAGGATGTTGAAATTCTTAAAATTAGTAAGGCACTTTTGATGATGAGATTACATTAGAAGGCTTTTTATAATATGCATAACCCTGATGTTTGATAAATGAAAATTTTATTCAAGGAATAGTTATCTTGTCTTTTGTGGATATAGTTATAAAGAACCACTTGGGTTTATATAATCATTGAATTTGATGTAATTACCGGTTTATACATTTTGGGATGAAAAATTAAAGTTATTAGATAACCTTCGTTGTTAATTTATGTTATAGCTATTTTTGATGAATTTATCTCTTTTTTAGGAATGTTATAAAATTAAGTCGTTTTTTAAAATGGACAACATACAAACAGTGTGACAACCCTTCACGTCGGACAAAGCTACAGGAATTGAACCCACTACCAAAGTGCGACTGGTATTTATCGCATACCACTAGACTACATGAATTCCCTGGTTATTATGACTAATTTTTTTAGTTAGATAATCTTATGAATCAGGAATAAGTTTCTTTTGGGTTATATATGGAAATTATTAACCTATCATGGAAGATATGTGATTAGGTTAATTACTTTTCAATATGATACTTAAATATTTACTGATGTTATTTGTAGAGAAATGTTAAGATTTACCTTATAAGACTATGTGATTAAATCCTTCAGATATTTGGGTTTCAATATTATTTTGTATTACATTGAATAATTTTATGGAAATCTATTTATTTAATGGTCTTTCTTGAACCTTGGGTTCTTTTTGTTGAATTTTGTAGATTAAGAGTAGTATTTCTTTTTATAAAGGATTGTCCTTTTGGGGATTATATGATCTTGTGCTAAAAATTTTGGTTTTGGATAAAGTCTATTGACATGGTAAATATATAGTTCATCTTTTGTGGATTATGTGATTCTCTAGAAGACGATTCTTGTTCTTTTGATGTGACCATGTCTTTTTGAATGCTCATCGTTTTGAGAAAAGATTAGTTTTGGTAGAAACTTATTAAAGGATGAAACTCTACATGAAGGTAAGTATATTTACTTATGTTTTTATTATATGTAGTAAATTAATTACTCAAAATTATGAAAAGGATTTTAAAACAAAAACGTTGTTCGTTTACGTTTCCTACTGGGTAATCAAAGACTGTTTACACACATCATAAGTTTGTGATTTTCTTGTGGTTAACTTTCTCCTAATCATGTTTTCTATCAATCTCCATCAGAACTTCATCCTTCATTTTCTCTTCCATATTCATGTTTTCCTACATGGAATCCCTCTATGGGTTAACTCGGGTGACTTTTTACTTCTCTTTCTTTCTTTTAAACTGATATTTTTATTGACTTCTTTTCCGATGTGGGGATTTTAATGATGTTTTCGAGACAAATTTTAAAATTCCATGGACGTAATTCCCAAAAGGGGGGAAGGATGTAACATCCCAAGTAAAGAATGATTATGAAATTTTCATATTTATTAATATTTTTGAATAAAATTTTAATATTACTTTAAAGTGAATTATATGTTCGATGGTGTACCCAATACGCAACAACGAGTGTCTTTGAAATCGTACATTGCAAACTAATAATATAATAATATTATTTTAAATGGTAGTTAACACCTAGATGTTATAATCAAGAGGATGAACAGAACTAACTACAAAATGATTATATATTTTGTTTAAATATTTTTACATTTATGCAATAAATGTTAGAGGCTTAAAATGGGAATGAATCCAATTTTAAGCAAAAATATACTAATATTCTTTAAAAGGTCGATTAACCGCCTTTTAATGGAGAACCCTGTTTAAATATATTTTTTGAAAATTTTATATGTTATATTTTACAAGATAAAATCCTTCTTTTGAATCGAGATATCAAAATTTACTTTGTGTAATTTTTAGTTATTTTTCCGATAATGTTCATTTTTATGAATAGTGAAAAATGTTGTATTTTAATTCAAAACCTCCTTTTAATCTAATTTATTTATATGGTTAGATTATTTTTTTAATTGGTTTTAATGTTTAATTATAATATATTTTTACCATTTAATTCAATGTTGGTCATTGAATTAATTTCACTTTGAAATTGGATTTAAACAGGTGTCAATCTTTTTATAGATATTGTTTCTAAAAAACCAGCTATTTGTTTTGACAGTGGGGATTAATTATAAAACTAATTCGTGAAACTTATATGTTTTGAATTTTTTAAAATTGAAATCATTTTTTAATTTGGAATATCAAAATTACTTTGGATAAATTTTTGTATTTTTCTGACAAATGTTCATTTTTAATGAATAGTGAAAAATACTACATTTTACTTCAAAACCGCTTTTTCATATAATTTAATTATATAGATAGATTTTAATTTTAATTGGTTTTAAAGTGTAATTGAATTATTTTTTTATCACTTAATGCAATTTTTTTCATTTTAAGTAATTTCACTTTTCAATTGGATGTAAAAACAAGTCAATCTTTTGATAAATTTTATTTCATAAAAAACCCGTCTTTGGTTTTGACAATGAGAATTATTATTAAATTAATTACTGTAATTTATGTGTGTGGAATTTGGTAAAATGGATTCAATATTTGGAATCAGAAATTCCAAATTATTTAATTAAGACTCTTTTGTTTTTTGGACATTATGAATAGTAATGATGGCTATTATCTTTAATTATTATGATTAATTAGTAATCGGGTAGTTGAGGGTAATAAAATAATATCATAATAATATAAAATGACCCCAACATGTGTCCAAATCCTCTTTGTTGTGTCATGGCCGACTATGATATGCCTTTTTCCAACTTAGGGACCCAATGGAATCACTTTTTTGTGATAGTGACCTTTTATCATATTATTTTTAAAGAAAGGAAAATATAACCAAACTATGTAACACCTATGAAAAACAATTTTAATTTTGTTTAAATAAATTATATCTTATACTATAAATAGTCATTGGAAAGATAAATATATTTCCTACATCCTTGTATTTATTTTATAAATATTAGACATTAAATAAGTAAATTTTTTAGTGACACCATTATGATGCAGTGATTAACTCATTAATAAACAATTTAAATAAACTGAAAAGATATGGTAAAATATTCGACTTAAACGTTTTGAAAAACTCTCTTATTGGTTCATTTAGAACCCTTAACACCTTATCCTCGAAGTATATATTTTTTGGTCCTTTAAAATCTGAAAAAAAAATTATAATAAAGTAACATTTCAAGACATTCCACAAGAGACCCTTATCTTTATTATAAAAGGCCCCCACCTATACCCCCATAACCACACCTCTCAACCCCTTGTCTCATCACTACTCATATTATCTCTCCACATACCACTATTACTCCTTGAAGCCTCTCTTTGGGCATAAGTCTTTCCAAGGATGTGTTTGTCTCAAATCAAAAAGTGTTACCCGATTTGGATGTAATGACTTTTCTCAAGTTTCTTTATTTTATTTTCCTTCTTCACTCACCACTATCATGTTGTTATTTGTTTCCATAATAACACCGGTAACCTCAATATACTAGGATGTTTTTATGATATATATTATACATACACTTACACACACCTCTGTAAAATGGTTAAAGAACATACTGTTTCTGTGGGTGGCGAATTACTGCCATAGGAAATGATGATTGTTCAATATTCATTTAAAACCTCTCATTGTGGCCATTATGATAGCACTATATTTATAATATATATATATATATAATATTTATGTCTTTTCTATGCTTTATTATTTTATATTTAAAACATACCTTTATACTTGGCATGTTGTACAGATGCGATAATTTCATAAGAGGAAGTGTGGACAACCGTCCCCTCAAGTGATGTGAATTGTTCATGCCAAACATGGAATTTATAAATAATTTAATAAATGAACTTATGTTTCCTATATAACATATATAATATACTTTATTTATAATATATCTATTTCTCGTTTATTTTTAATGTCAATCAATATGACAAAAATGAAAGTAGCGTTCATGCGTACGTACGTCCCACTATCTCCATGAACGATACATTTCATTTATTCTCTACAAACATTATGGAATATTATTAAATACATATATAAATGATATATATGTTATTTAAATCATGAAAATCATTCTTGAGACGATGTACTTATAACTACATGGACAATTCTCTTCAAACAAGTTCATTTTTGACTCATGTACCGAACATTGACAAAACATATGATATGAACTCACATAATTAACTAATTTTTACAACATGAAAATATATTATATGAATTGAATGATAAAATATAAAGTAATTCCTTAAGAATCTATAAATTTACCATGGTTTATTATTAAGTAATTTAATGAAATGATCAAGACAAGTCGGACATAAGGTAAGGGAATTTCTTATCTAACTTATAATTCCATGTGATTTTCATTGTTCTTCACTTATTTATAGCTTGTGGTGTATTGTGTACTACCATTTCATATATATTATCATGATTATATTTATATTTATGGTATTATGTGATTAATTTGGTGTTTATTATCTTTTGGTCATACGACTCGATTGATTACAACGAGGTAAGGGGTTTTTATCTCACATTTTTATTCCCATGATATTCATGCTACATTTAACACTATTTCCTTTTGTGTAGTGTATGTACTTCCCATGATTTTATTATTTCTGTAATATAATTTAATTTATTGTATTTACATCTTAATTGTATGACCCTTCATTCATTGGGTGTACATTTCGAAAGATACCCAAATCGGTAAGGGAACCTTTCACTCTCCTCTTTTTAAAAGACTTCTTTTTGATAGGTCTTTTAATTTAAAACATATTAATTTCGGGATATGTTCTTATATATCTATATTGAATTAAAATTTATGTCCAAGTGATGAGATACCCTTTTTATCTTTCACCAACTCATTTTCTGAATTCTAAAGTGATGTTATTAGGCTGTCAAATTTCTGTAAGGGAACTTCTTATCCCAATTTAAATTCTTTGGGTTAAACCTCTACTTCTTGATTATATTGTGCTATGAATATTTGTGGATGACAACTGATTGTTTTCAAATTAATATCCACTTATATTGAGTGTATTTATATATTTCACATATAATTATGTAATTGTTTTATCCTTAATCTAAGGATATCGTCTTTGTACAGGACTTTGTCTTAATCTCCTTTAATTGAGGCATCTTTTCATTTCTACACAAATTTATTTTATACGGTGTATAAAACTCTTTTTAATTTTAATTTCATTAAAAAAGTAATATTTTTACACAAAGAGTTTTACTAAATGTCAGAAGGAATGTTTTTTTTCTTACGTATGCGGCGACAATGACTTCTCCGCCACCATGACCATTATTTTAGTTTCAACTTCCTCTTCAAGCCATAACATTTTTAAATGGAAAATAAATACCATGTTTTACTTTTCATTTATTTTGGTATTGAAAATGGTTTTGATAATTTTTTGATTTTATAAATGTGTTTTATTGATATATTGTGATTTAAATGTGAAATGTTATGTTTCCTTTTTCCATGTTTTATGTGATATGATTATGTTATGGTTATTAAGCATTGTTTATGAAGTCGGGTGGTTTCATGATAAACTAAGGGTGGGTGAGCCCACGATAGCTCTCCAATGGATTGGGTAACGTAAAGTAGTAAAACTCTAAGGATTCTCCGATGATATTTAGGTAATATACTACGATGGGTATTCCAAATGTTACCATGAGTGTAACTCCCTATGTAAGAATGTTATGAATGCCTCATGTTACCATTATGTCTTATGATTTCTATGAGTTATTCATAAATCTTATGATTTAATGAGGTATGTTAAATTGATGAAGTTTTATGAGTAAAGTATTATTTCATTGATTCTTATGTATACATGGACTAATGTTTTCTTTTCATATTTTTATATCCCATACTGAGCTTTTTATGCTTATCCCATGTTTTTGAAATGTTTTCCACAGATCTTAATGATGAATAGGGTTAATGATGGAATCAAGGAAAGAAATGTTGTCTAAAACATGGAACTAATCATGTTTATTTTTTTAAGTGTTTTTATTTTATGAAAAAATGGAAACTAAGTAGAAGTGTCTACTTTATAATCTTATGAGATGTAATTGTTATGTCCTAATTCTTTAAAACTCTAAACCTGAAAAGAACCTCAATGTATATTATTCATTTAATTCAAGATTATGTAATTTTTAAGGCTAGGTCATTATAGATATATTTCTAGGAAATCACACATTTTATCCTTTACAAAAACTCTAGTACATTTTCATTCACATTTGATCATCCTTATAGTTAATATTACAGAAATCCCTATAAATATACTTATAATTATTCCCATTGATATAATTAGTGTTTTCTCATATTAGTTTCCAATGTCTGTATAAAACATAACTATGATACAAACTATAAAACCAATTCATAAATTACATAGAATTTTCATAATTTTGGAATAATATTCAAAATAATTCACAAACAAAGAATAATGGTTGTATTTGTTTATTTTCATTGAAAACGTGGAATGAATATCTTCTTACTCAATGAATTATCATCAATGTTCCCCACAAAGATCCCCCCTTGGTAATAATATATAAAAACATTTTATCATAAAATAGGGATAGGAAAAAAATAATGGGGTGAGCGTGAATGCTCAGTAAAGGTATATAAAGAAAATATATAAGGATAACATTATCATATTGGTATGAAAATAAGATCTTATTGTTAGAATATCAGAAACTGTTTAACAAATTTTTTAAACATTATCCAAGGAAAAAATATAAGAAGTTCAAAGAAATAAATCATAAGATAATATAGAACATTGTACATCTAAGCAAAAAAAAAGTAATAAGAAATTGAATTTTTGAATACACATCGACCTATAACATCATGAACATTAATAAATACAAACTGAATCACTAGTTATGATATGAAAATTAAATTAGTCCCTCAAATAGACTTAGGGACATGTAACAAGGTTTACTCATAAAGGTGTCAACATGTAATTAGGTTCATGCATAACATGTAGACATGAAACAGGGTCCATGAATAGCACTGTGAACATGTAAAAACGTTCACCAATAGCATTTGGAAGACATAACTGGTTTCACTCAAAACATTGTCAGCATATAATTAGTTTCGCGTATTAGCTAATAGAAATGAATCTTCTTTGAAAAATAACAGTGTGAAAATGTAATCAAGTTTATTCCTAACATTTATACAAATTAGGAATCCATAGTTACCTAATACAATGGAGGGGGATATGGTTACCACCCATCATATAATAAAACTTATATACATGAGACATAGTATAATAAAACATGCATCTTATCATGACCCATAAAAAGTGATCATATCATAAAAAATAAAACTAAATGCGTATCATAATCATTAAATTACAACAAAACCTAGGGAAAATAATGTGTTTCATTTTATTTTCATCTTAGAATGACCAATGAATGTAAGAGAGTTTTATAATCATTTATCATGGTATAAACCATTGTTGATTTATTATTTTCATAAGAATATTACATGTAGATGAGGAATGAGATTCATAAACATATAACCAATGGATTAGGAATGAGTTTCATAAACATGTACCCCATGAAAGGAATATTTTTAACATAAATATCATTATATCAAAACAATTACCAATCAGAGATATAATATTGATATAACCATTTATCATTTCCCAAAAAAAAAGTGAGTAACATCAAAGAATTTCAAATTACATAGAAAATAATTTTGAGACTTTGATTATATATAATTCACGAGGAAAATATCATTTTTTCTTTGAAAATTAGTATTTTAAAACATAAAACTTTTTTAAACCACATTCATTTAATATAATTTGAAAACAAAGAAATAAGTGTTGAAATATTTTTGAAAAAAGTTTTCATAAAATATTATAAAATAAACAATATAAACTATTGAAAATGTTTTCATTTAATACTTATAAAAAATATTACAACTATTTTGAGAACTCAATTTCTTGAAATTATATTTAAAAAAATTAAAATAAGATTTAATGTCAGTGAAATAATTTTCATTTAATACAATATTTCTAAAAAATATAATTGAGGATTTTACATTAATTTAAAAAACGTTTTCAACATAATGCATATTTGGAAGCCTTTTTCGTTGAAATACACTATAAAAGAATGAATTTCCAATATATTAGAAAGTTATTTTAATTTGAAAAAAATGAATTTTTTTTAATAGAATCTTCAATGGAATGATTTTCAAGATAGTTGGTAAATAAATACAGGATGAACTTTCCCATTAAACCATAACGAGTATAATGAAGTCCCTGAATCAAAAAATTAAAATTATAGTCATTTAAAAAAACTTTTTATGGTTAAACATGGATTTTTTTAAATATCTTAGTTGAATATTATAACATATTATTAAACCTTTTGTAAATCATGGTTTTTAAGGAACATATGTTTCTGAATGAAGAGAGATGGGAAGATGTACATTCTTAAAAAAACATTAGTAATAACTATATGTACCAAAGATCAGAATAATAGGACAGATACACAAATATATTAGGAATATATATATGATACTAATAGTAAGGATTTATATTGTGAAATAAATTTATTATAACATCAATGAATGTATAATTATATAAAATGTCGTTAAATGATGATATTGTCTCAATAAACTCTTACCTAGAGTGACATTGAATTATTTTACCCATGAAAGGAAATGAAATTAATTGAATTATATAATATCATGGAAATAATTTGATTTATTATTTATCATGTAAAATATTTTATATACGCTATACAATTAGATATTGATTCTTAACATGTCATGTGTCCCAAAAATGAAATTCGAGGAAAAATTACATTACTAATTTTATTTATTTTGAATTATAATCCACATGAAACAAATTTAATAAAATGTATATTAAAATACCAATAATATTAAGTATATGAATAATAAAATAAATCTATTGTTACTATAACACCACATAAATGAAATTTGTGTGGAATATGGAAATATTATTAGAATAATAAAAAGCGAGATGAAATTCCCTTAATAAAAATATTTATTTTCTTCGTACACGTTAAAATATAATTTATAATAAATATATATACATTGTAAATCTTATAATGAAAAATATTTTTATAAATAATACCATATATTATTTATTATGAAATTATATGAAGAGTTTATTAACAAATTCATTTTAATTTTATAATATAGGTAATATCCGCTTTATTTTATGAATATGTTTTAACTTTACATTCATGATATTATTACTAAGATACTGATTAAACTATTATAAAAATTTAAAACGTGGTGTATATATCATTAATATTCAGTACATATGTATTTAAAATAATAAATATAGGAAAGAAATATTAAACAAAAAGCATAGTTCAAGGAGACTGTAGTTCATACATACACTTGAACATTGCTTCTATATAAATATAATTTTAATGGAATAAATTAATTGAAATATAATTATATATAAAAACATTATAGGTGATATTTTTATTAATATATTTAATTAAACATTACTAAACACATCATTAACACACCCCATGAATATTTTGAATGAATCACAACACATTGAGGAGGCGTAACACAAATTTCAACAAATGAGTTTATTGTAGTAACACAAAATGGAAAGCATATATCAATGTTGTATATAAAAATTTAAATATCAATAATGTTTAATAATTTTCAAATTTATCATATATAATTAGATTGAACATCATAATTCCCAATGGGGAATTATTTTAAATGAAAAAAATTAACAATCGTTGTTATGTGAGGCCATAGTACACCGTATATAAGAACTATCAGTTTATACCCATTAGAAGCAAGCATGTCTAATTGAAGTTAAAACCCATAAAATAACAACATATAATTATATTTAAAAAATTAATTCTTTTATTTTTCCAAGAAATAATATTAATTGAGTTGCGCTGAATGAAAATCAATAAAATGAGGTTGAGGATGTATGTTATGACTTTTTCAGGTAACTCCATTTGGTTTTTCACCAGAGGGATTTCTTAGATTTATTGGTTCCCATGGTGATTCTTATGTATTGATGTGAGTTTTTTTAATAGGAATTGTTTCAGGTAATTTTTTATCCAATGTGTTGTTTTTTTCTGAGGATGTGGGAGGGGTGAATGCCAATTATAGTGGATAAGGATTTGTATTTTTGTAATTTTTTTAATGAATTCAATCTACAATTTTCTCTACTATAGTGACACCCATATTAGAACACATTAAAAAAAATGGTTGATAGTGTTGAAATATAGAAATCTAATGGGATTTTCAAAATTTTCGTGAATGTTCTATTTGTTATGATTATGGGTTTGTCTATTGTTTATTTTACTTTCCTCTTAATCATTGTAATTAATTTTATTAAATTTTAATAATATTATTTTTTACAAAATTATTCATCCTTATTATGAAAAATAAATAATTATGTTTAAAAATATGTAATCGAGTTTTCATAATTATAGAAATATAAGTGGATGAAATTAATTTAATATTAATCTGTCAAATGGGATGATAGTGCAGGTTTTTATGGTAAAATTGTTCCTGCTTTCTCTAACTTTATATTTCCAATATAAATATAAAATTGGATAAAATGTAATCTATTATATTAATTTATTTAAATATGATATACGTATACATTAAAACTAAATTAAATTACAATTTATTTACAAAAATAAATTAGATGAAAATTCGGTTTTGAATTAAGATTATATACTTTTTATTATCCATCCAAAAATGAAATTTCCCGAGAAAAAAATCACCATATGATCATTTAAAAATAATTAATTCATAAATGGAGTTTATTTTAATATAGTTATTTAATATTATTATTTAAAGTTAATTTTATTATCATTTACCGCTGAATTTTAAAAGGACCTCATTTGAGAAAATTGTATTATCAATATAATAAAGACTTTATTAATATTTCATATTTTATTATCAATATTATTTAATTATATTAATACATTTTCAATAATATTTAACAAATATATATTTAAATTCATATTACGATGTTTAACATCTAGGTTATGACTATCATATTTAAATAATTATAACAACAAAATGTTGTTTCGTATAACCTCAATATTGTGTATAATGTAAGACATGTTGTTCTGTGTAGTGAAAAATAATATATATATTTCATATAGGGTATAATAGAAAATTTATTACATTAATATAATAATACAATATTTATTTTTCCGTAAACAGAAAAAAAAATTAAATTAATTCGAAATAAATATTTAACAAAAAATTAGGATGTTACACATATGGTAATAATGAAAATCATTATGATGAGAAATAATACAATATATTTCATTAATGAAGTCAAACATATCCCGATTGATAAATAGAAAATCCCTGATGAATTATGAATCAATGATCAATATTGAAAATATGAATAAATAACCCCTTCTCTTTGATCGTTCTATGTGAAGTAAAAAACACCATAACAATGTACATTGGCACCATTGTATGTTGCAACACAAAAAACAAAAAGGTCATAAAAAATAATTTTGTGGAATAGGTTTAATGTAAATCATTATCTATAAATTATTCGACAAATATGTGACTTTTCACAATCAATGTACACACATAAAACTCTTTGGAGAACTCATCCTATGTTTGATGATTCTTTACACTCGAGGACAGTGGCTAATGACCTATACCCTTTGATTCATTTAACTACTATATAGTGGATTTGGGAGATAGTTATACTTAGCCATAATGATGTGTATACATATCTCAATAGAATCATTAGAAATAGTCTCGTTTGTGACAACCATTTCGAATAATCAAAATTTCTAAATAAGAACACATTTTGTTTCAATATTCTATTATGGTAGTATTTCATAAGAACCTAAAAGGATATAACAAATATAATTGATGACTATATATACTTAAATTCATATCCACCCCTCCTAATATTTTCATTCAACATCCTATTTTTCCATGCAAACCTCTAATACTACTACTAGGACGAAGATACATGATGGAAGTAATAAACATTTACGATGTGTCTATTTTTTCATTATGTCCTTATTTGTATTCTTTTAATGGTAGAAAGATTTATTATAAATACAATCTTTTAGATATCATGTCACAAATACTTCATCTAGAGAACCAAACCCCACAAGCTTGAAGACAGTTTACAGCTTACTAAATTTTCATATGATACATAGAATGACATCTTAATTGACCAAATCAGATAAGAGTCTTTGTAAACTATTTACACTCGTGATGTTTTAACTAAAAATGAAAAAAAATATAATTCAAAAATAGTAATCCTATTTAACACCATTATTCCTCAATAGCATATCCTAGTATGTCAATATAAAATCACTTTTTAGTACCATTGGGAATACAAATGATTAAGATGTGAGATGATAAGATGTTCTGTATGGGTAATTGTAAAGTAGAATCCATGATTAAATACAGAATAATCATTATGAAAATTGAAATGACAAAAAATATATTCAATTTAATCAATAAAGTAATAATTATATTTTAGAATAATTAATATTCAAATAATATCTTGTATTAAATTACATGATCTTGAATACATAACCAAGAATAATATAACTAATCAAATAATCACACGTAATAAAAATAACTACATTCATAATTGTGGAATTCATAATTCCAAACATGTAAAACTTAATGTTAAAGCCTTGTTCCAGTACATCTAAATAAATGGGTAAGTCATTAACCTATAATAAATTTAGTTAGTCTCAAAGATCTATCAATGACATTTGGGGGATTTAATAAGAACCTACAATTTCTTACTATGTATAATGAATTATTAATATTAATGGTGTGAAATAAAATCAACAAAAAATATTCTTATTTGAAACCATGCATACAAAACATTTAAAATTATCCAAATCAATATACCTAATCATAAACCCAACAGATTAACAGGAATAATATCATAATGTTATATCTCTTTTCATAATAAAAATATAAATCCCTATACATAATTGAATTATATTAGAATAAAATATCCCTAATTCATCAAAAATATAATTAGGGGTTGATTTTTTTAAGGAATATGAATAAAATAAAATATCATTAAGAAACAAAAATTGAAAAAAAACCATCTATTTTTTAAAATCACATTTAAAAATGTTTAACAGAACATTTTTAATACTATTATTTTTAAATAAAAACTAAATTATGCTTAATAATATTTAAAACATTTAGTGATATTGATAGAAAAAATCCAATTCATGTTATACCCATTAAAACCAAGATTCATTTCCAATTTTATTTTAAAAACCCAATGGGAATTCTGTTTGAATTGAAATGGAGATTACAATAAGATGAATTTATAAAAATAATAAAAAATTTATACTCCAATATAAAATAATTAATAATTGGATAAAAAATTTTAATATTCAGTTTTTTATAACATGGGTATTGATGAAAAAGAATTTTTTTACAGAAGAGAGAAACATAGACCTGTTTTCACAAAAAAAATTATTAATCATTTTATGTATGAAAATATATAAAAAAATTTCAATTACATGAATAGTGACATAAATTACTTGACATGAATAAAATTTAATAAATTTATTTAGTAAATATTATATATTTCATCAAAGGGAGACATAATCAATGAAAATATTGAATAATTATGATATTGTGAGTTAATCATTTTCCAAATTTGTAACAGTATAATTGTATTCCCCATAAAATAAATAACCTTGAATGAAAATTTAAAATTAAGTGAGATAAATATATTGATGGTATAACATACCCATGGGGAAGTATGTACACCACCAAAAAGAAATTATTTGTGAATAATTAATGTGTCTATCAAGTGTAATAGTGATATGAGAAACACCTACATCGATTTATATTTCCATCATATATGTACATAACTCATATATATGGTTTCTAAAATTGTTACAAATTTATAAAAAACCATAATAATATTTATAATATCATATGCTACCCTATTTTAATAAATTACCAGAAATTTTCAAAAAATATTTCATTATCTTCATTATTTGAGGTGTTAGTAGACTTTTTTTGACATGCACACATTATAATGATAGATACAATTATTGTCCTTATGATGTATATATATATAATTTAATATCAAAATAATTTTTAATTATAAAATTTACACATTTTGTCATTTTTAATTACCATTTATAAATTTTTAACAAGGAAAATGAGTCGCATCACTTCATAGAGATCGTAGCTTTTACGTACGAAGGAAAAATGATACCATTTCTATTAAAAGTGATAATATTTGGGAGTGGGTGATATAATAATTTTATTGATTCAATATCATCTCATATATATAATATAAATATTTAATAATTTTATCGTTATTAAAATCTATATAATGTGTACGTGGAAAATGAATCACCACGATTCACATTATGAAAGTCTGTCATACAAATAAGTGACATTATTAAATTTAAAAAGGAATGGAACATTAATAGGAATTTGTGGTACTAAAATTTCATTAGAAAAGTAATATCGCAAATATCGAACAAATGTGGTAAATCTATCTTTATATACATCTAGTAATGGGTTGGGGTGGAACTGAATTACATTGGTTCATGGGGTGGTAGTCCACCGTACACACAATCTATAATTCCCCAACTATAAACATTAAATAATCATGAGATTAGTAAATAATTTGAAATTAATTCAAAGAGGTGATATTTTCAAGATTGGAGCATTATAGAGTTCGGACATAAATAATACATAACAACATGAATGTTACAAATTAGACACTACAACATACTATCAATTTTCACCATAAAATAAACTAAATTTAAAAAGAAACATGTTTAATTTCATGTGTGAGTTTCATTACTTTTCCTTGATCCATCCTTGTCTCTATTCTTCTTTAAATCATTTGAAAAATATTTCAAAATTAGGGATGAGCATAAAAATCTCATTAAGGGACACAGAAAGATGGAAACTGTTAGCCTTGAAAAATAATGTGAACCATAAATAATTTATCATAAAGTAATATGTTTAACCTTTATTAAGTAGTAATTACATGTCACTAAATATAATATCATTGATTAATATTTTTTGAACAAAATATTTCCATAAAACCAATAGAGAGAAATGTATAACATATAAAGGCTACTTGGTACATAATCATTATTAAAGGGAATAACCATATGATCGACTTCCACACATATCACTAAAGGGAATATCCATAAGGCTGACTTCCACACATATACCTGTATGCAATATCCATATGGATGACTTCCATACCCAATGAATTGATGTATATAACGTAACCACATGTCCTTGGAGTGTCTTAGAACCACCCATCTTTTTCATAACATACAACCACCAGTATTTCGATTATATTGTAAAAACATATAATATGCCCATATACCATTAAATAATGCCAACACATAAAACATTTCAATTGTCAACATTTGACTCATAAAATTTCCAATCACATGGAATTATTTCAATATATTCAAATAGTCCATCCACTTCCAATTCCATTTAAAAAATTTAATAGAGTCCTTTTAATCAAAGTGTCTAATACAACATTGAAAATTTTGAATGAAATTATAATTTTAATAAATTAATATCAATATTATTTTTTTATAAAAACCATTTTTAAAACTTAATCCTTAAAGTGATTGTTCTATAATTGTAAAATTTTAAAATATTGAAAACATCTTTTTAGTTAAAGATCCCCTTACAACTAGAGAAATACATGAATAAAAATAACTAAAGAATAACATTAAATATATCATTATATGTCATTATTATATTAAAGTTCATGATATATCATGTAAAAATGGTTGTATATACCCATTATAAAATAATATAGGTGCATGACATCAAGATACGTCCCAATGGATGGAGATTGAGATGATTTCCCTTAAAAGGGAAATATCTTTTGATTAAAGATAAATCAAGGACCATATTATGTGTGGGAAATATAAATACCCCAAATATAATTTTATATTATATCAAAAAAATTCATATGACATTCACGTAGATCCTTAGAAAAACAGAACCAACGACATGGATATTAAAATCAATGAATGGAGATTGAGTTAATATTTCCCGTAACTTGAGATTGAATTGTCTATTAAATTATTTATTAGTTAGAATAATAAAATTTGGTAAATTTATAATTTCATGAGAGCCTTTTTTTATTTTTATTATTCTATATATATGACTTATTTCCATGTTATAACAATTACATAACTATTTATGTTCGTATCAGAAGTTTTGTCGATATTCAGTACATGTGTAAAAAACAAACATTTTCTGATGTAAATTGTAAGTTTGGTCAAAATTACATCATCTTCTAAATATTTTCCATGATTTAAATATCATATATATCTAGTATATATATTTTTAGAAAAATTCCATAATATTTGGAGATAATAAATGAAACACACCATTCATGGAAATGGTAGACTGTACGTACACATGAACGCTACATCCATTTCTATTTTATTCAAAAGAATAATAATTAATTAATATAATTATATATTATAATATCCATATTAAATAAATTTAATATATTTATTATTGGTATAATTTTACAATACATTATATGTTCCATGTATAGAGGTAACGAGTCATATCACTTTGAGTGGGCGGTACTCTCAATTCCTCAAACAAAATTATCATATTTACACAACATGGAATGAATAAAGGAATGTAAAGAATAATATTTATAAAAGAATAGTGAAAATATAAATAATATATATTAATATATATATCATATATAATAATATTTTCCATTATAATGTACACCATTATAGGTGGTATGTTATAATTAAATAAGCATCGTTCCTTGAGGCAATAGTTCGTCACTGACAGATACATTATGCTCGTTGCCCATTAATTAGAGGTGTGTGTAATGTAGATATAAGAAATAGAATAAAAAATTATATTATATTTATAATAATTTTCTTTTTATGAGATCATATAATAATAATTTTTTAGGGAGTACATAATGGAAATAAAACAAAAAAACATGTGAGAAGGCATTACCTCTTAATTGGGTAACATCTTTTGATTTATACCAAAAAAATTACTTGGGATGATTTAATACGTATGAGAGTATTATAGGACTAATGTAGTATTATATAATGATTTATAAGTATATATGGGACGAAATAATGAGTTTTTGATGTGTTTTAATTTGAGAAGAGTGGGTACCTTTTTATTGGAGAAGGAAAAGGCACCCTCAGAGAAATTTAAATTATTACAATAATATCAACTAAAAATTAAATTTCAATTGATCCAAAATAAAATATTAAGAATATAAAATGGGTATACCTCAAAATCCACGCATCCAACAGTTTTTAGAAATGTAATGTTTTGGTTTTAATCCATATCTTTTTGTTTACCGTTAATTATTCACATTTAATTTTAATCACGGTAACAACATTTTAAATATTAAGAGGATAATAATTTTAATTATATGGGGTTAATATAACATAAATGTACAATTAATTTAATTTTATTCTTTATCACATACACTTTTTGATTTTAAAATATTTTTACAACTTCGAAATAATTTAATATATTATTATTTTTATAATACATCAATAATTTCAACATTTTCACTATTAATATTATTTAATTTAAATAAAATAAAATTAGCTATATAAAATCAAACTAAATAATTTAATAGTTTTATAACATAAAATATTCCCATTTAAAAAAAATTATGACACAAAATATCTCATATAAAATTTCTTTTAATATTTATAATATCAATTATTGGATTCCTTCATTAATAAACCAAACAATCCCTTATCATTGTGTCATAATTAAATTTCATTATTTAATGTCTAAAATTAATAAATAAAACTCCATGATGTATGAATTTTATTATGTTTATAAAGTGTATTTGTAGTCAAAGATAATGCTTTTATATACCGATATTAGTTTTTTAGTAAGAAGATATAGGTTTATCACATATTGTCTTTTACTTTAAATTAAATGTTATAAGTAACTTAATCACAACCAAGTGGATTAAATTTCAAAAATTTCCATTACAATGTTTAAATGTCCATAACTATCTCAGAAATATAATTAGGACATGTTTTAGGGTTGTTTTATATTCTTATAATGATATTTGTACCCTTATTTAGTAGGTTCACCCTTAAAACTGTGGTAAATAAAAAAATCACTGAAGTAACTATTCATAATGTCCAAAATTAAATGGGAAATATTTTCATAATTTGGACCATATTATTTAAAATATGGAATAAATTTATCCAAATTAAAAACACAAAATTTTAGGTAATAAATTTAAAATTAATCTCTATTTTCAAAATGAGAGATCATGTATATGAAAATTAAATACCATCAAAATAATGATAAGCGTCGAAATCTAATTTCAATGTCAAATTACTTCCATTGACAAAAAATATATTATATAACAAAAAAAATAATCTAATTATTCATTAAAAATAATTAAAAGCATAATATTACTATATAGATATGTTAGATGAAAAACATTATTAATTGAAAAGAAGTATTTTTCATTATTCAATAAAATATAAAATTTATCATAAAAAAACAAAAATTTCCCAAAAATTAAATTTTGATATCATTATTCCAAATAATAAAGTAATAATTTCAAATGTAACTTATTAATGTTTCAAAAACTATATTTAATCATGGTTCTCCATCAAAATGTGGTAAAAATTTATTTTTTGAAAAATATTTTTCATATACATAAAAAGCATTTGGTTCAAATATATATTAAATAAAAAATATAATATGAATTTAAAAAATCAAAATAAGTTTTTATTTAAGTAATATAATCCAGAAATTGAAATATGAGTTTTTTATAAACAAAATTATTCACATTTAAAAAAAATTTCGTAAAAATACATTGATTATATTCAATAGGTTCATATTTACATTTCTAATAAATTTGGTAACAAATGATTATATATATAAACATGTGAAATCAGTATTTTTATATTTCAGTTAATACTATTAATCCCTACCATTCCAACATAGGTTATAATGGTAGAATTTAAATAATAATACATTGTTTATCATTTAAGCTCAATATAGTGTATCTTGTATGCTACTAAACATAATGTTTCTTTAATAAAACACAATAAGTTTCACAATTAATTATTTTTTTCATAAGATTGATGTAGACATGGATAAATATTATAATATCAATGTAATAACATTTAGAAATACGGGATATAATTTTATTATTGTATTCAGTGTAAATACATAATTTTATATTGAAAAAGAAGAATCAATTTGATTGATATTGGTGAATAAAATTACCTTATCATTGGATAACCCCCACATGATCTCTTCTTATGGGTCCTGGGATTAGAAATTTGGGAATAGATGATGATAAATAATTTTTTATGTTTTTTGTAGAATGATTTCTTTAGGTCATGATGAATAAAATGGTTTTTGAGGTTTGAAAAATATAGAGGATTGAGCGGGTATTTATAATTTAGGATGTGTCATATTTTTGTGAATTCCAAAAACTAGTGAATAATGAGAAGTCAATATCATGCCATGTTGAATAAAATAAAAAAACTAATTGGTTTTAGGGGCGATATTTTCATTTATATTCTACAAACAAAATAGCCTTTATTAATCTATTTTTATATATCTTATAAATTTATTAAATTTTATAAGTTTGGTATTTCTCAATGGAGAATTATCTTTTATCTTTATTAGTTGATCCACTCAGAATAAAATAAATTTTGATAGATTATATTATTTGAAACCAAAAATTATAATTTTTAAATCATATTTTTTAAATAAAAATAAAATGTGTCTTCTAAAATAAATTTAACAAAAGGGAATTTAATGTGTAAAAAATAAATTTAACCTTCACTATGAAAAAAATGTTTTTATAATATAGTGGTAAATATAGTCACAATTAATGAAAAATTTTAATTAAATGGACCACCTATGATATTTATTGAACATTGAAAATATATTTGTAGAATATAGTTGTTTTTGGGATTCTTAATCATTTATAAAATTTCCTTAAAAACTAAATTTCATTAATGGAAAATTTGACATTATTTGTTTAATTTTAATGTAAATAATATCTTAACCATGGTGTAATTCAAATATATTATTTTTAAATATTTATATTTGATTATATTTATATAAAACTACAATGGAGAACAATAATATATAAAATATAATTGACATTTAATATTTGAAGCATCATTTTTTATATTTTCCCAATAAACTAAACAAATTACTATATCAGTGTAACTTAGTCATTTAAATATATTATAAGGATATTTAATTATAAAAAATTACAAAACCAATAAAATTAATTTTAATAAAATAATATTTATCATCCATAAATTCCATAAATATTATTTTCCCCTACATGATCACATAATTGAAATATAAAAAAAGGAACACCAAATTTGGTTAATTTTTTTATATAATTTATTTTATTTGACACATTAATTGAATAGTACCCGAAATACTAAAAAATCATATCTTATTGTGGTAATATTTAAATATGTCCCAAAAAGGTGTGTTGGAATATTTTTTAGTTCATTTTAACCTATATCTTTTTAACTTATCCTCTTGTAAACTCATTTTTATCCTTACTGTGAATTTTTTTTTTTAATTTAACTCTATGATTTTTTCAAAAAAATTTCATATTAGAAAATACAATATTACTGATTAAAATTATTACATATATTTTTTAAAATTCATTAACATAATTGAGAAAATTTTATTTAAATTTAATCCCACATTTGAAATTTGAAATTTGACTATCAATGAAAAAATATTAAAATGATTAAAATTGTTTGGAATAAAAATTTGATTGGATAATTAATTCAAGACTATAAATTTGATTAACAGATATACTGTTGAACTGATTTTATTTTAGAAAAAAAAATTAATCTACTATATAAATTTCTTAAAATATTTATTGGAATGGTTGTTTTCAATTAAAATTCAATAATTTTCACAACAATACAAAAGCACATTTTTTTTAAAAAATAAATTAATACACCAAAAGATAAATATGGAAAACATATTTAAAAAATTATCTTAATTGTTTTTAATTATATATTTGAAAATATGAAAACATAAAATTTAATTATTAGAATAAATAATCACTTATTATCCTCTTAGAAAAAATATTATTTTTTGAAAATAATTTGTTTCCATCAAACAATTCTAATTTTATTTCTAATAAATATATAAGTATTGATATTTATATTCATTTGTAAAAAATAAATTATCAAATTTACTTATATTAAAACCCACCAACATAAAAACTTGGTAATAAAGATAATGATTACATAATATTGTTTTACTAGAGTATCTTGTTTCATTTAAAACTAGTGTTGTGTAAATCATGTGGAATTAAAGTGATTGAATTTGTTTAAAAAGAATTATATTTTAATGTCTGGTGATTTTTTATTTTTTACTAAGCTAGATATTACATGTCATAGACACTATTATAAAAAATATTCCTATATTAAAATTTAAAGGTGTTACATTCTACCCTCTATAAATAAATTTCATCCTGATAGTTTATTCTTCATCATGATAATCTATGGTTTAAAAGTGTATGCTATCGTTTTCAGTGACCCGGAACATAAAAAATTAAAAAAACACCATATTGATATGATTGAATTTTATTATGAAGTTTATCTGGAATAACAAATTACATGGTTTCCATGTATGAAATCATTGATGGGAAATGAATACAAAGACATGGAACATAATTCTATTACCCAATAAATAATAAAGACAATAATGATTTTTTATGACCATAAATTGTGTGAAATAGGTAAGCTCAAAAACAACACAACCAACAATGTATGATGACAGAAATGAAAATTTGATTCATTATCAAATATAGTAAAATGATAACATTTATTTCAGATCATTTACCATTAGTGGATTAAATCAATTTACATTACATTAAGAACATTAGATTACCAGGTGAATCAATTCCTTTATATGGGAACAATTTCATCCTTTCTATGTGGTTAGATTAATTCCATCATCATTTATATTAGATAATTTTTTTATAAATAAATAGATTTTATTTTGTTCTATTGTCAATCTAAAATGGGTTAAACAATCTAGGTGATCTAATATATATAGTTGGAATCTGTGTTAGGAGGAATAGTTTTACAATCATTAGTATATTTTGGGGGTCCAATTTAGTGGATAGAAAAAGTTGTTTTTTTGGTAAAACAATGATTATTATGTAAATAAAATAGATGTGGGAAAGTGTGTATGAGTTAAATAGTTTTGTGGAAAATGTGTTCTTGTGGAATACCTTTCAAAATAAATCTAAGGAATGTGACTCAGGAATATTTTGGTGTTTTTTAAAATACATTTTCTGTGAACCAATGAAAAAATTATAGTTGGGCTCTATATATGACTTAAATTCAATAAGGATATGAAAATAATAAAATTTAATTGCTTAGTATTGATTATGGAGGTTAGTTTCCTGAATGTTTAGTAATATATATTAATATTCAGGTAACTCTATTCCATTATATATATCTCTCTCTCATTTAAGATCTTAAGAAACTACATTTCCAATGATTTTTGAGATGTAGAAAAGTGTGACATAGTGATGCAATTGGAAAATTACTTATATTCCTTAATAACCAACAGTAACTCATGAATGTTACATTTCTCAGGGTATATTTAGTTCATAAAGAATATAAATTTTATGAATAACTATGTAGTTTCACATAAGTTCAATAGATTCATGAATTTTATGTTTTGAACATCTTCTTTGATTTAATTGTGCATTCAAATGCATCATTTATGGACTACACTGTAAGTAGAGTCTCGTTATAATTACACAAAAATAGGTATGATCCCAATATATTTATTTGACCTTATTGTAAATAAACTGATTAAGAGATCACCCAATGGAGTTAGAATGTTAGACTCTATGTAAGTGATTTGATTGTGGAATTTTGTTATGAAAAAAAAATTGTTAAGGAAATTCTCATAATATATATGGAACCTATCTAATCAGTTATAATATTAAATATATGCTGAGATTAGAGTATTCTTGTTTGATCATCACACTACTGGAGTAGGATCCTCACATGGTCCCTTTGTGGTGAACCATGTAAAATTTTTGCGTTTTGTTTCTAGTACAACATATCGATGTTTGGTTATTGCAAAATTCCATTAGAGATGTTTTACTAGTTCATTCAAATGAATGGATAAGAATCATCTTATTCCTGGAGAAAATTGAAACCCAAATTCAATCCTCCTCTAATGGGTTGTTTCGATAGTATTAAAATTTCAAGCATCGTGAAATGATTATCAAAAATTAGTTATAATTATTTTAGAAAACCTAACATATCAATATAATGAATATTTATTAATTCAATATCTATATATTTTGAAAAACAATAATTTTTAGTAAGTAACACAATATCACTAAATAAAAATTTATATCATTCCATATATAGTTAAGCATATGACAGATCAGAAAAATTTCCATCCAAATTCAATGTCCCGTGTTTTTTACGGAATGTCAGGAAATCAACATGGAATTCCCTAATAATATAATTTGGATCTAATAATAAATTTCTCAATATGTAATCTTAATTTTAGAAATATACCCTTAATGCAAAAAAAATCATCCTTCCAAATAAAAAATTAGTTTTTTTAATATATAACATAAACAAATACTACTGTTAAACGCCAATAAACATGACAAAAACCATCAAATCATATAGAAAATTAATTGTCACTAATACTATTAAATAATGATATTAATATTATTGTTATATCAATATAGAAATAATATTTATAGTTAATTCCCATTGATAATTTTTACCATAGGATCAAATTTTCATTGAATCATTTTTCATAGTATCATTAAAAACATGATTTCAAATCATAAATGAAATAGTACTATAGTATAGTCTATAATCATATCATAATTCCTATAATAAAAATATAATTAATTAGAATACAGATATAACTAAATTATTGAATCCAAATAGAAAGAAATTAACTATTCATCTTCGTCTACGGTAATATATTGGGCTTGAACATGAGCTATTGGATTTATTTGAGGTGGCATTCATTTTTCTAACTCCACATCTCCTTACTATATAATCATACAAAATTGAAATTTATTTAATATCCTTGAAATTAATATTGATACCTATAATTTGTTTCTATGACATTAAAAAATCACTACATATATTTGAAATGTATGGAACTGATATGGAATGCAATTCCAAGGCTCAATGTGTGATAAATTAATAATATTTTAAAATTGATAATATTTAATGATATATGAATGTAGTTTAATAATTATACTTTTATGACTCTTAATTGGATTATTAAATCATAAATAAAAGTCTATGGTTATTTCAATAGATGTTTTTTATTGAAGATTTTATATAGAATTGGTCAGCTCATGGAGTTCTAATGTAATACTAATGGAAATAACATTCAATGGATTAATTAAATATTTAATTAATTTGAAATAAGTTTTTTTCTTAAAATTAAATCATTATGGAGAATCCTCCAATGTTATCCTCATTAATCCTAGAATGATTTCAGATCTTATCAACCTCCATCCTTTGTAAAATCACATCATATGATGTAAAAACATTATATTAGAACTAATTAGGACATAGGGAAGGAAAATACATCGTACAATTTACTAAGATTGCATATTTTTATGATTTAATATCTGATGTCATGTTAGGACTCATCAATTTGTCTATTATGAACACCTTTATTTAATTGATTATTCATGACAATCCCAACCTTTGATAAATTCCAATTGTGTTCTATGCATTTGCCTACATACCAATTGAATAACTTATTTGATTGTTTTCAAACACTAGGTATTAAATTTAGTGACTTTTGTCAATGAATGATGGGAAAGGATCTATAAAATATTTCATTTTCCTTCATCACACAATTTCGTAGCATTATTCATTTATTGGTCTATGTGATCATGGTTCGATGTTTTCAGGTGGTACGAAGCTCGATTAGACCCTCAAAATCATGATGAATCATGGAAAAAGGGATAAATCTGCGAATCAGGGAAAAATATATTATGTTCTTGAGACTTGGTAGATCCATTTGATTGTTACAACATAATAATAAATAGAAGCGAACCTCATGACACAAGGGTTTAAAATAGAGCCTCCAAGGACTGAAAAAACCAATTTCCACCCACAAAATGGACCGAAAGGATAGAACCCTACTAGATGAACCAATTTTGAATAATGTGTAGTCATGATTTTTTATTGTACTACTATATTTGAATCATTTAATAAAAATATTATTTTCTCTAAACATCCAAACACCACTGCACGAAACAAGATGAGAACATGTCCTCTAGACCCTCTATTGTGTTGGCTTGTGCTTTAAAATTTTATAAGGATGTCATGTATGGTAGACTCCAGTACCATGTCGTTTGGGTTGAAAAGAAATGGTGTGGAGCACAAGGGGTTGGAACTCATGTGGGTGTATATAGCCTGGCACATGCCTAACTACAAAATTATATCGATAAGGGGTAAATTAAACAAGCATGGGGAATATATAGGAACACAACCAAGAACAAGGTTAGGACATAGAGTGGAATTGGAACACCATATATATCACCTATATGACATGTATACCTACTTGGTTGGAAATACTTGTACCTCCAGAGAAAAGACTATGTGAATTTGTGGGGCCACACACTACACGGGACCACTACACGTTGTGTACCCCTTCGTTACTATTTAAAAACATCATTATATCATATATTTTTTGTTTTAAATAGGATTACAGCTCGCTTATAGCCCATCATATGTGTTTTTTCACATATAACATGGTTTATATCGTGGTTTTTTATTTTGAATTACAATGTGAGCTACTTCAAAAAATATTCTGGATTAGGCAATGCTCGATGAAGATAATGATCATGTTGGTTCATCAGATACATTCTTGGAGGGACCCTCTAGATGGGATGGGCATGTTTCCTAGATGATATGATTAGAACCCGATAGATAGGATGTGTATATGACCTATTCCTTTTTGACTAGATCCCCCATCTATGAACATCTTGGGTTTTTTACATTCTACAGTGGAACATTCCTCCTGGGAATGGAACATGCCATCTACCTTCTAGTGTGGAACCCTCCAGCTGGGCAGGACATGGGACCTATACCATCTAATGTGGAACCCTGTATCAGGGGAGGTTATGGGTACACTACCACTAGAGTGGAACCCCCATACTAGGCTAGGCATTGGTCCACTACATTTGAGAGTGGGACCCTCAAGATGGGCTAGCCATGGGTTTATTACAATGCCGACTGGAACAATCCTATAGGCCTCGTAATGCCCATCTACCTATATATTGAAACACACCATCTTGGAATGGAATGGGTCCTCCAATGACTATTAGATTGGATCCCCACTTTTGAAACATGTTATGGGTCCTCTTACAATGTGCTGAGTGGAACCCGCATCTTGTTCAGTAAATAGTTCATCTTACTAGACATCATGTCCCATTTAATATGTGGTAAAATGATAATTTATGTTTTGATATATAGCCTTATCCATTTACAAATATTATTGAATTATTCTAATAATAATTTACCATTAAATAAAAATAGTTAATTATAATGTTCATTTCCATTAGAGGATAAGGTTCATGAAACTGAAAAACATGAAACAAAAATAAAAACATCATCTATTTAGCATTCATAATGTTATCATAAAATCCTTTCAGAAATTACATATTTATAAGATAAACTAGTAATTAAATTAAAAAAGGATGATTTAAAATAAATGTAAGGTAATAAACATATGAAAAAAGCATAACACATGGGTTACAAGGAACAAAATTATGGCACAAAATGGAATGGAATATTAATAATCATATGAGATCATAATATATATAACATGAGATAATATAATCATGGGTTCATGGTGATGTGGAAGAAACAGAAAATAGGATATAAGAATGGTTCAAGGACTATTTCATAAGGAGGTGCTCAATTCAATGCTATCCACCAAGACAATTGCACATAGACAAGAATTCAAGGCTAACCACCCAGACTATTATGGTTGTCATCCAATAAGACTACATATTAACTAATGAATTTTATAGAAATAGGGGTTTAACCATCGTATCATCTTCATGAATTTTTTTTCCACATAAAAAATCAAACATAATGATTCAATCATAAACATAAGGGTTACCTATGGAAATAACCAGTGTCATAGTCATGTCAAAGGAATATCAAAGGAAAATATCATAATTATTCCTATGAAAAATGGATATAAATTTTAGATGGATATTCAAAAAGTTTGATTGGAAAACATTATAAAATTTTATTTCAATATTATCTGATAACTATTAAAAATATTCTTTTAGAATCATTAGAAATAAATAATTTTACTGTTCTTTAAGTAAAATTTTCTCGATTCATTAAAGGAGAAACAGAAAAATATATTTTATAAAAAATATAAAAAAGATTGATTTTCAATATAAAATTATTATTTTTTAAAATAAATGGTGGATTAATATATATTAGAATGTGTAATTCTAAATTGTTACGATATCATGAAGTTCTATTTAATCGGGATTTCTTATCAGGAATAGTTGAGAAGATATCCTCTTTAAAAAAATATATTTTACTATAAACTAATGATTAAATGATCTAAGTGCATGATTTTGAAACTTATAAATATTATTTATAATAAAAATATATAAATAAATAATATTTATATTATATTAAATATATAAAAAGTGTAATCTAGTAGAAAAATGGATGTTTGGAAAGAATCGCTAAACTAATGTCTGAAGGTGTGCTGTGCATGAACATAATGCCCTATCTAATTAAATTAAATCAATTAATTATTTAATTTTTAAAATATAATTTTTTTATATTATAATTTTATTATTATCATTCTGGCCTTTTATGGGTTATAATATACAATTTCATATTTCGAGTGCATTTGTTACCTTGGTTTTCAGAAATAATGACTCGTATACCTGTGTGTAAAATCATGTAAAATTAGAATAGTTGTCTAAAATTCAAATTTTATGTTTCTTAATGATTGTTAGATATATAAAATGGTATTGTAAAACATTTAGGTTCCAGGTGAGGGGATGGACCATTATATAACATGTGAATGATATTCGTTTAGATTAGTTTTCCATTTTTTGATAATCATCAACTTGTTTTGTTTAAATAATTACAATAATTCATATATAATGGTTATATAACATTATATAGGATGTAAAACATATATTATAATTTTGATAAATATGGATAATAGTTTTATTACCACTATTTATGGATGAAATTGAAATCTAAAACTTACCTCCCTTGAATGTGATATATTAACACATCAGGGAAGATGGTTTCATTTTTTGAAAAAAATAGGTGGGTGAGGAAATGATAATGGATTCTTATATTTAAATATTATATTTATAGTATATGTGGGATAATTTAGTAAACATTAAACATTAATAATAGGAAGTGTAACAACCTAAGATTCCATGGTACTTTTCTCTTTGAATAATGCAATAGCTTCCGATATATGCAACTTCATGTTGTACCACCCCACGACTAATCAAATTAGCCATTATGAAATGTCATACCAAATTTTTGAAATTTTATAAATTTTATTTTTCAAATTGGACATCATTTTTAGATTTGGCATATCAAAATTATGTTAGGTTGATTTTTTTGGAATTTTTCTGAAAACATTCAATGTTTTGATTAATAGTAAAAAACATTGCGTTATTTATTAAGACCAACATTTTATTAAAATAAATAGTTATTTTTTAAAATAAAAATAGATACATAATACCTATATATGTTAAATATAACTCATTAGAGTCTTTTTATAATAATAATATATATATAAAATTTTACTGAACTTTAAATGTCTTTTACCCACCTTCTAGGCACATTTGCAAGGTTGAATAAAAAGTAATTTTACCGCTTATATGAATTGAATTAAAAAAATGAGAGAGACAGTGTTTACATCATTAAGGAAAAAAGTGGCTCAATAGAATAAATATAATTTTTTTTAATGGTGTCTTTTAAATTTTATTTACCATGGTTAAAAGTTAATAATGTAATTAAAGGTAAAAAGTTTATTATAATTACCCTTAATCTTGTCCTAATTCTATTGGATAAGTGTATTTATACAAAAATAAATATTAGGAATAAAATATGATCATCTTGTTCACATGAATTAGATTAGGACATTTATTATTATTTTATTCAAAGAATAGTAAGATGTGTTAAATTCAATGTTTAATAACTAAACCATTTTTAATATAGGGTTATACATGAGATAAATTAGACTATAAATATTCATTAGAAATAAAAAAATTATTTCCCACATTATTCTATTTTATTTATCATTTTTAGACGTTATCTAATTCAATTTATTTATGACACAATGATGATGCATTTATTACCTTATTATTGAATGATTAAAATAATTTATATTATAAATATTAAAATATTTTTAAATTGAGACTATTGATTATTACACGATTTTTATAGGTTAATATGACATGACAGGGTTGATTAAATAAATTTTTTTCGTATGGGATAATGTTGTTATGACTTTCAAAAAAAATAATAAATAGAGTCAAAATTGACATAAATGAGTTTTTAAAAAAAATATTATTAATTAATATAATATTCCTAAAAATATAATGATCATCCAAAGAACATAGATAAGGTTATATATATCAATAATGAACTACTTGGGGTTATCTTGGAATTTTATTGTATGTTTATTAAGCATTTATTACGACAATAAAAGAATACATGGTAAAAGTTAAACAATTTAACTAAGAGTTAAATCTAAATGATATGGTTAATGTGTCGACCTAAACCTGTATAAAAATTATTGGTTGGGATTTTTTCAACCCATCACCACCGTATCATTGAAATAATTCATTTTGGAGCCATTATAAACCAAATATGATTGTATAATAAAATAATATTTCAATCTTTTCCTAAAGTGACCACCACCTCTCTTATAATAGGGTACTTCCCCATCTATCAAAATCACACATCCAAATCAATTTGGCTTGACCGACACCAACTCAATTATCCTTAAAACCTCCCTCAATTTAACATAGAGGCCTTAATTTGATCATAAATCCATCTTATGCTTCCCTTTTGATCAAATCAAAATGAAGCACTCGAAGAATTTGTAATAATTTCATCACCACTTTCAAAGTTCTTATCTTCATCCACTTACGCTCTCATTGTGGTTTCCATACCAAAATAATTACTCTAGTACATTATAATTACTATGATGTTATTATAAATAAGTTAAACCCTTATTAATTATTCAATCTATTATATGAATGACAAATTCACCATACGTGCGTACGTGCGGCTTACTGTCTGTACGTCGTGGTGTAGTTTGTTATTCAACAGATCATTATATGGATGGGTATAATAATTAATATAATTGATTTAAATAATAAATATAATATGTTAATTATTATTTATATATGATATAGAATCCAATTACCTATGATTTCTCTATCAATAGGATGATATTGTCACTCGTGCGTTAGTACGGATTACCGTCTCCACGAATGCGATGAGATTCATCCCACATAGTAATCATTCATGAAATATTTCCATTAAATAATTATAAATAACATTTAAGAACTTATAATAAATCTAAATATGAATATAAAAAATCCTATCCATAATAAAAAAACTGATTTAACAAAACATATAATGGAAAGTGAATTAGTTAACACCTGAAACAATGTTAATACATAAATATTATTAACAAAGCTATATTAGAAGATCGTATATGATATCATATTTATGTATATGGTACTTTTATAATTTAATAACAATTATTTAACTATTATATAGGAGTTTAACATACCCTTGATCAAGTAAAAGTACATGGTAAGGGTTAATTCTACAATCTCTTCATTATTCGAGGTTGTTATACGTGAGTATCTACTGGGATGTCTTTATCATGAACATCTGGGTTTCTAAAAATGTATTTCAAAACATTTTTACTATTTCATAGACTATGGTTTAAAGCTATTTATAACTCTATTTTACATTTTTAAAATATTTATATAAGAATCCTTCCATCATTTTGAAAAATAAGGTCCTTTATGACCATTTCGACAAAATTAAGGAAAGAATGTTTTTATAACTTATACAGTGAGTTCGACTATTTTCCTCTTTTATAAATCCTTGGAAACTTACCTTTCAAGACTATATTATCATTTTCAAAATAAATGTTTTCTTTTATAAATATGTGACTTTTAAATTATTTCAATATAGATAATGATTTTTCTATAAAATAGTTTGTATTTCATATATGTCAACATCCTTTGTTGGATTTTGCACTTATTTGAAGTTGATTTATTATGATACAATATTCCATATTGTGTTGAATTTTTCGCAATATTTTTGATTGTGGACGTGTTATTTTTATACCTTTCATGGATTACAGTTAAAGTATTAACATTTCTTTTGCCAGTTTTAATATGAATGTTTATGTTATGTCTAAAACATTTCAATTGAGGAATGCATTGGACATAGTATGTGATGGGTGGAGCCCTCTATAGCTCCTCGATGCAAAGTTAGTCTCATTAGACAAACTAGTGTCTTGGCACAAGGCCTTGATAAAATATTTTTTTTAGCCTTGGCACGGGTTCTTGACTATGTGGTTATGAAGTCTAGCATTATACATTCCATCATTATGAAATTGGCTATTTATATTAAATGTGATTATTTGATTACTAGAATATCCATGTAAATAAGTATATGGAATTTTTTATTTATATTTAAAATATCAAGATAAATGTTTTCTATAATTTACTTGTGATTTAGTCTTACACATTGCATTAAATGTTTATGATTATTTTTGATCTTTTCTGCTATATTTTTATCACTGCTGAGCACCTGAGCTCACCCCTTTCTTATGTTTTATTTTGAATAGGATGTGAATAAGTATATTATGACTTACATACAAGGATAAGATTAGGGATATTAGTGTGTTATATAGATACACAATTTTGTTTTTTTTTTAAATCATTGTTCAATTTAAACTTATGTATGTATCTGGTTCTTCCATGGCTACTAAACTGATCAATATTTCGGGAAGTGATTTATTTTATCATTACAATGTTATGTAATAATGAACTGACATTGGGTAACTAGGGTTCAGTCATTATATTTTGTATTAGAAGAATTTTAGTACAAACTATGAAAACATGATTTATAAAAACAATGACTAGGGAACATTACCCTAAGATAGAATTTCAAAATTAGTATAGAACAACTTCCTATAATTTTGATAATGTAGAGATTTTGTGAATTTTCCCTACAATACATCCCTATCTAGATACGAGAAGGTTGAGGCGGCTCTAGCATAGATGTACCTAGTAGTGAAAACTAATACATGGTGTTTTGTTCTTAATCAAGGTTATCCTGATACATGAAAATGGGCCTTGCATCACTCTTGGTTACGACACTCCTATGAGAAATTCATAGTATAATTTACATTTCTTATACAAACCATTATGAAGGATTTATGAGTAAATACCCATCAATGAAAACATTTTTTATGATTTTGGATTGTGTTCATAAACTGTTCAACTTATGTTAGTTATTTCACTAGTTTGGAATAATTAATTGTGATTGATAAACCAATATAGTGTGTCCAACTATTTAGAAATGGTGCCTAGTTAAAGGAATAGAAACTGTATCAACACACGTAATCATTGTAGGGATTTTACTCCTACTCTAGATAATTATAGTGGAGCTGGTGATGCAACTGGTGCTGAACAACTTATAAGCATACTAGTACAACTCACTCATGTTATTAATACTAACCTTACCCGTATGGAGCACCATGATCCACAACACAGAGGATCCATGTTAAACTACTTCATGAGGAAAAACCCACCATCATTTAATGAGACATCAAATCCATTTTTAGCTGAGATAATGATAAGTTCCTTAGAATAATTATTTAATGATTTGGGGAGTAAAGAAAGTAAAATAGTTTTCATGGCAGTTTATCGCCTCACGGGAGAAGCAGATCAATGGTGGACATTAATTCAAAACCAAAAAGGGGATGAAAAAGTATCGAGTATGTAATTGATGGAGTATAAAGATATTTCCATGGATAAATAATTTCCTCGTGATCATCTAGTGGATATGGAAAGACAATTTATTAGTATGAGGCAAAAGGAAGATACAAATATCACAAAGTATGAGACTAACTTTTCAAGGAAAGCAAGGATTTCAACAGATTATATATGTTACCCAAGGAGTAAGATTGGCCAATTCATTGATGGGATAAAACCATTTCTATATATATCATTAGTCTCACTATCCTTATCATTGTATGAAGATATTTTCTCATGTGTTATCAACAGAGAAAAGAATTCTCTAAGCCTTATAACATTAATGCAAGGCCAGCGTAGAAGAGATCTGCTGAAAATTCTACACATGGAAATATGTGGAAGAAGAAAAAAGTTGAATTTATATCATGTGGTAAATGTGGAAGGAAACTCCATGGTACTAGCCTGAAGGGAATGGGATTATGTTATAAGTGTGGTGAAAAAGGCCACTGTGCTCGTGATTGCAAGGGAATGAAACAGGATGTCAATGTTGAATGATACAATTTCAGAGAAATGGGGAATTATGAAAATGAATGTTCTAAGAACCAAGGAAAAAATCCTAAAAAAAAATCAAAGGGAGAAACGCCAAGCATATGCGATCACTACTGCTGAGGTTGAAGCACATTTTGATGTGGTGGTAGGTAAGTTAATGGTTTTCTCAAATTTATCATGTTATTTATTTGATTTTGGATCATCTCATTGTTGTATATCTGCCTAGTTTTCTATGAAAATTATATATTTCCAATTTGATTTAAATAATGAATTGTCATGCAAAACTCTTATGGGAGGTATCATAACAACATTGTTTGGTGAATTAGTTCCCATTAGGTCATATAAATGTTCTCTATATGCTTGTCTCAAAATCATACCCCTGATTGAATTTGATATAATCCTAGGTATGGATTGTATTTTGTTCCATTATATGAAAATTTATTGTAAGTAGAAGTATGATACAATTTTTGATGATGATAAGGAGTACCTTAGCTTTAGAGTAGAAAAATCTCCAAATGATTCTTATCAAGATCCACGTCAATTTTCTCTACTAAATTCAATTATTAGGGAGGATGAGAGCGAAATAATTATAAGTGAGGAAAGGAATGTTAAAATAGAGGATGTACCTATTGATCAAGAATATGTTGATGTGTTTCTATAGGATTTCCACAAACATCCTCTAGAACATCAAATTGAGATTTCCGTTGACATATTTCAATATTCAAGGTCCATATATAAAACCCCTTATAAAATGGAAACTAGGGAATTAGTGTACCGTAAAAAAAACCAGAGGAATTGAGTAATGAGGAATTTATTCTACCTAGTTTTTCTCCATGGGGACCCCATATTATTTTTTTATGAAAAAGATGGATCTATGAGGTTGTTCTTTGACTATAGGGATATCAATACTATAACAGTAATGTCCAAGTATCACCTACCTCAAATTGATGATTTATTCGATCAACTTCATGGATCTCTATATTTTTCAAAGATTAACATTAGATCTGGATATCATTAGTTGCATGTGATGAAGGAAGTCATTTGGAAAACAACATTTTGAAATAGGTATGGGCATTACGACATTAGATTAATGCCTTTTGGACTGACTAATGCCCCTCCTTTTGATGGATCTTATGAATAAAATCTTCAAGGAATACCTTGATGACTTGTTTTTGGTATTTATTAATGATATCATGGTATACCGAAAAAGATAAGAAGATCATGATAATTACTTGCACACTATTCAAAAAACCCTCAAAAGAAATGAATTATATGGGTATTTTTGAAAGTGTAAATTATAGAATTATAAAATTTATTTTCATGGCCATATTATTTCTAAGGATGGAATATTTTGTCAATTATTAAAAGACCAGGGAAATCCATGAATGTCCCGCACTGACAAGTTTATCTGAGGTCCAAAGTTTAATGGTTTAGTAGGTTATTGTCGGCAATTAGTCCAGAATTTTTCCCAATTGGTTAAATTATTAACTAAGATCACATGTAAAGTGGTTAAGTTTGATTGGATAAAAAAGTGTGAATAATATTTTTTTAATAGAAGAATAGATTCGTCAATCCTCTAATATTTACTCTACCATCGGGGAATAATGGGTTTGTTATTTATTGTGATGCTTCATTGAAAGGTCGGGGTTGTGTCCTTATGCAGAATGATAGGGTTATTGCCAATGCATCACAGTAGCTAAAAATTCATGAACAAAACTATCGCATTCATGATATTGAGTTAGAATAAGTAATCATTTATTTTATAATTTAGAGACACTATCACTATTGTGAGAAATGTGAGATATATACCCATCAAAAGAGCATAAAGTATATTTTCTTACAAAAATAACTCTACATGATGAAAAGAAGATGGAATAATCTAATCAAATATTATTATTTCACTATACACTACCTCCCAATAAGGAAAAATAAGGTGTTAGATTCTTTGATTATAAAGGATCATGGAGTTTTGAACACGATTATATTTTAAAGAGATCCTATGCTCATGGACCTACTAAAGATGGATATGGGAATAATCAAGGAAGGTGAAACATCAATAATTTTTCTAATGGTTTCAAAAACATATTTACTAGAATGGATAAAATGTTCTCATTTGATGATGAAGAGTTTCAAAATAAAATTAAAGCTCTGAATGATGGGAGATTGATGGATATCATATATGAAGATGGAATTTTGAAATTTGGGAGGAGTCATTATGTTCCCAATATTCCTGATATAAAAAGGGAATTGTTTGTTGATGCTCAAATCTCAGATTTCTCTATACAATATGGTAACACTATGAGGTATAGATATTTGAAGGAACATTTTTGGAGGGACAAAATGAATAGGGAGATTGCTGATTATGTGTTAAGATGTATGGTTTTTCCACAGGTAAGGGCATGAAGACAACATCTTGAAGGAGTCATGAAGTCTCTTCCCATACTAGAGTAGAAATGGGATGATATTATGATGGAATTTGGTTTGGGACTACAAAATACTTCTAGAATGAATGATTCAATATGGTTTATTGTTGATATTTTTACCATGTCAACATATTTTATTGTTATAAGATATGATTTAGCACTTGAACGTTTAACCAAATTATATATTAATGAATTTTTTAGAATTAATGGATTACAACTATATATTGATTCTAATCATGATAACCATTTTATATCATGATTAAGGAAATGTATTTAGAATTCCATAGATAATAAACTTAATTTATTCACTGCCTCCCACACTAACACTAGAACAGACTATTTAAACCATATAAGAAATGGAGAAATTTTTCTCACATGACTTTCAAGGTATGTCGGATCATTATTTACCTTTGGTATAATTTTAATATAACAATATATACCATTCAAGTATTCACATGGCACCATATGAAGCATTATATGGAAGGCGATTCCACACACCCACTTTTTGGGATGATGTCAGTGAAAGAAAACTCGTTGGCCCCAACTTTATTGAGCAAACAATGGAAAAGGTTAAGATTATCTAAACCCACATCAAAGTATCTCAATGTAGGAAAAATATATATATATTGATAACCGAAGGAAGGATTTGGATTTTGAAGTTGTAGATCATGTTTTATAGAAGGTATCTCCATGGAAGGGTGTTGAATGATTCAGAAAGAAGGGTAATTTGAGTCCTTGGTACATCAGACCTTTCGAAATTCTATAACCAATTGGAGTTTTAGATTTCCATTTTAAAATACCACCAAGTCATTCAAAAGATCATGATGTGTTCCACATATCACTATTGAGAAAATTCATGCCTGATCCAACACATATAATCCTCTATGAAGAAATAAAACTGCAACCCGATATGTCTTATTGTGAAGAGCATGTCAAACTTCATGATACCAGAGAACAAGTGTTGACAAACCGGATGACTCGTCTTGCAAAACATCTATGGTGAAACCATAAGATGGAAGATGATTCATGGGGATCAGAGGATATTATGATGAAGAATCACTCAAATCATTTTATGTAGTGATATTCTATTAATTAGAAGGATGTAATTATTTAAACGAGGGAAGAATGTAACACCCCTATATTCCACTTTATGATTCTCTTTGAATAACGCTATAAGATGAGTTTTATGGAACATCAAGTTCCAACACACCACGACCAATCAGTTCGGCCATTATGAATAGTAATACACACTTTTTAAAATTTCATTAAATTTATTTTTCAAAATGGGCTTCATTTTTGGATTCAGAATAATAATATTAGCTTAGAGTGAAATTTGTTATTTTTCTGAAAACATTCAATTTGGGATGAATAGCTAAAAACACTATGTTATTATTTAAATCCAAATTTCTATTTTAATAACTAGTTGTTTTTTTTAATTAAAAATAGATATATAAAACCTATATATGTTTAATGTTATTCAATGAAGTCATTTTATAATAATATTATATACATTAAATTTAATTAAACTTTTAACAACTTTTACCCAACATTTAGGAACATTTAAAAATTTTCATAAAAGGTAATTTTATAGCTTATGTGATTTGAATTTAAAAAATATAATAGATAGGGTTGAGCTCAATAAGTAATATGTCATTCAATAGGATGAAAATAATTTTTGGTGAATAGTAACTTTTCTATTTTATTTACCATGGTTAAAATTAAATAAGGTAATTAAAGGAAAAATAATATTATCATTACTCTAATAAATGTCCTTTTCTAATTGGATAAGTGTGCCTTGATTAAAATAAACTTTCAGAGTAAAATATGATCCATTTGGTCCACTAGGATTAGATTAGGACATTTATTATTATTTTATTTAAAGTATAGTTATAAGTGTTAAATTCAATGTTCAATATCTAATCCATTTTTAATAAAAGGTTATACATCAGATAAATATTACTTTAAATGTTAAATATAAAGATAAATAAATTTCCCACATAATCATATTTTATTTATAATTTTTAGACAATATATAATTAAATTAATTTATGACACAGTGATGATGTAGTAATTACCATATTATTGAATGATTAATATAATTGATACTATAAATTTTATAATAATTATAAATTGAATCTTTTGATGTATTCCACGAATTTTCTATGTTTATATTTCATGTAGAGTTGATTAAATTAATTTTTTTTAAGTGATAATTTTGTAATTACTTTTAAAAAAACCAAATAGTAAATAGTATCAAAATTTACATAATGAGATTGTAAAAAAAATACTATATTATTAATTGATATAATATTCCTAAACATATAAGGATCATCCAAAGGATATAGATAAGGTTATATATATCAATAATGAACTACTTGGGGTTCTCTTGTAATTTTATTGTATGTTTATTAACAATTTATTATAATAATACAAGGATACATGGAAATAGTCATACTATTTAACTAAGAGTTAGATATAAAAGATATAGTTAATATAATGACATAATCCACTTTTAATTATATTTTATGATAGGGTTTATACCAAACCCCACCATATCCTAGAAATTATTCCTCTTTGAGCGATTATAAATCGATTAGGATTATATAATAAAATAATATTTCAATCTATTCCTTAAGTGATCGTCACCTCTCTTATAGAAGGGTATTTCCCATCTCTCAAAATCACACCACCAAAGGCATTTGTCTCGGCCAAGCCCCACTCAAATATCCTACCAATTACCATCAAATAATCTTAGAGTCCTTACATTGACCATAAAAACACCATATGGTTCACTTTTGATCAAATCTAAAGTAATCCCTTGAATAAAAGGTAATAATTTATCACCTCTTTCCAAATTATTTTCTTATTCAACATCCACATGATTTGTTGTTTCTATAAAAAAATAATAACTCTAGTATCATATACTTACTGTGATGTTGTTATAAATATGATACATCCATATTCATTATTCTATCCATACAATAAATGACAAATTCATCATACGTGTGTATGTATGTCTTACCGTCTCCTCGTCATGGTATAGTTTGTTATTCAACAATTCATTATTTGGATGGGTATAATAATGAGTATAATTGATGTAAAAATAAATATATCATTTTAATGATTAATTATATATCATATGACATCATATTTCATACGATTTCACCAGCAATTGAAGGATATTGTTGCTCGTGCGTATGTACGGATTACCGTCACCACAAACGTGATGAGATTCATTCCCAATCATAATAATTCATGATTAATTTTCATTTTATTATTAAATATAATTTTTAATAACATAATATAATTATGGATTTGATTCAAATACATCCTATCCAAAATAAACATGACTTACTTAACAAAACATATAAATTAAAATGAATTATTTAACACCCAAAACTATGATACTACTGAAATATTTTTAACAAAGCAATATTAGAAGATCATATATGATATGATATTTAAGTATGTGGTTATTGCATAATTTAATAACAATTATTTAAATATTTTTCATAAGGTTAAATTACCATCTATCTAGGAAAATTACAAGTTAAAGTTTAATTCTACAATCTATCCATTATCTGAGGTTGTATATACGTGAGTATCTATCGGGACCTCTTTATCACCCAAATTCATGTTTAAAAAAATGTATTTCAAAACATTTTTACAGTTTCCTATTCTATGGGTTAAAATAATTTACAACCTTGTTTAACTTTTTATAAAAAGTTTAAAATGCAATCCTATCTTTGTTTTCCAAAACAAGTTCATTTACAACCTTTTGAACAAAATTTAGGAATGTATGTTTTTTAACTTATACGTTGAGTGAGACTATTTTTTGTTGTTATTACACCTTCAAATATTCAATTACATTCTTATAAGAATATTTTAAAAATAAATTTATTATTTTAAAACTATGTGTCTTTTAAATTATTTTTCAAATAGAAAGACATATTTCTCTCAAACAGTTTTGATTTCATCTATGTCAACATCCTTTGATGGATTTTACACTTGTATGAAGTTGATTTATTATGATATTATCTTGCATATTTTATTGAAGGTATTGTGATAAGTTTGACAATGGATGTTTTATTTTTTGAAAAATTCATGGTTTATTGTTAAATTATTAACAATTCTTATTCTAGTTTTTATATGATGGTTTATGTTATGTTTCAACATTTTCATATGGGGAATGAATTGGACTTAGTAAATGATGGGTGGATCGCACTATAGCTCATTGATGCATCGGTAGGTCTCATGTGACAAACTAGTCCCATAGCACAAGGCCTTTAAACAATATAATTTATAGTCTTGGAACGAGGCCTTGACTATGGGGTTATTATGTACGACATTATGAATTCCCTCATTATAAAATTGGATATTAATATTAAATGTTATTTTTTGACTAGTAGAATATTCATTTGAATAAAGAAATGTCGTTATTTGATTTATCTTTTCCATATTATTCTATATTTTATGATTAAAAGGCTTTTGTTCTAGTCTTATAAATTTCTTGAAATGTTTATGCTCATTTATGATAGTTTCCCCTATATTGTTATCCTTACTGAGCATTTGAGCTCACCCATTTCTTTTTTTATTTTTTCTAGGATGTGAAGATGTATATTATTAATAAACTATTGGGAAGGATATGGGATATGAGTGTTATCTATAGAGACACAATGTTGTTTTTTAATTCATAATGTAATGGAAAACATGTTTATGTATCCAGTTCATCCATGAATATTGAACTTATCTGTCTTTCGGGACATGATTCTTTTTATCTTGCTGATTTTATGTAATAGTGCACCGACTCTTGGTGACTGGGGTCAGGGTGTTACAGGAAGTGAAGAGAGAATAATAAAATAAATTGAATTGAATGAAAATAAAAATAAACATGTATAGTATTTTACACATGTATTCTATTTTTTGAGAACCTCTATTTGGAAATTGGTTATGGAATTTTGTTGTGACCGAAGGCTCCTAAATGATTGTAAGGATGCTGGGATAATGATAGGAATTAATTTTTAAATGGATAAATTAATGGAAGGAATCATGAAAACATGTGGTGAGGGGTGGTATTTATAGGGAATGAGATAGGTTTTATATCACTATTTTATTCATTATTATTATTATTATTCATCAAGAGTGTAATAGTGATTATTCCATGAAACGAGACTTTAATGACAGAAGGATAATTATATATTATGGTTCATATATCAGTGATCACCCTTGTAACAGTGTATTTAACTTTTAATTTATATATATCATAAATTATAATATTTTACTAATTACCAAAAAAATCTATTTTATAAAATTTCCGAAATTTCAGCCTATGATTTTTTCAACATGTAAAATTTAAAATTGAATTAAATTTATTGAAAATTGTTTTATAAACATTATAAATTTAATTTTATATTAAAATCATCATTTTAATCCAAGATACCAATTTAAAAATTATAAATGATTATATAACAATTTGAATATTTATTAAATACCTCATAGTAATATCTTATAACCCTAATAAAAAATAGTAATTTTTGAATAAAATTTATGAATAAAATTTATGAAAATAAATTTTATTTTGAAATTTTATAATAATTATAATATTTAAAATAAACTTTATGGTATAATAAAAATACCAACAATTAAATAATAATTTCTAATGAAATTTCATGTATTACTATGATATATTTATAGAATATACTCATTTTAAGATTATTAAATTTTAATAATAAATTAATGGAAGATTTTACTATTTTTCAAGTTGTTTTTCTATTTATAAGGGTCATATTAGTAATCCAAATGTAATGTTACTATTTTATTGGTTTAGGATCCATAATTTCTATAAATAATTTTTATTCCATTCATTCTTCATGTATTATTTTTGTATTATTTTCTAAAAGTGACTTGATGTATTTATATAAATTAAATAAATATGATAATTTATTTTTCATTGATTACTATTATTTTCAATACATTATTCCCCATTCATGAAATTTCACCAATGAAATTTCATTTTATAAACTAATCTACTGACCTTACATATCATTGATTTATTCTTCCAGTTCACATGTTTCCTATTCATATTTATGGTTCAACCATAGTAATTTCACTGGGCAAGTATACTTATTTCATATAATGTTATCCCTATAGTCTAGATCATTACTGTATTCTCCTTGAAAGATATATCACCATCCAACCACACCACCTCTAGACTTACTTTATGTAATGGATCTGATATGTACACACTCAATAGGGATATATGGAATACATCATTAACTCGATACACAGTTGGTGGAAGTGCTATTTGATACGAAACATCTCCAACATGATCAAAAATCTTGAAGGGGACGATGTACCAGGGACTTATCTTTACATTCATCCCAAATACCATGATCCTCTTCGACGATGATATGTGGAGGAATACCATGTATCCAACCATAAACATTAGGTCATGTCAATGAATTTATATTTAACTCTCCCATTGAATTTGGGATTCCTGAATATGATGATAAATATTTATCACCTTCTCAATCCATTTTTCAACCATTTCATGCCCTACGAGTTTATGTTCACCATATTCATCTCATCATTTTACTGTTCTACATATTTTCCCATAGAGGGAATTATTTGGAGGCATTTGGATTATCGATTAATAACTATTGTTATATGAGAACTCTTCCATAGGTAGATTTAGATCCAAACCTCCATTAAAATCTATTGGGCAGGTTGTCAATGTGTCTTCTAGTTTCTTTAATTGTCTTATCATATTTTCTATTGGGTTGAGGAATATTGGATATTCTGAAATTCAACTTAGTATTTAGATCATGTTGGATACTTTTCCTAAACATAGTAGAAAATATTATATCAAGATAAAATAAAATTTATTATTGTTCTCCAGGAAACCATACCACTTATCAATTGTATATTCATGAAATTTGATCTACATCATGTCCTCTAAAATTGAGATAATGTGAGTTTTATTTTTTTGACGATCCACAAAAACACATATAGAGTTGATTCCATTGGATTTTTTCAGAATATCGATGATAATTTCTAATGAATTGTTTTCAAAGATCCATCATTGTTTGAGTAATGGTTTCAGTATCCCCATATAAAATTTACTTTTATCCTTCACTTTATTAAAAAATTAACACTTTGATGTATACTCAGCAATATTTATCGGCATATTATCCCACCTGTTGTTCTATTGGACATCCTGATAAATCTTAGTGCACCCAAGCTGAATAGATATGTTCAAGAAATGAATTTAATTAATAAAACCCATATTTATATCAAGATTAGATGGAACAAATACTCATTACTTATATATAATGACTCATTTGTCATCCATTTTGAACTGCAATGATTTTTTCTTTCCAATAACATCAACCCTATATTGAATTTAAACATAATTTCATTGATCATCATTTATTTTCTTTCTAAGCTATGGTTTATCAGTATTTTTTGAAAGGATGTATGCTTATTCTTATTTAATAATTCCCCTATCCATTCTATTATGGTTTAAGAAAAATGATCCTTCTACGATCTCACTATGGATAAGGACGTAGGATCCTTTATTCTTAGAGAATCCTCCATAAAGTTTTCATATCATGCATGGTAGTGGATAAATAAGTTCTAATCCATGATGATATCTAACCATCATCACTAGATCATATTAAGATTATTTAGTTTGATTAACCATTTTAGGTTCTTATTATCATTATATATCTCACATTGCCCCCCCATAGAGATAATTTCGCCACATTTTCAACCCTATGATCATAGATTCGAATTATGAATCAAGTGTGGGATAATTGATTCATTAATATTAAAGAAATTAACTTTTTAGTATATTAATTTATCATCTTTCATTAATATATAGCCTAAGGAATTCATTGAATAATCACTTTATAAGACAAAGAGTTTAACACTTTTAAGATTTGCACGTATTGGATTAGTTATAATCTTGTTTTAAGCACCAAAAAGAATTAGTTACATTAATCAATCAACAAATAATTTACCCATTCAATGTCAACATGGTTAGTGTATTTGACAATCATGATATTTTCCTCACAAATTATCAATAGTACCTGGATAGACCATGAAACTATTGATTTCCATTGTAGATGTTTCCTTGGGAAACACTTGGATTTCCTTTATTCTAGAATGGTCTACATATAACACTTTCATTTGGATTAAATGCACCATGAATTATTATTACTTCATCCAAAACTCATATTTTCTATACATTTCAAATAATTTCTCTATTCATAATGTCTTTAGCATAGTATTAAAAGACTCATAATGTTCCTCTTTTCGATGTTATTATATCATAATATAATCAATAAAGACTACCGAAAATGTGTTGAGGTATTAACAAAATACTCTATTCAATAAAAAATTTAAATATATGTTTCATTAGTAGTTCACTAGGTATAACTATGAACTCATAGTGTCCATATAGCCTTCTAACAACAGTCTTGGGAATAACATCCCAATTCACAATTAATTGGTGATATCTAGACCGTAGGTCCACCATAGAGAAATAAATGGGCCCACATAGTTGATCGAACAAGTCATATATCCATGGAAGGGGATACATAATCTTTATAATGATTTTATTGAGTTAAATATAATCAATACTTGGTTTCATTAATCCATCATTCTTCTTGAAATCATGAAACACGATGAAGTACTCATGTATATAAATCAAATTTGTAGATAATCCTTTAACAACTAATTTAATTCTAGTAGATAAAATTTTTCCATTATATATGGTGTCTTTGATATAAAAATAAATTTTCGAATATGATCAATTGATAACTCAGCCACTTGATTTGGTGGAAGACCATGAAAATCATTGAGGAACACATCACTATACTCCCTCATAATTAGAATTTATTTGAGCAAGAAAATACCCTTTGACCAATAATTTGAATAATATGCTATTTATTATAAGGTAGTAATATCAACAATTGATATAATTATTCCGATGGATATTCATACTCCTCATTAATCATTTATCGAATTTGAGAATGCTATGAGATGTAATGATTGATCCATCATTCATAGCAGTTGACATTATCTTTTTATAAAGATTGTATATCCATGCCAAATATATAATCAAACCCACATAACTATCTAAGTATATATTATCAATGATTTAACGTCCAAAAAAATTAATGAGGTTATATTTATATACATTGGATTCAATAATTTCACATTTTATTATATTCGAAGATAACTCCACCTATACTGTTTTAGGTGTTGTTGGAATAAATCATTTAAACATTCATGATATTAATGAAATAATTCAACAAGAAAAAAAATGTATTTTAAATATTATTGATTGAATTACTACTTTACCAGTCACCACATAATTTTTTTGAACTACCTTAGAAGAGGTGAGAGGATGTTCCCTTCCATACTACATCAGAGGCTGTTTTTGTTTATTTCATCCTACCACCATATGTGTAGGGAAATGGTTCGAATAATTTCTATGCTACATTAATTTTAGACACTTCAATATATGATTAATTTTGATCCAAGCCATACCTTATTCTTCTATATTAGTGGGATTATTCATATCACTTTAGAAATTATTTTTCATATGCTACATTCTTCCACATTTTTAGAATTTCTAAGATCCCTTTTGATAGTTCCTATGATGATTCTCCCCAAAATTTTGATACATGGGATATTGTGTTTTCCTTAAATAATGGGATTTATTTGCAGAACATAAATATTAAACTCCATTTTCATATTTTTTCACTATGTCCATGATATTCCTGAGAGTCTATGCTATCCATATCAACCATGATGGAACAACAATCAATATCATCATATTTAGAAAAATCTTGATTCACCAATTCTTTTCATATACATGGATTTATTATTTTAGTGAAGCGATCAACCATTGTTTATGTGTTTATAAAAATGTTGGAGGAGTATCATGCAATCCTTCTGAATAATTGAGTGTACATTCCAATAGAATACTCTTCCTTTTGATTTTGTTCAAGGAACCCCCTTTCCATATTTTGGTCGAGGGTTTAGGGAATATATTTATGGAAAAATATTTTTATGAAATCATCAGATTTGATGGAATCAATTTCACCCTTGGAATTTCTCTTATTGATCAGTGTCCGCCACTAATATATTACCCCATAAAAAAGATATAATGAAAAAGTAACTTAATTGAAATCATATAACAATATTAAAAATAAAATCATCTTATTAGTGGAAATCCATTTTTTCAAGGATGGGGTCTTATGGTCCTGTAAATTTTAGATTCCATTTTCACATGTTGTATTAAATCGCAACATATTATTTCTTTGTAGAAGGTTGGAGTTCCACATGATTCTCATTGACATTTGTAACATGAACTAGTTCTGAATGTACTTTCATGATGTTTTGAGCATCCATTCCGACATGATTTGGCATATCATTGATAAAATATCCATAATTCCTACCACATTGTTTTTTAAACGATTTATTCAATTTCTTTCCTTTAACAATGAAAACTAAAGTCAGATTAGGAGATTGAATACATATCTAATAACAATATAAAAATAAAATATTGAACATAAAAGGATAAACTTTTAAATGCAATGTATATCCTAACATGTTAAACTCGCTGTTTAAATTTATGTTATCCGTAGTGATAGAATTTCCCCATCTATCCTTACCAATGATTTGTAGTCCAAATCTACAAATATAAGAAGACATTTCTATGATTCCAAATTAAATTTCCCTATCATATTACACATATTATGACATTATTTTATGAATAATTAACCATTACATTCATACCATGGATCAGAATTTCTAGTTTTATTACAGGATTAGGTAAATAAAACATAAAACAAGATACCATAATAAAAAAAAATTATTTCATATTAATAGTATGAGTCTCACATCCTTTGAGAATTTAAATCTTCATATGATATTGTAAGTATTACATAATTAATTGATGTGATAAAAATTCCAAATAGGGGATAAAAATAAAAATAAACAATATCACATGGGTAATAAGGTACAACATCATGATATAAAAAAACATGTTAAATAAATAATAATATGGATACATAACATATAGAACATGGGATATTTTTATAATTTAATAATAGTATTATTTATGAAACATAATACTTGACATAAGCAATAGTCAATTCTCATTTCACATGATGGATAATGAGTCATTACTCACCACCAAAATTGATGCATGTGGAGCACAATTCAAGGCTAACCACGAATACTATTGCACAAGACGTCTCATGGGATAAAAAATTACCAAAATAATTCGAGTAATATACAGGAACACCAATATTAACATGGTATTGAATATTTTTTTCCTATTTGAATAGTCTTACATATGAAATCCAATATAATTATAAAGGTTATCCAATGAAAGAATTGGATATTATAATCATGTCAAAGGGATTATAAAATGGTAATATAATAGTGGTTTCAGTGAAAGAATGGATTTATATGATAAATGGACATTAATAAGGGAAAATATAAATTTATCTTCATATGTAATTTAAATATATTGTGAAAAGAAATTAAAAATAGTGTTTAGGGAACCCTAGAAATAAATTATTTTAGTGTGTACTAAGAGAAAATATTAGAGATTCTTTATAATAGAAGCATAATTGTTTTCCTTATAATACAAAATAATTAAGCAAGATATATTTTTATATTAAAATGTTTTATTTAAGCATCATAATTATTGCTTAAAAATAAATATGCATTTCACTTCATAAATGGAAGGAATGATGGATGTTCCCTTTAATTTAGCTTCCTCATCAAGAATAATTTACATGGGGGCCTTTTTGAAATATGTATTTACCCCTAAAATAAGTATGTAATGATCTGTATATGTGATTTTGAAAAATAGATAGGCTATATTTAAGAATTATAAAAAATATAACATAGTTATATTTTGTTCATAAACAAAGAAAGCGTAATTCAAATGAAAATATAGTGTTTTATAAATGATCCCTTATATTATATATGAAAGTGTTCTACAGATGAACATAATGTCATGGTTAATCAAATTATATCCATTAATTAAATAATTTTCAACCCACTATACTATTATTTGATTATTTATAATTTTATTTTGTATATTCATGGGCATATTTTGGAAATAAAATATATAATTTCATCATTCTGGGGTGTTTGTTTCCCTGGTTTTCATGATCGATTACACGTAAAAATGTATGGAAATTCATGTAAATTTTTATTTGATTTTCACAATTAAAATTACATGTTCTTAAATAAAATAAAATAATATTAAATTTTTTTATATATCATTTTGGTTCTATTTTGATGATGACTCATTATATAAAACATTAATGATGTTCGTTTAGACTAATATTATTTTTATCATCATAATGTACTTTTCTTTTTTAATTAATATATAATGGTTATAGAACATTAAATATGTGGTAATACATTTATTATACACTTTTTCAATTGAATAACTATTTTATGACATGTATTGTTATAGGAAATCGTAATTGAAAACACGTCTTCTTTGAATTGTGTAAATTAACACATCATAGATGATGTTTTCATTTACAGAACCAAAAATGGATGGGAGTGAAATAATGATAGATTATTCGATTAAAATAGTAAAATTATAGTATATTTGTGATAATTAAATTAACATTAAACTTGTATTAGGGGTGAGGATTTAATAAAAAAAATAAAAAAAATCAATGATAATATAAGAAATGGAAAGAGTATATTACCTCTCGAATTATCTACCTTGAAAACCTCCTTAGAGAAATGGGGGTTATTATTTTATTGAGAGAAATGTATCATAAATGTGGGTATGGTTCATGGGAATATAATTAGACATAATTTTGTCAATGATCAAATCTTGGATGGTGTGAGAAGAAGGAGGTGGCGAGAGATGATAAGTATAGTGTAGGAGAGGGGAGTATTTTCAATTTTTTTCTTTTGATTTTTATTTTTCTTCAAGGAAAGAAATATTGACGATTACAAGACTAAATAAAGTAAGATACAAATATATTTCTCTTTTATGGTGCTTACATCAGCTATTACTTAAGTAATAATGAATTTATCTTATAAAAAATACATACAAGAAATTAATGTATTATACTATTCCCCAGAAATTTAATTATTTTAGAAAAATCAAAAAAATAAGCCTAGATTTTTTTAATGAGTAGGATTAAAAAATCAAATCCCTTTTTTAGTATATTTTTCTATATATTAATATTTAATTATTTTAATTAAAATCATCATTTACTTTCCAATACCAATTTTAAAATAATAACTTGTTTTACAACACTTTTAAAAATTAATCGATGTAACATTAAATTATATTATAATCATATAAAAACCAAATATTTATTTATTAATAAATTTTATGAAACATTATTTTCTTTAAAATCATTATAAAAAATATAAAATTGAATATAAACATTTATGTTTTATAAAAATATCCCCACATAAATAATATTTTCTAAATCATTTATTTTTATATACTATGATATAAGTATATCATATTTTCATTTATAAGATACATTAATTTTATTTATGCTTTCATGGGTTAGATTACTATTATATTGGCTGACTTACTAATGATAAATTTCATATTATAAATCTGAAGGTCGTATTATTTTTCTATTTTTATTTGATTATTAATTTCAAAAAATAATTTTTATTCAATTGATTATTATTTTATAAATTTTGTGTCATTATATCTAAGTGATTTTATGTGATTTATACTAAATGAAATAATTATATGAATGTATGTTTCATTGATAATATTTTGTTTCGTTACACTAGAAATCAATTATTTATGATTGAAAGAGACATTAGATGCTATGAATTATTGTTGGACATCTACCCATGTTTGAGACTCTTTTCTTGGTTTGAGAAATTATATGGAGATCTCATTTATCATTATTTTGGTCATATTTTAATGACCATATATACATATACACACAGATATATATATCCATACATTTAGATTTGGTTATTATCCTACTATAGGTTTTGAATACATATGGGGTATTAAAATTTCATTAGAAATTTAGCTTCTCATGGTTGGATCGGTTGACTTTCCTACTATGTGTTGAAAATACATCACATTTAGCTCCTCTATTAGTTATATTGAGCCTCATGCTTGGGTGTGGTCCCTAATTCTCTTTCTATGGGTTGAGATGCGTACTATATATTATCTACTATTTTTCTATTCTTGTTGTACTTCATACATATCCCACATAATATATTCAGTCATCCAATTGGGTATGTATGTACTAACCCTAGATTGGTCCATTCCCACACATGTTAGGTATTATGAAGAAGATAGATAGGTAAATGGTGACTTTATATGAGCTTAGGGATACCATGTTTTTTGACATATTATGGTAGTTATAACTTAGAGATCATGATATTTTATCTATCAATAGGTTTCACTTGAGTTTTATTTTCAAGTAGGGACATATTTATTATCATATATGTATTTTTCCTCTCCACTTTTCTAATATATTGTAATACTCATGTACAACCTAGAGGTTTTTTATTCTTGGTTTCATTTCTTATTAACCTCTCAAATAATTAATTTATAAGTTCGAGTGTGTGAATATAGATATTTTTGAAATGGGATCTCATTTAGTATTTTATATTTGGTTTTATCACCACCTCTAGCCTATGGTGGTTGGATAAGGGTAGTTGTGGTTCTAGCTGTGGTTATGGTCGGGTCGATTTGTATTGGTATCATTGTAGTTTATTCCTATGGATTTTTTTTAGAGTATTATAATAATGTGTATTTTTATTATTATTAGTGAAACAATGTCAAATTTTTTCATGTGCTGCTCAAATTCAATGCAATCTAGTGATGGTGCATTTGGCTGATGAATCCATTCACCAGGACCTTGAACAACTTCTTGTTTACCCATTTTATTGATACATTGGTTTCAAGGAATAATGGTACCTGCATTATAGAGGATTGAGTCTTGGACTTTTCTAATTTAGTTATCTAGATTTTGTTATATATAAATTCTCATTTGATCGCAGTATATCTGAATCAATTTCAGGATGCCTCCGTGAAGAATGTGAGTCATGCTGTCAATTTCTATGTCATGACGATGAAATAATGAGTTATTATGCCTCATTTTAGTGTCCATTCCATGATAACATTTCCAATAACTGGATAGTTAGAAACACTCCCTTATATTAAGAAACAGTTGGTACTGTTATTATTGGATATGGATCCATGATAGTTTATCACACCCTATTATTTCTAGTGATATAGGCCAAAAATGTTCTATGAAGATATTTTTACCTTGGTTGCATATGTTTGGATTGAGTTAGTGATCCATGTTTTCAGACATGTGTAGATACATTATGATTTTCTTATTGTACACATAAGTAGTTCCCTTTATTTAAAAGTAGATGGAAAATGTGGTTTCGGAAAAGGATTTACCACTACTGAGTCTGTATTGTAGGCTCTAATAAAATATATCACCAATGTTCCATTTTTATCTAGACTCCCTTCTCATGTGGTTGAGGTGAGGCCTGATCCTTTGGATTGAATATCGATCTTGGATATGACCCCATTTGATGGTGATCATCATGTTTAGACCTCTGTATTTTGAGGATGGGAGTTATTAGAGTCCATTTCAAGATATTTTTTGGCATGGAATCTGACACATAGGTATGCAGGGAACTTCCCCCATTTTGATGTGTACTTGTGATGTGGTTCAAAATAGTTATAGACAATTTTTTTGTATAAATTATAGATTCGAGATGTGTTGGATGATTCCCTTAAATTTTCAAATTTTGTATTTGTGGATGTGATGATGTTTCATTACATTACATTGTTTAGGAGATCATGCAAAAAATGGATTATATGATCTATTAGCTTATGAAACTTCTAGACCAGAGGCTCGAGTGTTGTTCAGGGTGTGGCAAATGTCTCTACTACTCAATTAAAATTTTATAACACTAAGTTGGAAGCATCATTTAGATGTTTTTTTAATTTTAATGACCTAGCTATACTAGTGATGCCCATTTGTGTTTGACACATGTGTAATAGGATTATTTAGATTGGATCATTGGTATTTCATTTTTTCCAATGGGTGACCTTAATTTATGAGGAGAGATAGATCCTAACACCAATTATTTTTGTTTTGGTATCATGATAATCTGACTTATTCCTCAGTATGAACACCTCATTGGCCATCCATGATCATATTATTGTAGCAAGTGTGTTTGGTATTACATCTAGGTTATAGTATGAATTATTCCTTCTCAATCTTGAGTAATCAACTAATAGATAATGACGAACTCATTCATAGGATATTATATTAGATTTATGAGTTTTCTAGTTTTACTCATGGAATAATAAATGTTTTGAAAATTCTAATCCATCTAATAATGGCAAGGTACAATTATTTTTGTTTTTATTTTCCAACTATAAGATGATACTATGTTTAGACATGCCCTAGGTGAAACCTAATGTATTATTTATAAAATTTCATGACCATGTGGGTATTCTAGAGACAACGATGTGGCTGGTGGGTCAATAAAGGTGGATATTTTTTTGACCCAATATATTCAGCTGGTATAACCTATTGTTGTTTGAAAAAATGACAATGGGTACTTGTGGAATTATGAATATTATCTTCACTTGAACCATCCCACAGTAATGAAAAAGTACCCCATTTGGAGAATAGGAAACCACATTTCCATGTGTGCGGTGTGAAATGGTTCTCGAACATCAGTCTCTTGTTCAGCGATACTAAGTTATAGATTCTTTCTTTTGATATTGCTAATATGAAATTCTTATGTTTCTACACACAAAATGAATTCTTATTGATTCCCTTTGGTGTAACGAATCCCTCGCTGTTATTATGGATTTTTGGAACTGGATATTCAAGTCATACATGGACTAGTTTTAGGATGTATTCATCGACAATATACTCATCAACATTTTATCCTACAATGATCATGCAATGAAATTAATGATGGTTAATGGTTTTCTTTGAGAGCACTATATTTTTCGGATACTCTTGATGTGCCTATTTTGAATTTATTATGTTCTCATTACGGGGGAATATAATTTATAGGTATGGTTTATACATGGACCTAGTGATGATATATGATTTAATTTATTGGGATCTTCCCAAGAGGGTGTTATAGGTTAAATGAATTATTTTATTTCTGTTTTAATTCATGTGGTTTGTAGAAGAATTATCCAGTCGTAAAACCCCTTTTTTCGACATGACACTAAACAGAATGTCATTAATCTAGATTGAGTAGTGCGAGAGAGAATTTGTGGAGTCAGCGTTGAGGATGAATAGTGTCCCTATGTTGATACTACCAAAGGAGTATATGAAGTTTTTAGTGTTTAGAAATTATATAAGAGCTGGGCTCAACTTTGTGTCGATGTTGCGACACGTAGTTGTCACATATATATTGAGGCGGATGAGACCCATGGAGCATAATTTTGTAACTCCTAAACATTATCTGAAAGTAAGAGTATTGTCCTAGAATAATTTTATGTACTAAAACCTATTGGATACTGTTGATTTTTACTTAGACCATTAGAGTATCTGGTAAATCATTACATAGAGAAACATGAACATTAGACATCAGTATTGATTAGTGTTCTCGCAGGACCATGACATTGAAATAAATTGTATACTGGGAATGGGAAATATAGTAGAAGATATCCTTATCAATATTTCACATGCTCTCTAGGTTCAATATGATTCTGAGAATTTGGTTTCCTTGATATGTCCTTAGTGGATCTATAGGGTATAAATTTTCATCAATCGATAATGTTTGAGTCATCTGATTCTCAAGTATTTGAGATAGTCCCGTTTGGGAGACATTGACAATGAGGTAATACGTGACAAGATATCCTTAGGGGATAACATGATTGATATTTTTAATTATGAAATCCTTTTATATTTTTCTAGGTATGGATAATATTTTTGTAACTATGTATGGGGAGGTGACTTAAGTGCAATGCATTTCTCCCCTAGAATGTTGTTCTTATTTACAAATGATCTATAAATACCTTTGAATTCATATTTTATGGTCTATAATGAGGAAAGGTTTTTTATATTTCATCTCTCAGGGACTCACTTGTTAGTAAGTAAATGATGAGGACCAGGTTCCAGATAGTTTTTACATCCCCTTGACATCGTAGAGTGGAAGTGGGATGAAATATTCATGGAATTTTCGATAGGTCTACCATGGAATGTGAAGGACCATGATACTATCTTGGGGGTATTTTACTGACTGATGTGTTGGAATACTTCCTTGTTAATAGTGACAATATTTCAGTGGATAATTGGTTGAATTCAAACATTCAATATATTGTTTTCCTTCATTTCAGTGCCTTCAATGATAGTCTATAATGATGATGTGCAGTTTACGTCATTATTGTGGAGAGGTCTACTAGTGTAATTCATGATCCAAATGATGGATTGACCAAGCACACTATCCTTGTGTTTGAGGGTATGGTTTCGGCTTTGGTGTTGGACTTTATCTAATGATTGGAGCTTAAATTTCCCTTGGCACTATTTTTGTAAAACAACATTGACCACTTTACCATTGACAAGGAATATTTTTTTCCATTTTTGGGAGACCTCTCATGTCATCCATGAGAAAGAATGAGAACATTAATTAGTCTATTGTGGGACCATAAATGTTGTAGTTGATGATGTAAAGGTTCCAAGTCATCTATGATAAGATGATTATGGTTTAGTGGAGACAATAATATTATGAATATTTCAATCCTACGACATTGGAGTTCATATAGGGAGGACATTTCATCTAAATATTATATCCAAAAAATGGATTGTGGATTTATTTCTAGTGATTCATGATATTCTTAACATTCATTGGGATATAAGATATCATGTAGAGGTATGTGGAGGTTTCTTACCACCCTTCCATACCCCCATGACATTAGAGGGTGTACAATTTGCTATACATGTCGATGATGATAAGATAATTTCATGATCCTATGCACAAAATTGACATGGGACAGATGAAAATTGAGGATAGAGAAAAAATTTTAGTTAAATTTATAGTGATCAAGAATATATAGGAAATTAACCTTTTTGAAATGTTCATCTCCTTGGTTTTCATGTTATAGTTGCACATGAATTTGTATGAGATCTCATGGGAGTTAAGGAGAAAGATTCAGGCTCAATATCCTATGTTTTTTTGATTATTTTTTCTTTTTAGATATAAAAACAATAAAAGATAGAATGATTTCAAAAATTATATTTTTCCTTGTAAGACTTTAAAATATTTCTATATATTTTTTGATATCCAGGATCCCAAACTTTGTGAAATTACAATTCATGTTATTCCTATAATTAATTTTATAATATATTGAATATATTTTATTTTACACCCACATAATTTCTTAAAAAAAGAGGTATCATATTAAATAATACTAGGATTAAAAATATAATACCAAAATTGATTGTGAAATTCATTTATTTCTGTAGTATTGACAAAAAATAGGTTTGTATGGATCATTTAGATATCTCACCCCAGTGTAGTAAAATCAGATTATAAGTAAATAAATAAATTCATTCAAGCATCCATTTAGCCTAAACAATTTTCCCAAAAATTACATATCTATATAAATATTCCATGTTTATCCACGTAATATTTTGGAGGATTCAAGTGCTTTATCCCCTCTTATAATTGGAAAATCAAATCATATGATGATGAATCTCTTGATCATGGAAGATCATAGCACAATGAACACAACTACTTCCATAAATGATTATAGAGCTCATTCTTCGACAAATAAAAATCAAATATCCAGGAAACAGTCATATATTTTTGAAGTATTCTTAATTTGGTTAACTTTATTGAGAAGATAAGTACCCTCTGTTAATATGATTTAATTGTGTATTTTGTAAGTTTTTTCATACTAATTAGATTGAATATTAATTGGGTTTATAACCCTGGGATTCCATGTAAATTATAACTAGGAATGAAACCATGGAAACATTCATGATGTTATTGTTCTTATTCTTCCTTATCTGAATTGCTTCAATCATCTCACAAGTTTGACCCCGCAGTCTAAGTTCTACATTGGTGGGTAGTAACATACCAAATCAAACACTCAGAATCCTTATGAATCCACATTAAATAGAAATATAGAGGAATCAGGGATAGATCAAATATTTTTATAAGATGTGGGTGATGTTTTTGATGATCGGTAGTCTACTCATAAATGATAGAGGAACTCGTTGAATACATGTTGAGAGATGATCCTTTGGAGGGATGAGAAAACTAATTTTCATCCATGGGATGTTCAAAAATGAGAGATATATACATGATCCACTAGTTATAAATCATGTGTGGGATTGAATTGTAGAGGTATATCTAGATGAGAACTTTGTAATGTAGATCCAATGAATTTTAAAAAATGAAATTACATGAAATGTATCTCAATAAACACATGGATGTTGACCCTATGCCCATGTGGGTAGGGTTTCAAAGTTTTATTGGGATGAAAATCTATTTATACCTACCTAGATTAATTTATCATATCCCAAGGTCGAGTATCTGTGTCACAGAGAACATGGTAAGTAAGCAGTGTGGTAGTAAAAATTGAAGAACACTACCATGTATCTATGTACATTGACACATGGTTATATACATAGACACATGATGGATACACATGCACGACCAATAACACTAGTGGTACCCCAAATGGAATGGGAACCCCATTTTTATCTCCTAAAATCCATATATAGAAACATGTTATAAAATCTATGTACCTCCAGGTGCATGGATAGGAGAAGGAGCGGGACAATACACCATGTGGTACCACTAACTTATATGTAGTTGTTGCTTCCTTTTGGAGAAAACTCTATGTATCATATCTTTTTAATTTAGACACATTTTTTAGTCCACATTTTTCATATCCTATGTGTTTATCTTATAGGACACGATGGTTTCCTCATTTGGGTATTTTTGATAAAATGTGATATTTTTAATGGATAACTCTTATTTCATAAATGCTCGATGATAGAAGTTATAATGCAAGAACAAAAAATTCATTCTAAATTGAACCCTCTATATGGAATGGGAAAGGGTCCTCGTTGACTAAAGTGGAATCCTTCAACAGGTAATTGTATGTTTAATATACCTAATTGAGAGGATCCCTCATATTGAAATGGAATTATTCATAAAAATTAGATAGTAGAACCATCTTCCTAGGCATGGAATACATCATCTAATATCAAGAGTGGAACCCTCTCGATAGGTATGGATTAATCCCTATATATCATGACTGTAACACTCAGTATGTCATGGGTATGGGTTCTGTAAAACTATAGTATAATACACTTAATTGGAAGGGCATGTGTAATCTACCTTCTAGAGTGGAACCCTCTTTCTAGGATATGTATGGGTCCTTTAAAACAAATATTGGAACCTCCCAATAGGGATGTGAATTATTTTTAGACTTCTAAATATATTTTGGACATTTTTATGTGGTTGAGTTGTGAGGTAAAGATCCCCTTCAACTGTCATTTTGGATGATTTTACTGAGAATATATAAATATAAACCTATATCTAAACCTTATGATTTCTTTACCCTCGTTCCATGTGTTTGAAGGATGTGCGTGGGGTTCCACCTTCAATAAATGTTTAGCTTGTGATGGTTGATGAGTTTACACTCTTTTTATATAAGGAAAAGAATTGACATGTAGTTCATTTACTTAAAATTTTGAGACCACAATTAATGTATATGATTACAAATTATCTTGATTTAGTTTGAGTTTCATCTTATTTATTGTTAACTATATTTCTGTTGTTATTTTATCTATTACCACTCCCCCATCAGCTTTCAGGGTGGCATAATAGGTATGTGTAAACTCACCCTAATGATGGATTTTCCCATAAGTGTCGTGTCTCATGATAACGATAGACTATTTAGTAGTGAATTAAAATGATCTTAGGGACACGTGTTGTTATGGACCATGTATGGTGGTCATAACTTGGATATCAGGATCAGTCATCTCTAAATAGTTTAATTTCATGATTTGTTTTCAGTTTTAGACATATTTCTTATTTGGTATGCATTTTACCAAGGTTATTTTCCATTGCATTATTTTACACTTGTAGACCCGAAAGGGGTTTCATGATTATGTTACTTTTATTATTAGTTCTCTACATTTATGGATTATTATGTTTGGTTTTTTGTGTATAGGTACATTAAGAAATTGAATCCAATTTAGGATATTCATTTCTGTCCTTGTCACCACCTTGAGGCCATTGGTGGGAAGCTTGCAGTAGTTTCATCATGAGACCCAGTTAGGGTGGGGTCATGATAATTATGAGGATGGTAGCATTTATCTCTACACATGTATAAATCTCCTATTCCATTCAACCATATACAAGGGTGATTTTGTCCCAAATTTTTTCATGTAGGAAAACTCATTCAATCTTTTAATCCCCTTATGCATTTTTTCTCTCACATCATTTTCTTCTATTACTTCCCATCAAATAAAAAATTATTTGAGGATTCGTTATATGTATTGTTGTAACATGATATTATTTCCTCACGTCATGGTAATTTTTTGGAGATTAGTTCTTATTTAATGATTGCCTCAAATTCAACAATGAAATGATAATTATTTCTCATTATATTATATACATTGATATGATTATCATTACATTTTCTAGAATCCATTTCCAAATAATGTAACAAACCATATTTGGTAAAAAAAACATGAAACCTTATTTATAATCATAATACTAGAGAAACAAAAGACATAAATTAATAATTTTATACATATATAATATCATAAAAGTAAACTTAGTTTCTGTGGAGATATTTTCATTCTCACATTATTTATTATGGTTGGTATAAAAATGTGAATTAACATATGCATAATCCCCAATATTGAAAATGTAAGGTTGTAATAAGGCTCTATTTCATGGAACATGCGATGATTGGGTTAAGAATAACACGCCTTTATGGGATAAATAACCTTTAGGTACATATATTCCAAAAATACATCCACATTTATAATATAAAATGATTAATTTCAAATAAAAAATAATAATATAATTCTTTCCAAAGAATTACGATGTTCTTATAATATTATACTAAAATTATATCTTAGGGGTATATTCCCCAATATTTGTCTTACCAAATCATGTTCTAATGAATTATACTAAACATCAAATTATACTAATTGAATGATCCCAACCCCAGTTGCCCTAATTCTATTTCTACATTATTACATTTTAATTGGATATAATGAATTTCATTCCAAAAGGACCAAATATATTACTAGTATTTTTATATAGGAAAATTATTTAAATTATTATTACAATTGAAAATATAAAATATATAATGTTCTTTATTTTGAACTCCATTATTTCCCTTATAACATCACTACATATTAATCAAAAATCACTTCCTGATAACCTTAGGAATTAAACAAATATAAAATGGGTGATCTTATATTTTACAATTTGGGATTGTGAACAATAAATTATATGAATAAATAATGCATCATTAATTATTAAAGGTAAATAAATGTTACACATAACACTAAATAAATATCATAAGAAAAATATTGGAGGAATAATTGGTGATTCAATAATTGCAAATAAATAATAAATTGAGCAAAAAATATATCCATGGATATTCTTACAGATCAAATTATCAAATGAAATATCAATAACTGACGTTCTTATGATATAAGGTATAATAACTAATATCTAAAACATAACATTGAGGATCTATGTCAGGTCATCTAATGATAACTATATTTCCTCAACCAAAAAACAATATGGTATTTCTCATGAGACATACTAATGCATCAAAGAACTATAGAGGACCCCAAATTCACTTACTAATCAAAATTTATTCAACACAACAATGTGGTGAAATATAAGCTACTTAAAAAATTTTCATTAATAACTTTATTTATAAATTTTAATAATTTCTATATGTAGTGAAAACTATCAAAAATCTTATAGAGAAATATTAATTATATCAAACCATTAAATATCTACTCAATCAGATCATAAATAATCCATATATAGAATAATTATTATATTAATATAATATATGCATAGGGGATCATATGTTCAATTATATGATTATTTAATTGGGGATCATAAATTCCACTATATTTTATTCAAAACATTTTTTAGTTAAAAACATTTTCATTATAAAAATAAAATATAATATAAATTCTAAAAAAAATTAGAATATAATTTTCTACGAAATAATAAACAAAACATATCATCTACATTTTGTAAAATGTTTTTGACATGATGGTGTAATATATTTTTCTGAAATAATTTTTTAACTAATTAAACCATTAACATTTTTGTAAAAGGCAAATAAACAATGTTCTCAAAATTTACTGAATATTCCATTGAAAATAATATCAAAAGAAAAAAATGTTTAAATTAACATAATATATCATATATAAATGTTTAAAAACACTTTTTTTCCTTCTTAAAAACATGTCTATTGATTAAATATAATTTCTGATCAATGAGACAAATAATGTCTTATTCATCTAAAAATAAATTTTTATTTGTTTTAATTTCCAAATAGTGTCAGGATGATAATATCAAATGAAAAATATCTCAAGTAACCAAATTTATAATAAAATTGATTCCTTTTATGATATAAATATCATCTGGATTACTAATTGAAGATAGAAAAAAATATCTCAAATTTTCATAAGAATGCTAATTAATTACACACAACATTATAAATTTCAGTATTGTATAACCTGTAAAATATATGGCACAAAATTAAATAGTATGTCCTATGAGGAAGAATATATTTACAATATAACATACCAAAATTTGAGTATATACACAACATAATGAAAATATGTGTTGAATATGGAATAATTTTCATTAAAGTATAATTGAAAAAAACCTATACCTCAATTATGATTACCATTATAGGTGACCATATATAATGTATAATGGTTTCAATAATTTGATTAATTTATAAAAAAATTAATATTATTTATAATATCATATATTATCCTCATATAACATTTTACCACCCGTTTGTAATAAATATTTCATTACATTCATTATTTTGGGTCTTATATTACTTGTTTTCTCATGACCATTTTATCAAGAACAATCCTCTTAATAATTATATTTTATATATTTCATATCAATAATTCCTATATTATTATAGATATAACATTTTTTCAATATATTAATTTTTTCGAATAATTTATGAAATACAGACATGGAAAATGAATCATAGTCGGTCGTATATACTCCCATGATACGAAAACATTCCATTAATTAGTGAAACAATACTGAAATAGTGAATATTTTAATATAATATAATCTATGTCATCTCATTTATGTCTCATATATCCATTTATTTTTTCCCTATTACATTCCATGAAATTTATAAATGATAAATCAATAAAATCTCTTAATGAGGTAGTCATTAAACAAACACAAGAGTATCATTGTTGTATTTGAAATATAATATTACATAAAATGGTATAAATTATATTTCAATTATATATGTATAATAGTATCGTAAAAATCATATAAATTTCTTAGGTCCATCATTTTATCCATCCTTAGTAGGTGCAGACAGAAAAGAAATTACATCGGTTCACATGGAGGTAGTGTGTTATACACAAAATCAATGATTATTATTCCAATTTTATCGAATGGGGTATGGATATGTATTAATCAAAAAACATAATAACATAAAATCATTTTTAAAAAAAATTTATTATTATATATTATGTGTTAATACCTAATCATAGGTGGATACCGAAGAAGGAAAAATAATGAGCTTAGTGATGACAAGTAGTTTCCCTTAGGGAATCCTCTTTTGGATATATCATTAATTATCAAAGTTTTGGTATTAGGGGAGGATATAAAGATAAATAAAATTAATAATTATATTTTTAAGTTATTGGTTCCATTCATGATTGATCTTAATGGATTGAGTGTTTTTAAGAACTGAGTCGATTGTGTTCCCTTTTATAATCATGGTGGACTGGAATTTTTGTAAATACCCAAAACTATTCCATAATGAAATGTAAAAAAAATCCCAATTGGATAAAAAAAATAAATGAAAGGGATAGAGAGATAATATAGTCTATAAAAACATATATAAAAATAAAATATCAATTTTTTAAACATTTTGATCCTTAACATCTATGTTTCCATACATTTCCCGTTATGGGTTTTCACTGTGGATACTTGTTACTTTGAAAACGGTTATTCATATTTTATAATTAAAAAATTTGATATATAAAAGATAATTTGGACATTGTAATTCTAAAAAATTAATTATAATTTACTAAATAAAAATATTATTTGTGATATAAATTAATTCTAACATAATAATATTTAACTTTCAAAAACTAAATTTCAATAATAACTATTTTGATAGAGTTTTCCAATTTATTGGACAATGTAGTAAATGCAAAAAAAAAATTATCTATGAATTCACAAAAGTTGATATTTATCTCCATATAAAAATCATTTTTACATATATATGATTTTTTTATTTTTATTCATTTTGTAATATAATAATAATTATTAAATAACATTAATTTAAATTTTGTCATTCTTAATTTATTTTGAATATAAAATAAAATAAATAAAATGATGGAAGTATAATATATTATGATAAAACCTATATAAATGTTATATTTATCAGAAAATATAATAATACATAATAACCCATTCAATTTATTTTACCATCAACATTTTTATCATCATTTATTCAATTTTCAAATGATTAATTAATTACTTTGTCGAAATCTATTTAGAATTTACTATAATTATATGAATATTAAAAATTAAAATTAAAATATCCTCATGAATTTAATGTTATTATACTCATAATTTCTAGAAATACTCATTCAAAACCATTTTTTCCATTATATGAATACATAATTGAAATTTTAATGAAAAACTGTGGAAATTTGTCCTTTTCAATTCATAAATTATAATAAATGTTATATTCATGGAAAAACCCAGAAAAGCATATAAAAATTGATCCGATGGGTATAATATTTAATATATGTCTAATAAATGGTTATTTTACATGTATTTAGTTAGTGTTAACTCCTATCAACCCAGTTTAATCGTTAAGTGAACCCAATTTCATCATTACCATGTTAATTAATTTTTACTATTTGCACTATATATTTTTATCAATATTTAATTTGACCTCATTTGATAATTTAATTATTATTATTCCAAATATGGAGTCTAATTTTGAAAATTACAATTACAAAACATTAAATATTAGTTTAAAATTAATTATATATATGCGAGGAAAAATGGGGGGTTTCAAAGAGAAAATGTTCAAAAGTATATATAGTAATTGTTTCAATGTTTAATATTTACATTATTTAATTGACATAAATTTGATTAATAGATATAAAATTTAATTATCATTTCTTTAAAAAAATTAAAAAATGATACATTACAAATAATTTAATAAAAAATACATTTTCGATTAAAATTTAGTATTCGATCACTATTTTGAAAAATGTTATATTTTTAGAAAAATAAAACAAATAAATACAAAGATAGTCTCGGCATGTATATTTCTAAAATAGGATTTATTTTATTAAAAATAAAATTTATCAATGTGGTGAAGATTAATAATAAATTATTTCTTCAATAAGGAACTATACCACCTTTTTATATAATAACGTTTTTCACAAAACATTTTGAATTCATTAAAATGATTCTTATGTAATTTATAATCTATAAAAAGAATTTATTTTATTTTACACAACTATAAACAAAAAAGTAAACATAATTTTGTTAGTAATAATCATAGAAACCCATATCAGAACTAAGTTATAATGTTCATGTCCACAAAATAACTTTGTAATAAACTATCAATTTTAATTCAAACTTTTTGTTCTGTGAATCAACATTTAATTAATATAATAAATTCATTTAAAATCGTGTAAATAATAATTCCTCATGATGTTAAATATTATATTATTTATGGTCTTTCATTTAATACATTCTATTGAACATGGTTTTCAAATTTTTTATCTCAAGGTGTTATAGTTCATTTAATTCCTTTCTTTTTAGTTATCATTCGTTACCAATTCTTGTGGGAATCAAATTATCTACATGAATTGATTAGGATATGGTAAAATTGATTACTATACTAATGGTAATGAGGGGAATTATAGGTAATCTTCCATCATAAGAGAAAACATATATAACTTCTAGAATAGGAGTGTATTGAAACCCCCAAATCCATCCCAAAAACATATATACAAGTACCATTGAGACATGTCAGTGCTTTTTAGGACCCTATTTCTTAATGCCACAAACATGAACAATATTTTCAATAGTGTATCCTATATGATTAGGATTTTTTCTTCTATTTATGAACATTAATACTCTTCATGGTGATTATTTTTACACTGCAGGGATAATAGTTTCTCACGTATGAACTCCTGAGGTCAACCACTATTTCCTCCATCTACTGGATATACCTAAACTACATAATTACGGATTATTTTGACATATTTATTAATGGATCAAAATAATTGGATTATAAAATCTATATTATTCTAATCAAAAGTGGGTTACATTAAAGAGAATCTATTTTCCCTTCTATATAACCCATCAATGATATCTCATAATGATACTAAGGAACAAAATAATAGATTAGGTGATCAAACAATACAATAACATCAGTTCAGAACAAAGAAAATATATGAAGAATTTAATATGTAGATAAATAACACAATACAAGAGAAACACATCTACACCTTCCTTTCTAATTGAAGTCTCATAATGGTATGATTTTACTATAAACTCCCCAAAAACTACCTCTCATGCCTTGAAAATCCTCTCTCTAGTTTAACATAAATCCCATAAAAACGGTACCTTGAAGTGAAAATAGCCTATGATAATAATATTTAATGAATGCTCCCATCTTATAATCCAAAACCTCCACATATCACTGTATGTGTCAAACCCAAAGGGCATTCCAGATACACCCAGGATAGTGAATAACACCCCGGTATAAACCAAAACTAGACAAAATTTTATCATACACAAATCTATTGAATTTATATATACATATATTATAATGGTAAAAAATAAGATAAAATTATTTTTATGTATTCCATAATTGTTCAAAAAATTTAGATGTGATACGATTCATAAATTCTAACCAAACTATGTAGTATGAATTTGACGACAAAGAAGAAAAGTGAAAATAATAAAATAAAATTCTATGTGATATGCGGATGATGTACAACTATCTCACCACCATATCCCCTTGAAAATATATCTAAAATTGTATTACCTCACCACATATCCATTTCCTCCACTAAATCAGATGACATATCCAATTCTACATAACGTCTAAGAGGTGTAGGGTGTTGGAAAAACTAGCCCCGTAGGATCCCAAAATGGTGTTCCATAAAAGTATTAATATAAAAATATAAAAATTGTTAATAATAATGTAAATATTCAATCATAATAAATTTTATAGATTTATAACTTCTTCATGTAAAAATAGTCTTCTTTTTCAGTGGTTTCAAATTATCAAGGTACAATAGTTTCAAAATAAATCAAATACATTAGATCCCTTATTTAGGGGGAAACATTAAAAATAAAAAATATTTCTATATTTAAACTATGGATATATATATAGGTAAGTCTATATAGAATTCAAATAAAATAACATATAAAATTTCAGGCAATAATTCTATAGGTATATGCCTTGAATTTCTCGAGATGATGAACAACTTTGAAATTTAACCCCAAATATGTCTTTCGAGTCCCTGTGACCTATGTAAGAGGTTGTAGTGGAAGACCCATTAGAGAACCCACCAAGTAGTCCCAATGGATTATACCTATTAATAAACCAACCAGCATTTTATCTTTGTCCTCACATTTTTTGAATTTCCGAAATAATTTTAATGAATCTATGAATTGGAAAACATTTCACAATTTAATTACAAAAATATTTGAAAACAACATTTTTCTCTAATGTAAATAGTGTAGAATCCACTATTACTAAAAAATCCCATTTCTATAAATCGAAATATGTAAATTGTGGAAATTATTATTATCAAAATAGTATAAAACTTGAACATTCATTGTCCATCCATAATAGGTTATTGAAGGAACCACATACCTCTATACTAGGATGTATATTCCCATAATGGGAACCACCAACACTAGAATGAACAAAAATATAATAATAGAGGCACTATATTCCACTACTACATCATAAAATCGTGTACCGAAAATGAAAAAGACAATAGAGTGGGTATAACAAAATATTATTCCATGAATAAGCACCATCAACATTGTAATAGATAAATGTATGAACCCTATAAGAAAACCACAGAATGCATATATAATTTTCAAGAATGAAAACACTATAGGGTAAATGGATCTATAAACAATATTTAATAGATCTACCATGAACAATAGAAGTGAGAATCCATAAATGTAACATACCAGATGAGATGTAGTGAAAACACTATGGAAGTCAAGCATCGATCAATGTGATCAAAATGACAGGGAGTTCTCCCAAACAACAATAGAAATCCGATGTTTGTTCTTGTGATTAAATATACCAATCGAAAGGGATAATATGAATCCAATTGAAAGATATTAACCTCCATGATGAATCATTTATACTTAAATTAAAGTTTTTGTGATATAAAAACCATATAGAACATTTTCTCTAAAAAATATGACAACTAGGGATAAAAATTTAGGTTAGTAATTTTATGGCATTAAATAATATATTATTCCTTGAAATGAGATGCCGCCAAATATATGATTTTTCATCATTCATGATTATTGTTTTGTAATCCATTTTCATTACACGTTCCCAATGACACATTTACATCATAAGGTAATTAATATGGTAGAAATTCCTCAAATAGGTTGTATAAATCCCAGATTCTTCAGTAACACCCAAAAACGAATTTTTAGAACTCCAATACATAAAATTACTCTAAAACACAAAAATAAAATTTGATAAAAATCATGGAATTTTATTGAAATAAAAATATAGATATTGTTTTCAATCAATCCACATTATCCAACTATATAGTTTAGTATGTTAACTAAAAAACATTATTTACTTGGCGTGGACATGTGGATTTATTTTTCAATTTAATGTTAATATTTATTTATTCCAGGAGTTCATAGAAATAATTCAAAAAAAATATCAAATAACATTTCGTATCCAACAAAAAAACTTATATCAATATAATATAATCTTCTAAAAAACAAAATCAATGAAAATCATCCACTATACTCTGATATTGTTCATTATGGGTGGAACAAACTCCCATGCATCATTTAAAAATACATTTTATTATAATTACATCGAATATATTAGAGGGCTTATCTCTATTCATAATTTTGAATCTATATCACATTTCAGAAACATAAGATCAATAATAAGAAATAGATTTAATAGGATAATATTAAAGAAAATCCAAAACATCATTCAAAATAGATCATGTGTTACATGGAATTAAATTTTCTTCATTTCAATGATTATCAAAAAAATATTATTTTTGGAAATATCTATGTGACTATAAATATATTGTAGGAGGGAAAATAAATCAAGATAACTATAGTAAAAAAATTAATATTACTGATACATTTTCTCAATAGTAAGATACACTATATCATATATGAGAATATTTTTTCATATTAAGAAATATATAGTGGTCATCGATTAATGATAATTATAGAACAGATTCTTATGTAAATGATGGACCTTAATTTTCATATTCAAAAAAATATTTTTTATAAGGAATACCAACACTTTAACATATTAATATATAGAAATTTCAACAAAAATTATAAAAATATTACAAAAAACATTTTAATGGAAATAAATTTCATTGAATTTAAATAACTATAATATTCTACCAAGTAAAAGTTAACAAGATCAACATTCATCATAACATTAATCATGATTAATATTCTTAAACAAGTAATTATATTATTACCTTATTACCAAGGAAACACACACCCAAGATCATGTTTTCTGTTAAGAGTTATGAAACTAGGATTTAAATGTATTTTCTTATTGAAATTGATAAGAAGAAACATGAACTTAGTTGTGGTAAAATCTAATCATTGAAAAAAATGCGGGGAAAATTTATTTCAGCTGTAAATATTTTTTCTCTTTCTTGAAAATAATATGTTCATCCTTTCCAATAAGTTTGAGTTGTAAATGGTTACTAAAAACCAAGTTATTTTTTCAAATAATTTAAATCTTGTAATCTATTGGTTTATAATTAATTATAATCACATGGAAGCTAAATATAATGGGTTATAAGAACCCAAATTGATATAAATTTACATTTTTATGTTCATTGACAAAAATAATTATGCCAAAAACTAAATTTTAATTTTACTTGGAAATGAGAAATATTATTTTTGGAATACAATCATATTACTAATAGATATCACTATGAATGACTATTTTTTACATACATTTAGAAACATTTAACACATAAATTACATCCTAATACATTCATGCAACATATTATTTTTTCAAGATTGTATAACTGAATTTATTCTTAAAATAAGGGCAAATTTATTCTTTTTAAAGACCCAAATATTCACATACATTAACAACAAACATGATGATCAATTATAAAAACAATATCAAAATTAATAGAGAAAAATCCATGTTTTAAAATTATCCCATTATAAATCCACTAAATTTATTACAAAAATAATGAAATGCATAGAATATAAACTTCTTTGGGAACTATATGATATGCCCCCAACCCCAATAACACTGTGAAATTGTCCAATTTTTTAAATTTATACTATACACAAGGCATCAAATTATCATTGAGAAAAAAGTATAGTATTATTGGTTTAATAGATTAGTACATTAATTCCACTTGCATTTGTATATGTCAAATTCAAAAGGTGATTTATTTGACAGTTCCATTATACCTTATAGTGTATTCCTCCATATGAAACAAAAAAATCCAGATTTTCTTGGATTAATATATCATAATATAATGGTGATAAAATGTGATCAGTAATGTAATGAATACCATTTATGCAATAATTAATAAATATTCCTAATGCACCTAAAATTTTAGAGAACTAAAACATAATGGATTTAATATATAAAAATAGCTTAATATGGCCAAAATAAATGATGATAAAAATATTCCATATAAATACTCACATGATCTTGAAAAATATCCATGTATATTCTATGTAATTAAATAATTTAATAGATACAAAAAAATATCTCATAATGAGGTAATACATAAATATAGAAATATGGAAAATAATTTCAATACCATTCACATAAATGATACGATATATTGGTAGAAACTTGTATAACTTTGACATATGACTTTTATCAGAAGACATGTCGATATATAGAAGGGAAATATATAACAACGATGGAAAAATCACATTCTATGTCTAATCCATTCAAAATATGAATTGGTTGAAACATATTCAATATAAACTAGCATATTTAAATACAAATAGGATAAATGTTCTTAAATGACCTAATCAAATAAAATTTATCTTTAACCATCCAAAAAAATATTGTTAATGGTATTAATAATCTAAAGACTCATTCAATGTGAACAAAAACCATCTAAAAACTGAGAATAATTCCCATACATTATCTCTCTAGTAACATTAGATTTAATAAAGGGTCAATGTTAATGATAAATAGATATACCATAAAATTTTCATGATAAATATTTCTTAGTAAAATAAACTATTCACACAGAAAAAATATTTAAAAAATAAAAAAAATATTTATATAATAAATTTCATTTGAAAATATAAATATAATCATGTATAATTATAATTAAATCATTTAATAGATATAATGGAATGAATTGTTTTTTATTTTTTACTTATTAAAACAAAATATCCGTCAAAATTATAAGTAACAGAAAAACATGGCTTGTTTTGATAACAATAGCTAGGTTCCTTTTATTTTTTTAGAAATATTAGAAATAGTTAATAAAAAATTAAATAAATAATTTTTAAAAGAAACAAAAAAATGAAAAAACTTTTTTAGGAATCATGGAGTATGATAAAAAATAATTCATAATTATAGAGAGGAATAATGTTACCTTTTCATAAAAACATTTTCCCAATTTTTTTATGATCCAATAAGATAAAAAAAATTCCAATAACATGAAAAATTTCATGAATAAAAATATTATAAGACAATATTATTATTTTTTAGTAGGAATATCAGATAATTAATTCAAGGGAGACTCAAACAACAACATTTTCTAATACTGATGAGAATAAAAAAACCCATACTAGTTTTTTAAATTTTGGATCATAATCTCCATAAAATAAATAATAATCAAATAGAACCTTAAATACCATTAAGATAAATATATTGATGTTTTTACATATAAAACTATTAGTAATTACCACACAAAATAGATTAAGTGGTGAATATGATGTATGTCGCACATAAGTAATTACAATATGGGGAACGATGACCTCATGATAAACATTAATTGAACATGTATACTATTAAAAAATAATAAATGTAGTAACAATGTAAATATATATATAATCCTACATCTACTTAGGAATACCTAAAAGCTAAAAAAACCACTTGGAACATTTTTCATTCACCTTCCAGATGACCAAACATCAATACACAAACCCCAAAACTGCATGCCACAACCCAAGACAATAGAACAGAATCCCCAAAGCTCAATACATCTTTTTCATGCTAGGATTTACCACTAAGTATGAACTATGGAAATATGTGATAACCATATTATGCAATGAAAAACAACAACTACCCTAAAAAAAGTCATTGTTATTCATTGTCACGACCCATCCTCGGGGCCCATGCCGTGACTACCCCAAGCCCGCCTTCCATAGGCCAGGGGCTGGCGACTAGCACCAAGGCATAATTCCTGATAAAAAATGGAAGGAATTGCCTTTGTAAAGTAAAAAAACAACACAGAGAAAGCAAGCAGAAGTAAACACTACGTAAAAACTGGGTACAACATTAAGTGCGGAAAAAGTAAGTGGGCCAGAATACAAACCCAAACTGAAAGTAAAGTACAACTAGAAAAGGAAAACATCAACTAAAAGTATATCTGTAGCCTCCATCCGTCCACTGGAAGTCCCACCTGATGGGTGGGTACAGATAGCCTCCACATCTCCTCGGGTCCAGCCGTCCGCTCCGAGTACGCCCTGCCTAGTGATCCACCTCTGGGTACCGACCTGCTCCTCGTGCCTCAACCATAATTAGCATTGTCCGTCGTCTGCAACCAACACAGAATAGTGCGGGCATAGCCCGTGCAGGGGTGAGTATAAGCTACTCAGTAGGGACCCCGAGACCCTTGAAGGTCTCCCAGAATCCACAAAGGATAATCCACAAAGGAAAGATACAAACACGAAGTAACATCCGGCACTACTTAGGTATGTGCTCATACGTATACCTAAGTCATCAATTCTCGTTCAACTCCAACATCCGAGATCAAGTACAATCCAGTCCACACAGGAAACCATAACCCAACCCACACAAGAATGCATAATGTAATCTACACAGGATATCAAGTCAATCTTATCGAATATAAGGATTAAAAGTCAAGATTCATCTCACACAGGTATACTTCTTCGCAGGATGATAGAGATGATCAGATGTAGCCACTGATTCATCTAAGCCATCATACCCACACAGGATCGATGGGTACTAACCCCCGCAATGACCCACAAAGGATCGATAGACTACTAACCCCCGAAATGACCCACACATGATCGATAGGTAACTAACCCTTGTAATGACCCACAAAGAATCGATAGGTAAATAACCCCCACAATGACCCACATAGGATCGATAGGTAACTAACCCCCGCAATGTCCCACACAGGATCGGACCCACACAGGATCTGTAGGTGCTGGCCCACACAGGACCACTGAGCGTTGACCCACACAGGATCATACCCACACAGGATCGGTAGCACTGATCCACGTAGGATTGCTGAGTGTTGTAGTCATCGTCGTCGAATCCACAGAGGATTCCTGCACAGTCGTCATCGTCGTCGCAGTCGCAGCTAGCTCTAGGGTTCCCACACATAGCAAGCTCGTTCGGGAGGGTCCGCTCCATGAGATGAGGGGCCAATACATCAACAGAAACATAGTCCAGAGTTGATGTATCCAAAAGTTCTGTATCGTCAACAGGAACCCAACGTCACAGACGGCGCGTCAATTGGACGCCCTGTCTGAGAGTTATTGGCTTTTTCGTCAAAGGGGCCCAGTTGGTTTTTAACTCAAAACCAACCCGAATGTACTCCAAATACATCCAAACCTCGAGCATAGTAAGCCAAAAGGTCCGTCTCACTATGAGGAATCCAACAAAGTCGATGTCACGTCAATCGGACGTCCGGAACAGAAGTTATAAGTGTTTCCGCTCCGAGGGCCCGGTTGGTTTCGTGTATGAACCAACCCGACCAAACACAATGTACTCCAAAACCTTGAGTATAATATACCGAAACGACCGTATCGATCCAAGGATCGCATCTCAGCTGACGGTGCATCGATCGGAAGTCTGCATCCCATGTTATGGTCAAAAGACCGAAAAGTCCGGTATTAGGGGGTTCGGGTCAGGTCCGACCTGGCCCGATACCCACTGGGTCGGCCCAAACAGGGTCGACCCGTCCCGGGTCCGGGTCCGGCCCGCATGGGTATGGCCCGGCCGAGCTGGCGTGGCCCGGCCCGGCCTGGGCGCGGCCCGGCATGGCGGTCCAACCTGGGCAGCCGGCCCGGCGCGCTGGCGCTAGCCAGGTGGCTCGGCCGTTTCTGCCGAGCGGATGGGGGGGGGGGGGCACCTGCCCCTTGTTTTGTAACCGCGGCCCCCATGATGGGGGGCCGCCCAATCTGGCCAGCCTGGGTCGTAACCCCCGTCTCTTCCCCTCTTTGGTCGGCCCGCTCCGGTCGGCTGTTGCCGCCACGGGACCAACGTTGTCCGGTCCCCCTACTCCGACATCGGCGGCCCAGAACCGGTCACCAGTCTCCCTGCTCTGCCGCGGCCTCATCAGCGACCTTGTCCCGTCCGGAGCGGTGCAACGGTGCCACGCCCCTCCTCCACGGCCCCGCTCTGACCGCAGTGCTTTTGTAGTTCTTCGGCGGGGTGCAACCGTACCACGTCTTTGGTTCGTCCTCAACAGTGTGGCGTGACGGCGCCGCTTCTCCCCCTTTCTTTAATATTTCCACGCGGTGCTTCGACACTGCGTTTCCTTGTTCGTGCCAAAAACAACATCAAACAACCAAAGGGGAGATGAGGTTTGGCCGTGTTCGTGCGGTCCGACCCCCTCTCGTTATTGCGGTATCAGGCGGCTCCAATAGAAATGAATAAAGGCAATGGAAGAAATCACAGACAAAAATAAAAATAAATCCCTACCTCGTCGAATTCGATGAGAGAGGATTCTTCACGGAATTAACCGTCGCGGAAGAAGGCATCGCGGAAGGAGGATCATCGCGTCGCGGAGAATGGGTTCGTCGGCGTCACGTCGTCGATCTCCGAGGATCCGACGTTCTTGTCACGCTTCGTCGGAGGTCGGCGTTCTTTGCATTCTTCGTCAAGGAAGAAGAACGTCAAGAGCTTTTCCTTTTCTCCCAAAGACTCACACAACAATATTTCAACCAAATAAAATAAGTACTTCCCCCATTTTATTAACAATACTTAAGCATTTGAATTCAAAAATTCAAATTAAACTCACCTAATTAATTAACATAAGTTATCAACTTTAATGGTGAGTGGAAGGAGTTAGGGAATATGAAGGGGTAGGGTTCGTGTGGGCCCCACCACCCTCATAACCTCCCATGGGGAGTTGGGTGGTTTCCCCCAACATCCAATCAATGGTTTTAACCACATAGATAGAAAAAATTAAAATTATAGCACAATTTTTATTTAAACTTCCACAAAAATTAAAAACTTCTCCCGTGTAAACGCAACTCTGGAAAAGGTGTTCCTAAGAAATTACTGGCGCTGCAAATCCATTGGTTCCCTCGGAATTCGATTCCAAGCACTGGTTCAAAATATGGAAAAACCAACTCGTTCGTTCACTGAACGTACCTGAGCTAAACTTCGGATAGAAATTCCGGGCACACCGGGCCTTGGAATCAAGTGCCGTCAGAAACCGCGTTCTTATAAAATCCAAAAGAAAATTAAAAATAATTCCCTTGAATTTAGGGGCCTTTACATTACTCACACCTCAGGGCTTTACGTCCCCGTAAAGATACATCATAATCTTGGAAAACAAATGTGGGTACTGAGCATGCATCTGAGCCTCCCACTCCCAAGTGCTCTCCTAGAGGTTTCTGTGCTGCCATCTGATGCGCACTAGAGGAATGGACCGTCCACGTAGGACCCGCTCCTGTCAATCCTCAATCTCCACTGGGACCTCCGCAAAAGTCGCCCCATCATCAATGTCCAGCTCCCCATGGTCAATGATATGCGTCGGGTCGTGCATGTATCTCCTCAGCTGGGATACGTGAAAGACGTCATGAACTTGGTGCAACTGAGGTGGTAGAGCCAGGTGATAAGCCACCTCGACAATCCTGCAGAGGACCTGTAATGGTCCGATGAAGCATGGAGACAATTTGCCGCCTCGTCCCAAACTCTGTAATCCACATCGAGGTGAGACCTGCAAGAAGACGTGGTCGACATCCTCGAACTCTAGTGGCCTCTACGTCCTATCAGCATAGGACTTCTGCCGTCTCTGGCTGTCCTCATCTGCTCCTGGATGACCTGGACCTTCTCCATCGTGGCCTGGACCATCTCCGGTCCCACAAGTGCTAACTCCCCAGGGTCTGTCCAGCACAAAGGAGATCTGCAAGGTCGGTCGTACAACACCTCGTATGGAGCCATCCTGATGGTGGAGTGGTAGTTGTTGTTGTACACGAACTCCACCAAGGGTAGGTGGTCCTCCCAGCTACGACAAAAATCGAGGACACATGCGCGGAGCATTTCCTCGAGAGTCTGAATGGTCCTCTCTCTCTGACCATCTGTCTGAGGGTGAAAGGTGGTACTCAGATGTAGCTGCGTCCCGAATGCCTCCTGCAACCCCTCCCAAAGCCGGGAAGTAAAGCGAGCATCTCGATTGGAGACGATGGATGATGGCATGCCATGAAGCCGTACAATCTCCCGAATGTAGACACTCCCCAAGATCTCCACTGAGCCCTGCTCTCTGATGGGTAAGAAGTGAGCCGACTTGGTGAGTCAGTCGACAATCACCGAAATGGAGTCGTGACCTCTGGAAGTGCGTGTAAGTCAAGTCACGAAGTCCATATATATGTCGTCCCACTTCCACTCCGGAACCTCCAATGGTTGTACCAAGCCTTCTGGTACCTAGTGATCTGCCTTCACCTGCTGGAAGGTGAGGCATCGAGAAACGAACTCTGCCACAGCCTTCATCATGCCCGGCCACCAGTGCTGTCGTCTGAGATCCTGGTACATCTTCACCACTCTAGGATGTACTGCCAAAGGGGAAGTGTGAAATTCTCTCAGCACCTCCTCCCGTAAAGAAACCGGTACCAATGTATGTCCTATGAAAAGGACGTCATTCTCTCCTCCCACGGAGAATCCATCATGTTCCTGTCATGAGGATATCTGAGCATGCCGCATCTCACAGTCTGTGTCCCCACACTATGCCTCTCTAACCTGCTGCAGTAGTGGAGGAGTGACTTTGAGTGACTGAAGGAAGTCTGCTCCATCTCTATCCATGAAGGATATCTACAAAGAGGCTAGCTGCTCTGTCTCATTCACAAGTAACTGAATGCCCTTCCTCCTGCTGAGAGCATCGGCTACCACGTTCCCCTTTCGAGGAGTATAGACTACCTCAAAGTCATAGTCCTAGAGGAACTCGAGCCATCACCACTATCTTAGGTTCAGGTCCTTCTGTGAGAAGATTTACCTAATACTCTGATGGTCAGAATAGAATGTAAAGCGCTCGCCCATCAGATAGTGTCGGCACATCTTCAGAGCAAAGACAACTGCTGCTAACTCCAGGTCATGGGTAGTGTAGTTCTGCTCGCAATGCCTCAACTATCGTGATCCATAGGCGACCACGGCTCGTTCCTGCATTAGGACACATCCGAGTCCGGTCCTTGATGATCGCAGTAAACTACATACCCAACTTCCTCCTCTGGTAGCTTCAAGATAGGCACGCTGGTCAATCTTCGTCTCAGCTCCTGGAAGCTCTCCTGACATCTATCTGACCACACGAAGGGTTTCTATTTCGTCCTTAACGTCTGCAAATCTGCAAAGATTTCTCCTTTTCCAAAAAGGGAAATCCGGCCCAATCCCCTGGAAGAACCACATTCCTTGCCTAATACAGTCAGCCCCTTCATGATTAGTTAAATCATTCCATGGTTAACGTCATAAGGTCTCGATGCTGCTACCAAGAGATCCAACCGTTACTCTCGCCTATAAGGTTTGAGTCACACTGTCGGCATCAGTGTGTGGTCACTGGTTCTCTTCCAGTAAGAATCACATAAGTGAGGGTCAAGTCAACAGTTTTTAACTGGATCCTCTTAGTATTAACATACAAAAGACAAGAAATCAAACGTCCCTATTGCAAGAGTATTTTATTACTTTAACTCAAAGTACAAGGAAACAAGGAAACACAAACAACGAAGCTAGAGGCATTATGGGCAAATGCCTCTATGCCTGGAGCTTGTCCCGTACTTGTTTATCCGCTTCTAGAGCTCCATGATCATAAGATTCAGCTGCCTGAAGCTGTGCTCTCCCCTGAGGTCGGGGTGGACCTCCTAGTGGTGGTGGCGGTGGTAGAGCCTCAAAACGTCGTCCACCACCTGCCGCTCGACCAGCTCCTCGCCCTCATCCACCTACTCCCTGCAGACCGCCATGGTCGAACCTCTGCCTCTGCCTAGGTGGTTCCTCAACCATCTGTTGCTCCTCTGCATGGCAGGTCGGGCAGTCACGAGCCATGTGGCCCTACCCGCCGCATGCATAGCACTGTCTTCCACTCGTAAGACTGGTTCTGCTGTGTGTGCCCCACACCTCCGATCCAGTATCTTGAGGTCATCCACCAGATGGCCTGGTCCGCTTGGACCTCTGCGACATCTGTCTACTATCGACTGCAGAAGACTCCGCCACGTGCCTCCATGTGGTAGGTCTCGCCGCTAGTATAGACTCAGCAAGGAATATCTTGATCAGAAGGGAACACTCTTGTACCCCTTCCTGAGTCGGAATGCTGGGGGATATCAGCGACGCCCTGATCTCCTGCCTCAATCCCTGCTCGAAGGTCCGGGCCCGGAAGAATGGTTCACATACCAAGTCATTCGAATAGCGCGAGAGATCAGTAAATCTTGTCGAGTACTGAGTGACCGTCAAGCTGCCCTGCCGCAACTGTAGAATCTCCTAAATGCGCACCACACAGAGGGTGGCTGGGATGAACTCCGAGTGGAAGAGGCTCTCAAATTCTGTCCAGAGGAGAGATTCCTCGTCGTGCACCTGGAGCATCATGCTCTACCATCTTCCTGTTGTTCCATGCTGGAGACTCGCTGCGAAGATCACCATGAGATCTGCTGGTGTCCTCACTAACCTGAAAACTCATACCACTGCCTCCATCCAATCCTCGGCTGCCTGAGGGACCATCTCCCCGTGGAACCTGGGAGGTCGCTGACGCTGAAACTCGTGCAGTGCACTAAGGCGACGTGCATCGTCAGCGGATGGGGCTGGTAGCATCGGTGGCTCGGTGGGTAGAGGTACCACTGGAGCCTCTGCTGTCAAAGGGTCCTGTACCGAAGCCTTGTCACTCGGTGGGCTGTCGTCACACACAACTCTCAGAACCCTAGCTGGCTACCATCGTGGGACCATCCTGAAAACAAAACAGGTGTGCCACGGTCAAACAGTATACCAGATGAGCTGACATAAATTAATCACAAAGAAAACTTGAAACACACATGCAATCAATGTTTTCGTGCATTAAGACGGAAATTAGAAGTCAGTGTCCTGGTGTATGGATACGTCGGCCGCTGCACCAACACTGGACTCCCTGGACTGATAACCACACTCAATACTCTTAACACTATTGCTTCACATAGAAAAAGATCAGGGTCCTGAGTTATGTGGTAGAACCGAACTCCTCTGATACCAATTTGTCACGTCCCGTCCTCGGGGACCGTGCCGTGACTACCCCAAGACCGCCTTCCATAGGCCAGGGGCTGGAGACTAGCACCAAGGTGTAATTTCTGATAAAAAAGGGAAGGCATTGCCTTTGTAAAGTAAACAAAAACCACAGAGCAAGCAAGCAGAAGTAAACACTATGTAAAAACTGGGTACAACAGTAAGTGTGGAAAAAGTAAGTGGGCCAGAATACAAACCCATACTGAAAGTAAAGTAAAACTGGAAAGGGAAAACAGAAACTGAAAGTAAAGCCACAGCCTCGATCCATCCACTGGAATTCCCACCTGAAGGGTTGGTACAGATAGCCTCCACAGCTCCTCGGGTCCAGCTGTCCGCTTCGAGTACGCCCCGCCCAGTGATCCACCTCCAGGTACCGACCTGCTCCTCGTGCCTCAACCACGATCAGCGTTGTCCATCGTCTACAACCAACACAACGTAGTGAGGGCATAGAACATGTGGGGGTGAGTATAAGCTACTCATTAGAGACCCCGAGACCCCCGAAGTTTTCCTATAATCCACAAAGGATAATCCACAAAGGAAAGATACTAACATGAAGTAACATTTGACACTACTTAGGTATATGCCCATACATATACCTAAGTCATCAATTCTCGTTCAACTCCAACATCTGAGTTCAAGTACAAACCAGTACACACAGGAAACCACAACCCAATCCACACAGGAAAGCATAATGTAATCCACACAGGATATCAAGTCAATCTTATCGAAGATAAGGATTGAAAGTCAAGATTCAGCTCACATAGGTATACTTCTTTGTAGGCCGATAGAGATGATCAGATGTAGCCACGGATTCATCTAAGCCGTCGGACCCACACAAGATCGATAGGTACTAACCCCCGCAATGAGCGACAAAGGATCGATAGGTAACTAACCCCCGCAGTGACCCACACAGGATCGATAGTTAACTAACCCCCGCAATGACCCACACAGGATTGACAGGTAACTAACCCACGCAATGACCCACACAGGATCAGACCCACACAGGATCTGTAGGCGTTGGCTCACACAGGACTGCTGAGCGCTGACCCACATAGGATCAGACCCACACAGGATCGGTAGCACTGATCCACATAGGATCGCTGAGTGTGGTAGTCGTCGTATTCGAATCCACGGAGTATTCCTACACAGTCGTCATCGTCGTCGCAGTCACAGCCAGCTCTAGGGTTCCCGCACACAGCAAGCTCGTTCGGGAGGGTCCGCTCCACGAGCCGAGGGGTGATACATCAACTGACACATAGTCTGGAGTTGATGTATCCAAAAGTTATGTATCGTCAATAGTAACACAACGTCACAGAGAGCGCGTCAATCGGACGCCCGGTCTGAGAGTTATTGGCTTTTTCGTCCCAGGGGACCGGTTGGGTTTTAAGTCAAAACTAACCCGGCCGTACTCCAATTATGTCCAAAACTCGATCGGATTAAGCCAAAAGGTCCATCTCACGAAGAGGAATCCAACAAAGTCGATGGAACATCAATCGTACGTCCGGAGCTCAAGTTATAAGTGTTTCTGCTCCGAGGGCCCAGTTGGTTTCGTGTAAGAACCAACCCGGCCGAACCCAAAGTACTTCGAAACATTGAGTATAATATACCGAAACGACCGTCTCGATCCAAGTATCATATCGCAGCTGATGGTGCATCGATCAGAGGTATGCAGCCCAAGTTATGGGAAAAAGACCAAAAAATATGGTATTAGGGGGTTCGGGCCCGGTCCGACCAGGCCCAAAGCGGGTCGACCCGTCCCGGTTCCGGGTCCAGCCCACTTGGGTACGGCCCAGCCCAGCGTATTGGCGCTAGCCAGGTGGCTTGGCCGTTTCAGCCTAGCGGATGGGGGGGTGGGGCCTACCCCCCCCCCCCCTCTTTCGTAACCGCGACACCCATGATGGGGGGCCGCTCAAGCTAGCTAGTCGGGGGTCGTAACCCCCAGCTCTCCCCCTATCTGGCCGACCAACTTCGGACGGCCGACTGTTGCCGCCACGGGACCGGTGCTAGCCGGTCCCCCTGCTCCAACACCGGCGGCCCAGAACCAGCTGCCGGTCTCCCTGCTCCACCGCGGCCTTGGTCAGTCCGGCACCGCGCGACGGCGCCGCGCCCCTCCGTCGCGGCCCCGCTCCAGCCACGGTGCTTTTTTAGTTCTCTGGCGTGGCGCGACAGTGCCATGTATTTGTTTCTTCTGCAACGGCACGGCGCGACGGTGCCGCTTCTCCCCCTTTCTTTAATATTTCCGCGAGGTGCTTCGGCACCGCGTTGCCTTGTTCGGGCCGCAAACAATATCAAACAACCAAAGGGGAGAGGAGGGTCGGCCGTGTTCATACGGTATGACCCCTTCCAATTATTGCGGTATCAGGTGGTTCCAATAGAAATAAAGAAAGGCAACAGAAGAATTCATGAACAACAATTAAAATAAATCCCAACCTCGTCGAATTCGATGAGCAAGGATTCGTCCTAGAATTAACCGTTGCGGAAGAAGGCGTCGCAGAAGGAGGATCATCACGTCGCGGAGAAAGGGTTCGTCGGCGTCGCGTCGTCGATCTCCGAGGATCCGGCGTTCTTGTCGACCTTCGTCGGAGGTCAGCATTATTCGCATTCTTCGTCGATGAAGAAGAACTTCAAGAGCTTTTCCTTTTCTCCCAAAGACTCACACAACAAGATTCCAGCCAAATAATATAAGTACTTCCCTTATTTAATTAACAATACTTAAGCATTTGAATTAAAACATTCAAATTAAACTCACCTAATTAATTAACATAAGTTATCAACCTTAATGGTGAGTTGAATGAGTTAGGGAATATGAAGGGGTGGGGTTCATGTGGGCCCGACCACCCTCATAACCTCCCATGGGGAGTTGGGTGGTTTCCCCCAACTTCCACTCAATGGTTTTAACCACTTAGAAAGAAAAAATAAAAATTGTAGCTCAATTTTCATTTAAACTTCCACAAAAATTAACAACTTGTCCTGTGTAAACGCAACTCTGGAAAAGGTGTCCCTAAGAAATTACCGGCACTGCGAATCGATCGGTGCCCTCAGAATTCGATTCCAACCACCGGTTTAAAAGTTATAAAACCCCACTCATTCATTCACTGAACATACCCGAGCTAAACTTTGGATAGAAAATCCGGTCACACCGGGCCTCGGAATCAAGTGCCGTCAGAAACCGTGTTCTTGTAAAATCCCAAAGAAAATTAAAAAACATTCCCTTGAATTTTATGGGTCTTTACATTCATCATCAGGTTAACCATCATGGGAATCTCCACAAAAAACTCAGTCACTCCAATCCTCCACCTTTATATCCCCCAACTAGGATTCCTCCACATCTTACAGTAGAGTAGAATTCATCAACATATTAAAAAGAAATCCTCTTCTATCGAAATCATCCATATCAAGATGAAATCTTGAAATTTCTTTTATCACCCTCTCGGAATCATGTTAGTCACACAATGTATCACTATGCGACTTCATTCTCATTGAATCAGCTACAACATTCCCCTTTATAGGTGTATTCAAAATTTTGAAGTTGTAATACTTTATGAATTCCATCCACTGATGTTGTCGGATGTCCATGTCATGCTAGGAGAAAACATACCTCAATATCTTATGATCAGTGAAGACAAAAAAACATGTCGATGAAGTAATGTCTCAAATAATTTAGGGAAAACAATACTACGACCAACTCGAGATCATGGGTGGCATAGTTACGCTAATGGGGATGCAACTACTTAGACCCATAAGAAACAACCAATCTCTATTGCATCAAAACACAACCTAAACCCAAACACAACACATAATATAAAATTTCAAAGTGAACTCCTTATGCTGGTATAAAACAACCATATAACTGACCAACATCCCCTTTAGATACTGAAAATCATCCTGACACTTATCATCCCACAAGAACACTTGATCCATTATGCTCAACTTTGTCAGTGGAGTAGAAACCTTAGATTAATCATCTATGAACCTCCAATAATAGTCAATAAGGCCAATGAATATTCGTACCTCGACCAATGTATTAGGGGATTACCAAAAAAATTGCTAATATAATCATCAAATCCATAGCTACCCCTACTAGGATACATTTTGGAACAAGAAACAGACTTCTCGAGCCCAAAACATGGACTAAAAAAACGTCACAATCCACAGTTGTTGACGAAGAACTAAGAAGATGGAACATTGAATCTCTACATTCTCCTCCTTAGACGTAGAGTACACATGTCTTTCATTGATGAAAACCAATATATACATATATCAATACTCATGGATCATTTTTCTCATCATCCTAATTAACACAATTGGAGCATTCGTCACACCAAACAACATCACAATGAACTCCTAATTCCCATGATGATAACTGAATGAAATCTTTAGGATATCCTCACCCTTCACCTATATTTAATGATATAATGATGACAAATCGCATATTGAGAACCAACTTGAATCATTCAGATGATCGAATAAAGCATCAATCAGTGGAAGAAGGTATCTTTTTTATCACCTTCACTCGGTTCATGTGATGATAATCAAGACATAACCACAAAATATTGTTAGCCACATTCACGAACAAAACTGGTGCACATGATGGTGACACGCTTGAATGAATGAAATCACATTTTAATAGACCATCGAGATATATACTCAGCTCCCAAAACTCATAAGACACCATTCTATACAATAACATTTACATAGGAGACATTCCTAGCTGTAGCGGGATCTCAAACTCTATCTCCCATCATGGGGGTGGAGGGTAATGCTAAAATTGTTCTGAAAAGACATAGGCGTAATAATTAATGACCCTACGAAACAAAAAACATTGAACCTGTAATGAACTCAATATCCTTTTAGAAATCTAGTTTTAAAAGGAAAGAACATTCCTTTTACCCATCTGAGGGTTTCACTTGCCATCAAACATTTGAGGCACTCCATCAGCATCAAATAACACCACTTTCCTCCGGATTCAATGCATAATAGCCTCCTTTGAACAAAACCAGACCATATTGAGGAAGAAATTATATTTTAGTATTTCTATTCATATGAAATATTACCATCAGAAATGTTTCCCCATCACTAGATCACAATCTCGGCATACTTGAAATAAGTCATTCAGACCTCGAACTGGAAATTTCAATGCCAAATGGCATTAGAAGAATTGCTACCTCAATTCAAAAATCATGTACAAGAAAAAGTGATATGAAGGACTTTTACACCCATTAATCTAATAGGGCAAGCACCCAAGTATAAAACAAGAAAAGGGTACATTGAATGATGTTTGGATTTCCTGGCGTTGGAAACGCCAATTCATGAAGCATACCACATCCATCTCCACAGCCTCCCAGACATGGATATTGACCACCTACAAATTCACAATCTTCATTACTAAGGATGAGTAACATCCTAGGTCTTTCCTATACCTTATCTATATGCACTGTACTGATCCAATGCTGGTGTAACCTGCTTCCGCTTCCATGGTTGGAAATACATCAATGGAAGAAGCTAGAGTGGATCACCTGGAACACGTTAAATACTTTGAAATACCATTTTATCTACCTACTAATGACCTTGGACTCCACTTGAAAAAAACTAGATCCATTAAAACAGTTGTGTTTGTTGTTACCCCTAGAGACACAATATGTAGAGGGGTGGTACCTACCCTCTAATGATCAAAAACACATATTCCCTAAAACATATGAACTTTTAATGAAAAATATTCTTCGTGGAGAATCTCTAAAACACCCCTTTCATGATGATCTAGTTTTGGATAACATCCCCTCAATGACCTTTGACCTATCCATCAACTCAATACATATCTTCTGCATAAACAGGGTGACATAGCCTTATATATTTGGATTCAAAGCCTCTTGGAATTTTCTCACCTAGGCCACCTCCTATAGAAACATGTCACAAGATTATTGAAAAAGGATTCTGAAATGGATGTCAAACTCTCTCACTCTAGAGATTCATGGTCAATAGTTATGATACTTCTAGAGACTGGCCACTATCATGGTTTGAGAAATAATCATGGCCTTTAATTTCTCTTAGATCACCTTTCAAGTGTCTATAGACTCCTCACTATCACCGAGGAATAAGAAATACAACTTCCTAATTTCCCCAAATTACATTATCGCAACCAAAAATACTCATTTATCCGTTCAAGCATGAACTTAACTGAAGACTATCTCAATATCCTCCAACCATTCATTTATGAATACTTTTGAAATAGATCCCTCAAACTTCTGCAAACTATCATTATGAAACACTCAGAGTGTCTTCCTCTATGTTTCATCATCATCAACCTCTACTCTACGATGATCTTCTATCCCAACCTACTAGACATATTATGTGCTAACCTGACGAGGATGTCATCAAGGTTATATACATGCAAATGAACAAAAAATTACCTATCATAGTCATGGAATATGAAATACATTAACATTACATAATTGATTCCATTTTTTCATTTTAGTTGAACCTATCACAAGTTATAACCATTCAAAAACATGAAAAATAAAGAATGAGGCGAGATCATTTCCTAGGTCTCTACCCTATAACTTGTATCACCTCATTTAGTAGCCACTGGAAACATATAGGTTCATGCATTGGATCATAAGGGTCCCAAAATACATGTTTCTCAGCCGGTCTCCAGCATATACATCACGTTCAGATCATGAATGACACCATTCAACTACCAACCCTTGCAACCTCACATATCCTTACATCAAATGTCCATCCAACCCCTCAATCAGAGCCAATGATACAAATCTGTCATGAACCACTCCCCCACAAAGTGTCCACCCTCTTAGGTCGGCAATGTGAGAAGAAATATATTGAACCCCTAGTCCCACATCCAGTTGGCCCTATGATGGAGACTAGCATAGAGTGTATAATAAAAACACATATGAGTAGTCTTAAACTCTAAGAGAAAAATGTGAAAGAGGGATATAAGAAAGGCACCAACCAACTCAATCACATAATACAAGATAAATTAAATCACATGTATAATTATGTATTGTCCTATAAATACTACTAATCTAAAAGGACTAGCATCAAGTAGAAAAAAAATTAAAATTTTTGTGACCATGAATCCCCAACATCTCCTAAAACACTAAAAATTTAGTAGTAAACATCATGATATCAAACCATATTCATGTGACATGAAAATAATAATATATTACATAGGGTGTGTATAAATGTATACTCAATAGGATCCAATCAGGAACCACCTCTGAAAATGTAAATAAATTATCCCGAAGCATAGTGAACAATAAGTGAAACTAACCCCTCACCTAAACAAGTATAAATAGTTTCTATACTCGCTATGTCATCTCTGACCATATATTTAATAAATAATTATATGATATAATAAATAATATCAAGGCTTTCTTGCTACCACATCCCCACTGGTTGGCCTCTGTTCCCCAACATCGCATGTCCTGAGCATCTATCTCTAGAAAAGCTTTCTTGTAGACATCTCGATGAAGATACTTAATATGCACCTCGTTAAATTCACAACAAAAAACCAAAAACCAAAAGTATACAGGTATTTTCTAGAATCCACATCAACTCACATAGCATGTATCATACATCAGGTAATATACCTCAAGATATTACAGCTATACACCATGTAAGGATCTATAATCCATCACAACCTATGAACGTCAAACCTATAGCAGTCCATAGGAAACTATATCTAGAATTTATGTGTGTGAAATAAAAAAATCCATCAAAACCTTCTACACACATATATTGGGCGAAATAATCCTTGGAAATACCAAAGCATGTAAATACAAAGATAATAGAACATTTCCAACAAAGCTACTTATCCATCCTTCCTTCTGCCCAGATGTTGAGGAAAAAACCCCCAGGGCTCAGTGTAAAGACCCGTAAAATTCAAGGGAAATTTTTTCTTAATTTTCTTTGGAATTTTACAAGAGCGCGGTTTCTGACGGCACCTGATTCCGAGGCCCGGTGTGCCCGGAATCAATTTCCGAAGTTTGGCTCGGGTACGTTCAGTGAACGAACAAGCGGGAATTTCTAACTTTTGATCCGGTGTTCGGAATTGAAATCCGAGGGCACCGATGAACTCGCAGCGCCGATATTCGCTTAAGGAGACCTTTTCCGAGGTTGCGTTTATTTCGGTTTGAGAGTTAGTTTTTGGGAGTTTAGAATAAGTTAAATAAAAATTTTGGATTACAAATTTTTTATTTAAACTTGTTGGTTAACTTCTCTCAAAGGAAGTTAGGGGTGGGACCCACACCCACATAACCTCCCTTGAGAAGATTAAGTGTGGTGGGGCCCACACGAACCCTAAACTTTTCATCTTCTCTCAAACTCCCTTAACCCCTCTTTAAATGACATGACAATTGTTATTTAATTTTGGAGTTATCCTTTTTGAATTTCAAACCTTTGAAATTCATTTGTTAAGTTTGTGAATAAAATAAGCTCTTATCTTATTTTGTTGGGTTAGAACTCTTTAGCCATCTTGTGAGGATTTGAGAGCTTTTCTTTCTTTTTCAAACTTTGACGAAGAACGCTCAAGCTTGACGAAGAACGCTCAAGCTCCGACGAAAAACTCTGCTCCTCTCTTCTTCGTCTTCCGTGTCAACGAAAGGGAACGCCGCATCCTCCTCGGACTTCCTTCATCGGTATACGAAGTTTCGCCAACGACGTATCTCTTCGGGCATATCTCTTCGTCAACAGATTTGACGAACGACTACCGCGACGCCAGGCCTCCGCGACGTTGTCTTCCGCGGGACGTTGACAAATCTTCGAACCTTATACCCAAGGTAGGGGTGGTTGTTAATTGTTTATTTATTTATCCTTGTTCGTGGTTCTAGCGTGACTAACGTGAGGTTTTAAAATATGTGTTATTGTTTAACGTGAGGGGGTCGGACCGCATGAACACGGCCGAACCCCCTCCTCCGTTCTTGATGTTTTATATTGCGGATGAAACAAGGTGGTGAGGTGTCGTCGCACCACACGGTTATTCGCCCGATTATATTGTGCGGCGCCGTCGCGCCGCGCCGTGGAAGAATCATCAAGAACACGACGCCGTCGCGCCGCGTCGAGGGGAATGGAAGGCGCGGCGAAGGGGCGCGGTGCCGTCGCACCGCGCCGGATGACGAACACCGCGGTCGGTTACGAGCCGCGGCGAGACGGGAAGACCGGCGGCACGCCGGGCCACCGGCGTCGGAAGCCGGAAAGGGGACCGGATTTTCCGGTCCGGTTGGAGAAAAACCGGCCGGCCAGGTGGCCGGCCGGAAGGTCAAAGGCCGGGGGAATTTAATTCCCCCGGCCAGCTCAAAAACCCCCCTCATTTAAGAGAGGGGGGCGGTTTCCTTGAGGGGGGCAGGCGGCCCCCCGGTTGCCTTCAAAGCAGGCCCCCACGAGGGGGGGGGGGGGGGGCGGTCTCCAAAAAGGCGCGGCTCTTAAGCCGCGCCGCCTTGCTGGAAGCGGGGGCTTAGCCCCCGCGCGTGACCCTAGCGGCGCCAGGCCGCGCCGCCGCGCCGGCCCGCGCCGCCGTGCCGGTCCGTCGCCGGCCGGGCGGGGTCGGACCCGGGTCGGGTCGACCCGGTTCGGGCCCACCCAGGGGGGGTCGGCCCGGACCCCCCCCCCCCGTTTTCGAGACGACTTCGGTCTTTTGGCCATAACTTGAGCCACGGACCTCCGATCGACGAACCGTCTGCGGCAACGCGATCCTTGGATCGAGGCGGTCGTTTCGGTATACTATACTCAAGGCGCACCTTCTTTTTCGGGAGCCTACGTGGTTAAAACTCCGTAGTTAAGCGTGCTTGGCTTAGAGTAGTGATCAGGATGGGTGACCTCCTGGGAAGTTTCCTAGGGAGGGTGTGAGACGTAAAGGCTGATATCTTTCAGACTGGACGTCCGATTGACGAACCGTCAGCGGCGATGCGATCCTTGGATCGAGACGGTCTTTTCGGTATATCGCACTCAAGGTTTCGGATTACTTTGAGTTCGGCCGGGTTGGTTCGTACACGAAACCAACCGGACCTTCGGAGCAGAAACACTCATATCATGAGCTACGGACGTCCGATTGACGTGCCGTCAGCTTTGTTGTATTCCTATTAGTGAGACGGATCTTTTGGCATACTCCGCCCGAGGTTTGGACGCAGGTGGAGTACGGTCGAGTTGGTTTTTCCTTAAAAACCAACCGGGCCCCGGAGACGAAAATGCCAATAACTCTCAGACCGGGTGTCCGATCGACGCGTCGTCTGTTGCGTTGAGTTCCTGTTGACGATACGGAACTTTTGGATACATCAACTTTGGACTTTGTGACAGTTGATGTATCAGCCTCTCGGCTCCTGGAGCGGACCCTCCGAACGAGCTTGCTGTGTGCGGGAACCCTAGTGCTACTGCTACTGCTACTGCTATTGTGACTGCGACAACGACAGTACAGAGATCCTGTGTGGATTCGACGACGACGACTACAGCACTCAGCGATCCTACTTGGAACAGTGCTACGATCCTGTGTGGGTCTTTGCGGGGGTTAGTACCTATCGATCCTTCGTGGGTCCGACGACTTAGATGGATCAGTGATCATCTTCACCGTCATCCGAAGAAGTTTACCTGTGTGAGCTGAACCTTCTATTTTACTCGATAGAGGTAGTGCGCTTGGTTGTAGCGGCAGACCCGCGATTCTGGAGACGAGCATACGGAGTACGGAGACCGTGTAGCCGGCTGAGACCTGAAGACTGCACGACCGACTCGACTTGGAGTGAGTCGACTAGCCCAGTGGACGGAGCGCCCGGTATTTGGCGGCAGACCCACGGCGGACGGAGCGCCTGATAGTTGGCAGCAAACCTGCGGTACTCGACTGGAGGAGTACCTCTGTAGGCTATTTGGGTGAGTGCCTGGTATTTGGCAGCAGACCCTCAGCGGACGGAGCGCCCGGTAGTTGGCAGCATACCCGCGGTACTCGACAGGAGGAGTACTTCAGCAGTCTTAGGTTAGTGAGCAGTACCTCGGAGTCGTGACATGACTACTGTACACTTCAGAGATGGGGCTCTTCAGCAGTTACGGTTTTGATAATGAAAATCCTGGTGTGAGATGAATCCTAATTTCTTTCTTGTGTGGATTGTGTTGTGCTATCCTGTGTGGATTACGTTTTTCTTTCCTGTGTGGAATACGTTTACTTTCCTGTGTGGACAGAGTTGTACTTGGGCTCGGAGGTTGGAGCGTATTTGAAATTGATGACTTAGGTATATGTATGGGCATATACCTAAGCATTGTCGGTTGTTACTTCGTGTTTGTATTTTGCTTCGTGGTTTATCCTTTGTGGATTTTGGGAGACCTACAGGGGTCTAGGGGTCCCTACTGAGTATCTTATACTCACCCCTGCACGGGCTATGCCCGCACTACGTTGTGTTGGTTGCAGACGACGGACAACGTTGATCTTGGATGAGGCTTGTAGAGCAGGACGGTACCTGGAGGTGGACCACTAGGCGGGACATGTTCGGAGCGGACGGTAGGACCCGTGGAGCAGTGGAGCTATCTGTACCCACCCTTCAGGTGGGATCTCCAGTGGACAGCTCGGTGTAGCGGCTTTTACTTACAGTTTCTGTTTTCCCTTTCGAGTTGTACTTTACTTTCAGTATGGGTTTGTATACTGGCCCATTTAATTTTCCGCACTTCCAGTTGTACTCTGCTTTTGCTTAGTGTTTACATTCTGCTTGCTTTCTCTGTGGCATTTGTTTACTTTACAAAGGCAATGTCTTCCCTTTTTACCGAGAATTACGCCTTGGTGCTAGTCGCCAGCCCCTGGCCTATGGAAGGCGGGCATGGGGTAGTCACGGCACGGACCCGAGGGCGGGTCGTGACAAATTGGTATCAGAGGAGTTCGGTTCTACCGCGAACTCTGATCTTTTCTATGTGAAGCAATAATGTTTAGCGTATTGAGTGTGGTTATCAGTCCAGGGAGTCCAGTGTTGGTGCGGCGGCCGACGTATCCGTACACCAGGACCCTAACTTCTGATTTCCGACTTAATGCACGAAAACATTGATTGCGTGTGTGTTTTAAAGTTTTCTTTGTGATTTATTTATATCAGCTCACCAGGTATACTGTTTGACCGTGGCGCACCTATTTCCTATTCAGGATGGCCCCACGACGGCAGCCAGCTAGGGTTCCGAGAGTCGAGTGTGATGACAGCCCACCGAGCGACGAGGCCTCGGTGCAGGGCCCTTTGTCAGCAGTGGCACCGGCGGTAGCACTACCCGCCGAGCCCCCGATGCCTCCAGCGCCAGCCGCTAACGATGCACGTCGCCTCAGCGCACTGCCTGAGTTTCAGCGCCAACGACCACCCAGGTTTCTTGGGGAGACAGATCCCCAGGCAGCCGAGGACTGGCTGGAGGCAGTGGTACGTGTGTTTAGGCTAGTGAGGACACCAGCAGACCTCATGATGATCCTCGCTGCGAGCCTACTACACGCAGCAGCAGGACGATGGTGGAGCTTGATGCTCTAGGTGCACGATGAGGAATCTCTACTTTGGACGGACTTTGAGAGCCTCTTCCGCTCAGAGTTCGTCCCAGCCACCCTTCGTGCGGTGCGTATCCAGTAGCTTCTTCAGCTGCGGCAGGACAGCATGACGGTCGCTCAGAACTCGGCGAGATTTACTAATCTCTCGTGCTACTCGACCGACATGGTACGGGACCCATTCTTCCGGGCCCGGACCTTTGAGCAGGGTTTGAGACACGAGATCAGGGCATCGCTGATCTCCCTCAGCATACCGACTCAGACAGGAGTACTGAAGCGGGCTCTTTTGATTGAGAGCTTCCTGGCTGAGTCCACAGCAAGACCTACCGTAGGGCGGAAGATAGCGGAGTCTTCGGTAGCAGGTAGCCGACAGATGACTCAGGGTTCCAGGCATACCAGACCTACCGGTGGCCGACTGCACGACTCAGGCTCAGTTGTGCGAGGGATCCGGGGTGGAGTCAGAGCCAGGCGTGCCGAGAGTGGGCAGTGTTACTCCTGTGGCGGGATTGGTCAGATGGCTCGTGACTGTCCGACCCGCCATGCTGATGATCAGCAGTTAAGTGAAGAACCTCCCAGGCAGAGGCAGAGGTTCGACCGTGGCGATCCGCTGGGAGGAGGCGGACGAGGCAGAGGAGGTGGCCGAGCAGCAGGTGGTGTGCGACGCTTTGAGGCTCTGCCACCACCACCACCAGGAGGTCCTCCCCGACCACAGGGAGTAGGTGAACAAGCGAGAGCTCAGCTTCAGGCAGCCGAGACCTTCGATCATGGAGCTCTGGGAGCAGATGGACAGGAGCAGAACTAGTGGATACGTCCTTTGTACTTCTAGTTCCTTGTTGCTATTGTGTAGCGTCTTTGTATTATGAGCTGCAATAATAAAAGACGCATACCTTGTGATGTTTTCATTCCTGTCCACTTTTGTGTTATTACTAAGAGGTTCCAGTTTGACTGTTGACTTGACCCTCACTTGTGAGACATCTACTGGAGGAGACCCAGTTACCACACACTGATGCCGACAGTGTGACTCAACTCTTGGAGGCGAGAGTAACGGTTGGATCTCTTGGTAGTAACGTTGAGGCCTTACGACATCATCCTAGGTATGGATTAGTATCATCCATGTTAGGATTGACGGTATTAGGCAAAGAATGTGGTTTATCCAGGGGATGAGACCAGATTTCTCTTGTCGGCAAAGAAGAAATCGTGCTGCACTTGTGGGACCTGTGATGGTCCAGGCCACGACAGAGAAGGTCCAGGTCATCCAGGAGCGGATGAGTACAGCTCAGAGCCAGCAGAATCCTTATGCTGACAGGAGGCGGAGGCCACTGGAGTTCAAGGATGGCGGCCACGTCTTCTTGCGAGTCTCACCTCGACGTGGTATTCAGAGATTTGGCCGAGGCGGAAAGTTGTCTCCGCGCTTCATCGGACCCTTTCAGGTCCTCAGCAGGGTTGGCGAGGTGGCTTATCACCTGGCTCTGCCACCTCAGTTGCACCGGGTGCACGACGTCTTCCACGTATCTCAGCTGTGGAGATACGTGCACGACCCGACGCACATCATTGACCATGGGGAGCTTGACGTTGACGATGGGGCGACTTTTACATAGGTTCCGGTGGAGATAGAGGATCGACAGGAGCGGGTCCTGCGTGGGTGGTCGATTCCTCTTGTGCGCATCAGATGGCAGCACAGAAACCTCCGGGAGAGCACATGGGAGCGGGAGGCTCAGATGCGTGCTCAGAACCCTAATTCGTTCTCCTAGTTTTTGTTGTATCTTTACGGGGACGTAAAGCCCTGAGGTGGGAGTAATGTAAAGACCCGTAAAATTCATGGGAAATTTTTTCTTAATTTTCTTTGGAATTTTACAAGAGTGTGGTTTCTGACGGCACCTGATTCCGAGGCCCGGTGTGCCCGTAATCTATTTCCGAAGTTTGGCTCGGGTACGTTCAGTGAACGAACGAGTGGGAATTTCTAACTTTTGATCTGGTGCTCGGAATTGAAATCTGAGGGCACCGATGAACTCGCAGCACCGATATTCGCTTAAGGAGACCTTTTCCGAGGTTGCGTTTATTTCGGGTTGAGAGTTAGTTTTTGGGAGTTTAGAATAAGTTAAATAAAAATTTTGGATTACAAATTTTTTATTTAAACTTGTTGGTTAACTTCTCTCAAAGGAAGTTAGGGGTGGGTCCCACACCCACTTAACCTCCCTTGAGAGGATTAAGTGTGGTGGGGCCCACACGAACCCTAAACTTTTCATCTTCTCTCAAACTCCCTTAACCCCTCTTTAAATGACATGACAATTGTTATTTAATTTTGGAGTTATCCTTTTTGAATTTCAAACCTTTGAAATTCATTTGTTAAGTTTGTGAATAAAATAAGCTCTTATCTTATTTTGTTGGGTTAGAACTCTTTATCCATCTTGTGAGGATTTGAGAGCTTTTCTTTCTTTTTCAAACTTTGACGAACAACGCTCAAGCTTGATGAAGAACGCTCAAGCTCCGACGAAGAACGCCGCTCCTCTCTTTTTCGTCTTCCGTGTCAACGAAAGGGAACGCCGCTTCCTCCTCGGACTTCCTTCATCGGCATACGAAGTTTCGCCAACGACGTATCTCTTCTGGCGTATCTCTTCATCAACAGATTTGACGAATGACTACCGCGGGACGTTGACAAATCTTCGAACCTTATACCCAAGGTAGGGGTGGTTGTTAATTGTTTATTTATTTATCCTTGTTCGTGGTTCTAGCGTGACTAACGTGAGGTTTTTAAATATGTGTTATTGTTTAACGTGAGGGGGCCGGACCGCATGAACACGGCCGAACCCCCTCCTTCGTTCTTGATGTTTTATATTGCGGATGAAACAAGGTGGTGAGGTGCCGTCGCACCACACGGTTATTCGCCCGATTATATTGCGCGGCGCCGTCGCTCCGCGCCGTGGAAGAATCATCAAGAACGCGATGCCGTCGCGCCGCGTCGAGGGGAATGGAAGGCGCGGCGAAGGGGCGCGGTGCCGTCGCACCGCGCCGGACGACGAACACCGCGGTCGGTTCCGGGCCGCGGCGAGACGGGAAGACCGGCGGCACGCCGGGCCGCCGGCGTCGGAAGCCGGAAAGGGGACCGGATTTTCCGGTCCGGTTGGAGAAAAACCGGCCGGCCAGGTGGCCGGCCGGAAGGTCAAAGGCCGGGGGAATTTAATTCCCCTGGCCACCTCAAAAACCCCCCTCATTTAAGAGAGGGGGGCGGTTTCCTTGAGGGGGGCAGGCGGCCCCCCGGTTGCCTTCAAAGCAGGCCTCCACGAGGGGGGGGGTCTCCAAAAAGGCGCGGCTCTTAAGCCGCGCCGCCTTGCTGGAAGCGGGGGCTTAGCCCCCCGCGCGTGACCCTAGCGGCGCCAGTCCGCGCCGCCGCGCCGGACCGCGCCGCCGCGCCGGGCCGGGTCGGACCCGGGTCGGGTCGACCCGGTTCGGGCCCACCCAGGGGGGGTCGGCCCGGACCCCCCCGTTTTCGAGACGACTTCGGTCTTTTGGTCATAACTTGAGCCACGGACCTCCGATCGACGAACCGTCTGCGGCAACGCGATCCTTGGATTGAGACGGTCGTTTCGGTATACTATACTCAAAGCGCACCTTCTTTTTCAGGAGCCTACGTGGTTAAAACTCCGTAGTTAAGCGTGCTTGGCTTAGAGTAGTGATCAGGATGGGTGACCTCCTGAGAAGTTTCCCAGGGAGGGTGTGAGACGGAAAGGCTGATATCTTTCAGACTGGACGTCCGATTGACGAACCGTCAGCGGCGATGCGATCCTTGGATCGAGACGGTCGTTTCGGTATATCGCACTCAAGGTTTCGGATTACTTTGAGTTCGGCCGGGTTGGTTCGTACACGAAACCAACCGGACCTTCGGAGCGGAAACGCTCATATCTTGAGCTACGGACGTCTGATTGACGTGCCATCATCTTTGTTGTATTCCTCTTAGTGAGACGAATCATTTGGCATACTCCGCCCCAGGTTTGGACGCAGGTGGAGTACGGTCGAGTTGGTTTTGCCTTAAAAACCAACCGGGCCCCGGAGACGAAAATGCCAATAACTCTCAGACCGGGCGTCCGATCGACGCGCCGTCTGTTGCGTTGAGTTCCTGTTGACGATACGGAACTTTTGGATACATCAACTCTGGACTTTGTGACAGTTGATGTATCAGCCTCTCGGCTCGTGGAGCGGACCCTCCGAACGATCTTACTGTGTGTGGGAACCCTAGTGCTACTGCTACTGCTACTGCTACTGTGACTGCGACGACGACAGTACAGAGATCCTGTGTGGATTCGACGACGACGACTACAACACTCAGCGATCCTACGTGGAATAGTGCTATGATCCTGTGTGGGTCTTTGCGGGGGTTAGTACCTATCGATCCTTCGTGGGTCCGATGACTTACATGGATCAGTGATCATCTTCACCGTCATCCGAAGAAGTTTACCTGTGTGAGCTGAACCTTCTATTTTACTCGATAGAGGTAGTGCGCTTGGTTGTAGCGGTAGACCCGCGATTCGGGAGACGAGCATACGGAGTACAGAGACCGTGTAGCCGGCTGAGACCTGAATACTGCACAACCGACTCGACTTGGAGTGAGTCGACTAGCCCAGTGGACGGAGCGCCCGGTATTTGGCGGCAGACCCACGGTGGACGGAGCGCCTGATAGTTGGCAGCAAACCCGCGGTACTCGACTGGAGGAGTACCTCTGTAGGCTATTTGGGTGAGCGCCTGGTATTTGGCAGCAGACCCTCAGCGGACGGAGCGCCCGGTAGTTGGCAGCAGACCCGCGGTACTCGACAGGAGGAGTACTTCAGCAGTCTTAGGTTAGTGAGAAGTACCTCAGAGTCGTGACATGACCACTGTACACTTCAGAGATGGGGCTCTTCAGCAGTTACGGTTTTGATAATGAAAATCCTGGTGTGAGCTGAATCTTAATTGCTTTCCTATGTGGATTGTGTTGTGCTATCCTGTGTGGATTACGTTTTGCTTTCCTGTGTGGAATACGTTTACTTTCCTGTGTGGACTGAGTTGTACTTGGGCGCGGAGGTTGGAGCGTATTTGAAATTGATGACTTAGGTATATGTATGGGCATATACCTAAGCATTGTCGGTTGTTACTTTGTGTTTGTATTTTTCTTCGTGGTTTATCCTTTGTGGATTTTGGGAGACCTACAGGGGTCTCGGGGTCCCTACTGAGTATCTTATACTCACCCCTGCACGGGCTATGCTCGCACTATGTTGTGTTGGTTGCAGACGACGGACAGCGTTGATCTTGGATGAGGCTTGCAGAGCAAGATGGTACCTGGAGGTGGACCACTGGGCGGGACGTGTTCGGAGCGGACGGCGGGACCCGTGGAGCAGTGGAGCTATCTATACCCACCCTTCAGGTGGGATCTCCAGTGGACAGCTCGGTGTAGCGGCTTTTACTTACAGTTTCTGTTTTCCCTTTCGAGTTGTACTTTACTTTCAGTTTGGGTTTGTATACTGGCCCATTTACTTTTCCGCACTTCCAGTTGTACTCTGCTTTTGCTTAGTGTTTACTTTCTGCTTGCTTTCTCTGTGGTGTTTGTTTACTTTACAAAGGAAATGCCTTCCCTTTTTACTGGGAATTACGCCTTGGTGCTAGTCGCTAGCCCCTGGCCTATGGAAGGCGGGCTTGGGGTAGTCACGGCACGGACCCGAGGGCGGGTCGTGACACTCAGAATCCATAGGATGTTAGTTTCCCTAACATACATGGTGGATTAGCATATTGAAACACAAAAAAACCTGTATATAATATAGCTAACCACCGCGCTATGGTCATACCCTATAATAGACTCATCTGAAGATTACGTCTCTCAGACTCCCAACTACCACTAAAAATACCAGGTATCCTATTAAAAGACAACCATTTGATGATATATATTAAGTGAAATTATCGCTTTTAATCATTTTCAATTTTCATTAACTAATTATGTGTTCATAAATTAACCATTATCAATTCAACATTACATTTTATTAGCATTTCCATAGTGATCCATGCCATCTAGGCATTGCTAAAAAGAGTCCAGAACATCTCAAAAACACAACCTCAGCATTTCATCCATTCAAGATTCGACCCCCATGGATTAATTTTTTTTTCAAATATTTATTAACAATATTAAAACATTAAATATTTCCATATTTCTAGATATTATAGTAAAATAGTCTATGTAGCCAATCAAAATGTGTTGATCATGGTTAGTTGATGAGCTACCCCTCAGGTCTTTTCCACCAATAGTTGGAGCATAGACCCATAAATCATCAGAATGATAATCAAAAAAATCATGTGGAATACCTGGTGTCTCTTTCTCTATTTTTCAAGGAGTATAAGAAAACCCATGTGCTTAAATAATTTGGAAATGCAAAGCTGATAAATAGATAATAGATTCAACCATCATTCATTTACATCTCAATGGGTAATCCCATCTTCAACCCATTCCATAATCTCTTGTGTCCTCTCTGACACCCATATGTATAAACTAAAGCATCTTACCACTCTAGGTGTCAACTACTGCCATAAAAAATTGGAATCTCAGCCCAACATACCAATACTACCTCCCAGGCTCAACCATCTGAGGCTCACAACATATCCGAGATCCCATCCTCCAAATCCACAAGTCCCATATCTAAATAACATCACAAAAAACTTGATAAAAAATATAAATGGTCACTCATAACAAAAAAAGAATCTAACCTTCGCACACAACGAGCTATCATGGCTCCAAAGAATAAAGTACTTGACCTTTACATGAATGTGGGAAAATAAATCCTTGTGAGGAATTATCTTAAACACACAAATAGTAATTATTCAATCATGAATTAACCTGTTCATTATTCACTGGTTCCAATTATAGGAGACCTAAATAACTAGATATCACAAGCTATCAACAACATAGTACAAAAATTAATTTAAAATACATTTAATCTTTTATCATCAAGAATGAAAATTCATTAGGTTAATCAACCCACTTAATTAATCATGCATTCTCACATTAATTTGATTAATATCAAATTATATCAACAATGATCGTATTAGTAAACATTCACATTTACATTTTATTCAATTAATTACTAAATAAAATTGGAATCAAATTCTTTACCAGTTTTCTTCATGAATTTGATAATCAATGAAATCATAGAAATCAATCTATTTATAAAATCTAGATGTAAAACATTGTCTTGGTACCAGGAAAATGAATTGCTATGCAAATCGATATCAATTCATTAATCTGGTTCATATATTTATTTATGTCAATTTCATTGACATCCTAGTAGCTAAATCATGCTAACTCTACAATTTCAAATAAATAAATTGAGAATCATTGATTCCATATCCTGAAAATGTTGTTTAAATTGATTTAACAAGTATGGATAAATGTAATGGATCAAAATCACCTCTCCTGTAAAAACCGCATCAACATGAGAATTCCACGACAAAACATCACCAACCAACAGCCATGAAAACTCAATTAGAAAAATTTACATCATGAACCATCATAATGAAAACAAAAATGTGGAGGAAACAGATCAAATAAAGATTAATAACAAATTTTTATCACACCCTATATCAATGATGGATCACTACTAAATGAATGAGTGATCTAGGCACCATTCCTTTATGATGGAATCCCCAAAACTAGAAATAGAGGGTCGTCAGGTCCCCTGGGTTTGAGGGAGATCCATTTTAGACATATTTTTTGAAAAATGTAGTGTGGATGGGAAATACATAAGACAAAGAGTATCGTGGAATTAAATGACATGTAATCCACTTTCTCGTTATGTAATTCCTCAAGGTCAAGTTCGGCAGGAAAATGCATCACAACAACACACAATTAATTAATCAAACCCCAAAACATTTCACGCTATGATTCCCTCATTCACACAATTAAACAACCTATTAAATAGCATGTCACATCATGTAATGAAGTTATACGACTAGTAATCCACCCTTCCTAGTGTTTACATAACTGATGTCCAACTAACATCTTCTAAACCACCTCTGAGTACTTAAATCATCTAAAACTCAGAATGGGTTAATCCAAATGGATCCAACCACTTATAAGGATGGTCTGATTGATCGAAGAATGGTTGATCTAGTGGAATAGGATGACCAGTGACAGGGAACCTAGTGTGATTTATAGTGGAATGATTTGACAATATATGAGGGTTTTGTTTCATATTTGGTGATAGTGAGCTTTATCGAGGATCTTGAGATCACCTTAATCTTGTTCTAGGACTCAAAGGGGAACATGGTTCCTTTAGATATTTTTCAAATGTGAGGAGATGTGCGTTAGTTATTGAAGATGTACCTAGGGGACATGAGGGTGGCTGATGTTCTATGGGGGGATTTTGAAAAGGATTTTTGAGAATAATTCTATTCATCAACCATGAAGGCTAAGAAGAGGCCATATTTACACTCTCTGCAGTAGTAGAGTATGTCAGTATGAGAGTTAGGGATAAATATTAAGGATCTCCACCATTTTTATAGGATTTATTTCTAAATGTTGTGTCCCTTGTAATACATATAGAGGAGGAACATTGTCTTTCGATCAAGTATGATATTACTCCATTTACATTTTCAACGTATCTAGAGATCCATAAAGAGGTCAAGGTGATCATGATAATTCACTCATGAGGATGATTACCATAATAGAGGAGCTATTAGGGTTCTTCAAGAGGTAGGTGTACTAGTGGAAGGTCTCATGCACCAGGACCTTCATGGTTTCAATCGGAAGGGATTCAACCTTAACATCTCCATTTTGAACATATGTTCCTTGTTCTCTTTATGTGGGCTTGAGGACACTGTATTTTTAATATGGAGTCCATAACCATAATCAGAATCAGGGTACAATAATTTTTCATGTACGGAATAGTATATGTGGATAGGTTCTATGTTATTCTCAACAGTAGTTTCTCGTTAGGTCATGTCGGTAGTAGGGATAGCAGGCTCGTGCACTAATGAGGGGAGATGGAGAAGGTCGGGGTCAACCTCACAATGTCCATCAGATACCTCAACGCATTCATGGTCAAATATGCAGTCAAAAAAAAGATAGGTAAATGACCTAGGAATTGTCAATTTCATGTAGAAATGTTGAAGAATCCAGAAGTACTGCATATTATTAAATGTATGATCAGTTTGTTTAGTATAATTTCTTGTTCTTTTTTGATTCGTGAGATTCAAATTCCTTTGTTTCACCTACTCTAGTCATGTATATGGGGCTACACATAGTTAGTATTTTCTTTCCACTGATATTGTGTATTCCAGTCATGGGACTAACTATGTTTTTAATATATTCCTTGGATTTAGACATATGATGAGTATGCATCTGTCTCATGATGATATTTTTTTCTACAGATGCATACATAAGATATCATCATCTAATGGATGTATTTATCCTATATCATTGTCGAATGATTCCATATGAGATTCGAGTTATCATGTAGGGATGGATAACATGTGGTTTCATTGCAGAGTGGAGATGTTAGGTTGAAATTCAGCATATAGTGATTGATATTTACATGTTGGTTCATCTTTCAATGGAATCAACATTTGTTGGGATGGTGACGGTTCCCAGATCTATTGGGGATTTCCATGATGTCTTTTATGATTCGGTCATGAAGCTACCCCCTCGATGTGGTATTGAGTTTTGGATAGATCTACATAATAGTGATACTCTGATTTTTATGGTTCCATATTAGATGAAACCTCTTAAGATACAGTATTTGGTGATTCAGACTGATGATCTCATGAATAATGGAATTATTCATCCCAATATGTCTTAGTGGAGTGCTCTAATGTAGTGTTCAAAGAAGGCTGATGGTGGTCCGATGTAGTGCATAGAATACTGGATGTTGAGTCAAGTGATAGTAAAAACCATTACCCTCTTCAATGATAGAAAATATATTCTTCTATCTAAGAGGGACATGATGAAACTATATGATTTAACTATGATCTTGATACCACTAGTTGAAGGTGATAGAGGGAGATATCATGAAGACTACATTCAGTTCCAGGTATGGACACTTCTAATTCGTAGTCATGATGTTCAGTGTCATGAATACACCTGTCGTGTTCATGGGTATTTTGATATCCATTTTCCATGAGATTTTATACCAGTTCAAGGTTATGTACATTGATTATATACTGATATACATGAAGTCAGAGGAGGAATATGTTGATCATCTGAGAACTATCTTTCAAGTTCCTCGATGCCACCGACTCTATTGAATGTTCTCAAAATTCATTTTATGAAAAAAAATAGTTCATTTCATAGGGCATGAGTTGTAACATATAGTGTGTATCTAGACACGTTGAAGGATGAATATTTTTTTCTATGGGAGCACCGAAGAATGTTGTGGAGGTTAATGGTTTTCAAGGTCTTGTAGGCCATTATCGTAGGTTTTTTCTTTATTTATCCCTATTTACATCTTTGTTCATAGATTTTACATATAAGGAACAATATGTTTAGTTGACTGATTAGTGTTAGTTAGTGTTTGTCTATCTAAAGGGTATTTTAGCTAGTGCTATAGTGCTTTGGTCTCCAATGGATGATGTGATATTTGGGTTGTTTTGTGATGCTTCTCGTATGAGATTAGGATGCATCTTGATGCAGCGATGGGAAAGGATCTATTATGGGTCCTGGTTGTTATATACAACTAAATTTAATTATTCCACAAATTATCTAGAGTTGGTATCAATTGGGTTAACCTAGATGTTGTGGTGGTATTACCTCATTAGGGAGATCCATTTGGTCATCAATGATCACAAGAGTTTTAGGTATATCTTTCCCCAATGAGATTGGAACTTCCAACAGGGTAGGTGGATGGAGTTTCATCAGGGATGTGATTTCAATTCCTTATATACCTTAGTAAAAAGAAATTTCATAGATGATACGTTGAGAAGACAGTTAAAGAATGAAGTTGTTCAAGAATCCAAGGATTCTTGGAATGTGGTGGAGGAGTTGGTAGCCTTGAACATAGATGCATGATAAAATAGTTGTAGATACTATTTTTTTAATATTCTAGTGGAGTGTTCAGTGATGTAGTAGATGGAGGATTCTCAATTGGGAGACTCAGAGTCTGAGGTGTTTAATGATTGTGTTGGTCAAGGTGATGCTCGTAAGGGATGTCTATTGGATGGTTAGAACCAGATGTTGTTATGTTGAAAGTTGTTTTATTTGGTAGCGGTATGCAATGGGTTACTTTTTGAGTTTCATAGACCATCCATAGAGGTATGAAAAAGAATTTAGAAGACGTTTTTTGTCTTGAAGATGTATTTTTGTTTCCCTAGGATGAAATGGGTTGTGGGGGAGTTTTTGGCAAGGTGTGTAGTTTTCCAGCAGGTGATGGATGAGAATAGTGTTCATGGTTGTTTGTTGTAGCCATTAAATGTCCCCAAGTGGATGTGGGATGACATCTAAATGGATTTTATTAAAGATTTACCGAGTACTTATTAAGTCTACGATGCTACCTGGTTGATAGTAGATCAATTGACACAATTTGCAGACTTTATATTGATTCAAAATTCTAAAATATTAGATTCTTTAGCTAAGAGGTATGTGGATGAGGTGGGAAGCTATATAGAGTTATGAGGACCATTGTCTCAGATCGTGACACACAGTATTACTCATAAGTCTAGAGGGGATCAATAAAATTGTTTTGGAACCCTATTACTCATTATTACTTCCTTTCAACCTCATATAGTTTTGAATTTAGAATAGAATATTTTGTTACTAAAAGATAGTTTGTGATCAAGGGTCATGAAATTTGGTGGATATTTGGTTTAAAAATTAACTTGGGTAGAGTTTTCAAATAATATCATATATCACTGTTATATTGGAATATATCTGTTTGAATCTATGTAGAGAAAAACATCTTGTTAACCCTTATACCGATTATTGGTTGGGGAGACAACTGTTATTTGTCATGATGTAGTACATGAAATGATAGAGATGATTGAAATCATTCATGAAAGGGTGAATCAAACACATGACAGACAAAATTGATATTCCAATTTTAGAATGAGGCCCTTGGAGTTCAGGGGTGGTGACCATGTTTTATTGATGGTAACCCCAGAACATGGGAAAAATATAATTGACATAGGGAGTAAAAGTTATCCCAAATTCATTGGACCCTTTGAGGTGATGGGGAGTGTTGGCAAAGAGACATACCAGTTGGAGATTACACCATTGTTTTAGATGATACATTACTTCATCCACATCTATTAACTTCACTAGTATCATCACGATGACTCCCATGTCCTTTAATGCGGAGATTTGGATATTGAAGAAAAACATGACAACTATGGAGGAGCTGGTAGAGATATAAGATCATCAAGGAAAGGTACTATGTGGACATAACATTCCATTGGTTTGAGTGTTGTGGAGGCATGGTGGCCTGGAAAAGAGCACATGGGAGTGTAAAATGCAGATGTGCGCCTATCGACTTCAATTATTTTGAGTTTGGATCGTTCTACTTTATTTTGAAATGAAATGTATGAACAATGTTTTACGAAATGAGTCGTTCCATTTCCCCATAATGATTGATAATGTCATTATGTGTGATGAAGTGATAACCATATTTCTATTAAAGACACATAAATTTATACTCAGTCAAACCTATTCAGGTGAGTCATTTCCACCCATAGTAGATAGTATATTGATATGGAGGATGGAATTCCATGATTATCATGTTAGGACTATGTGGATGTTGTTATTGTGTGGTGTGCCTTTTTATTGTTTGGAATATAATATTCCAAAAGATGTTTTCTTGGATGTGTAGGTTTCCACGTTATCTATCGAATAATATAGGGTGGTTTGTTTTTTAACTTTAAGTTATTGGGTTGTTAGTAGATTTTCATGCATAGTAAGATTCTTGGGAGGTATCTCATGGGGTGGTTCTTCGGACACATATTTTTTCTTGGATTAGTTATTGATTATATATGGAGATAATTGTTTGAGAAGTATCTAATGTAAATTTATATGTCCTCCTAGTCACTTACATTACGAGAATTGTTGGTTGGTAGTGTTTAGATGCGCCTTTGAAAGAGTTTGGAGAGGTTTGGATGTTAATGTTTGAAAAGTGGTGATTTCATTACCTATAACACTATTACGTAATGTAAAAATATACTTCACATATTTTCATGGAGTTTTCACAGCATTCATCATTTTTTGGTTCAAAAAATAGAATAAATTAGAGAGGCAATGCATTTTTTTGAAACCAAACCCTGAATATTACTCAACATAAGGTGGTATTACATTTCATGTAATACCCCTGATCATTTTTAGTTTTAATTATTCGTTCAGGATGATCCTCTATTTGTTCAGTATTTTTTTCTCCTCTCATTCCAGATAAACCCTAGGCACCCTAGGGAGTCCTTCGAGCCTTACTCCTCTATCTTTGATCTATCAATCCTGGTGGATGTTCATTTTTGACCCATGATTGATACATGGATGTTGTTGGTCATTTGTTTCTCACCTAAAAAGATTCATTTTGTATAATTCCTATTGAACACATGTACATAGAAATTTGTAAATTTTGTATATCTCTATAATAAAATGGATTCCTAGAGTCTCCCAGGTTCTGTGGAAACACATTAATTACCAGGTGGAATTAAATGAGGGATGACTCATTAAATAGAAAATTGTGTTATGCTTTGGTATGTGGGTGATTTTTTTGGATAGTGTGGATGTGTGTCAGGGATTTATTGGATGAGAAGTTGTGATGTTTTGATGTTTGGACATGCAATGGTTTGTTCTGTGGTATGTTTTTGAAGCAAAAGAATGTTATGTTAGATTGTTCCAGTGATTTGATGGGTGAAATTGTAGATGATACATCAACCTGACCATGTAATGGAATCTTAAATTGAGAGATTTATTAATTGTGGAATTGATGAAAAGTGTTTCACAGTAGGGGTGCAGTTCGCCGTTGTAATGATCTATTATTCAATTTCTTGTTTTTTGCTATAATTTATTTTTTCTCGGATATAGTGGAATAAATGAAAATATAATTTTTTAATAATGTTTGGAACAAGATTGGCATGGTTTGGTTAATTAAATTAATAAATGAGTTTTCAAAAACTAATGGTAATTTATAATTTATGTTGGTTTGAAATTGGAATAGGAATTAAGGGTATCATGCTGGGCATTACTATCTCAGGCTTTGGGATAGTTGTTGAGTTGCTGATTTGGCTTGCTTTTGGGTACATTACATGAAGTTTTTATTTCACTTTTAACAATATTATTTTAAACATGAATGTGGGATGATTTTTTTCTTATATATATATATATATCAGTTTTTTCTGGATGAACTTTATTATATCCCGATCTTGTTTTCCTTAAAAGGTTAATGCCTCCCATTTGGTGATATTTTATACCCTTAGTGATAGAAATCACCTCAAGGAATACTAGAGGAGGTACTCTAGGGTCATTATCATCCTTTTTTCATTTCTAGTCCAATAGGTTTGTCTTTGTTTGGAGGGGGTCCTAATTGTATCTCCATGTAAACCAATTTTTACCTTAACTGTGAAAATTTATTTTAATTTTTTCATTATAAATAAAAATATATATTATTTTAATTATAAATTTCTAATCAATTTTTCTAAATTCAATGAACATAAAATGATGAATTCGATTTAAATTTTATATGTGGTCTTGATGAAATGTTGATTCTCTGAATAGAATATCCTCTAAAGTATAAATTGACTTTATTTAAAGATAGTATATAATATTTATTCGATTGATCTAAATTAATTAAAATATAATATATTTTTCCAAATTTATCTTTACAAAAATTTAACATATACATTTATTTTCTAAATAATTTAAATTGGAAGAATGATTCTAAAAAAATTACTATTTATAAGTATTCCTAAAAATATACATTTTATGAAAAATCCAATAAAAACAAAATGATAAGTTAAAAATGAACCTTAAAATTTTGTTTTCTTTTGTAAAATAAATTATCATCAATTGATAAATTTAAATTAAAATTATGTGTGTAAATCAAGAGTAAAACCCCTTTAATAAAAATTAAACTTTCTAGAAAACAATACTTTTACATTAAACTGATTGTTATTTTATTTTTTATTAATATATAAACTTTGTATTTCTTTTTTACAAGAATTATTTTTTTAATTTTAGTAACATTTTATTTATAATTTATAACCACCCAACATAATGGATATGTTATAATGATCAGGATTAAATAAATATATTTTAATAGAGTATTATTGTATTATCAACCTAGTGTTGTGAAAATAAAAATCTATAGAGTGATTGAATTTAATTAAATGTTTTGTGTTGTATTGGGTGTTATATTTTATTATAATATTAGTGTTTCTTTTAAACACACTATCAAATAGATTGTTCAAATTTTAAAATACTATGGTCAAATAATAGAATAATCATTATCAAAATTTTGAAACAACAATTTTGGTACGACAGTATGAAATATATTCAAGATATTAGGCATCCTAAGTAATTTGAAATTTCAATTTCAAGTAAATTTAAAATAAACAAAGAATTGTTGAGTAAAAATTTCAAATATTTTTAAAATAGTTTATCATGTTAAGAAATTTATTATAGATAACACAATTATATAGTACAGAATATATCATTAGTAATGATGATAAATAATCATTCTAACCTCTAAAAGGATTAAATATAATAGATCAAGCCAGTTAACCATCAATTTATCATTCCTTTTGGTTAAATGAATAATTTTGAAAAAAATATATGTCCATTAATGATAACAACATGGGAACAATAAAACATATAGACATACAATATAATTATTTCCTTAATTAATTTCATTAATATCTGATACAACCTTGATCCATCACATGAAAATATTTTTTTTATACACATATCCTATATGTTTATCCTACAATAATAAAATCATTAGATGGTAATTTAATATGAATATAGAACATTAATTGGACCAAGTGTGATAACAAACTATTACGTCAAAGATGGTAACCCTAATATATATCATCCACCATGTAAAACTTGAATTTTCTTCCCAACAAACCCATAAAATCCACACAATTTCTAATTTCATACTACATGGTTTTTCTCAAACTATTGATTAATATATCAATTTTTCAGGACCCCCTCCAAAATTATATTCAACTTTATGGCTTCCAAATTATATAGGGAGATGATGACCCCCTACCCCCACCTACAGTTTGACCCATGCGAGGGGAAAGAATTATATGAATTAAATGGTCATATATATTGGAGGAATTACCATACAAAATAAATAAATATTTGAGGATAATATGATAATTCAACAACCAAACAAGTCCATGACATAATAAAATATAAAATACAAAATAAATCATCATATATGAATTCTAATGTATATAAAATGCTTGCTTCTCTGTAAGAATAAATTCACATACTCTGAAAAACTAAATAAAATTTGTAATGTCCATGCTATTAATTTATATATTAGCACCCACAGACCCCTAGGAAAACTAAATACTGTATATATATATATATAATCTAGAAAAAATGTATACTTATTTATATTATAAAGAAAACATATGAAAATGTGATAAGAGCATACTAATAAAATAGTAAAATAAATAAAAAACAATAGGAACATATATCGTGAACTAGTGACCATTGTGACCATGTATTGGTTTCTAAGTACCACATCTAAATTAATGTAATATAATATGATTAATATCTATAAAATGTTTCGCTAAACCAATTTCTCACTAAATATATAATCTCACATAATATCATCATTCATCATGGAACTATCATCTGTTTTATCGAATACTTATTGAAGGAACCTGGGAAATCACATCACAAATAATGAAAATACACACACTCCATCAAATACCACCTAAAAACTAGGTAATCATCACCATAAAACACACAAAAACTCATAGACCACCAAATCGCATATAAAACATATTCCATACCATAATAGTTTTATATCATGAAAAAAAGGACATCAAACTGAGAAAATTATCTTATAATGCATGACAACCACTATAAAACAGTCCATACTCTCATAAAAAATTGATATTAGTGAAAATTAAAATTGTATTCATCACATGGAATGAATATAAAATAATCATATAAGACAAATAATGTTTGATATGGGATGAGTCCTTATTCTTCTGTAAAACCTCACCATCAAGATATTTTGATAAACTACTTTAAAATATTTTTTGGTTATCACAAAGTGGTCGATTAGGGTTAGGTGTTTATTAAAATAATAATAATGATATGAAATATATTAGTAAAAATATTCCATTAATCAGGTTATAAATAAAGAAAAACACATAACCATCCCATCCAACTAATCAATCTTATGGCATATTTACAACACTTACCCATCTTATCCAACATGTTACACAACCACCATAAACAATCCATGTATGGAAATATTCCTCTAGATGATATTCCATTACAATATTAATATATTTTCATTATTCATTTTTCACTAATCCATACCACATCATGAAACTCATTTATTTACCATTCAATTAATTTAAATTAATAACCACCCATAAATTTGATATATATCCACATTTATTAATAATCCTTATATACTAATTGAAACATCACTATTCCAATTATAATTACCAATTTCCATCTCAAAATAATGATCATCTGAATACAATATAATCAAATCCATATTCAAATTTTGAACACCTCACTAGAATAAGATCACTTTAGAAACACAACACATAAACCCAAATTCAAAAAAAAACACTCATCATTTTCTACATCCATCAAGAAGGGCTATTATAACACAATTCAAAATTTACATACGAAACCATTTTATTAACAATTTTATTTGTTATTATTCTTTTAATGAATAATGATATTAAATAAACCACATCAATATTATAATAATCTAAAAATTTCACAATAAAATCAACGATCATTGAAACATTTCCTCACAAAAGTAAATGATCATGGATACTCCTTCAAAAATAATCACAAATAATTCAAAGGCATGAAGAACTCCATTTTCTTGAAAAACAAATAATATTTGTTTTCATGTGATTATTGAATTGTCTACCATGGGTAATTATTTAATTATCTTGTTTATCAATCCTAGGATAATAAAAATAATAACATTTATTTTTACATATGACAATATATTCATTGGAATCAATTATATGCAATATGATAAAATAAATAATATATAGGAAAAAATCCATATTTACATCCATTTAAAAATTTTACAATGAAATTGTACTATTATATAAACCCAAACTATCCAAAAAATAGAACATCAGATATTACTATTACAATTTATATAATGAGAATAAATATTGAACTGGGATCCCAATGCTAGTATTTTTTCAATGTGAAATGTTTTAGAAAAGGAAATGAAAATAAAAGATGCAATTTCATGATAGGAAATTTCCATAGAAGAGTTATAATAAATACTAATTCTCAATGAAATGTTGAATGGTTTTTGGGGTAAAATAAATCTGTGTACAATTAATGAAACATTATGCTATAAGGGTCTCTGTATTTCGTAATAGAAACAATGTGTATTTGTGAAGGATTTACATTGAAACCAATATGTAATTTTTCTAATGTGATGATTAATGATCGAAAAATAATTATAGAAGGATTAAAATAATATAAAAAAGAATTATTAATTATTAATTTATTAAAATTAAGCTAATTCATAAATTGTATTTTTTTAGAAATGGTAAAATTAATAATGTGGGTTATAGGAAGAAGATGATGAAGGAAACTAGAAAATATGTTTAAAATAATTCTCATATGCTGGCTAGGGGTTCCGTGTAAGGGTAACATGTTATACCATTACATAAATGCAAGGATGGGATAATGAATGTGCATATTTATCCTACCCTTACAAACGAATTGAAAATTCAACCTTACCATTATAAATGGTAGGTTATCTATGTAAATGTATCTTTTCTTAACATTATGAAGTGCTATTACATGGCTAATATAATCATAGTTTGATCGTAAACATATAAAATATTTATAAAAATATAATTTCCATAATCCAAGGAATAACACACGTTCATCCAATTCAATGGATATCTAGATAACCATTAAACAACTTAGGGAAACCACAACATACCCCCTTATATATATTATAGAATAGAATATACCCCTACACACCCAAATAAAAATATGTGTTACCCTTACATAGATATAAGGCCATGATTTTTGTTAATAATATATTTTCAAAAATAATTTTTCCTTTTATAGAAATATATAAATAATTATGAATAATAATTTTTTATCACACTAAATGTCACAAAAATATATCTAAAACATTAAAATAACAATTAAATCATTGAAATTAAATTCCAAGTAAATATGTAATACTATAAAACGATCACCACTATACTAAATCCAATTTAAAAACATTTTATTGATTAGAAAATAATTATAAAATAACTTCTATAATTTATTAAGGCTTTCTAGACCATCAAACACTACATAATATAAAATAAAACCTCGATCATGATCCAATAATTTATAATCCAATGGTATTTTTTGGGAGTTAAATAATATATTATAATATGATAATAAAATAATTATATACCTATATTTAATTTTGTGTATATATATTATATTTTTGTTCAAATTAAAAATAATAATGGGTTATTTTTATTTTATTACATTTCTTTATGATTCCATTAATTTTTAGATTTTACTAAATGTCTACAAACCTTAATATTTTCATTATTTGGAAAACATTTCAGGGAAAATATTTTAATTTATGATTTCAATGTAATATTGTGTTTCTGATTAAATAAAATATTTTAATAATTAATTTATTTCTTTCATGTTGTACACTTATATAATATGTAATTTCTTCCACCTATATAAAATAATCATAAAAAATTTGATTCGAAATTTATAATAAATATGAAAAAAAATATTTATATAATTATCTAGTTAATTTTTGTCACATGGGTATAATTCCCAGGTCAACTGTTTTGTTAGCATGGTAAATAGTTTGAGGGGTTTTAGGAGGAAATAAATTTTGATAAACATTAAAATATATCAAAAACATTTCTTCAATTGATTAGCTAAGATTATCTCAAACATATGCCCCCTTTTCTCAGAATATTGGGTTTTCTAATTCCACATTAAAGTAATATGATATATATTATTTAAAATTTTTTGTAACTAAAATAGATTTTTTCTATCAATTATAATATAGGTCCTCCTATTAACTATTCCACACCAATTTTGAATACTGTAGTTGAGAAAATTTCTCTAAATTATTATATAAAAATATCTACCAAAATCATATATATGTTATTTTTAGTAAGAAATTCATTATATGGATTATGATATAAGTAAAATGATGTTATCAGTTGAAGAGGTAGAACATTTAATCAATTTTATTTATATTTTATTATACATCCATAAATTAAAATTATATCCAATATGATAAAAACATTAATATACACCATTTAATAATATGTTATTATGTTAATGGAATAATATTAATATATCTACCTCTTCTATCAAAAGGGAAATAAAATAATTTTTCTTGTGTACGATGGAATATATCCTTATGAACTGATATAATATATTATCCATAAAAAACCATTATGGATGGTTATAATGATATATTATATATATGCGTGTGATATTAATGATGAAATTATCATATATAAGTTACATTATTTCATTCATTTTTTACCTTTCCTTCCATTAAAAAATGATACTATTGATTTTATATAAAAGTAGATCACTAACACTTAAAAGAAATGTGATCTTATTTTTAATAACTCATTCAAATTTATTGAATATATATGTTCATTTAAATAATTAATATAATTTATTTGATAAAATAGACATTATATAATTTTTAAATAATATCTACCTTATTTTATTCATTTTTCTAGGAAAAATTAAAATTTTCCCATTTATGCGTACAACATATCAACTCTATGAATTAAATGTAATTCATTATTCAATAACATATTTCATTATTCATTTTAAATTTATAATTTCTATATAAAATTAAAATTATGTTATTAATATTATTATATAGGTGAAGGGATAAGTATATATTTAACCATATTCAACCTATTTAGTTGTTTTGGATTAAACACTAATCACCCAAAAATTGTACGGCGTAAACATTATTGACAATATATGTCAATAAAACATAGTTATAACTGATATAAACATGATAAAAATAATTTAACAAAAATAATAAGTTTATTATGCGAGTAAATAATTATTATATTTTAAATATATATGTTTTAAATTGCATGGATGATAGGTCTGACTCAGTTTACGATATTTAAAGTATTAAATCACATTAATTAAGACTTAATGAATTTTATCCACGTGTTTTCATTCTTATTGTGTATAAAAACCATATTTATATTATTTTTAATTATTTTCCAAAAACTAAAATCATTAAAAATGAATTCAATCTTATTTGATTTATTGTGACTTTAATTTAGATGTGATCATGTTGTGTGGGAGATTTTACCATAAAACCACATTTAAATGTTTTAATTGTGTAGTTTGTAAATATTTTTTGCAATTACCATATTATTATTGTAAATTTAGGGGTGTATATATATTTATATAATTGAATTAATAATTTTATTTTAAAGGTTCAATTCTTTTTTTTTTCAAATGTAATCTTTTTTACATATTTTAAATGTATCATTTTTACTTTCTTGAAAAATGATAAGGGAAACGTACTATATTATCATATATAGAATTATTTCATTTTACCACCACTACAATCCATATAATATAATATTATTAATTTTTTATGTTTCAATTTTTTTAATAATAATATTCCTTCCCATTTTTCAAAATTTGAAATCTAGAAAATATATTTCTTAATAAAAAGGGCTTTGTACATATTCGAAAATTGTATTCTTCTATCCTCAAATGTGTAATGTTGTGGGTTTGATGGTGTAAATTAATGAATATATTTTTTAAGGTCCAAAAAGTTTGTTAAAAATCATATTGTCATGATATAACTATATAATTCAGTGGGTAATTTTTATGTTATATAGTTAATTATATTTGATGTTGACAGTTTGGTTATTAGAATAGTACGATTTCTTGTAGATATTATTGTATTTGTTTTATGATGTTTATATGAAAAATAAATTCAGTAACATACATGATTACCATTGATTTTACATGGAATTATATATATATTTTTAAAATTTAATATAATTGGATTATACATAATGGAATGAATATGAAAATCAGTTGTAAAAATTGTATGTTTTTGGGAAGATGATTGTCAATGGTTCTCATTTTTTCAATGACATACTATTGATATTAAATTTTCCTTCATGTATTATTATCAAGTTTTTCTTACATGTTTTTTACTTAATTAAATTTCATGTGTATATAAATAGTCACTTGAGATAAATGTATTTTATTTGAAAGGAAAATTATCATTAATATCATTTTTGTTATGTAAACGAATAACGATATTAATAATTCCTTTTCATATGTCCCTTGATGATGTTTTTTTAATCCCATAATTTTACATTTTTCTCATGGACTACATATGAGTAGTAATCTCTATAATGGTTTATTAATATCCTGCGTGGATTCATATTTAGTGAAAATAAAATCTTCTTCGTGAAACATCTTTTTAATTTAATGTATAATGTTATTTATGAAAAAATAGATATTCGTATGAAATGTCAATAATTATTCATTATAATGGTTTCAATATTTTTTTTAATATCCCTCAAAAATTATAAATTGAAAATATGCTAAAATTATATTAAAGAGAAAAGAGTGTTTTAAAAATGTTTGTATGCACTCAATTTGGATCATGTCCTTATAATAGTGGTATTGTAGGGATTTAAAATACATGGAATGAGATTCATCAAAAATAAAATATCACAAGAAATATAATTTTTTTATAAATTAAATTAATCCACCATGAAATACCACTACTATATTACATTAATAGATGAAATGGAATATTTATTTCTAGGGGTGGATATTTATCTTCAAATATTGTTGTCTAGGATAAAACCAATTTTATATAAATTATGAATATTAAAATAATACCAATATTACAGACCTATATAGAACACTTTGTAATCATATAATTTCAATCATCGGTTGAAATGATCCATCTATATTCTAAATACTAATGATGTATATTTTATGAAATGGTGGAAAACATTTTTGAGGTCATCAGGGATGAATTTTATTTTTATGAGATGTTATTTTTAGTGTTCTTAATGAACACATTGTTATATTTGAAGAGGTGTGAAAAAATAAACATGTTTAGAACAATGTGAACTTAGAATTTTTTATCATTATGTAGAAATAGGACATTAATTATATAGGAATGTTATTATGTTTGATATATTCAATATTTATGTAATAACTATAGCTTCTATCCAATCATTTGTTCACGGAATTCATTGATTTTTATGAAGCATATAATTTTACCAATGATCACATATATACTAGTCTATGTTTTATCAGACACTTTAAAAAAATTTCTAAAATAATGATATCTTTGAGATAAATGAGAATTTCATTAAAAAATAGTTTTTAAAGGAATTATTTGTTGGAATGATGAAAATGGTGGATTTACATTGGAATGGCCCATCCAAGATCTTGTGAAATGTATTTTATTATTACATAGGGGACGTGTATGGAAAAATTATTCACCCCCTATTTTATACAATATAATATAAAATATTTTTCCCTATGTGGGTGCCTAATTAATTCCACATCTATATGAAAATAAAAAATGGTTGTAAAATTTTTTATGAAAAATTTAATTCTTAATTCAAAATTTTTAAAAATTTTAGTATATAATAATAATGAAACACTTATATTACAATTGAATAATAATTATAAATATACATAGTTGATTTATTTTTTTCATAGTCTTTAATAATTTAATTTAGGTTATCATCATACACAGGAGGGACATAACCTTGTTTTCAACCATAGATCTTCCTAATAGTTAGTTAATTACAAATTTGAAGAAGAAGGTGAGATCATGGTAAATTTATAAAATAAATTTCTTTTGATGATGGTTTTACGTTGGCCATGATTTATAACAATCCCAATTATTTAGTAACCTGATTGTTCAGCCATGTGTTTCTTAACAAATAATGATATTATCTTTGTATAATTTTAATAACTTGTTATGTTATAATCCATTAATTTTTTAATTACAAATACATGGAATGAAATTTTATTCAATTATTTATGAGAAATTTTAATGGAATAAGGAATTCTATTACAATTCGAAATCTGGGGGGAAAATATATCATATCATACAATAGATAAGATACTTCAATGTAGATTATTTTGAACTCGATTTAAAAATGGTTTCTAGAATATCATATTTTGATGTTGAAAATACCCATGAATGAATAACAATGCGTACATATAATAAATTCAACAAAATTATATCTTACATGATTTTTACAATTGTGTGAAGAATTGATTATCATATGACAACCTATTCCTCTTTCGTCTACACCTATATTATTGTATGTGTGGAAAATGAATCTTATTGTGTGGAATCCACTGAAATAACAATAATATAATCTAATTATTACATTTAATTTCACAAAATGTTTCTTTTTAATTTTAGAGTGTATAGTTTATTCATATGTGATAGGGGAACACATTTCGATAACTCTATGTTAAAGAATATCTAGATAATGTAAGGTTTAATGTATAGAACATGCTCAACCATTGATCTTGAGATTAACATTAATGTATATATAACCTTGAATGAACATAAAAAATTCCAAAAGATTATCATGGGTTCCTTGGGGAATGTCATGTACATGAATCTTGATGACATCATACTGGAATACATTATATAATATAAGAATCCTATGGGTATTTCAAAATTTGGCTTTTTTTATATAAAGTCATGTTACATTCCAATTTAATTAGAGAATAAATAATTCATTGTAATAAAATATGTAAATTTGATATTAAAATATTCAAGGAGAAGAGGAAGTTGCGTCATTCCAATAATTTGGAGATTATGATGGACAAACATGAAATTTACTCTATAAATAATGAGATTTCAAGCGAAATCCATGACCCCAAGATCTTTTTAAAATCCATTTAACAATGAGATATGATATTTATTTTCATATCATAGTTTAGGATCATTCTAGTTATTTTATTTTCTGATTGATGTGAAGAAAAATGTGATCAAATTATTCTATAATGGGGAGATTTTTATATCCTAAAATGGTGAAACATTGTTTATATTTAATGTATAGTTCCTAAACACATACATTTAGGTGGAAGGCATTTGATGAATCATGTTTACCATATTTTTTTCATGTGTGTAATGTATGTCATGTCTATGTTTCTAGATATATCACCCATGAGGGTATATGTGATTTTTTATGATTTCATTAATATTTGTTGTAGTTTTTTCTTTTGGGGTTTTTAAAGTGTGTTTTAACTTTCATTTTTTTTAATTTTATGAAAATCATGATATGAAGAATTTTTGGTTGGGTTTTGATTGTATACGCCTTTTTATATTATTTTATCTTCCATGATTAAATTTTAAATAATTTATGAATCTAAAATTATAATTAAACATATTTTAAATGATTTAAAATGAAGTTTAGAGACCAAATTTTATTTTAAAAACATGAAATTCATAGTTAGAAAACAATTTAACAAGTCGTGTACATTATCAATGTACATCGAAGGACTAAAAATGGAAGAATGGTTTATAGAAGTATATTTAATAACCATGTATCTTTTTTAAAAAAAATTAATTTTTAAATATTCATATAATATGGAAAGACTACCAATCCCAATAATAAATTATGCTCATTCATCATTCGCTTGTATTAATTATCCCAAGGTTTATCTTATCTTCATCCCTCCCCATTAATTATTTTATCCACAAAAATTGGATTTCAAAACTATATATGTTTTTTCTAATATTTACCTTTGCAAAAACGCCGCCTGCAAAAAACATCGCCAACAACGACGTTTTCTCCTCGGACACACCTCGACATCAATGAATCAACACCGTAGACGATGAACGAGCCTTGAATCGAGTTAGGGGGTTTTTCATAATTTTTATTAATAAAATTGTACCTCATTTTTGATGAATGTTTCGGTTCGACTTAGGCCATTTGCTATCGCCTAACGTGGATGGCGGGGGCCAAACGAACACGGCCCGACGAACCTTCTTTGATTCTTGATTATATTTGGGAATGAAGGCGGTGTTAGAAGAGGCTACGGTGACTGAAGTTGGAAGGAGAACAGAGGTGGCGGCAACAGGAGGCAGCGGCGACCGTGCATAGGCCGCATGAAGAGACCGACGGCTGCTCGGGCCGCCCGGACACGGGACGACCGGCCGGCCAATCTGGCCCGCCCGCTGGGAACTGTGGCACCCGCGGATGCCGCGCCGAGGGAACCACAACACCCACCGATGCTGAGCCAAGGGAACTGCATGACGAAATTGTGGTCTTCTTGTTAGACGAATCGACTCGGTACGGCTGGCCGGGTAGAAGAATCGAGGCGCCTACAGGCCTCGCGTGGCGGGGGAGCCGTGGGCCGCTCATCGGTGAACCAGTCAGCCGCCTGCCAGAAAGGATGAATGAAACTGTGGCATAACTTGGTGCCATGTAATAGGAACTAGGGCCCGCTATGTAGGCCGCGCGTGCCGGGCAGAACCGGCCGGCTACGGCCGACCCGGCATGAGGGGTGGCACCGCCAGGCGAACCAAACCCACCCGCTCAATGGGTCAGGTCCGCGGGTGGGCCGCACCCCACAAGGCCAGGCTAACCCCCCATCCATGTCATACGTACCCAACTGGGCCGAGCCGACCCCCAGTTGGTTCAGACCCGCAAAACTGGGTTGGCCCAACCTGCCAGCCCACTGGGCTAGACGGGTCGGTGTCGTTTCGCTTAAATGGGAATATCTTCAAGACTGTGCGTCTGAACAATGCGCTGTCTGTGGCACAGGGACCCTTGAGACGAGGTGGTCCTTTTGAGATAATCTATGTGAGTTTTGTATGAATTTGGAAATGGACAGGTTTGGATCGTGCGTAAATCCAATCGGGCCTCTGGAACGAAAAAGCCAATAACTCTTCGACCGGGCATATGATTGATGCGCCGTCTGTCGCATTGGGATCCTTTTGATTAGACAGAACGTAGGGATACATCAACTCGGGACTTCACGATTTTTGATGTAAAGACCCATTGCTCGAGGAGCGGACCCTCCTGGAATCGAGCGTGCTGTGTGCGAGAACCCTAAAGCTGGGTATGTCTCCGATGATGACTATCATACAAGAATCCTCCATGGGTTCGATGACGATGGCAAATGTAATGGAATACATTGTGGGTTCGACGGTTCTAAAAGAGTAGTTGTTCATGTATATTGTTTGGGTCCGACAGCTTAGATGAACCTGTAACTACATCTGATAACCCCTATTACTCTAGAATAGTTGTCATGTATCCTATGTAGGTCTGACAGACTAGTTGGTCATGTATCCTGTGTGGTTCTGATATCATAGATGATACAGTGGCTATATATGATCATATATATCTCTCTACTATTGTGGAATACCTATGTGAGATGAGCCATGTCTTTCAACCATCATCACCAAGGTGATTAACTTTACTTTGTGGAATATGGTTTCTGCTTGGGCTCCAGAGGTGCAGCCAGACTGAGATTGGTAACTTGGATATACGTATGCACATATACTTAAGAAGGGTTGGTTGATACATCGTGAATTTATCTTTACAATTTTGTTTATCCTTAGTGGATATTGTGAAACCTTGCGTGTCTCGGGGTCCCTACTGAGTATCGTTATACTCACCCATGCACGGGCTATGCCCGCACCTTGTTTTGTTGGATGAAGACGATGGACAACGTTGACGGAGGCTGAGAACGCCATGACTGGATGGTACTCAGAGGTGGACCTTGCGACGAGTCGGTACACGGAGGAGACCGGCAGACGTGAGTGATGAGGTGGCCATCTGTACCTATCCGTTAGGTTGGAATCCACAGAGGACGATCCAGGATCTTCTCTTTACTTTCAGTTGTTTGTCCCTTTTTACATGAACTTGTTGTTCAGTTGTGTTTGTATATTGGTCCATTTACTTTCCAGAACACTCTTTTGTATTCAATTTTAAGTAGTGTTTACTTCCTGTTACGTACTCTATTGTGTTTTTCTACTTTTATAAAGGCAAATCCTTGCCAGCTTAGGGAATTATGCCTTTGGTGCTCGTCGCCATCCCGTGCCCTATGGAAGGCGGGATTGGGATATTCATGGAACATGTCCCGAGGACAGGTCGTAACAAATTCATATCAGAGAAGTCATTTCTACCACAGAACATAGATTTTGATTCTTTTAACAGCAATAGTGTTAAGTTTTTTGGATGTGGTTATCAGTTTAGGGAAACTGGTGTTGGTGCGGAGGCCGAAGAATCCATATACTAGGACTCTGACTTCTGATTTCTGACTCAGTGCATGTAAACACTGATTGAGTGTGTGTTTCTTTGAATGTTTTCTTTGTGATTACTTTGTGTCATTTCACCAGGTATAACGTTTTGACCATGGTGCACCTATTTCTTTTCAGGATGTCCCCAAGAAGGCAGACAGAAAGGGTTCCGTATTACATACGAGATGGTAGCCCACCGATCGACTAGGCCTCAGTGTCGGGCCCCATCACAGCGTTGGCACCAGCGGTACCACTTCCCACTCGGCCACCAATACCACAAAACCCAGTAGTAGAGAGTGCATGCTGCCTGTGTGGGTCTCACGAGTTCCAGCGATAGAGGACGCCAAGTTTCTTGGGAGATTAGGACCCACAGGTAGTTGAGGATTGGTTGGAGGTTGTCATGAGAGTTTTCATATTGGTTGGGACACCAGCCGACCTTATGGTGTTCCTTGCCACGAGTATCCAGTACGCAGCAGCAGGTAGATGGTGGAGCCTGGTGCTCCAGGTGCATGACGAGGCATCACTACTCTAGGCAGACATCGAGAGCCTGTTCTGGGCGGAGTTTGTTCAAGCCACCCTTCGTGCGGTGCAGATCCAGTAGTTACTTCATCTGCGGCAAGGTAGCATGATAGTAGCTCAGTACTCAGCGAGGTTCACCAAACCCTCACGCTACTCCACGGATATGGTGCAGGACCAATGTTTTCCGGGCCCATACCTTCGAGAAGGGACTCAAGCATGAGATCAGGTCTTTGATGATTCCCCTCAGCATTATGATGAAGGTGGGGGTGTTGGAGTGAGTCCTTCTAGTGGAGAGCTTTCTCACCGAGAAGTCACAATTAGAGAGACCCACCACTGGGCGATAAGTAGCGGAGTCTTCTAGAGACAGAAGTAGATAGACGTCTCAGAGGTCCAAGCAGACCAGGCCATTAGGTGGGAGATCTCAAGATACAGGTTCGGTTGTGCGGGGCACATGAGACAGAGTCAACTATACGAGGAGCAGGCAGTGCTATGCATGCAGCGGGTAGGGCCAAATGGCTCATGACTACCTGACCTTCCATGCTGATGAGCAGAAGAATGTATAGTGACCTCCCATGAAGAGGAAGAGTTTCGACAATGGTGGTCCTTCAGGAGAAAGTGGATATCGAAGAAGAGATGGCCGAGCAGTGGGTAGTGGACGACATTTCGAGGCTCTACCACCACCACCACCCGGAGGTCCACCCCGACCACATGAAGCAGGTGGAAAGAGGCGGGCTCAGCTCCAGGAAATCGAGGCCTATGACCATGGCGTACATGATAAGATTTGAGGTATAATCTAGGTCTAATCCACCCTTGCGAAAATACTCATAGACAGAGGTGCGAGTCATTATTTTATTACTACGTCCCTTGTTCGGAGCTCGAAGATTCCTACGGAGCCATTGGCTCGATCCTTATGGATAGAGACTCTTACGGGAGTAGACTCGATGATTATACACTCGTGGAGGTAGGGTGATCTTAATCATGGAGGTGACAACTTTCACTGGGATATTCTTGTAGCAGCATTGAGGCCTTACGACGTCATCTTGGGTATGGACTTGTTCTCTACAGTCCATTCTCAGATCGATTGTATTAGGCACAAAGTGTGGTGTGTCCGCATATATGGGACCAGGTACACCTTCACTGGAAAAAATAGAGCCTTTGCAACACATGATAGACTTACACAGAGGAGGGGGCAGCCGATCACAGATCAGTTGGATTGTCTCATCCTCAGAGCGGTTGATGTGAAGAGTCTGAGTTTTCCAGTTGTGGTGGATCAGTACGCATATTTTTTCCCTAACAACATTCCATGACTACCTCCTCATAGATAGGTATACTTCTATATTGATCTGTACCCCGAGACAGCACCGATATCTACTCCAGCTTATCGGATGGCTCCCACGGAGCTTCGTGAGATACGGTTACAACTGGAGGAATTGAAGGGGAAGGGATTTATCTGACCAAGTGTATCACCCTGGGAATCCCCGATTTTGTTTTCCAAGAAGGCGGATGGGAGCTTGCGACTGTGTGTTGGCTATCGTCTCCTGAACCAGGTGACCATAAAGAACATTGACCCACTCTCAAAGATTGATGACCTCTTTGATCAGCTCAAGGGATCACGATGGTTCTCTAAAATAGACCTCAGTTCAGTCTATCACCAGCTTAGATTTCCAGAATATGATGTACAGAAAACGGGCTTCAAGTGTCGGTATGGAAAATACGAGTTCTTGGTTATTCTCTTCGGCGTAACCAACACACCAGCAGTGTTCATGAGTCTCATGAACCGGATATTCCAGCCTTACCTCAATAAATTTGTTGTATTCATCATCAAAGACATACTGATTTACTCGACTACTGAGGAGGAACATGCATAGCATTTGCGGGTGGTATTGGATACACTTAGAGAGCACCAAATTTATGGTAAACTCTCAAAGTTCCAATTTTGGATTCGATAGGTTCACTTTCTGGGAAACGTCGCCTCAGAGGCTGGAGTTGCAGTGGATCGAGCAAAGATCGAGGGGGTAATTTCTTGGGAGCCACCCAGGAGTGTGGCAGAGATGCAGAGTTTCTTGGGACTGGCTGGGTATTATCGGAGATTTGTGCCAGACTTCTCCAGAGTTACATCACCACTTTCAGCATTGATAAAGAAGGGGAATCCCTTCATTTGGTCAGAGAGGTTCCAATAGAGCTTTCAAGAGCTGAGGTGGGGGTTGACCAGTGCACCCATCTTGAGGCTACCAGAGCAGGGCGTAGGGTACGTAGTTTACTACGACGCATGAGGGACCAAACTCAGGTGTGTCCTGATGCACGGAAAACAGTGATCGCATTTGGTTCACGGTAGTTGAGATAGCACAAGAAAAACTATGCTACCCATGACCTGAAGTTAGTAGTGGTGGTCTTTTCCTTTAAGATGTGGTGAAACTATCTGATGGGTGAGCGTTTTATAGTCTATTCTGACCAACATAGTCTTAGGTATATCTTCTCGCAGACAAACCTGAACCCGAGATCACAGTGATGGCTCGAGTTTGTTTAGGACTATGACTTCGAGATATTCTATACTCCTGTGAAGGGGAGTGTTGTAGCATATTCTCTCAGCAGAAGATCGGGCATTCATCTACTAGGAGAGGAAACAGTGTAGCTTGCCGCATTACTGATATCCTTTGTGGATAGAGATGAAGTATCATTTCTTCAGTCTCTCACAATCACTTCTCCACTTCTTCAGCGAGTCAGAGAGACACAACATGGGGATGTTTACTAAGAGATTCGACGTGCTCAGATATCCTCATGGTAGGTGCCTGATGGATTTTCTGAAGGTGGGTAGCACATGATACTCTTCAGAGGACGTACCATGGTACCATTTTCACTACAATAGGAGGTGTTGAGGGAGTTACACACTTCCCCACTAGCGGTACATCCAGGAGTGGTGAAGATATATCAAGACCTCAGAATGCAGCACTGGTGGAAAGGTATAAAGAAAGCAGTAGCAATGTTTCTCTCTGGATTCCTCACTTGTCAGCAAGTTAATTCGGAGCACCAGGTTCCAGTAGGCTTGGTTCATCCCTTATAGGTCCTAGAGTTCATGTGGGATGGGATATCCATGGATTTTGTGAGGGGAAATCCACGTACATCTAGAGGACACGACACTATCTAGGTGATTGTTGACCGAGTCACCAAGTCGGGCCACTTCCTACAGATCAGAGAGCAGGGATCTGTAGAGAGTATAGGATGCCTCTACGTTCAAGAGATCACAGGGCTTCATGGTGTTCCATCGACTATCGTCTCCGATCAAGATTCTCCTTTCACTTCTCATCTTTGGAAGGGGTTACAGAATGTTTTTGGGATGCAGCTTCGCTTGAGCACGACCTTCGATCCTCATATAGATGGTCAGACTGAGAGGACCATTCAGACTCTTGAGGACATGCTCCGTGCAAGCGTCCTCGACTTTGGTTGCAGATGGGAGGATCAAGTACCCTTGGTGGTGTTTGCGTATTACAACACCTACCACTCCACCATCGGGATGGCCCCATACGAGGCACTATACGACCGACCTTGCAGATCACCTCTATGATGGACTAACCCATGGGAGTCAGCACTTGTAGGACCAGAGATGGTGTAGGCCCCGATGCAGAAGGTGAAGATCATCCAGGAGCGGATGAAGACTGCACAGATAAGACATAATTCTTATGTTGATATGAGACAGAGACTACTGGAGTTCATGGATGGGGACCACATCTTTCTACAGGTATCAACATGACGAGATCTACGGAGATTTGGCCGAGGCGGAAAGTTATCTCTGCATTTTATCTAGCTGTTTCGGGTTGTCAGCAGAGTAGGCGAGGTGGCTTACTTCCTTGCCTTTCCACCTCAGTTTCACCGGGTGCATGATGTCTTCCATATATCTCATCTAAGAGGAAACATGCACGAATCGTCCCACATCATTGAACATGGGGAGATGGACATCTATGATGGGGAGAAATTCACAGAGGAACTAGTGGAGATATAGGATCAACATGAGTGGGTCCTACGAGGATGGTCGATTCCTCTGTACACATTCGGCGGAATCACAAGAACCTCCAGGGGTGCACATGGGAGTGGGAGGCTCATATGCGTGCTCAGTACCCCCATGTGTGTCCCTAGTGTGTGTTGTAGCTTTATGGGGACATAAACCACTGAGATGGGGGTAATGTAAAGACCCTAAAATTTCATGGAAATTTTTTTCATAAATTCTATGGAATATTACGAGTCCGCAGTTTTTGACGACGCCTGATTCTGAGGCCCCGTGTGCCCGAAATCAATTACTGAAGTTTTGTTCGTGTACACTCAGTAAAGGTATGTGCAGGTTTTCCTATCTTTTGAACCGGTGCTCAGAATTGAAATTCGAGGACACCGATAAACTTTCAGCGGTAGTATTTGCTTAAGAGGACATTTACTGTAGTTGCGTTTTATACAGGATGGATGTTAAAAATTGGTTTTTTTAAAAAAATTAAAGATTGAATAAAAATGTGTGTGTAACATATTTTTATTTAAAGGTTCTTAAAGTATTCGGGTGGTGGTTTTTTCTTCGATGGGAAGTTGGAGGTGGGGCCCACCCCCACATAACCACCCATGGGAGGATATTTTGTAGTGGGGCCCACATGAGCACATAACCCTTTAACTCCCCTTTAAACCCCCATTTGAAACTCTTGGACTCCCCTTGAATTATTTAGGCCACCACTTCTCTCTTAAATTTGAAAATTTTCAACCTCCCACCTTCTCACATTAATGTGCCCACACCATCTAATTAATTATTTAATCTCCCTTAATTAATTTATTAATTTAAATTCTTTTGAAATGCATGGAAATATTTATTTCGGGGAGCCTTTTATTTTATTTGTCTTGGGAATGTTTTTGTTGGGGGAATTTGGGAGGACATCACCCTCTCCAGCGAAGAACATGAGAAACTTTTTCTTCTTCCTTCTTCAATCGGGGAAAGAATGTGAGGTGATGCCCACGAGGACCACTGTCACCCTTCCTCTTCCTCCACTTCAAAGGAGAAGATGTCACTTGTGATGAATGTTGCCAACAACGACACTTTCTCCTCAGACGAATCCTGACATCAACGAATCGACGCCGTCGACGATGAGAGAACCTTGAATCGAGGTAGGGGGTTTGTAAAATTTTAAATGAATAAAATTATACCTCATTCTTCGATGAATTTTTGGGTTCGACTTTGGCCATTTTTTATCGCCTAACGTGGAGGCGTGGGCCGAACAAACATGGCCCAATGAACCTCCATTTATTTTTGGTTATATTGGAGATGGAGGTGGTGTTGGAAAAGGCTACGACAACTAAAGTCGGCAGGAGACTGTAGGCAGCAACAAAAGGAGGCATCGGCGACCGCGCACCGGTCGAGTGAAGAGACCGGCAGCCGCTCGAGCCGCCCGGATGCGGGACGACTGACCGGCCAATACGGCCGGCCTGCGGGGAACCGCAGCACCCACATGGGCCACGTGGAAGGAACCGCGACCCACAACTTTGGGGTGCTTGTGGGATGAACTGGCCAGCTATGGCCAGTCGGGCAGAAGAATCACGGTGCCCATGGGCGCCGCGTGGCAGGGGAACCGCGGCACGCGACCGCAGGCCGCTCGCCGGTGAACCGGTCGGCTGCCTACTGGCCATGCTGAAGGAAACTATGGCGTTGCTTGGCGCCACGTAGGAGGATCCATTTCTCACTGTACAGTCCGTGCACACCGGGCATAACCGGCCAAGTACGGCAGGCCAGGCAGGAGGGGCGGTGCCGCTTGGCACTGCCGGGAAAACCAAACCGGCCCACTCCGCGGGCCAAAACCGAGGGTGGGTCATCTCCCACCGGGCCAAGCCGACCCCCAGCCAGGTTGGACCTCTAAAACCTTTATAGGACGACCCCCAGACGGTTCAGACCCGCCAAACTGGGTCGGGCCGACCTGCCAGCCCACTGGGCTTGACGGGTCGGGCCCGTTTCGCTTAAATGTGAATAACTTCAAGACTGTGCATCCGAACGACGCACCGTCTGCGGCACAGGGACCCTTGAAAAAATGCAATACTTTTGAGATACACTAAATGAGTTTTGGATGAATTAGAAAAATTCATGGGTTTGGATCGATCGTAAATCGAACTGGGCCCCTAGAACAGAAAAACCAATAACTGTAAGACCGGGCGTCTGATTGACGCGCCGTCTGTCGCGTTGGGTTCCTTTTAATGATAATGATATTTGGGATACACCAAGTCAGGACTTTGCGATATTTGATGTAACTACCCATTTGCTCGAGGAGTGGAACCTGTCGGAATTGAGCGTGCTGTGTGTGAGAACCCTAAAGCTGGCTGCATCTACGATGATGACTACCATACTGGAATCCTCTGTGGGTTCGATGATGAAAACAACTGTACCGGAATCCTGTGTGGGTTTGAAAGTTCTGACAGAGTAGATGGTCTTGTATCATGTGTGGGTACAATAGCTTAGATGAATGAGTAACTACATCTGATAAACACTATTTCTATAAAATAATTCGCATGTATCCTATGTGGGTCTAACAGCATAGACGAGATAACTGGCATGTATCATGTGTGGGTCCGACAGCTTACCTGGTCCTATTTCCTGTGTGGGTCCGACAGGTAAGATGATCCAGTGGCTACATCTGATCATCTTTATCTCTCTACTATTGCGGCATAACTATGTGAGATGAGTCATTACTTTCAACCATTATCACCGTGGTTATTTACTTTACTTCCATTGTGGAATTTGGTTTGTGCTTGGGATTGAGAGTTGGAGGCGGACTAAGACTGGTAACTTTGATATATGTGTGGAAAAATACCTAAGAAGGGTTGGTGGATACTTCATGATTTTATCTTTCTTCATCAGTTTATCCTTGGTGGATATTGTGAGACCTTGTAGGTCTCGGGGTCCCTACTGAGTGTCGTTATACTCACCCCTGCACGGGCTATGCCTACACCTTGTGGTGTTGGATGCAGACGATGGACAGCGCAGGGGGAGGCCAAGAGCGCCACGACTGGATGGTACCCGAATTTGGACCATGCGATGAGTCAGCACATGGAGGAGACTGATGGACGTGAGTGCTAAGGTGGCCATTTTTACCTACCCTTCAGGTAGGAATCCCCAGAGGAAGAACCAGAAGATACTCTTTACATTCATCTATTTGTCTCTTTTTACTTGTACTTGTTGTTCATTTGAGTTTTTATACTGGCCCATTTACTTTCTAGCACAATATTTTTTTATTCTGTTTTACTTAGTATTTACTTTCTGTTGCATACTCTGTTGTGTTTGTTTACTTTTATAAAGGCAATGCCTTCCCATCTTAGGGAATTACGCCTTTAGTGCTAGTCGCTAGCCACTGGCCTACGGAAGGCGGGCTTGGGGTAGTCACGGCATGAGTCCCGAGGACGGGTCATGATAATCATACTTATTCTCGACCACCAACTGAGTGTACACATTAATTTACCCTATAAATTTAATTCATTTTTATTTTATGTTTTCCATTCCTTCTCTACTATTTGATATATTTATCCTTTTTATATCTCATAATTTTTTTTAAATTTTCAAGGAAACATTTTTGAACCTCTCATTATGAAGACTTATCAAACTTCTAGTTTTTAAAAAAACTCATTTTTTTTCATAAACCAACAAGAGTATTAGGAATACTTGAGTTGTTCTTCTTTTTGTGATGAAATTTTAAATCTATTAAAATTAACTATATATTATTTTGATTGTTTTTTTCAAATGTCGGAACCCTCCCCATATTATGAAATCATAAATATCATCATCTATTATAGATTATTGGAAAGGTTTTATAATACCCACTATACCTCACCAGATAATATCCAATAATTAAAATAAAAATTTTCCAGGAGGTTTTAACCTTAGAATTATCCACCAACCAGTAATTAAATACATACATCCCAGCCTCCATTGTGATTGAATAATATCATTAACACTGAAATTCCGGAGGATACCCCAATAATTATTTTTATGTTCATTTTCCAATTAAAATAAATTTCGATCTAGAATTTGGACAAAAAATTCATTAAAATTATCAATATTGTACTATTAAAAATGGAAACAAATTTCAAAATAGTGGTTACTTGACTTTAATAATAAATAAGAGTAATTATATCTCTTCCCACTAGAATATTTCAATATTTATTTGGAAATAAGATATTTATTATATATAAAACAAATAATATATTGAATTTTTCTTCACTAAGGAATCTATATTTGATCATTTTTCTTTTGGGAAATAATCACCTAATCAAGGCCTCCATGATTTACTAAAATAAACATGGTATCTATCATTCTAATACCCAAAAACTGGGTCCTTATTTGTCTCCATACGACCTATATCACCCCTAAATATACAATTAGGGTAATGTTTCCCAATGATACCTTTTTGAACATAACTCTATGACTACAATCATCATGAAATTCATGTTCATATAGCACCATGTACATGTTTTTCCTAAACCAAAATGGGTTATTCTATGTAATGATATATATTATATTTTATGATTATAATTGGGGGATTAATATAGGAAATTACTGTATCTATATTTATTTTCTAAAAAATATCTTTTTTAATCATTTTGTGTGTCGAGGTTAAGGATAACATTAAAAATATTAGAGGATGTTTGAAAATTTATAATATATAAATATTCCAAATATTTTTATTATTAATTATTAAATTAATTATATTTCATTAATACATGATATCAAAGATTATTTTCTATTGTTAAAATGGATTTCATTAATTTTGGATGTTCTTGGAATTCATTGAATAAATTATAAAATATTTGATTTATTATTCTAAATTTTATAAATTAGTTAATAAAAATATTTGAAAAATAAATACCCATAGAAAATTATTTTTATGTTTTCATTAATATATATATGTTTTCTAATTTTTGGATAAATGAAATCGTTTTATCCATTAGTTTTGTAATGATAAACTCTTTTATATCTTAGCTGAAAATATGTATGCATGTGTTTTTAATGGTTTTATAATGGTATCATTGACATATATAAAAATAATTAATGAATATTTATTATCATATATGGGTATTCCTATACTCTATTAAAGGTGTTGATGTTTATATTTGATCTACAAGAGGTTGATCAAATCCCATGTATGGATATTTTTGTGTTTTATAATACCAACCTACGGGGATTTTGAATCTCATATAAGTGTAACATCATGACTATAAATCTCATTGAGTTGTAATATGAGATTTTTTAAACATATATATAAATGTAACCATCCATATAAGGGAAATAAAATGATACCTGTGTACAATGAATAAACTATATCTATGTGTAATTCTGTATATGTAGAAAATGAAATTTATACCACTACTTAAAATATGATTAAGATTTTACCAATTTCAATGATATTAATTTTTAATAATAAATTAGTTAATGTTTCATTGAATCATCCAAAATTATATCTACATTTGTTAAAAGTTTTAAATGGATAACATTAAGGATTTATTTTAAATTAGAATTAAATAAATATTTTTATAATAAAAAAATTAATCATAGTTGAATTTCCCTATAGAGCTTGTATTTGAAAATTATAAAAAAACAATGAATCTATAATACTAATATTTCTCAATTTAAATAAATTTTAAGTGATAAAAAGTCACAAATTCAATATTCTAATCCACTATATGAAATTTTTTAGACTACTTATGAAAATTATATCGAACATTCTTACCATCTCACTCTCCTATGGATAGGATACTAGTTGAAAGACATATACATTGGTAGGGGATTTATGTATTCTCAATATTAAAACTAAAGTTTTTATAATTAAAAATTAATTATAACGTTTTTATATTAATTTTATTAAGAACTCAAAGATACAAGTATGAATATAATCTATTGATAATAGAATACATGATAAAATGGATTTATTAAATAGGGAGGATGGACTGTTTATAATGTATTAATAATAATAAACTATAATTTTAATTATTAATGTTAAATATTTATATTATAATGTATTATTCTAAAAATAATGAAAATTTAATGTTTTTGGTTTTTATTGAATATTTCCTGCTTTCATGCTTTATCATTCAATTTATAATTCATTATGAAATTAATTTTTCATGATTGAGGATCATTATCACAATAAAAAAACAAAAACTATTATTTACAAGATCCCAAAATTGTTAGATGATGGAGAGTAAAATATATCATAAAAACTGTTATTATTAATTAGAAAGCATGATCAATTATAAAATGTAATAAAATCTCTTCGTAATATATTATTTACGTGGCCTGAAAATTTATTGAAATATAATAATATAATGTTTTTCAAAATTTTTATAAAAAATTAAAATGTTGAGTTCAATTAATTTGAATGTGATTACTAATTTGTATCTATTTTATTAAATTAAATTTATGTTTATTGGCTATATATTATGTTTAACCTATCATTGTTATTATTTCGTGAATTGATTTATTATATTACATATTTTGGATAAAATTTTTTAATATTATATCTTGAAAGTTCATATTGATTTTAGAATGATGTAATATATTTAATAATGGATAAAATAGAAAAAAATTGAACACTATTAAACAGATTAAATAATATTTTTAGAAAATGTTTTATAATTCTAGGATCAAGAGTAATGAAATGGTTGTTGTCATATGTGATATTATAGTTAATATATTGTAATAGAATAATATTTCAATAAAAGAATTATTACTATTCCATAAGAGTAATATCACATGATTGAATGAAATAATTTTTTTAAAGAATACTATTATTTCACATAGATACATTAATAATTATAAATGAAACACTTTTTATCTGTGGTGACAATCTATTGATAAAAATATAACCACCTCTCAATATTGATAGAGAGTATTATATCAATAAAAATTATTATTTATAATGAATTATATTCTCAGAAATAAATTGATAGATTAGTAATGGTAATGATTTTTTAAAATAAAATAGTAGTTTAGATATAATTATCATCTATATTATTGAATTGTGAATAAGAAACGTAAGGCCTGATTCTATGTAAAATAAATTATATTATTCCACTGAAATTTGTATGGATATAACTATTAGGTTTTTCATTATTAATATATCAAATAAACACATTAATTATAATTTAATTACTCTATATTTTTTTCAAGATTGTATATCGCATTATTATTTGATAGATTTAAGAATGTGGTTTTTTCCATTTCTTCCTTTACATTAATACGTGTAATAAAACATTTATGTTTCAATAATTTATAATGGAAGTTGATATTTGATGGGGTTGATTGATTAGCATATTTTTTGGAATATTTTATGAATGAATAATATAGATGTTTGATGTTGTGATTGTTGCAAGAGGTGTCAATTATGATGATGGTGGTGGCCTAGGGAGTCAGTTACGTTGATTATGATGAATGTATGGGGAATTAATTATAATGATGATGTCTGTAAATAATGCAACATGTGAAATAATGTGTAATGGTGTGGGAAACTGGAGTAGTAATTATTTCATCAAAACAATGATTTCATAATGATTATTACGTATTGAATATGCTTACGTGGTGAAAAATGGAATATTTTTAAGTTAATTTTCAAAGAATGAGATTGATTTTAATGGTATACACTGAAAGTGTATCATTTAAACAATAATGTATGATTGAGGCCTAGGTTAATTGTATTTTTATAGGATTTTAGTGATTTAATGGAAAATTATTCTACGATTTTTATACTTACATATGGAATTGACATAAATGATATTAAAATCAAATAATTTACTATGTAGTTGCTATATATTTTAAATGATTAGAAAGAAGAATCCAAGAAAATGCTTGGTAATAAATAATGTATAAGTAATTTATTAGGATTAAAATTTATGCTTTATTTCATAGTTGATTTTATGAACATAATAGTGGTATAATGGTTTCATATGAGGGGATTGAAATAGGCGAGTCTTAGGCAAGATAGTTTACTATTTAAAGGTTGTAAGATATAAAATCTATGTTTTTTTAATATCAAATAATCTCCAAGAATTTTATTGGAAACTTAGAACTATTGGTTTAGATATTTTTTCCTCAAAACACCTATGTCAGTGAGTATATAGATGACTGACTACCCATTATAACCACCTCTCTCTTCAATTGTTATATTCTAGTGAGTTATACATATTGTTCATTTACCATAAATTCATGTTGTAGAATATGATGTCTTAATGTTAGTGTGTATTCTTGAATCAGTTCATGTTGGATTTTAATTATAATTGATGTACAAGCATGACCTTTGAAAACATTAGTTGTAATGAATATATAGGATATTTAGTGGAATCCATATGTACACATGTTTCAAATTTTTACGATGATTATATTTAAAAGGATTTTTAGATAAAAGATAATATTATCCACAACTTCTATGAAAACATAATACTCCAAGGCCTCCCGTGTAATGATTTATATACTATAAGTTCATGTTTATATCATATGGCTTATTATGTGTGGGATTCAAAGGCCATAATAAATTATCCTTCATTTCATTCTCTTAAGTGGTTAATAGGGGGTATCATGAATAAATGACTTCCTTGGTGATGGTTTATTAGTATGATGGAGCTTATAGTTGGTCATTTGTGTGGAATCATTTTTTGGTAATGTAATATTATTAAATAGTCCTAGTAAGAGCTGTAAAAAATGTAGACCATATATAAAATTTGATTTTAGTTACCCATTTAATATAACATAGGGATATACATTTTCTTATATATTATTAATAAAGTGATTCTTTATGAATGTTATATATCCTTGGAATAATCTTCGAACATGCTTCAATGTGTCATGTTTTCAACTTGATGGAAACTGGGAAAAAAGTTAAATTTCAAATTATTATCCTTATTAATAATATATGGCATGTGTTTGGTGTCATAAATTTTTCTCCTTTGTAGTAATGGACCTATTTTAAAATTGCCATTAGATTTTATCTAATACAATTATGTAATATTTTTCACTATGTCGGCACATGATTAAATGATGGTCGTGATGAAAATAGTGGGATAAAGAAATTTTTACTCTTAGAAAACTAGATTTTTCATAGTATTACTAATGAATTTAAGATCATAGGATCGATTATTGGTTACGAGAGCTAATGATATACTTCAGTTATAATTATGGTTTATTAATGTAATAGAAATAATTTTTTATAGTGATGTTGTATAAAAGATCAACTATTGTAGATATTGTATGTTTGGATTCGAAATGAGTTCAATGTTTTTTAGGTGGATATTCTGAAACCAGTTGTTAGGGTATTATTCATTCATATACTATAATGTTTTCTTTTATTCATGTGAGGATTTACCTATATATTTTTATTCTCGAACCCTGATTTTGATGTGGTGACACCTTTAAATTTCATTTTTGGTTCTAAAACGTATTTATTTTTATCCTTATGATATGAATGACTATGATTATTATTGTCTCTTTATTTCTATCAATTATAATAGAGTGTGAGGATAAATTATCATCCAAAACATGGAAAACTGCCTATAAAATCGTTCATACGTGGTTATTTGTTGCACTTCAAACATTAGTTTCCAATGAACACTTAATTACCTTCAAATATAATATATACAATGCTTTTCACAGTATTGGTGTTATGATGAATCAATGGTTAGGGGAAAAGGGTTCTATTAACATTTTCATATAGTTCAATAATTCTATTTCCATTCTTTATAATTTTTATATGTTATATAGGAAGTGGGTTCTATCATCATATGCACCATAAAATATTTTCTCAGGTCCAATATGGTGGATATATTGTTTAGGGAATGGGTTTCTTGTTTTTATTCATTTAATTAATCTATACGATATTCACTCTTTTATGGTGACATGTGCCCTCTTTTGGTAAATTTTGTATATTGAATTATATTTAATCCATCTAATTTTCACTACTGTATGAATAATTGTTTTTCTATTTTTGGTATTAAATTAATGTATGTTGTGGTTTATAGATGTAGCTTTTTTTGTCATTGTCCATGGAAATTGTTCTTATATCCACATAAGTGATTTCTCTTGTGGTTTTTATATGTTTTAATGCCTCATGTATATGGTTGTTGGGGAAAAATACCACAATCATAATGCGTAAATTTTCATTATAGAAATTAACACCATGTTGGCATGTTAAAGCATAACAAATTTGAAATATAATGGTAGGGTGGATTCATTTCTTTTATTTTAATTCATGATGTGAGTCTATTTAGGATTATGTATTTTCATTTTGTTTTGTTATGGAATGATATGTGGTGAATATTTATAACCAATAAATATAATCATGTGCACCTTTTTTAAATGTGAAATTGTTTGTAAAATCTTTTATTGCTTTTATAGAATTGTGCTTTAGGTAATTTGAGTTTATCAAAAAAATAAGAAACATTTACCACAAGATAATTTTAATCCTTGAAACCTCATTTTTTATAATTTTTTACAAAAATTTTATTTCATTCTATAAGTATTAATTATTGTGTAATAATATTTACATGGTATTGAGAATTCATGTGATTTATATTTAAATAAATGTGAATAATTGTATTATATCATGTTACATATCAATATATGATTCATATTTCTCAAACCATATGAAATTATGAATATTTTTAATCACACGTTGAATGATTTTTTTTTTCAAAAAAAATTTATTGATATCATACAAGTTTGAGTTTCAAATTACTATACATTTTGTATTAATTAAATTTTAAAATTAATGATAATATAAATTTCTTATTTTTTGAATGATAATATTTTGTTTAATTAGTAAAAAAATATTTTTTGAATGATAATAATACTTTTATACTTTCATAATTTGAATATTTCAGCTTTTTATATTGAATACAGATAAAAAAATGTTTCCATTTAATTTAATTTACGTTAACAATATTTTAAATGTAATTGACTAGGTAAATAATTTTATCAGGATACCTTTGATGTTTAATATTTTTTACTATGAATATTTTTCAATCAACCTTAGAAATTAATGAATCATTCGAAATTTTTTTCATGTTTTCCCACCTTAACACTTTGAACATTATATATTTTTATAATATAAATCAAAAATAATTTTTTCATTAAATTATCATAATTAAGGGTTACAAATATAGTAAATTAAATTTACTATAATGAAAATTGTGGAAAAACATTGTACAATTTTTTATTTTATTCCGTGAATAAATATTTATTTGCTAATATGTTATATTATCTTGTTTTATCACAAAAATATTTCTATAAAATTTAATTGCAGTCAATTTAATGTTCTAATCCATGATTGTTTTCCTTCCGTAATGCCCTTTGGATTTATATGAATCATTTTATTGAATTTATTTGGTTTAATTGAATGTCATTTCAGGTAAATATATAACATTAATTGGGAATGATGACCAGTACTGTGTTCCCAAAATACATTTTTTATTTAATAATAAAATATGTATAATATATATTATTTAATGATGATATATAATATTTTATTATATTCATTTATAAAATTATTTGGTAATGGACTTTTTCTTGTATGGAAGAAATATCTCTTACGAGAATGTTTATATACAATTTTGAAGTCTTATGGAGATTTTCTCCTATATTGGATATTATATTCTAGATATTTGTGGATCTATGAAATGCATCTCTTGGTATTGTTAAATTATCTCTCTATATTTTTCATTCATTCATGATTTTGTTTTATTTAATGATGATGTGAAGTTATTGAGAGAAATGTGATATAAGGGAATTTTGTTTACCTACTACTCCCATTTTCATTATGGAGAATAAAATGGTTTGATGGTATGTTTATAAATATTAATGTTTGTCTTAATATTAATATCTAAATTATAATGGTTTTTAAAAAAAAATTATTATTGTATTATCAATCGTCTAAATGAAATTGATGAAATTTATTTGGGAATATGGAATCATATGTGAATCTATTTGTAATTTCTATAACATTATTTAATTAATAAAAAATCATTTATTTTATTATTTTATTATTTTAATTAAATATATATTAATTTCAACAAAATTCCTTGGATTATGCTTCATTTTTTGTTTTTGTAAAGGGAATGACATTTTTCTGAATTTCACCTAAAGATGTTACTTTTTAAGATTATTTATATAGTGGTAACATTATATTTTTCAAGATACATAAGGTTAAGGTTTACATTTTCAATAACTATCTAAATTTAGATTTGACTAACCTAAGGTTCATTATAAGAAAAATTTATCTCGTGTAAGTGTATTCCACCACTCTCTTAATTGTATGACTCCATTTCTATGTTCTATGTAATGGTCCATTCCAAATCACACAAGGATATATTAGTGATTCAAATATCTATTTATGGGTACCTCAAATCTATTGTATGTGTATCCTTCTGATGTTAAATCTTACATATAGGTATAATGAGATTTTTGAATGTTTTGTATCCCCTCAGAACATGTGTTCTGGTTAGGAATCTCTATATCTGGGTGGTTTCCAATGGTTTTATTTATGGAACAAGAAACATCAAATGGTTCTTTATCCAAAGGGACCAACTTTCAAAAGGTAGGCTTTTGTTAATTTTTATCATACGGTACTTAAATTCATGCATTTGTCGAGAGTATAGGAGATTGGACTCATCATACCCTTTTGGGGGGAATTTTTGTCTACTCTAGGAAACTCTTATAGATTTAAAACATTTTCATGAATCCTTATTAATTTACAGAGTATAACATAGGGTTCCCTAATAATTTACAATCATTTATTCTCATGTGTAAAAATTAGATTCATTGGTGTGTATTCTAGGATCTTCATTAATAGAGACATCCATATGTATTCAATGATCTCCTTCAATGGTATCCTCTCATAAACTATTTAAAGATTCTTTTAACCAATTTTTTGATAATCCTGGGCTTTAATCCACTCTCTAGGGAACTTTGGAATTTATGTTCATCTAGGGACTCAAACTTTTGTTTTCATATCGGGATCATAATCATAAATTGTCTACCTATGTAACCTTTTGAATGAAATCAGAACCCTCATTGTTCAGTGCCGCTTAAGGGGACATGTCATAACTTTTATGGTTTTGTGATAAGGACATATTCTTACAGATTAATTTAATATGGTGAGGAAATCTAAGCAAAATATGCTTAGTGAATGTTTGTTTTGGGACTTATGCATATGATCCCCAAGCAACATAGAAATAATAATTTTTCCATGATGGATTGGACCTTGTTCGGAATATAGCCCAAGTTAAAAAAGGTTTATTTGAAGTGTTGGATTTTAACCTAAGAGAGGATTCCTATATATATTGTTTGGATAAGAATCAAATCCATCGTTATTCTATGAATTTCATAGGAGATTTTATTCCATTCAGAGAAATGAAATTGGTCTTACTTATTGAATAATATGACATATTTATTTGGGGGTTTAATTTGGTGCTTATTCCTAAGGGGGATGCTTGTTTATGGATGAAATGATATGGAGATTGGGCCCTAGGAAGCTTCCAACGTATCACTACTATGGTGAGAATAAAAGTTATCATAGTTTAAGATGTGAAGGGGTTTCTAAAAATGTTTTGGTTTGAAAAAAATTTATGCCCACATGAGTCATGATCGGTGTGGGATATAATTGGGTGTAAATGATTCAACAATGTCCCACATACTATTCCACCACCTCTAGTAAAAGAGGACACACCTATAATGGAGATGGTGGATGTGTTAAATGAGACGATCCACAACCTTATTATCTTTACATTAGACAAGTATCAAATGCATGGAAGGAGTGAAGGTTATGGAAGTAGGGAGGAGAAAAACCGAAAACTTCTACTTGGAAGGATTGGGGTTAAACCAGCATGGATTTACTAAATTTGTCCTGGTAGAGGAAGGATAATTCTTATTTTTACCAAAGGAATTGATAGAGGGAACTACATCTTCCCTATCAGAGACCTGAGGTTCCAGGTTTTAGAGACAAGAATGGGGGGGGGGGCGAACCCAAACCCTAATCCTCATAACCAGGAACCCCCAACAATATTATTGGAGAAAGGTCCATGTGATTTTAGATATAAAAACCCACACACACTCTTTGAATCAAAACTCCATTAAAAAATTTTATTGGAAACCTATGATAGCAGATATATAAACCCAAAGAGGAGACACCCTGATATGTCCTCACCAAAGGTTTGATTTGCTTGGATGTTTTGGTAGAGGATTCAATGCAACCACTTTCTGATAATGGATCAAATGAAGTTGAAGCATTTTGATGGATGTCATTTAAGATGGCTTGTATAGATAGAAGGGATTATGTGAATCAAAATAAAGGTTCCCATGTATGTATCTAGCATGCAGGTATAGGCATGCAAGTAAGCTTGGGTGACCTGATTTTCACCTAAGTGATGAACAACCAGTATGTTACCTCATGGGCGAGTCTTGAATCATTCCTTCAAAAAAATCATAGGTATTTTCAGATGTGGGGAACTCAAACTACTTTTAGGGGAATAGGTGGTGCACAGGTGTTTCTAATTTAGGGGGAGTTAAAAACTATAAACACACAAGACATATGGATTTAAAACACTAAAAGGACATAAGTCGTATGATCCTCCTTTAATTCATCTACTCTATGTGTCAAAGAAATACCATGATGATTTCCGAAGACTAAGAAAAAGCACTGGGGTGACCAGAGAATAAATTAGGCTTCATGTAAATTATCCCTTATAAATGGAAGTCCCAAGGGTCTATTTATAGGAAAATAACAGATGCATAGTGAAATGGGGGTTGAGAATGCAATGCGCATGTGCACTAGAAATGTTTCATCCAAGTACATTGTTCACCGACAGATCCTTGGCTTGACTGCGGCGATTACATTATCAAGGATTTGAAAATATTTATTTTCATTGTGTGTTTAATAATATTTTTTCTATAGATTTTCCCTTCATCACTATTTAGACTTTGTGATAGAACAATGTGTCAATAACATTCAACCCTCAAAATTTGATATTTAATTAATAGAAGATCTTATACTGAGGTAGTGTTATGAAAAGGGTAAAAAGAGGTTGATGTGTAACGCATGATAAAGAGCCCATGTTAATGGGCATGCAAGATGATGCTGTGCTAAGTAATCTTCATCGCTTTTATATATAGTGGCATCTCTTTAGAAAAAATAACAAAGAGTTATTGAAATCTAAATATCAGAGCGCATGAGTTTTTTCTTGAATCCTCGTTTTGGATACGCTTCTTCTGTATATTTTTTATTTTCACTCCCAAATTGGGGCGCCATAGTTGAACATTGGATGTATACTTGCGTTCCAAATCCATACGCACATTCCTTAATTTCATTTTCAAATATTATTAATTCCATGGTAAAAACATCCAAAATGAGATTAATTTTAAAGATGAATTTTTATCTCTTTTTCATGTTCAATGGCTCTAAAGTGAATCAGAACCACTGATTAATTGGCCAGTAAGAGAATTGATGATATGAAGAAGACTGTCGGTCATGATTACATTGACTTCTATGACACTTCTCTACTATAATTAAAAGTATCTAAAAAAATATTATTTAATTTTCCCAGGATTATTTATTTTCCTCTATATAGTTATGGACACCTGCAGGATGTCAACATAATGGACCTGAAGAATTATATTCCACATATTTGTTTTTATGACCATACCAGTTTCTTATACTCCAATATTTCTATTGCGGGAACATATATCAATGTTCATAAAATAGTTAAAGAACATTTCATGCATCAATGTCTGTGTGCTCCATATTTTATAACACATACAACCGATCTACAACCACACTTCTATTCGTCCATCAATAGATATTCATGGAAGGATCAATCAAAATTCTTGAAGAAAAGATTGTATTTCTTCCCATGATGGGGTGTAAATACCCACTTTTCTATGGGCGTGTTGGTTGCACAAGACATTTTTAGAATTTATTGATTAATAAAAATGTGTTTGGATTTATGAGGATGTATGCGTCGGGCAAACCATTATATATAGAGTTGATGATTTTTTCCAGAGTTTCAAATCCAATGGAGTCTAGAGACTAATTCTTCCATTTGACACATGGAGAAGTAGGCATCAATTTATGGGATGTCTACAAGATCTATGGATCTCTAATCCTTGGAGATATGTATGATGAGATTATTCCTCCAAAGGTGACATGAAGGAATCATATAATACACCATCCTTGGTTCGTGAATTAATGAATATATTTTATAAAATCATAAATATGAATAGAACAAAGTCCCATACCCGAAGGTTTATTCACCGAGAGGAGAGGATGGAAATATTCTTGGTGAAGAAGAAGGAAAAGGGTACCAAATGCACCCATCCAAAAAGATGTCCAATGGATGAAAAGAGAGGTCTACCTGACACTTTATGGACATCATTAGAGACGGGAGAGTTTCAAGTATGGGGGTAGGAAGACAACTCTAAAATTCAAGTGAAGAAACATCTTCTAGGTTTCTTGGACAAGTGGCTCTACGTGTATCTGTTACCTGTTCGAGATTCCATGGGAGGCGTAAGGCTAATAACTTTTGTTATTATATCCAAGTTACCAAGATGATGATAGTAGGATTAGATACCACTATTTCGGAAAAACTCATCTGATGATACTGCATATTTATATAAATATGTCTTCTTTCATAATATATGGACCATTCAATTAGTTATAGGTGTGGATTGCAACTCATTTCAGAACATACTCTATGAAAAGTGGGGTATATGTCTTTGGAAGACAGTTTTGACCATCTTTTCAGTATTTCTATGGTATTTCACCTTTACCTTTGAATGATTATGTTAATAAGTCCATGATGAGTTTGTAAAATGAATTTCATCTCTTACCTTTAATGGAATCCACATATGGTGCAGTTTTTTGATGACAGAATGATCATTTTGGAGCAAAGAGAATATATGTTATCTTGCATGGATGGTGTGTTGGCCCCTAGGATTTATAGGAAAATTATATGCAAGTCCTATTCTCCTTTTACATTTGTGCATCAATAGAAATTTTTTCAACAATTTTTCATGTCTCCTCCAAGGCATGTCATATTATAGAAACATCCAATGGAACCCTGATAACTATGGTTATTGACTATAGTAGAAAAAACCTATGAAATATTCAAATTACATGTCGCTGATACAATAATTAGATTGACTAACTGGTATGCTTAGAACTGTGTCGTATCATACCCTGAAGGGATTTTAAGGCATATTTTCCCATAAGTTGGGATAAATAGGTGCAATAGGACGAAACCTTTTCATTTGTAAGTTCATTCTTCATCATTTGTGGAAGATTCATTGGAGTCCAATGGTGGAGGTGATGAGGCTCCGAGCTTACCAAAGATACCTTCTGAAATATATAATCCTCATTTCATAATCTTGATAGGCACACCATCAATACATACTGAAGTTGTACTAAGGTGGGCTAGTCTCCATCATTTAGAAGGGCATTGGGTCCCATTTTTTCATCCCCAATATATGACTACAGGAATTGGGAAGAAAATTAAATCTACAAGTAAATATTGATTTTAAAAACCTTGTCAAATGTACTCTGAATATATACTACCAGAGGAGGTTCAATCATTTCAATGTTTTCACTGTCATGCTAATAACACATGGATGTATTTATGGGATGGGTTGCATATAATATGGATAGGGGGTCAATGAGCCTCTTCTGATATTCTTTTTATGAACTTGCCTGATGAGGTGAGAAATTTTATACAAGAAATGGAGATTCTTATATATTCATCTAATGAATCAATACCCATTACAAATAGAGTGAATGAAATGATTGATCGCCATGGCACTGAAGGGAATGACATTTCATTATATGAATAATTTCATGATTATCATGATCCTAAAGATGTATGATTCCTTTTTCTCACATTCTTTACTGCTTTCCAATTTTAATTTAGTCAAAGACTTGTTACTCTTGGGAAATATCATTTTAACTTGTAGCTAATTATAAGAAAATTGACAAAAGTTCCATGACCACAACATAGCCTTTGTGGTACTAATCATGGTACTACTGTAACACCCCATGAATTGGGGTAGATATATCCATGCCAACAAGAAAAGTAGGATAGGATTGAATGGGTCTTTTAGTAATCAATACCTATTTATGGAAAGGATGATGAAATTCCCCCCAAGAAGATGAAGAAAATGAAACAACGAAGAACGAAAACCTTGGATTTACCTTGTCTTAGTATTGGTATGAATTACGAACACCGTGAGTTTTAGATTTATTCATAGAAAGTGTTTAAACTACTTGGAACTATAGCGGCTACTTTTTTTCTTCACATAAGGAATTCACTGATGAGATTTGAGAAACCATGGAGGGTACTTCCAAACAGGCACAAATTCTTACCAACCAATTGATTCCTTTAACTGTAGAGGCATCTAGGGAAACATAACCATCACATATTCCTAGAATTTCTAATATTACTATTATCAATAGAGAGGATACATCTACTGATTCATAATTGATTCATGATAAATTAAGTGTAACAACAACTCACTTCCACTATTTGAGATTTTATGTTCATCAGATGCATCATAAGTTCCAAAAAAACCAAAATATTACCAAGTAAGCTATTCAGGGTCAAAATTTGTCATAATGGTGTTGTGAAAAAACCACTCTGAGTTCTCCCATGGTAGAGACTCTCATGGGATATAGGATATCATTGGATGCTATAATGAATCATGGAATGTATTCTAAAGAAGTATTAGAACAATTTAATATGACAAATACTTTAGTAGATTTTTATGTTAATTATTTAGAACCAATTAGACATGAATTTTCATTTTTACCCTATAAATCATCCTATGATTACTTTTATAACCGTGATTGGTTAAAATATGCAATTCCATCGAAGTAAACGGATATAGTAACAATTCCTGAAGAAACCGTCGACATAAATTTTAATCCCACCATTGTGGAGACATTGGATCAGGTGAATATTGAGACATAAAAACTTTATGAGATTCATTCAGATTATCTTGAGAACGTTAAAAAAAGAATTCCCCAACATGAAACACCAACCAAAACTATTGAAATTCATAATATTGTAGTGGATTCTTCAAAAGATATTGACCTCTTTTTATTTAAGCGACACTAAAATTGTGATTGTTCTCACTCGTATTATACATTGAAACTAACCATAACCAAAAAAATCACTTCATTGCATAGGATTATCCACATAAATGGATAGGTCTAGAAGTGAAGGATCTGCATTAGTGAAAAATGTATTAGTATGTGAAAAAAGAACTATTATGGATGGAGAAGAATAAGGCACTTATTTGCGTGTAATAATCTCGAAATTTGTTCCTCCGTACGATGAAAATTTTGAGTCATACATAGAACTGAAAAAGGCTATTTTTCTTGAACATTTCAAGGCATGGAAGAACATATGGATGATAATATCTGAAATTACCCTTGCGGAAATACCCACATGAATTCTACAAATTTCATTTCTATTCATTTATCTAGTATTTGGTGGTTTTGATCACCCTGATATTCCCACTGCAATGAAATATATTATTGGGAAATGGAGAAAGAGCATAGACTTCGACAATATTTGACAAAATAAAGACTTTTTATCAACACTGATGAATTTAACGTAGCACTATCCTAATCTGAGGACCATCATACATCAATGTTAAAAGAGATGAATTATAATATTATTGAATATATTGTTCAACAATTTCATCTTCAACAATATTTAGACATTGTTATTAGGGAGCTTGATTAAAATCATGATTCAATATGAGATTTCTAGAAGGATTCTGAAAAATCCATTGTTGATGCTAAAGAATCACTTTGTCATACTGAAGATAATGAAACTTGTAGTCTAACATAACATCAATAAGTAGCTAATGGGGCCCAGGAGGCCATTATCATATGAGATGTTATATTGAAAATCTCTTGTGATTTATGATAGAGAGACTCCAATTTGTGTATTCTCATATATATATTTTTTTACTCACAAATTAAATAAATTTTTTTAATCATCTGTGTTGTTATCTTTACTAGATTTTTTAGCTCTTCAAATTGTCTTATTCATCATAGTTTTATTTTTTCTAGGGTGATACATAAAATTGTACGAACGTTATATCTTTTGGCTTTATATTGGTCAATATTTCCTAAACCATTCAAAAAATGAATGTTTAGTTAGATGAGATGTGAGTTTTTTTCCAACGATACCATTGCGGGTTTTCAATCAAGTGAGTACTATGTATTTTGATTATTGGATGTTTAGATTCATGCATGTTGGACTGAAAAGGGGTAGTGTTTTTTGTCAAATATCATTGACCATATATTTTTAAATTACACCCCAAACAATGATAAATGGCTAGAAATTTCTATAATATTATTTAAATACATCCATGGGAAATATTTAGTCATGAGTTCTATGGTAACCAAAACTAATGTTTTTATAATTTTAAAAGATGGTACTTTTTATGAATGTGGTTACCATTATTTGAAGAACCCATTATAGAGGATGTATTATGCAAGAAAAACTAGAGAATATTCTATATAGTCAAATAGTATAATCTTTTGAATAATAGGCCAGTTATGTTGGTATATTTTATGAAATACCTCTGAGGGAACGTACTTCATAGTCAAGAAAATGAGCTCCCAAAAATTTAACTTTTTATTTTTGGTAAACAAGGAAAAAATGATTTTGGTTGATCCGGACCACAGTGGGTGTTTTTTTCAAGGGATTTCATTAAAAAAATATAGGGTTCTCTATACCGAAACATGTCATGAATGGAACCCCCCCCCCATACACAAATATTATAACGACCCATACTTTACATACATTGTTACTACTTCAAAATTGAAGCACACTTATTACAACATATGACAAAACCACAAAGGACCGTATAGGTATAGTGTCTTTAGAAACTGGGAAACATAAACAACTGGTTCATAAATCTTCTACAGTGTCTCCCATTTATTTCATCATATCTATGGTCCCTTTTAGCATATTCTACTTAATATCCATCTTCCTGACCTGGGGAAAAGAAAACATAAAAGGGTGAGCTCAAATGCTCAGCAAGGGCAAATAAAGGAAATAGAAATCATATCATATCTTTATGAAAATCAAAACCTGCAAAAGAGATCATAATATCTTAACATGGAATAAATCATAGAAGTGAAAATTAGATCCCCATAATCATAACATAAAACTTGAAACTTTGTGGCATGCACACATAATCATGGAAAATCATTTCTTGTTAGTCATGACTCATTTCCAAGACTATCTTAGTGGACAAAGTCCCTTTCTGAACCGAGTTCACTCCTCGTTTCAGTCCTGTATCACTGAACCGAAATAACCTTCCGTTCCAGCCATGTCTATCTCATGAGATATAAAATCATTACCCAATGCATTGGAGGGAGATATAGGTCCCACCCATCTTATAATGAATCCTTTCTTATGTGTGCCACATAATCATAAAACATACATCATCGCATAACACATGTAACAAAAATGGGATTCTTGAAACATCATGACATCATAAAACAATTCAAATAAGATAAAGTAATTCATAAACATAATTCCATCACAACATAGTCAAATCAATGTAAAAATATGGATAGAAACAGAACCCTTTATTATCTTAGATGGAAAATAATTTTGATAAAACACTTGAATTGAATTCTTGAGGAAAATATCCTTTCTTCTTCAAAATCAATTTCTTTTCACAAAACATCATGCAATTTTAAAAGAAAGAGATTTTATTGAAAATAGTCATGAAATATTTTAGAGGAAGCTTCATGAAAATAAGGCTTTATAAAACAGTAGAAATCCGTTCGTGCCGTATAAGTTAAAAAAAACATTCTTCGTACTTTTGTCGGAAAAGTCAAAAAGTACCTCGTACGAAAAACGACAAAAGATTCCTTTCATACGTATTACTAAAAACTCACCGAAGGGTAAAAATGGATTTAAAAAATTTTAGGTGGATGGAAATAATATTACATATTGAGTAAACATGGATGTGGATGATAAAATACACCCCAGTAAATACTTACGAATAAACAATCTCGGATAAAAATGAGATTGTGATATTTCCCTTACCTTAGGTCCGATTTGCTTTGTTCGTGTCCGAAGCTCATGTATAATGGTTTAAATAATGTTATTGACTTATTCCAGAGTCATACATATTTATATGATATCATATATGGTCATATTATTAGCTTCTTGTTAGTAATATTTCATTGTTACTTGTTACTCGGGTCTTTAAAACTTTTTGTTCTTATGCGTGTTTTGTTGAATAAATTCTTATTCTTATCTTTAGGTTATAGATAATTCATTTCCAGAATGGTATTAGTGTAGTATATACCATATTCATTCATTCAATTCATTTATATAATCATTATGAAATGAAGATCATGTAGAACGAGTCGCATCACATCGTGGAGACGGTATTCCGTACGTACGCACGAGTGATGATATCGTTCCTATGATCGTGGAATTGTATTGGAGTATATATATATTATTTCAGTATCAATATTACTTCATAATAATCATATATAGTTACTCATTACACCATTATACCCATCCTTGTAAGGTGATGGTGGAAAATAGATTACACCACGGCGTGGAGACGGTATTCCGTACGTACGCACGCGCGGTGATTTCATTTTTCCGTAGGATGGATAGAAGGTGAATTAGGGTTGTTTAATATTTATAATAACATATCAGTATGTAAGTAATACTGATGTTATTACTTTATCATGAAACAACTAAAGAAGAAGAAGTTTAAGAAGAAAGAAATTGAAACGATCGGTAATGGATATTACCTCTTCTTTGGAACGCCTCTTTGAATCCTCCACTTAAGGAACTAAGATTGGTCTTTGGAGAAGACCAGGACCTCTAGGATTATTCTAGGGATGTGGAGAGGAGAAAATGGCAGGGTTTGGCCGAGCTTGAGTGCTCAAATTGGTGTGAGGAGGAGGGGGAGGAGGTGCCCTTTTATAGGGGAGGAGAGGGGAACCTTAGGAATTCTTAAAAATATTAATTTATAATAAATCTAACCCCACTTAAAAACCTCCAAAAATGACTCATATTCGAAGCTTAGATGATATAGGGTTGTAATCTCATCAACCAATCAAATTTAGACATGTTTGGATCTTATTTTAAACCTTATCAATTAGATGTAACTCTAAGTTAAATAATTTAACTTTTGCCGTGTCTTTTTGTTTTCTTTCACTATATGGTTAATACACTTACTATAACATGCCAAACGAACCCCAAATTGTTTATTATTAATATATATATCCTTATCTAAGTCATTTGGCCGAACCTTAGATTTTATGAATAAAATAACAATTAATAATATAATATTTTATTTAAAAACTATTTTGTGTCAATTTTGACACTATTTGATATATGATTTTTGTGAAAGTCATAATAGAATTAAATGTTCTAAACAAGTTGATTAAATCAACATTAATATATCATAGTAACCTAGAAAATTAGTGTAATTCATAAAAATTCTCAAATTACATTTATTTTGGTGTTTATAACATCAATTATGTCAATATTTCATAAATAAGATAATTACTGCATCATCTTTGTGTCATAAATTAATTAAATTATTTGATGTCTAAAAATTACAAATAAAATACCATTATGTAGGAAATCTTTTTAGATTTCTAATGAATATTTATAGTCGAATTTATCTTATGTATAACCCCATATTAAAAATGATTTACTTATTAAACTTTGATTTTAACTATTTTAACCCTTCTTTAAATAAATTAATAATAAATGTCCTAATCTAATCCAAGTGGGCCTAAATGGTCATATTTTATTCCTAAGGTTCTTTTTGGTCGAATTACACTTATCCAATAGAATTAGGACATGTGTTAGGGTAATATTAATATCATATTTACCCTTAGTTATCCTATTTACTATTAACCGCGGTAAAAATCGTAAAAAGTTACTATTCACCAAAAAATTATTTTTATCTCATTAAACCAAATTTTACTTACTGATATCAACCGTGTCTGTCGGATTTTCGAAATTCCATTCACAGAAGCGGTAAAATTAAGTTTTATGCAAAATTCAGTTTTTAACCTACCACTTAGTGGTTTCACTATTCATCAAAAATTGAAAGTTTTCAGAAAAATACCAAAATTTCACCTTAGGCTAATTTCGATATTCTGAGTCCAAAAATTAAGTCCATTTTGAAAAATAAAATTTCTAAAATTTTAAAAAGTGGTTATTACTATTCATAACGGCTAGTTTTAATAGCATATTGTTGTTTAGTGAAACTCGGTATTGCGTACGACGCAAGCTATCGAGGAAGGTCGCGATTGCGTGCAAAGCAAGCCAAGCAAGTGTTGTGTAGAAAAAGATTCCTTTGATGATTTATATAATGTAAAAGTCTCGGGTGTTACATTCTACCCCCCTTAAAAAGAATTTTTCCCTCGAAATTCGTCACTTTGCAACAAACAGATGAGGATACTTCTCCCTCATCATATCCTCAAGCTCCCATGTAGCTTCTTCAAATTGGTGGTTTCTCCATAAAACATTCACCAAGCGAGTGGTCTTGTTTCGTAGGACTTTTTCGCTACGATCCAGAATCTCTATCGGTTGTTCTTCATAAGAAAGATCTTGCTCCAGCGGTACAACTTCTGAGCTGATTACATGTGAAGGATCTGGTATGTACTTTCTCAGGAGAGATACATGGAACACATCGTGAACTTGAGAGAGATTCGGTGGAAGCGCCAATCGGTAAGCTACCTTCCCAACACGATCCAGTATTTCAAAAGGACCGATATATCTAGGGCTCAACTTCCCCTTCTTTCCAAATCTCATAACCCTCTTCCAGGGAGATATTCGTAAGAACACTTTATCACCCACTTCAAACTCTAGGTCTTTTCTTCGGTTGTCGGCATAACTTTTCTGTCGACTCTGAGCTGCTCTTATGTGTTGTTGAATAGATCTGACCTTTTCTGCCATTTCATCAACGAGATCAGGTCCTAATAGATTTCTTTCCCCAACTTCATCCCAGCAAGTTGGAGTCCTGCATTTCTTTCCATAGAGAGCTTCATAAGGAGCCATCTGAATACTGGAGTGAAAGCTATTATTATAAGAAAATTCTACCAAAGGTAGGTGTTGATCCCAACCTCCTTTGAAATCCATAGAGCAAGCTCTCAACATATCTTCTAGGGTTTGAATTGTTCTCTCAGACTGACCGTCTGTCTGGGGATGATAAGCAGTGCTGAAACTCAACTCTGTATCCAGAGTATGCTGAAGACTTCGCCAGAACATCAAGGTAAATCTCGGATCTCGATCAGATATAATAGAAAGTGGTACTCCATGTAATCTTACCACTTCCTTTACATATATCCGGGCAAACTGATCTAGAGAGAAATCCTCTCTAATAGGAATGAAGTGTGCAGACTTTGTAAGACGATCAACTATGACCTAGATAGCATTATTGCCTTTGGATGTTTTAGGAAGTCCTGTGACAAAGTCCATAGTGATGTTTTCCCATTTCCATTCAGGTATGGGTAATGGTTGTAACATCCCCTTAGACTTCTGTCTTTCAGCTTTAACTTGTTGACAAACCAAGCATCGAGAGACATATTCAGCAACATCTCTTTTCATGCCATCCCACCAGAAGTACTCTTTCAGGTCCCTATACATCTTCATGCTTCCAGGATGAATAGAGAATGAAGAACTATGAGCCTCATCCAGCAGCTCCTTCTTTAATTCGGGGATGGGAGGAACACAAACCCGATTCCTGAACTTTATTATCCCATCACAATCAAGGTTGAATTTAGGAACATTTCTCACCTTCTTTTGTAACTCGGCATCTTCTTTCTGTGCCTCTTTAATCTTCACATGTATAGATGGTTGAACATTCATTTGAGAAAGATAAGATTTTTCTCCTTCCATTATAATTCCAAGATCCATCCTTTGTAAATCCATAAATATTGGATCTTTTGTGATCCTCATCATGGATAAACTAGCATGGTCTTGTCGACTTAATGCATCTGCCACCTTGTTTGCTTTCCCAGGGTGGTAATGGATTGAGCAGTCATAATCCTTAATTAGCTCCAACCATCTTCTTTGACGCATATTCAACTCCTTTTGTGTGAAAATATACTTTAAACTTTTATGATCAGTATAAATATCACACCTTTCACCATAAAGGTAATGCCTCCAAATCTTTAATGCAAAGATTACCGCAGCCAACTCCAAATCATGTGTTGGGTAATTTTGCTCATGGATTTTCAACTGTCGTGAGGCATAAGCTATCACCATATCATTTTGCATAAGAACACACCCCAATCCCTTCTTGGATGCATCACTGTAGATCACAAACCTTTCTCCACTACAAGGTAGTGTGAGCACAGGTGCACTGGATAACCTTCTTTTCAACTCCTTGAAATTCTCTTCACATTCCTCTGTCTAGACAAACTTAACTCCCTTCCGAGTCAACTTGGTGATTGGATTAGATAATCGTGAAAAATCTTTTACAAAACGTCGATAATATCCAGCCAAACCAAGAAAACTTCGGATCTCAGTTACTGTTGTTGGTCTTGACCATCTTTCGATAACCTCTATTTTTGCTGGATCCACAGATATCCCCTCTTTTGAGATTATATGACCCAAAAATGCATCTTTTTGAAGCCAAAATTCACACTTGGTAAATTTGGCATAAAGCTTCTCCTTTCTCAGGGTCTTTAATATAATTCTCAAGTGATCTTCATGCTCTTCCTTGCTCTTTGAATAGACAAGAATATCGTCTATAAAGACTACCAAAAATTGATCAAGATAGTCTCTAAAGACTCTATTCATTAGATCCATGAAGATAGCAGGGGCATTAGTAAGACCAAATGGCATCACTATAAATTCATAGTGTCCATACCTTGTACGGAAAGCCGTCTTTGGTATATCCTCCCTTTTGACCCTTAATTGATGATACCCTGAACGAAGATCAATCATGGAAAAGTATTGAGCTCCGCGTAGTTGGTCAAATAAGTCATCAATGCATGGGAGAGGATATTTTTTCTTGATAGTGATATTGTTAAGTTCTCGATAATCAATGCAAAGTCTCATTGATCCATCTTTCTTCTTAACAAATAGAACAGGTGCTCCCCAAGGTGACGCACTAGGGCGTATGAATCCCTTATCAAGATTCTCTTGGAGTTGCTTCTTCAATTCCTGCAACTCAATTGGGGCCATTCAATAAGGTGTATTTGAAATAGGCAAAGCACCCGGTACGAGTTCTATTGAAAACTCAACTTCACGATTTGGTGGAAGACCCAGCAATTCCTCCGGAAAGACATCATCAAACTCCCGTACAATGGGCATATTCTTAATCGTGAGTTTCTCACCAACCATTTGAGATAAATAACCTTCATTTAGTGGAATCAATACCCATAAGATGGAAGAAATTTCCACTGGAAGGTTATGTTCATCCTTGCATTGATAGACGATCGTAGATTGATCTGGAATATGAAATGTGACTTCCCTTCTTTGGCAATTGATATGAGCTCCATGTAGAGAAAGCCAATCCATGCCAAGAATCACATCAAATTCCACTAAAGGAAGGATCACAAGATTTGCAGGAAGCACTTTCCCACAAACTTCGATCGGAGAAGAATTATAAACTTTTGATGCGATTGATGTGCCATTAGGTGTTGTCACAGCTAACTCAACATCTAATTGTTGAGGTAATACGGTGATACCCTTAGAAAAGTCTTCAGAAATAAAAGAGTGGGTGGATCCAGAATCAAATAAAACATTTGCTACTTTAGAGTGGATGGTAAGTGTACCTTTCACCACATCGTTATCGTACTCCACATCGCTGATAGAAATTGCATGTGACTTTCCTTTGTCTTTATCCTTAAGAGTTTGTTGACGTCGACCATCATCATCAACCCTTGGATTTGGGCATTGATTGGCACAATGCCCCATCTCCTTGCACTTGAAACATTGAAGTGTAGTAGGTTCATTCTGTGTATCCCTTCCTTTGTTTGCATCATTAGACATCTTCTTCCCATTATCACGACATTCAAATGCCCGATGACCTTCCTTTCCACATTTAAAACATTTACTTGTCCCTTTAAGACAACTCCCTCCATGTTTCTTTCCACACTTTGAGCATAAGGGAAAGTTCATCTTCTTTTCCGTGTGCTCTTTATATTTTTCTTTGAATTCCATCTTCCTCTTCTTATCAAACCCATGTGACTGATGGGTTACTCCAATCTCCATCTCGACTTTGAGAGCACATCGAACAATTTCCTCGTAGCTATTGAAGTCCCTTATGGCTAACGCCCTTTGAAGACTTGGTTTTAAGCCACTAAAGAATCGATCGATCTTACTCTCAGGTTGGATAATAATACCAGAAGCGTACCTTGCAAGTCTTGTAAAATTTTCTTCATAGGTACTAACAGATTCATCATCCCTTTGCTTCAGTTCAAGGAACTCTTTCTCCATCTTTGTTCGGAGAATACGAGGGAAGTACTTATTGAAAAATAAGTTCTTGAACTCGTCCCATTCCATAGACTCAATTTCATCCCTTTGCCTCGTATTCTTAACAAGATTCCACCATTGATCCGCATCTCCTTCCAAACGATACACTGCTAGGATGACTTTATCATGCTCAGAACATTGAAGAACTGAAAATATCTTTTCAGTAGTACTAATCCATTGTTCAGCAACTAATGGATCAGTAGACCCGCTGAAAGAAGGTGGATGCTGCCTCATGAAGGATTCAACAGAATGTTGCTCCCTCCTTTGTTCGTTTGGAAATCCTGCATGATTCATAGCTTGAGAAAGTTGTGTGAGCATGCCTACAAGATTTTGCATTCCATCTCCCATATCGTTTGGTTGCTCAGGGGGACAATCATTGCATTTCCCATCGCATTCCGCATTAACACGGTTCCTTCGGGTTCCAGCCATTGACTAAAACCAAGAAGAATAGTGTGAGAAACACTAATTATAATAGGAAACCACATAATTCAAGAATAAAATTTTCATGCTTATGGTCTTATCCTAGGTTATTCATGGCCATTTCGAAGATTGTGTTCTATGCTTAGACTTATCCTTAGGGTTCTTACTAAGGCTTTCACATTCTAGTTTCCAAAGGTAGACTATACCTTTCCTCTGATACCAACTATAACGACCCATACTTTACATACATTGTTACTACTTCAAAATTGAAGCACACTTATTACAACATATGACAAAACCACAAAGGACCGTATAGGTATAGTGTCTTTAGAAACTGGGAAACATAAACAACTGGTTCATAAATCTTCTACAGTGTCTCCCATTTATTTCATCATATCTATGGTCCCTTTTAGCATATTCTACTTAATATCCATCTTCTTGACCTGGGGAAAAGAAAACATAAAAGGGTGAGCTCAAATGCTCAGCAAGGGCAAATATAGGAAATAAAAATCATATCATATCTTTATGAAAATCAAAACCTGGAAAAGAGATCATAATATCTTAACATGGAATAAATCATAGAAGTGAAAATTAGATCCCCATAATCATAACATAAAACTTGAAACTTTGTGGCATGCACACATAATCATGGAAAATCATTTCTTGTTAGTCATGACTCATTGCCAAGACTATCTTAGTGGACAAAGTCCCTTTCTGAACCGAGTTCACTCCTCGTTTCAGTCATGTATCACTGAACCGAAATAACCTTCCGTTCCAGCCATGTCTATCTCATGAGATATAAAATCATTACCCAATGCATTGGATGGAGATATAGGTCCCACCCATCTTATAATGAATCCTTTCTTATGTGTGCCACATAATCATAAAACATACATCATCGCATAACACATGTAACAAAAATGGGATTCTTGAAACATCATGACATCATAAAACAATTCATATAAGATAAAGGAATTCATAAACATAATTCCATCACAACATAGTCAAATCAATGTAAAAATATGGATAGAAACAGAACCCTTTATTATCTTAGATGGAAAATAATTTTGATAAAACACTTGAATTGAATTCTTGAGGAAAATATCCTTTCTTCTTCAAAATCAATTTCTTTTCACAAAACATCATGCAATTTTAAAAGAAAGATATTTTATTGAAAATAGTCATGAAATATTTTAGAGGAAGCTTCTTGAAAATAAGGCTTTATAAAACAGTAGAAATCCGTTCGTGCCGTATAAGTTAAAAAAACATTATTCGTACTTTTGTCGGAAAAGTCAAAAAGTACCTCGTACGAAAAACGACAAAAGATTCCTTTCATACATATTACTAAAAACTCACCGAAGGGTAAAAATGGATTTAAACAATTTTAGGTGGATGGAAATAATATTACATATTGAGTAAACATGGATGTGGATTATAAAATACACCCCAGTAAATACTTACGAATAAACAATCTCGGATAAAAATGAGATTGTGATATTTCCCTTACCTTAGGTCCGATTTGCTTTGTTCGTGTCCGAAGCTCCTGTATAATGGTTTAAATAATGTTATTGACTTATTCCAGAATCATACATATTGATATGATATCATATATGGTCATATTATTAGCTTCTTGTTAGTAATATTTCATTGTTACTTGTTACTCGGGTCTTTATAACGTTTTGTTCTTATGCGTGTTTTGTTGAATAAATTCTTATTCTTATCTTTAGGTTATAGATAATTCATTTCCAGAATGGTATTAGTGTAGTATATACCATATTCATTCATTCAATTCATTTATATAATCATTATGAAATGAAGATCATGTAGAACGAGTCGCATCACATCGTGGAGACGGTATTCCGTACGTACGCACGAGTGATGATATCGTTCCTATGATCGTGGAATTGTATTGGAGTATATATATATTATTTCAGTATCAATATTACTTCATAATAATCATATATATTTACTCATTACACCATTATACCCATCCTTGTAAGGTGATGGTGGAAAATAGATTACACCACGGCGTGGAGACGGTATTCCGTACGTACGCACGCGCGGTGATTTCATTTTTCCGTAGGATGGATAGAAGGTGAATTAGGGTTGTTTCATATTTATAATAACATATCAGTATGTAAGTAATACTGATGTTATTACTTTATCATGAAACAACTAAAGAAGAATAAGTTGAAGAAGAAAGAAATTGAAAAGATCGGTAATGGATATTACCTCTTCTTTGGAACGCCTCTTTGAATCCTCCACTTAAGGAACTAAGATTGGTCTTTGGAGAAGACCAGGTCCTCTAGGATTATTCTAGGGAAGTGGAGAGGAGAAAATGGCAGGGTTTGTCCGAGCTTGAGTGCTCAAATTGGTGTGAGGAGGAGGGGGAGGAGGTGTCCTTTTATAGGGGAGGAGAGGGGCACCTTAGGAATTCTTAAAAATATTAATTTATAATAAATCTAACCCCACTTAAAAACCTCCAAAAATGACTCATATTAGAAGCTTAGATGATATAGGGTTGTAATCTCATCAACCAATCAAATTTAGACATGTTTGGATCTTATTTTAAACCTTATCAATTAGATTTAACTCTAAGTTAAATAATTTAACTTTTACCGTGTCTTTTTGTTTTCTTTCACTATATGGTTAATACACTTACTATAACATGCCAAACGAATCCCAAATTGTTTATTATTAATATATATATCCTTATCTAAGTCATTTGGCCGAACCTTAGATTTTTAGGAATAAAATAACAATTAATAATATAATATTTGATTTAAAAACTATTTTGTGTCAATTTTGACACTATTTGATATATGATTTTTGTGAAAGTCATAACAGAATTAAATGTTCGAAACAAGTTGATTAAATCAACATTAATATATCATAGTAACCTAGAAAATTAGTGTAATTCATAAAAATTCTCAAATTACATTTATTTTGGTGTTTATAACATCAATTATGTCAATCTTTCATAAATAAGATAATTACTGCATCATCTTTGTGTCATAAATTAATTAAATTATTTGATGTCTAAAAATTACAAATAAAATACCATTATGTAGGAAATCTTTTTATCTTTCTAATGAATATTTATAGTCGAATTTATCTTATGTATAACCCCATATTAAAAATGATTTACTTATTAATCTTTGATTTTAACTATTTTAACCCTTCTTTAAATAAATTAATAATAAATGTCCTAATCTAATCCAAGTGGGCCTAAATGGTCATATTTTATTCCTAAGGTTGTTTTTGGTCGAATTACACTTATCCAATAGAATTAGGACATGTGTTAGGGTAATATTAATATCATATTTACCCTTAGTTATCCTATTTACTATTAACCGCGGTAAAAATAGTAAAAAGTTACTATTCACCAAAAATTATTTTTATCTCATTGAACCACATTTTACTTACTGATATCAACCGTGTCTGTCGGATTTTCGAAATTCCATTCACAGAAGCGGTAAAATTAAGTTTTATGCAAAATTCAGTTTTTAACCTACCACTTAGTGGTGTCACTATTCATCAAAAATTGAAAGTTTTCAGAAAAATACCAAAATTTCACCCTAGGCTAATTTTGATATTCTGAGTCCAAAAATGAAGTCCATTTTGAAAAATAAAATTTATAAAATTTTAAAAAGTGGTTATTACTATTCATAACGGCTAGTTTTAATAGCATATTGTTGTTTAGTGAAACTCGGTATTGCGTACGACGCAAGCTATCGAGGAAGGTCGCGATTGCGTGCAAAGCAAGCCAAGCAAGTGTTGTGTAGAAAAAGATTCCTTTGATGATTTATATAACGTAAAAGTCTCGGGTGTTACAAATATTTTGTGTGATGAATTGTTAAAATTTTTCAGAAAGGGGGATTATGATATCATGCGATGCAGTTTTCAAGTCATGAAGTGAGGACATTGTGATGTGTATTTGTAGGTCTTGTAGTGTGGATATTTTTTGGATTTAATTTTAGGTCATTATCATTGAAAAATGGTTTGAGACACCAATTTCTGATTTTTTCGATGAAACATACTACCAAATTTATTAATGGAAGGAAAATTTGTAAATAATGATTTGGGAATTTCTGGATCCAAAGACAGATATTAGTAAATGTCTAAAAGCATTAGAGGAAGTCTTTCCTAAGAATGAAGATAACATTATTTGAAAAACCCCTAGTGAGGGTTGTATTATGCAGGGCCAACAAGAGCACATCCTGCATATCCTAATAGTGGCATCTCTTTACTATCAGTCCCATTATATAGGAAAATTATGAAAGGCCACCTAGATGCACATACGCAATAGTCAGACAGAAGATCTCTCAATAGTTTGATATTATATTGCATAAAGGTGATGAATGATTGTGTTGATTTTTATTTTCCATAGCACATAGTTCGTTTTATAGATAAAGGCACCTAAATAATGAAATAGACTTTCCCATATTAATTTTAAATGGATTGAAGATGAATGATTTTTATGGTGGTCTGAACCAAACATAAGAAGTATGGTATCTGTATTTTTAGATCATATGACCAGGATCACAATGGGAATGGTAGAATGTATGTTGTCAATTGATCCAAGGTTATTTCATATTGTTTTGAACTCATGGATAGGGAAATGTGTAAAACATTTTTTTGAATACATTCCTATTAAGATAAATGTAATGGGACAAATATATATTCATGACTACTTTAAGATACAGATTCATGTATTTTGTCATTAATGTTTGAAGGGGACCAAAGACACTTTAACTAAGAATGAAATTTCTACTATTAGAAGATATCATTATGGAGTGTTTTATTATGCAGGTTTAACAAGGGAATATGCTGAATATCAAAATAGAGTAATCTAATAAATGAAAGGCTCGTTATATAGGAATCATATTCAAGGTCACCTTTAAGCATGTACTACATAGTTTGAAAAAAAGAGTACTCAGATATAAAAACACATGTCACCAAACACCAGAAGATAAATTATGAAGATCTGAAAATTTTCAAGGATAAGAGCATGGAATATGAAAGAGTGTAATTATCAATGCACAGGAAAAATATTCGAATCAACAATTTTCTATGAGATTGGACTCCCTTACATAGATCTGTCTTATACGTAAAATTGGTGGATTTATTATTTCTTTGGCAGAATCTCTTAGGAGAGGACCCTAAATGAAGACTCCAAAATAGATTTTTATTTATATGTGGAAGAGAGATAAAATTTTGTCTTTTGGATGGGACAATGAGATTACTCCTAGTTTTGACTATGTATCTCAATGGGATGATAATCAAGCCATACATGGTTCTTTAGGTGCTTTTCATTTTAGTGTCATGCAGCAAGGACCTTCTGTTGTGTATTTTAGAGTCATGAAATGGATACAATAAGAGATTATGATGTGAAAATGAAATATTGTGGTTGGAAAATGGAATTAATCATAGGACCCACCATGTGTCTCATACAGATGAGAATCCGGCCATGCATTGTTATTTGAACACTTCATAAACATGTTTGATTCGTACATAAGAAATAAGGGGTTTGTTTTGGTGTCTGGGCCCAAGATTAGAGATCCAGGCTTCTATATGTATCACATTGAAAATGAGAATAAAGCCAAACATAGTTCATGAAATAATCATTTCATAGACTAATCAAGTTTGATGTGCAAGGTTGGGGTTTTACCACATTTCCAATGAAGAATGGTTAATCTTAAGACACAAAAAAGTATGAAGATGAAACCATGTATGTAGAAAGAACAGTCAGTATAGATCTGGTTCATATATTGGAGGAGAAAAGGGATAGACATTTTTTTATGGTTGTGGATTGTCCCATTATTGAAGAGATACACGTATCTACACGACTTTTTGAAAATAAGAATCAAGCCACGCATAGTTCTTGTGATAAGGTCCTTATGTAGATTTGATTCCAAAAAATGGAGAAAATAAAATCATGTTCCACTATGGAGTAGTAATGAAGTAAGTGATTCTAGAGCATGGAATCTCTTAACATCAAATAAATAAGACTTTTACCATAATGTTTAATATCATGTAACGAGAACAATTTATTTCATGCATTTTAACATCATTAAAAAGGGTCAGAGATTCAACATATTTTAACATTTTGAAACATGGACACATAAAATTGTTAAGTATTTTAATGTCTTTCAAATTAGGACATTGTGTTGTGCAGTTTTGAGTCATGCAGCAAGTAAATTAAGTGTGCCATTACACAAAGTACTTATTCCATATGCATACATTGTTTGGGGTTGAAATAAGTTTTACATACAATGATATTAGAGAATAATCTCCATTTTAGTAGACCTTATATGTGGAATAATTTACCTCCCAATTTGGTAGATGTTTTGGAGGCATCATTACTTATATCATTGGATTCATGAGAACCAATACCTATTTTCCTAGAAGAAATTAATAGAGTCGAACATTCTTGTTAAAATCTCATTCTATTCTATTCTTATATACATCATAATAATGAAAATTTAGCAATCTCTTTTTGTCTAATCATTCCAGTTTATAAAATCTCTTTTGAAACATTTTAACTGTTGATAACTGATCACAAATAGCAACTTGGAGTGATTGAAATGGAATTCTAATTGGAAAAACTACTTATGTTCCATACATTAAGGAATATGGGGTTGCCTTAGTGTAATTATGAATAGTAGTACAACAATCCCATAATGCATGTAAAAGTATATCTGTCCTAGACATCATATCTTTATCAACCATTATCTATGGTATATTTGATAGTGTTTTGTTGAAATACTATAAATGTCCATTGGCCACTACATGATAGCGGGATGAATTGTTGGATTTGATATTGTGATACGAATATAGCTTCTTTACTTCCACAGACCAGATATTGTGGTAATTGTCAATCAATATAGTATAATGGAATCCCAATCTGGTAATGATATTAGCTTTTCCAATTCTAACAATGTGTTTGGCTCCTACTTATTAACGGAGTAATTCCTCAACACATTCGGAGAAGAAATCGTTAACTGTAAGTATATAATTGAACCTCCTAGTTGTAGCAAGAGGATATGGTCATACTATATCCATACCCCATGTGGAAATGGCCAATATTATTTAGATGTATATAGAAACTCAGGGGTATGATGAATGATGTTGGAATGGACTTGGAAGGGATGAAATTTCTTGGTGAAATTTGTGCAATATTTTTTCATATAATGTGACAAGTCTCCAAGGATTGGGATTTGATAAGAAATATTATCCTCGGACTAATGGGTACCACAATCTCATTCATGTACTTCCTTCATGACAGCTGTAGTTTCTTCTCCATCAATGCATCTAAAGTGGACACCATAAGTGCCTCATATGTAGAAGATCTTGTGATGATCAAGGGTATTATAAAGAGTAAAATTTTCCACTCATTGTATGATCTGATCTTTTTCATCACTATCTGGTGAAGGTGCTCTATTTGTAGGTATTTTATGATAGGATTCATTCATCTAGTGGTATGACTATACAACTCTGAAATAGGGCTAATTTCATTAATTCCCTTCATTATAGTTTGATCAAAATGTGAAAACACACAACGATGGGAAATACTAATTATTGTATCATTTTTATTTGGATATTCCAATGTTGTGGATGCACAAGGCATTGCATCAACTTGGAATTTTTTTTAACGTAGTTCATAACAAAATGTTGGTTATTAGGGAAATTCATCCATTAACCCTCTGAAATAATCACAAAAAGGGATTAAACATTCTTTTTTGATAATATAATCACTATTGATCTTTTTGATTACTAATTCTGAATCACCTTTTACATTCAGGTTGTTAATTTGTCCCTGGATTTCAAATTCTAGGCCTATAATGAAGTCTTGATATTCTACCTCATTGTTGGTATTGAATTCTAATAACATAAATACATTAGAAACTCTACTTTTTTGGGGGTGATTAAAACAATTTTGAACCCATATTTTTTGAGTTTAGGGGTTCCCATTCTCTTCCCTATTGTATTTATTGAAGCACAATAAATGTACATTTCATATTATTGGGGATTATCAATAAAAGGGAATAATTAGTCATTAGGAAGTTCAGTATTCATTGATATATCTTCTACAGATGGATGATCAACAAGGAAATTATCCAAGGCTTTCCCTTTTATTACTTTTGAGGCAAAAACTGGATATCGAACTATTGAAAAATAACATTCAATCATTCTAGAAATCTTGTAAGAATATGCAAAATGAAGTTAAATTTGAGAGGGTTATAGTGAGATACCATGTGGACCTCACGATGTCACAATTATTGTCTCAATATTTTAATATAAATGATTAATGCCAGCAATCACTTCTCGATACTTAAATATGTAGCCTCTTTTCTGTTCATAGTTCAACTGATATAGTAAAGGATATTTTCATTCCCATAATAATTCTCTTGGTTAAGGATGGAAGCTTGTGATCTCTCTAAATATGGCACAAAGAGAATAAATTCCTTTACTTAAACATGTTTCAATTATACCAATGAAATCAAATTATATTTCTTAATGGTATCAAATGCCTCTTAGATGTTTTCGTTCCATTGATATTTGACTCCATTATTCATTAATCTAGAAAATGTTAAACATTTATCTGTCAAATTGGTGATAAAGCACTGAATATAGTCTAACTTTCATTAATTTCCTATTGATTATTTTCAATTTCGACATGGTGAAATGAAAAGTATTTATCTCATTTTATTAATATCAACATTGATGCCATGATGGCATACAACGAACATGAGGAATTTTCCCATGGTAACCCCAAAAGCACATTTCATGGGATTAATCATCAAATAATGTTGTCAAAGTTAAATGAATTTGGTCTCCAGATCATCCATTTAATCGAACATTTCCTCTATTTAACCACCAAATCAGCCAACATGTTATTTAACAAATTTTCCAATTAAGGGTTTGAAGATATGGTGCAGGGAATTTTGATACCTTTCACCTGCATTCTTTTAGGCAATGTGAATTACCCAATAGTAAACAAACCATTAGGGGCTTTGAAAGAAGCATACTCATAATCCCCTTGGGATATTCACGTATGAATGTAACAAGGGTATCCATCCATGAATTATAGTGCTTCATAGAGAGTTGTTACATCAATCAAAAGTTGTATGATCAGAACTGGATAATAATCTTCGGGACAATGCAGATTAAGATCTTTGAAATTAATGAAAACTGTAATTTTCCGATTTTTTCAATGTGAAAATTTTGGATAGCCATTTGGGATATTTCACCTCTCTAACAATGTGATCTTTGATAAAATTATCATCTTCTGCTTTAATTTCAGTGGTATGAGAAGTGTGTTTTCTTCTTGCTGCCGGCTACTATCCTTAATTCTCCTATGGGAAAACCAAATGAAGAGTGTTTACATCGGTATTAAGGCATGTAATTTTTGTTTAGTTATAATAAAATATATCTCAATGTCAATTTATAAATGAATTGTATATATATTTCTCTTTAGAGGTCATGGATGCACAAATTTTAGTTGTTTGTGGATATTATTTTTTTACCAAATTCATTTCTATGAGTTTTTCCACCATGGTGGAGAAACCATCCTCAAATGATAGAGTATTGTCCCTAAGATCTTATTCGTCTTCCTTCCATCTTAATTCTACTATTCTTTCATTTGTAGTATGTGAGGAAGCAAAACATTCAGAACTTGAGGAAGTGTAAATATGTGAACATCATGAAGAAGATGCATCCATTTCTGACCCTATTGACTATGAAGGATATTCCTGGAGCATTGATGAGATGATGATGGATTGGGAATCAACATACATATATTCACTCAATACTAGAAAATTTTCATTTATCTTGATTGATGATGTAATGTGTTATTGATATTCGAGGAATGAAATGATGAAATATCATGTTAATCTTTCACCACTGCATGATATATCAATAATTTCTCATAGGATGTTAGGATTGATTTCAGCAATTGAAATTATATAAGTCACTAGATTGGTGATAGTTTTTGTGTATATCCATTAAATTTAATTGATAGGCAACACATATTCTATACTTTGAAATTTGAATGGGTTAGTTGGGATCTTTTCCATTCCTTTCAAATCATTTATTCTTGAAATCTCTTTTGTCATGGACCTCATTCCATTTATGTCATATAATTATGTCGTAATATTATAAGATTTATATGTAATTAAGGGAGACTTTTCACCATATAATTTACCAATTTGACCATTGCTGAAATACATGAATCCTAGTTGATATGAAGAAGTATTGGCCACATGTTGATGTAGCCAAGGACTTCTGAGAAGAATGATGGAGGTTGTGTCCTAACAGATAACAATGAAGTTGGAATTAATCACAAGATAACCAAACTGAGCTCTGAGTGTAACCTCGCCTAATTTTTCTTGTTCGTTCATGTCATAACATTACAATGAAAAAGTGGAAAGAGATAAGTCAGATTCAGGGAGGCCCAATCGACGAAGTGTATCGATGGGAATGAGGTTGAGTCTTCAGCCATTATCAATGAAGGCTCATCGAAATTCTGTATCATTCACCCATTGATATAGATATATGGGCCTTTTTTATTTACAAAATCATCAAAATAATCATTATTAATAGAAATGATTGTATTAAATTCTGTGTCATCATTCTCTACAAGGTAAACCTCAGCAACAACATCCTTAGTTTCAAACTATCACGTAAATTATAAAGCATCAATAAGTTCTTCTTGAGGATCATTTTATAAATTTAAGGCATCAAAAAATAAAAACATGGTCGGTACATGGGATAACTATTTCATTGTATCATACTTTTGGTCTAGAGGGCTATGTTTTCCAACATGGAGCTGTAGTTTTTTAAGTGCCTTTCCTGTTAAAGCTTCTGATGTAGATGTACCCTATGTTAAGGAAAAAGAATGAAATAATACTATTTCATGGTAGATTAGACGGACTAGGTATATATAATTGATGGTATAATTATAGTGTAAAATGGAATTGTTCTTCCAAGATAATCACGTTATGATCGATCGAGTTATGTACGGGATAATTTCCATGATCTTGTTGATCCCGTTGAAGGGATCTCCCATGAGATTCTACCGCATATATGGTTCAAGAAGGGGTTGATTTAAAATAGTGGTTTGTACCATATCCACATCATTAAATGTATCCTCAAATTTGTATTATTCATCTAGTTCCATAGTTAGGTACATGGAATTCATGACCACCCAAACTGGAATAATTATTTCCATAGGGGTCCATTAAGTAGATAACATTAACAGACCTGAAGTTCAATTTTTTATATGATAATGATTCTTCTTGAAAATTTGGTTTGTGTTGTGTTGTTTGGTGGGGCGGTTCCCATGCTTTTGAGATGGATGGTATGAAATCTTCCAAAGTCAAGGAAATATTTTTCCTTAATAGGATCTCATCATCTTCTAAATGCTCTTTATCTTTTTGATCACATATCTTCATTGAGGACATTCCATTATTGGACTCGTCTTTTGATGAAGATGGATTTTCTATAACATATGTGGAAGAAGAAAAACTTATTATTTAAACAGTGTTTGTATTGTGGAATGGGGTCGATTGGTCATGTTTCTAATCATCTATTAATCATAATTATGCGTATTTTTTCTCTTGACTTCCTCCCATTTTTCATATATCTCATGATCTATTGTAGTAACACATGCTACTAGGTCTGATAAATTTATTTGTTTCACTTGTCCAGGGTCTACCCTTTTTTTAAAGAGTCCATTGAAAAAATTACTCTATAATTGAATGCCCCAAAATTTGGTGAAAGGGAAAATAATTTGAAAGGTCATAATCTCCTTACATATTTGGTTTCTTTGGCCATAGAAACTGAACCAAATTGTCATGCAAATATGAAATGAAGTATCAATGAACCTATTCATTTTGAAAATAATAAATATTGTTCTTCAACTTCTAAAATTGTATTAACCTTTGATACTTTTGATCATCTTGAAGAGGCAGTCATTTCCACTAACTCTATAGAGGTGGAGCTCTTTGTTATGATGATGGTTTTGAATTAGAAGTAGGTACATGTGATGGTTTGAGTAAGAATGTAGCAGTCTCTGGTTTACATATTCTCATTCCAGGAGATGATGTAATTACATGAGATTTAGAATTAGTTTCCACAATAGAATCCTTCAATTTTTGGGTGATTTAAGCATGGTCTCTAAACCCTCTAGTGTATTTCACAGGGATCAGTGGTGTGCATAACTCATCACATATATTTACCACACAAATTGGAATCAACTCTTATTGAAGTATTGATATATTTATGGAATATATTAATCCTATCCATTGATCAATGAAATTTGAAATCCTTACATTATCCCATTTTTTTCAATTTTAATGTTAAAAAACTGCAATATTCGGTAGCATTGAGTTGTATTCGAGAAAAAAATTCAAACAGAGGTATTCCTATTGAGTAATTGATCAAGACTGAACACTTGTATTCCAGACAATAGGTGGACCCTGTAAGGATTGTACAATGAATTCGAGCTTTATTGCCTCTTGTTGTTGAGGGTCCCCTATCATGGGATCACAACGAGAAACAAAATGTGTTATATGCTACTTTGGATCTCCAGAACCATTAATGATAGGAAATGTAGTATTCACAATGTTTGTTGGGGGAGGGATCATATTCACAGATTTTGGGTAAGCTTTCATTTCTCGTTGTACTGATGCATTTTGTTCTTCTATAGCGTCCAATCTAGTTTTTAAATACTCAATTTTATTCATATTCATTTGAGAAATATCTAGATGATCTCAGACCTATATAGGTACGACAATAGGAGTTTTAATTGGTACGATGACTGTAAAAACCACTAGTGGTGGTACTACTGGTACTTGTATTGGATAACCCTTGGGGAAGGCCTGTAAGGATGGGTTTGATCAAGCCCTACCTATATACCCAATAATGGGAATTCATTATCTGAATATTTAGTAGAAAAAAATCCTCTTTAGTGGGGAGTTCCTACAGGATGTGCAAGTTGAAGATCAACATTTGGGGCATTCTTCGAAACCTATTGCTTGAAAATAACACTATATTGATTATTTTATACTCCTTCTTCTCCTCTTCTTGCTGATAAAATCATTCTTCAAGAGAACGATATTGACCATATACTTTTGAAAAGTGAGACTTAATATGACTGTTATGTTTACAATTTTTTTATGCCTTTCGAAGGGGTGGGAGTTGTTTACTTGAAGTAATACGCAGATTCTAGGTAGGCCTATAATTTTGAGTACGTACACCACCTACATTTCATTCAGTTTGTTCTGTGTTATGGATAAGAACATAACCTTCTAAATCCCATTAACCAGACTCCTTCTCTATAGGATCTTCCATAATGGTATTGATTAAATTTACTAAATCCTAATGAATTGATGGAATTATGTCAGTATCTTTGTAAGATATTCTCCTTTTTTATCTTCCATGAGACTATGTTATCTTATATACTACATTTCCGGGAACGTTTTGATAGACAATAACCTGATATGAGTCTTTGGATAGTTCAGTTGTGAATTCCCTTTGTGTCTTCTTCCCTAATCATGAGAAAATTTACTCTTGTTGAGGAGGGTATTGTAGATGCAAAAAATCCCCCATACATGTAGATTAGGGTTGTTTTATTTTTCTTCTTCAAACCATTGATCTTTGTTTATTGAATTCAAGGTTTGAGTAAAACAAGCCCCCATGCCTGCAGGATGGGGTGGCTCTTGAACAATTATAGCCGAGATTTGTGCAGCATCTCTTCTAATTTTGTGAATTTTGGTCCGAACATTGGTTGGGTGAATTGTATAAAAACAACTTAAATACATTTTTTTGGAATAAAGAAGTGTTTTTCCTTCCATTGAACCATCTGATGGTTGACATACTTTTAGCAGGAGGCCTACATAATTAACTCATATGCTTGATGAAGTAGTAACTAAATAGCTTTTTCTATTTGGTCCTAACTCTTATGAGAGATAGTTGAGGCATATTCTTGAGCATATCATTGATTACACAATTAATCTATTGATTTTAGATGGTTGTGGGAAATCACATTTCTTTAGAGCACTTATGATGGGATCTATTGATTTTTGGAGCATAGAGAAATGTAGTGCTCTGTGTGCACCCCATCCTCTGATACAAACACCAGATAGGGTATCCCTAAATAACTATCATACCCTCTTTAAGGCATTTAGTCATGCACACAGAAAGGTCCTCTACTGTTTTTCAAATTTTGGATGCCAGGAAACATAGATAGATTCTTATTCGATTCGGCATTTCAACCCCTCTATTAACTTTACATGACTTTGATATGTGTCATATGGTAATACATTGGATTTCAAATGATGAAGATTCGTCCATAAGATGACGTGTATATCATGAATGTAATCTTCTCCCATCCATTCTAGAATATTTTATTGAGAATTTTCCAATGTCCATAACTGACTAGTATTTCACAATTATTATATTTTATTCTCATTTCTACATATCTTAATCATATTTTTCGAAAGGTTTCTACACTTTGTCTGACAAGAGTGGACTCTTCTTAGTTGTTTCATTTCAGACAATAGAATCTGATTATTTTTCATATGCTATATTTAATGTAAAAGGACCCAAGGGAGTTTTGGATAATGACTGTCACATTAAGATGTGTTATTGTTGAGAAATTATTTCACATATTGGAGACAAGGCATCAGACATGACTGGTCTTATGTTGGAAGGTTCCTGGAGATAAGAGGGTTATCTCATTACCACATTGTCAATTAGAGAAATATATTGACAAAGAGAAACAATACTATGAGGATATCATTCATAGTGAATTACATCATTGTGATAACCACCATAGTGGATTATATAAAGGGATAAATCTTCTTTTTCCTTGGTCTTCTAGCCACATGGATGGTTTTCGTGCCCCTCATCTGGAGATATTCTCTCTATATTGACCATATTTTCATAAATCATCCCTTCAAGATGACGTGTATAATGGATAAAATCACAAATACTGCTACTACTCACCATATTTATTTATGTGATAGTAGGATATTTAGTTTTAATAGTCAAATGTCATTGGGATTCAAGAGCTCCAATATTATGAGTAGAAAATCATATATTGGATCTTTATTTTCCAATAGCGTTTAGCGAGACTTCTTCTTAGATGCTCTTTGAAAAAAATTTGGGTCCACTTTATCTGATAAGTTGTTTTCATGGGGACATGTATGTGCTTGACTTTTATTTTTCATCAGAATGGGATGATTATCTCTAACTATAAAGGATATATGTTCCTGATGTAGATTCCCATATGATATGGGGAGTATGCCCCAAATACCTCCGAGACTAGAATAAAGATGTGTATCTTTTTCAGGATGACATGATGATGATTCATTTGAGGTGTGGGGAATGAATTATGTGTATATTACCCTTGTACTACTAAAGATTGTGTTATGATATTTTGTCCTGCAACCAGAATATGGGTAGAAATTTATGTCTTCCCTTTAACCATTTCTAAATAGTGTTTGGTGACTTCAGTGGCTGGAATGTGAATATTAATCCATTCCATATATATATAGTAGGTTTATGTTCATTCTCATGTTCTCCCATTACTGTCATTGGGTAATGATAATACTAATGTATGGGGTAGAGAGTCGAGTTTGGCCTAGTTTTGTCATCGAAGCTTTACGACTGAATTTTCTGGGAGCTGCCAAACGAGCCTATTGGAAGGCTAGATGAATGATGGCCTATGTATGTGCCTTCAAGATATTTTCGGCCAGCCATGGCAGAAATAATTCATTCAATACTATAAAACTAGATGACTAGAATAATTGATGAGTGTATGCACGTGTATGTACATTTTTACTAGTTTCCAGCATATTTTATTGGTGGGCTTCCATGAATGTCATCAAACGAGCCTAATGGCTGGTTGATAGTTTGTAAATAGGTGTATGGGCATGATCACATTACTCCATCGAATTTAATTGGATGGATTTGTGGGCTACTTCTAGATAAGTCTGTTAGGAAGTGAAATTTGTATGGACAAGTGTATGTACCAATTTTTTTCCTTCAGGATATGATGATGGAATTTTTCATTGTTGTAAAAGTTATGAACATTATCCCTATTTTCTGGATGTTGTTTATGACATTTCATCGTGCACACTCGGTTTTGAGGGACCTAGTTTGAACAGCTGAGTGAAAAACCTCCATCATGTTGGGGGTTCACAGTCATACGATTCTGGTGAAGGAAATTGGGGGTAGGATCCCTCAAGAAGGACTCTAGAATATTTTGGTTGAGGAAATGAGTAACCTCTTTATCCACCATACTATAGTATGGGAGGGACTTGTTTTTTAATTCATAGGATAAGGACTCGAAATAGATGAAGACAGTGGTTGGGAAATCTACTCCCAGACCATATATCATTGATGGTCGGATGATTGATGGTTGTTGTTAACTTGGAGGGCATGTATGGTAGCCTCCAGGGTTAGGACAGTACCCTTTGAACAGTATTCTCTTACCAATATGTATGATACCCAACATTGAATAAATTTATTGGGTGATTATGTTCTTCTAGAAGATGAGGATCTATCATCAGTATCTATTGTGTAATTAATGGGTGAAAACTTTAAACAAGCAAGTTGGAGTGATGGTACTTCTAAGAAAACATTAGAAAAATAATTAACTCTATTAATGACATATCTTTTTAGATGGATACATGAATTATTGATTACTTTTTCTGGCCTTCCTTCTTTAATTTATAGGGTCCTGACAGATGGTTCAAAAAATTAACATGGTTAAGGATCTATGTTGCGTTCACCATTTTTTGTGTCCCCTTGGAATGAGATTTTTGGATCGGAGTCACTACTTTCATGTGGTTTCCATTGGATTTATTTATGGAACGTGAAACATCAACGATTCTTTATCTAATGTTATATGTATTCCATGGGATGATGTTTCTCATTATTGAACATACGATACTTAAGAACATGTAATGGTCGAGTAGATGTGAAGTCAGAATCATCATACCCTTTTTGGGGTAATTATTTTCTTCTCAGGGACACCCTAATATATTTAAGATATTTTCATGAATCCTTATTAATTAACAATGAATAAAATATTTTTCTCTTGTAATTTACAATCATTTTATTGAATGTGTAAAATTTAGAATTATTTTTATGTATTTGAGGTTCTTTATTAATAAATAAATCATTATCTCTTGGAGATTATCCATCAATGGTATCCTCTCATATAATATTAAGAGATTATTTTAACCATCGCTATGATAATAGTGTTTTTAACCCACTCAGAAGGACAATGTAGAATTTATTTCCATATAGGGAAACAAATGTTTGTTTTGATATTTATATAGAACCCATAAATTGGCTACCAACGTATCCTTGTGAAAGGAATAAAAATATTTTTACTATAGTTCCACTTAAAGGGACAAATCATAACTTTTAAGGAAATTTGTTAAGGACCTATCCATACTGTTAAATTCCATGACGTAAGGAAATGTAAGGGAATGGTTCATAGTCATGTTTCAATGTAGGTCTTATGCCTACGAATCACAAGGAACATGGAATGAATGTGGGATTCTGAGTGGTATTAGACCCTATTGGGAATATTTACCAGGAAGAACATGTTTGATTTAAAGTATTGGATTTGATCCTCAAAGATTCCTCTGATGTATCCCATTTGGTTGAGAATTAGATCCCACATATTTTGATTAATCTCATTTAAATGTGTAGTCCTTTATGATAAATTAATTTGGGATTACATCCGGAAAAAATATACCTTGGTGATTAAGTGGTTTAATTTGGGGATTACTCCTTTGGAGGATGTCCATTTATGGGTGAAATGAGACGGATATCAGGCCTTAGGACAGTTTCCTATATATCCCAACTATTATGGGAATCAGAGTTCTCGTAGTTCAAGATGTGATTAAGTTTGTGAAAATGTTTTGACAATGAAAAATCAATAATTCAATGTGATTCATGCTCAGTGTGAGAAAAAATATGATGCAAAATATTCCACATATACACACACAATTTCCCACCTCTTCTGGTGGAAGAGGATGAACCTACGGTAGTGACAGTGGAAGAAGGAAAGGTGATGATCCTTCAATATATTCTCTTTAAATTAGACAAGAGACCAGTGTACGAAAGGATTGAATGTGAATTAAGTAGAGGGGAGAAAAATTGAAACATCATACTTGAATGGTTAGGTTCTAACACCAGGGTGGATACACTAAAATTACTATTAGTATGGGAGGGAGATATCTCATTTGTTAAAATGGAATAGTATGTGTGAATCATACCTTCCCTACCAGAGACATGAGGTTTTGTGTTTTAGAGACCAAAAGAGGAGGAAAAAACCCAAACCTTAATCCTCCAAACCAAGAACCCCCCAACTCTGTTCCTAGAAGAAAGGTCCTTGTGAATGAAGATATACAAACCCACATATGCTCCACGAATCCTTACCCAATTTCAAAACAATTATGTGAAACATCTGACTGTGGATACCCGAACCCAAATAGGAGAAATGTTGATGTGTCCTTCAAAAAGTTTTAATATGTCCAGAGGTTTTTCTACAGGTTTCAACGTAACCCTTTTCAGATAAGATAGACAATGAAGATGAAAAATTTACATTGATGGATTTGAATAAGTCATGTATAGATAGGAGGGATTATGTGAATACAAAGAAATTCCCCATGTAATTATCTGTCACATAATTATAGGAATGCATGTTGGATTGGTCAACCAGATGTCCACTTAAGTGATGAAAAATCTGTAATTTTATAATTGGATGTGAAATGACTCATGGCTTCCATAGTATTCACATATATTGTTAGATGTGGTGCACTCATGTTCTTTTGATAGGAATTGGTGGTGAGAAAGTGTTATTGATTTATGGGTTTGGGCGCTAAAGGCACGAAAGTGTTAAGAATTTCAAACACTAAAAATACTTATTTCATATGATCCTACAACAATTCCTCCACTCTCGGTGTTAAGTAACTACAGTTAAGGTTTTAGAAGACTTGTATGAAGCAATAGGGAGACCAGAGCCAAAATTAAGCTTCAGATAAATTATTTTATACCAATGAAGTCCCCAAGAGTATATTTATAGGAAAATAAGGGAGCCTAGGTGAAATGGCTGTGGGGAGCACAATTGGTGTGTGTGAGAGTAATACGACACACATTCACCATGTGTGCCGAAGTATCTTCGGTTTGAGTGGGGAGATTTAATTTTCATTCATATTCAAATCATGATTTTCCTTATGTCTTTTTTAAAATTTTTTCAAAGGATTCTCCCATTATCATATTTTATACTTTTTTATTGAAAGGATTGTCAACAATGAATCTAGTGTAAAGGCAACTAGTAACATGGTCTTAAAACCATATTAACTATACATAGTTCATACCCAATACACAAGGGAGACTTTTTCAGTGTAAGAAATCATGTTTTTTCTTCTGTTTTGTATCAATCTAATCATTTAACATTTCATATTTTATAAATTTAATGAGACAAGGACATAAAATTTTCTTTAGAAAACTAAAATAATATCATGTATTTTAGAATGTTTTTAAAGGATCACACTCCATATTTGAGGAAATATGATTTAAATGTAAATGTTTATATTGTCATATTTAATGTAAAATAAATTTACATTTGGAACCTGGAGTGATGTTTTATTAATTAATGTGTTTCTATAATTAGACTTTTTATCATTTCCTTTTATGTTTATGGGATATGAGATCCCTTACGAAAAATAAAAAATACTTTAAAAATTATTTGATTTTTATTCGTCTTATTCTAGTATGTGTACATATCGTCTCTATATCCTCACCTGTGGGTGCAGTGTAAAATCCTCCTTCCTCCAAGAGGTAGTGAATCTGTGAGTTATAATTATTTATATTTTTATATTGTTAATTTATCATTCCTTATAATTCCATATTTAATTGATTGTGATTAACCATAATTTGGTAATAGTATTGAAAAAAAGAACATGATTAATGATTTGTTGATAATCATGGAATTTTCAGATAGGATTATTGAATTAATATAGTGTACTAATTTTAATTATATATTATTTTTAAAATAAAATGGAATTTTTTATATAAAAACCTTAATTATAATAATAAAATTAATAAAAAATTGTATAATGAAATTGTAAACCATAAAGTATTAGGATAAATTAATGTTATTTTATAAATTATATGAATCCATGAATTGAAATTGATGAAGATTATCAATCTCTAAAAACTATAATATAGAACTTCCATGTCACCAAATTGATGTGAAAATACATAATATATTATAACATTGAAATACCATGTATGGGATAACAAATTAGTATTATCATAGAATGTGAATGGGTTGTCACTAGTTTAAGATATGGTTTTAATGGTCATAAATTTAATGAAATGTTCAAATAACATGATTTTAATAATTATTATTATCATTTAGAATATGGAGTTTAATGTTATATAACATGATTATTGTGTTACAACTATTCCAATATAATACATATATATTAATTTCTTATACATTATGGTTAACCTATCATTATTATTTCATGAATTGTATAAGGAGATTAAATGTTTTGTGTATGTATAATACTTTTATAATATGGAAATCACATTTGATATGTATATATATAAATTGGTTATAAAAGATTTAAATGATGGAATTAATGATTTATCCAATCTATTGGTTGACAACAGTTGACAATATGTAAGATTATCAAATCAATGATGAAATAAATAATGAAATGTTATAAAATATATGTTATTGTTCATTAAATTATTCTAGAGGGAGATATGAGTATTTTAATTGGTTTTTTTATTTAATAATTTTAAAATTTAATAATGTTAAAAATATAGTGTTCAACTACTAAAATAATATAGTTGATAATTATTTTATAATATTGATTATTGTTAAAAAAAATTGGTGATTGTTACATTTGAAATTTTATTCTTATTAATTGATGAATTATTATTTCAATCGTAAATTAATTATTCATTTATATTAATATTATAACATTATTTAATTTAAATACATTCTTATAGTCATAATTTTTTTGGAATTTTGAAACGTATATATTTAAAACTGAATTTTTTGTGAAATGTGCCCCTATTTATTCAATATAAATATTTCACCATCATGATATTTACAAGATTCTGTGATATATGTTTTTAATTTTTTTATGAAAGGTTGATATTTTATGAAACTAAATAACAACCTAAAATTGATAATTTTTTATAATAAAAAGGAAGTTTAAATAATTGTCATCTGGATTGTTAATATAATTAAATTTATCTTATAAACGAACACTAAATGAAATTGCTAATATTATTTCATTTAAATAATAGTTTCATGATCATTTAGATTTTATATATCAGTAGTCAATTAGTTTATAATTATAATAAAAATTTTTGATTTCAAAAATCATTACAATTGGGTTGTTTGATCAAAATATATGTTAAAAATAAAACTGAATGCAATTATTTTTTAATGTAGTTTCCATTGAGTTTTTTTTGTTATAAAATATTTTTTTTAAGAATTAATGATCAATGCATTTATTGACTTCATAGGATTGATTGGAGACCTATTGTGGTAATAGTATTTGATGAATGTTGTGTCAGGGTGATCAATGATGTGATGTAGGAATAAGATGATTCTTAAAATTATGGGGATAGAATGATATTTTGGGTATGATGATGATGATGTAACAATGTTATGATTATTATTTATATATTCGAATGTGAAACAATTTGTTTTGTTTTATGAAATTGATTTGGATTCTAGGGTGGTTGGGTTGTGTTTAGTGTGGGGCTAACTCATCGATTCCTACTAATATTGTAATTATTAATTATTTTTGAATGACAATAAAAAATTTATATAAAGAGTTTCCATCATAATGTTCTATCCTGACACATTGATCTATTAATGAATTATTTTAAATTTGATATTGGTATATTTCCTTGTGTAACAATTTTTTTGAAATATTATAATTAAATTTTTAAATAATGTGGTTGTTTCATGTTTCGTTGTATATGATGATGATGATTTAATTGGGAATACAATGATGTAATTTGTAGTTCCATTATCAAAGTCATATATGGCTAAATGTTTTATCTTTAAACTTTAATAATATTATCAATTTTATAATAAATTAAATAATATTTAACATTTTTGTTGTATTATTATATGATAACTGGAAAATATTGGTAGATGTTGAGCATTATGTGTGTCGACTGTGGTCGACGGGTCTACAAATTAGTGGATTCACATGGAATATTTGTGATCTATATCTAATCTTTATGTTTTTTAATTTATACTCACCCACCCATTTTAGAATTGATGATTACAACCATTGGTTTTGGTGGTTTCTTCATAATCATCTAGGATGGTGGGGATATGGATGGTTGACTACCCCTTCTCACCCTCTGTAACATCCTACACCTCACGTAATATCTTGGGATGAGGCACGGGGTATTACTATCAATATGATACATTACCAGAACTCCATTTTTTTAATAATTTCCCAACTACAGAGAATGATGAGTAATGATATTACCATCAATTAAAACATCCATAAAAACATGAACAGTTAATATCTCATCATCTATATTAAGCATGACCAACAATATAACCAAACATATATGATAGAGTAATCAATATTAGATTAAAAGAGAAAATTAAAATACATAGATAAAAACAATTACAATACGACATAACTCATTAAAATCAATGTTTTTTAAAAAATTCACACCCAAAAAACTCCAAGATCCAAATCCATATTACAATATCATTATTTAATGAAGCTCCATTAATGAATTCAGTTGCCATTCATTTATATATGTCATGATATATGACTTACGGAAACAAAAAATAGTTACCAAGAAGGTGGTAAGTCTAAACTAAATAGTAATTTCCCAAATGCATCCAAAATACTTCCAATTAAAATAATTGATAGCTCATTCATATTAAAATATTTTAATATTAATAAAATAAATTTACATCAAAACAAAAATACGTTCCCTGGAAGGTTAGAAACATTGTCTCTAAAACATTTCATATAGTTTTCTATACCCATAACCATGTATCAACACCGAGATTCATGGATTCCTAGGTCAGATTTCCTTCATCAAGGTAGGTTCCTATTCAATCCATAGAGTCATCATATGGTGACAAATAATAAGTGACCATATTGAACATTCCCCTTTTATAGTGTCTCATTTATAAAATAACTCACACAAAACATCTATCTAAATTAAATGAAAAATTACATTTAACATAAAACTATATAGTCATTAAATCATTTCTCCAAACAAATTTATTAATGGAAAATACCAAAACCATTAAAATCATCACATTAATGTTTTCACAAAACATAATTTTCTAGGAAAAAATTCAAATTATGCAATTAAAATTTAAAAACACCAATCTTGTTTCTTTGACAAATCACAACATGTTTTTACAATAATTTATAGAAAAAAAATTTAATTATAACTATTAATTTAGTTTCAATTTTAAGTTGAGATGATATAGAAAACAAAATCCTCTCAATAATTCTGTGAAAGTGAAGAGTGAATCTATAAAAATAAAGATCATATCACACATCACCTTCCCATTAATAGATAATAGTGTATTTCATTGTGATTATAATTATTGTTTATTGATAAATCTACGGAATTGATTACTGTTTTTGGGTGAGGAAATTAAGAAATTAGTAAAAAGAAAGGGTAATAACAATGTATTAAAACAATCCATATGAAAAAATACATTGTTATTCGTAAGAATCACATTCAGAATGATAGAATTATAATATAATGGATTGGGAAAATGGTAATTTGAGTTACTCTGAAAATATGTGATTAATGATTGTTTCGGAAAATAATTAGGATTTTATCCAAAAAATTGGCATCCATTTTTTTACCAAAAAGTTGTGACACATTGTTTGGAAAATTGTGAACTAAAAATATAGTGCTACTATCTCTTGGAAACTACTCAGATGAAGGATTGAAGGTTCTGGAAAAACAATACCCATTGGTTTTTCCTCAATTTCATGTTTAATGGTATCCCTCGAGCACATTAATGGTTTGTAGGTGGAAGTTTACTATTTCTAAAAAATGTTTCCAACTGGAACACCAACAGAAATGACTCCAAAACATGAAAACAACCCTTGGAAACATCCTAAAACAAAATCAGATATTTATAAAATATTAAATTAAATAAATAAAGGGTCATGTTGATGAAAATTTTAGTTCTACATAATACCATACATTGGACTTTTATTTATGGAATGATAAAATATAGTTTTTTATTTAATATCATAGGTGTAAAGTCCTGGCTTTAGAGGCCACCCAGAGGAACCCCGTACCCAGTTAGTCACATGGCCATAAGTGCATTTCCCCGAACGCCAGAGGCTTATGACTAGCAGCGTGGGCCTTGGGTGTGATAGTGAGGAAATTATGCCCTCATCGGCAGAGTACACAGAGGAAGTAAACAATACATACAATAGAGGAAGCAATAAATATCCAACAACAGTAAACATCATAATAATGGAATAAAAAATAACTAGATAACATGTATATATGAAATGATGCATGATAAATTTGTCTAAGAAATCACCCAAACAAGTCACAGTTCTTGAAATTCAAACAGTGCCAAACAAATGTACAAAACGAAATATAAACAGCTCCTCAGCATCGCAAGCCTAATCATGGTCCCATGCTCCCCAGCTCCAAAACAATAATGTACATGAAGTAGATGGGTGGTTTCCCTTATCTATACCTGCAACAATATAATATATTTGGGTCAAAAGCATGACCCAAAAATGGTTTGAGACTAAATCCCAGTAGGCAACCACCCAAAGATCTGTGCCTAACAGTCATTGAATATATGGCAGATAAAAGTACAAAAAGCAGTAAACAAGAAATTAATAAGAAGTATACATTCCCCAATTTCAAATCATGAAAATGTGAAGCCCACAGCTAAACCACAAATAGGTAACCCTATTGGAAGTACTCAAAGCCATCCCCTCTGGTCCTACCCAAAAATTACAAGCAACCCTCTAAGCAGCACACTCGGTCTAACCCATGTGGTTCTATATATGAATATTATAATACTCTCTGAGAAAGCACTCACAGTCAATCCTCTTATATTCTATGCTAAAGAAAGACTCTTTGAGGAAGCTCAAACAGTCCATTCCCCATATAGTCTATGGTTATAAAGGAATCTCTTAGGAAAATCACATGGTCAATTCCCTTTATAGACTCAAAGTTTAGGACACCATGAGGAATCTCACTCGGTCAAATACCCTTATATCCCAGGTTGTTCATAGACTCCTTGAGGAAGCACACACCATCAATTCCCATTATAGTCTAAACAGCTCAGAATTAAAATCAATGACTCTCTGAGGATGCTCACTCGGTAAATCCACTTATGTTCTAAAGCAATCATGGACTCTCTAAAGAAGCTCACTCATTCAATTCCCCTTATATCCCTATGTGGTTTGAGGCTCTCTGAGGATGCTCACTCGGTCAATCCCCATTGTTGCCAAAAGTGCTCAAAGACTCTTTGAGGAAGATCACCCAGTCAATTCCACTTATAGTCTACTACATCCTGTTATCATGGACCTATATAAGTCAACGAGCATAGCAGTGTAATATTTCCGAAGTAAAACTACAAAACTACTTGCCTAAACAATCTATAGCATAACAATCATGTCATAATACAACTCTCTATCCTACAACAAGAGGCATGGAAAACAGGCAAGGCAGCCAAAGGCTAAACATGACCAAACGGTCGTAAATAGAACATTGAATGGGAAAAACACATCCAAAGCATAGGAATCAACCCTATTCATATCCAAATATCCTCTACACAGGCATACAAGCATGGTAGGAAAACAATAGGGGTAATACAATAAACACGAAATACCATGTTCACAGGTACGGGTGGAATTTTAACATAATACTCAAGACATCAAATGGAATGGAACAAACAACATAACTCGGGGTTAGGAGATCAATGTACTTGAACCCCAAAGCTTGAATATCCTTGAAATGTCGTAGATCTATGAAAATCTATAAAACTTTCAACCCATGATAACATGGAAAATAAAGGGAATCAGAAGATGATGCTCTAAGAGAAGAGATAACTCACCGATGTGATTCCAAAGCAATCAACATTGTTCGAATTAGAGGATGGACAAAGGCTCGGGGGTTCTTCGAAGATACATTGCAGTACGGGTTCTCTCGGATGAAGAAGACCTAGAAGAAGTGATTTCTTTTCTGTAAAACGCAACCCTAGTGTGTTTAATAAAAAAATACACGGTGTGTACTTTTGGAGTGAACTGCATGTACTTGCTGTTTCCGTACACTGCATTAAGCATCCACCAAGTCACTCCAACACGGTCATGTGTGTGGCCACTACACGGGCAGCACACGGCATGTGATGGCTTGGAAGTACATGACGTATACTTCAAAAATTTCCATAAAATCCTCTTTTTCCCAAAAACGGCCAGAAAAAGAAAACCATACCTGAAAAGAAGTTCTGGGTTCTTACAAACTTCCCCCCTTAAAGATATTCATCCACGAATTTCCCTAGTGTGGAGTAGAAAAAGAAACCCCGAATAGTTTCGGCCACTGTTCTCATACATCGGCCTCCCTCTCCCAAGTCTCATCCTGCACCCACCCGTGCTGCAATAGCACTCATACTATAGGAACATACCATCCACAGAGAACCATTATACTGTGATCCACAATCCAGATAGGATGCTCTTAAAATGACGCATCCACTTCGAGATCAACCTCCTCAGGTTGAAAGACATGAGACGAGTCTGAAAAGTAACCTCGTAGCTGATAAATGTGGAAGCTGTCGTGCATAGCTCGATACCTCTGAGGTAACTGCAATCAATAGGAAACCATCCCAACTCTCTCCAACAACTCAAATGGCCTAATGTACCTTGGTGAAAGCTTACCCTATCTACCATTACTCTTGTGTCCCAACCCCAGTGTGACACTCATGAAAAACTGACCCCCGACCTCAAACTCCAGAGGTCGCCTCAACTGATCAGCATAAGACTTCTGCCTAGATTGTGCAGTAGCAATCCTCTTCTGAGTCATCTCTATCTGCTCTGTGGTCTCCTAAATAAATCAAGGTCACAACAAAGCAGCATCTCTTGCCTCCAGCCAACATAAGGGGGATCGGCATGGCCTACCATACAAAGCCTCATAAGGTGTCATCTGAATAATTTCATGAAAATAATTTTTGTTGGAAAAGTCTACAATAGGTATATGATTTTACCAAGAACCTCCAAAATCCAGAATGCATGATCTGAGAATTTCCTCAATCACCTGAATCATGCGCTCGGACTGGCCATCTGTCTAGGGGTGGTATTCTGTACTAAAAAGTAACTATGTACCCAAAGCCTTCTGAATCCCCTACTTGACCTGAGAAGTAAAACATGCATCCCTGTCAGATACAATAGAGTGTGGGACTCCATGAACACATATAATATCCTATATGTACGACTGTCTCATCTAATTAACACTGAAGGCCACCTTGATCAGCAAGAAGTGATAAACATTTGTGATTCTATCAATGAAAACCCAAACAACATCATTCCCTCGAGGAGACCTCGACAAATAGGTCATTAAGTCCATCGCAACGTCATTCCACTTCTTCTCGGGAATGGGAAACTGCTGTAAAATCCCTGTTGGTCATTGATGCTCCGCCTTCACCTGCTGATAAGTGGAATATTTCATGATGAATTCAACAATGTCCCTCTTCATACCTGGCCAACAATACTGATGGACTATATCACGATACATCTTGGTGACGCCAGGATGAACTGCAAAAACTAAGGAATGAAAATCCTGCATCAACTCCTCGCGTATATCTGATGGCACCCATACGCGTCCCTGTAAACATATGATCTCATCCTCTCATATGGTCTATATAGGAATAGGGTTCTTTCCTAACACACTTTCCCTTAGGAATAGGTTTTATAATCTGATAGCTGCGTCATTCAAACTAGATCAAGAAGACTAGAGGTAACTGCTACAGAAGATATAAAAGTCTTACCCTGTTAGTCATACACCTCCTAATGCATCTCTGATAACAAAGACTAAAGATTCCACTCACGGCTGGCCTCCTGAACTTCCTGTATCTTATTCCCCCGACTAAACACATCAGCCACTGTGTTTCCTTTCCCAGGCATATAGTCAATCTCAAAGTCAAAGGACTGTAGGTACCCAACCCACCTGCGATGTCTCAAATTCAGATCATGGTCATTGAAGATGTACATGAGACTCTTGTCGTCAGTGAAAACCACAAAATGATCTCCCATAAGATAATGTCTCCAACAGCGTAAGTCGTGAAAAATAGGTGCCATATAAAGATCATGCGTCGGGTAGTTCCTCTCATGTGGCCTCAACTACCGAGACCCGTACGCAATGACTCCATCTCCATGCATAAGCACATCTCCCAGCCAGATACCTGATGCATAATAGAAAACAGTCTTTCTCTTTCCCAGATCTAGAAAGACTAGTATCGGTGCTCAATTCGACCACCCTTTCATCTCTTGAAAGGCTAACTTACAAGAATATGACCATAATAATTTCTCCGCCTTTTTTGTCAGACCTGTCAGTGGAGCGGCTAAGCTTGAAAAGTCCTGTATGAAACCTATGTAGTATCTAGAAATCCCTAGAAAACTCCAAACCTCCAAGATGTTCTTCAACTGCTCCCATGAAACTACAACTCTCACTTTTTATGTGTCTACTAATACTCATTCCTTTGAGATAACATGACCCAAGAAGTGAATATGATCCATCCAAAAGTGGCACTTTGAGAGCATAGCATGTAACTGATTCTCCCTCAGTGTACTCAAAACGATCTCAAGATGGGTTGAATGGTCGTGTTGAGTGTGGTAGTACACCAAGATATCTTCCACGAAGACCACCACGGAGGAATCCAAGTATGGATGGAACAGTTGGTTCATCAGTTCCATGAAAACTACAGGCACGTTTGTGAGACCGAACGACATAACCAAAACACGTATAGACCATACCTGCCCTAGAAGGTTGGAAGAGGTATATCTGATGGTCTAACGTGAAACTAATGATAATTGGAGCTCAAGTCTATCTACGATAACACCAAATATTCTAAAAGCTGATAAAAGATATCATCAATCCTTAGCAAATGATATTGATTCCTGACAGTCAACTAGTTCAACTACCGATAGACCACACAAAGCCTGAGGTTACCATCTTCCTTCTTCACAAAATGGACAGGAGAACCCCCATGAGAATTAATGGGTCAGATGAAACCATTTTCCTGCAACTCCTCTAACTCTTTCTTGAGCTCCTGGAACGTAGGTGTAGCCATCCTATAGGGAGGAACCGACACTGATGCCGCTCCTGGCACAAGCTCAATCGAGAAGTCTACCTCGCACTCCGAAGTTAATATTGGAATTTACTCTGGAAATACATCTCTAAAACCATCCACCACTGGAGGAAAGTATAACTATGATGTCCCCTGGTCATCTAGATAAAAACTATTAATATTGGCTATTACTCTTCCCAACCCATGATGCTCTGAACCCGCTGTGCTCGACTGGATGTCCCATTCTCCCATATAAAGAAAAGATTGACCCCCTGCTAATATGAAACTCATCCTATGGGGATAATAGTCGATTGCTTCCTGGAATGGAACTAACCAGTCCATCCCAAGAATGACATAATTGCCTGTCATCTCTAAGAAATAGAGTTCCCATAGGAAGTGACATCCACCAACTTGTAGAGGGAACTCTCTAAACTGACGTACACTAGCTGTTATAGTCCCCAAAAGAGTGTCTAGCATCATGATAAGGCAGAAGAAAAATGCATACTCGAAGGATCTCCATGACGGAAACAGATATAAAGCAATGGGAAGTCCCTATATCAAAAAGAGCAGATGCTAAAACTGAAGATACTAAGATCGTACCTTGAACTGTAGATGGTTTGGGATCCTACTCTTACTGGGTCTACTCCACTACAAATGTGTGGCCTGTAAAGTGTCCCTATGACCCAACCTGGCCACTCTAAGCTGATCCACCCTGATTTCACTGACTACTAGGTGACTGGATTCCATGACCATGACCTCCACCTTTTCCCAAACGGCTGGAAGAACTCCAGTTCCCAGACTTGTGAGAAGCCCGTGGCACTGCTCCCAAACGAGGAGTCATTGAAGAACCCATGTCACCAGCTGTTGTTTAGAATAAATTCCAAAAGTGATAAAGGTTATTGATCATGCTGCAAGATTGGCACTCCACAGGGTTTCTCGGGAAATGGGGCCTTTTATGACTTCTTCTCCCACACTGGTAGCACAACACCTAGCTACCGGAAAATGTATCCCGCCTACTCCGATCTTCTCATGCTGCCTCCCTGTGGCGCTTCATGCTATCAGCTAGCAGAGCCCTAACTCTGGATGCGAATCTGCCCTATCCCACAGCTTTAGAATCCTTCATATTGCGCTATGTGATCAGCGCCTAGTTGATAATAGAAGATATCAATGTCAAACTGATGATGTTCACCTGTGACTAGATGTCATGCCTTAGACCATCCTAAAACTTCTATGCAAGGAACAACTAATCACCTCCTGGGATAGGCATGAAACGCTGCAGATCAGTGGAACGAGAGGAATACTCCATTACAGAAAGAGTACCATGCTCCAGGCTCATTAAGGCTCAGGCTTGATCAGCCCTTAAGGTCTCTAGATAGAAGTAATCGTAGAAGATGTGCTGAAACCCATCTCAAGCCATATTATGTTGACGTCCCGCCTGTGAGATCACATCCCACCACCTCCTGGAAGAGTCTCAGAGTATGTAGGTAGCTAGCTTCACCCTCTTCTCACGAGGTATCTCTAGATGTTTGAAAGTCGTCATTGTGGCCTCTAGCCAATACTCAGCAGCCTGGGGTCCTCTATCAACTGAAAAAGTGGAATGATGTTGTTGCTGAAAGACCTAGTTCAAATTAGTCATCGACGGTGCCGGAGGTAGCGCTCCCTGAAATTTCTGCATCATCCTCAAAATTCCATCCATGAACTGTGCATTAGCACCTATGTCATGTACAATAGCTGGTGCCAAGGCTGGCACAATGGGAGGATCTGCATGTAGTCCCTGATCGGGCATGTCTCATTTCTGGTCACCATCGGGCAACTAGCGCACAACCGGAGGACATCTCAGTGGCATGACTCTACATGGTCAAATGCACACCTTAGATCATGAATATCCGGGACTGAAAACAAGGAGTGTAAGAAAGTAAAAAGTGAAAGAAAACGTTCATGTTTTACAAAACATGACTACACAGCATGTACATTTCCAACACGGCGTGTTCCCTGAAGTCATTTACATGGGCGTGTACTCCTGCCTAACCTGGTCATGTAACACCCCAGACACACAGCGTGTCTTCATGACACACGGTGTGTACTTGAATCATATTTCCTTGCCTGAGTCCATATACACGGTTAATCCACATGACTCTCCTAAGGAAAGACTACATTGAGTGTACTTTTCCTGCACGGCATGTACTAGATATGTTTCACCTATCCGGTGTTGTTAGTGACACAGCCTGACACACAGCTCACACTACATAGTGTGTTCCATATGGACACGAAATATTTGAGAAGGGATAAAACTGACAAGTGTTGTTCGTGACATGGCTGGGTACCTGGGTCAGGCTACACGGCATGTTCAAGGCAGACACGACGTGTACTTGAAAGGATAACACCAACCCGGGTTGTTCGTGACCCGGTCAGTTACCTAGGTTAGACTACACGGTGTGTTAAATTCAGGAACACAGTGTGTATTATACATGATTTGACCAACATGAGTTTTTAGTGACACAGGTGGTCATGGGGTCGACACTACACGGCGTATATGGTCTATACACGGCGTGTTCACTCCTGGGTTTTCCCCATCATGTGTCTCTTCCCACATGACCTATGACATGGGTTATATACTACCGGGCCTGTATATAAGGTACACAATGTGTACATAAGAAAAATAGTTTCTCTCCAAACAGAATAACACATGGCGTTTACTTCACATTAAACGACATGTATTCTGGGTTTTTTCAGACAGTAAGCCTCAAAAACTACCCCAGAACCAATAAAATAGTGAAACAAGCATTAAAAGAGACTAATTCTGACCAATGAGGGCCCATACTCCCCGTGAATCAATGTTTTAAATCTTATACAATATATAGCAAGGAAAACAAAGCAATGATCTACAAATATATACACAAACAATACCCTATCAGACATTAGGTGTTTCTATCTAGGAAACTATCACAACAACATGAATATTTTCCACATCATCTATCACAACAATATCCAATCACTAATGAATCCTAGATGGCTTGGAAAAAATGAATGGCATGTGATTTCTAGAAAGTTCCTATATGAGGCTTGAGATGGAATACCCTCATCTCATCAGGTTGCAACAGAAATAGAGCCTCAACAACATCAACAACAACGGATCAAAGCATGTGAGTCACTCAAGGTGAAATCAGATCAACTGTAATATTTACAAAACTAGAAAAAAATTATAATCAAAGAGGTAGATTGGATTTTCCCTATACACAGGTTTGCTACTCCTGAGCACAGCTTATTACCATGTACCTATTCCATCATATCCCTAGAAAAAGGATCCAAACAGTAACTCAAGAGAAATGAAATCTTATGATACAACTTTGTAATGTCCCGGTTCTGAACACCACACAAAAGTTCCCCATACCTAGTAGGTCCCATGGCCTCAAGAGAATTTCCCAGAATGCCAGAGGTTGCCGACTAGCAGTGAGGGCATTGGGTGTGATAGTGGGGAAATTTTTCCCTCATTGGCAGAGTATATAGAGGATTTAAAAAATACATAAAATAGTAGAAGTTAGTGAATATTCAACAACAGTAAATATTTTATAACTTGAATAATAAACAAATGGATCATATATTTAATTATATATATATATATGAAATGATTCATGAGACATATGTCTAGAAAAGCAGCCAAACAAGTCACAATGATGGAAATACAAATAGTGTTGAACCAATGTACAAACAGAATGATAAACTTCCCCTCAACATCGCAATCCTAAGCATGGTCCCATGCTCCCCATCTCCACATAAATCATGTTCTTGATGTAGAAGTGAGATTTCCTTTATCTATACCTGCAACAATATAATCTGTTTGGCCCCAAAATAATTACCCAAACAGGGTGTGAGACTTAATCCCAGTAGGCAAACACCCAAAGATATGTTCCTAATAGTTAGTGAATGGAAAGTAAATGTATAGAATGCATTAAACAGTAAAGTACTATGTAGTAAACAATACAGAGTTTCCGAAAAAAACAATAGTAAAGCAAACATCTAAACCAAAAACAAGTAACCCTTTGGGAAGTACTCACCGCAATCCCCTCTGTCCTACATAAAAGTACATGCAAACCACTGGGCAGCACACTTAGTCTAAACCATCTTGTACTATATATAAATATAATAAGACTCTCTGAGAGATCACTCATATTCAATCCCTTTATAGTCTAAGGTAAAGCAAGAATCTCTGTAGAAGCTCACACAGTCCATTCCCCATATTGTTTAGGGTATTCAGGGACTCTTAGAGGAAGCTGACATGGTCCATTCCACCTATATCCCCAATGTCTAGAACTCTATGAGGAATATCACTTGGTCAATTCCCCTTGTAGCCTAGGTCGTTCATAGTCTCTCTGAGAAAAGACTCACCATCAATTCCCCTTATAATCAAAACTGCTCGGAATTAAAATCAATGACTCTCTGAGGATGCTCACTCGGTCGATCCCCTTATAGTCTAAAGCAATCAAGGACTCTCTGAGGAAGCTCACTCAGTCAATTCCCCTTATATCCCTATGTGGTTCTAGGATCTCTGAGGATGCTCAATCGGTCAATCCCCCTTATATCCAAAAGTGCTCAAAGGCTCTCTGAGGAAGCTCACCTGGTAAATTCTCCTTATAGTCTACTACACCAGGTTCTCATGACCCTATGTAATACAACAAGAATAGCAGTTTAATATAACCAAATTAAACCTACATAACTACTTGTATAAACAGTCTATAGAATAAAAAGAATGTCAGAATACAACTCTCCATCCTACAACAAAAGGCACGGAAAACAGGCAAGGCAGCCCAAGGATAAACAGGACCAAACGGTCATAAAGAGAACAATGCATGGGAAAAACACATCCAAAGCATAGAAATCAACCCTATTCATATCCAAATATCCTATACACAGGCATAAAAGCATTGAAGGAAAACAACAGGGGTAAAATAGTAAACATACAATACCCCATTCAGGGGTGTTGGTGGAATTTTCACATAATACTCAAGACCTCGAATGGAAAGGCACAAACCACCAACCTCAGGGTTAGGAGATCAATATACTTGAACCTAGAATCTTGAATCTTTTTGGAACGTCATATATTTATGAAAAAATAGAAAATGTTCAACCCATGATAACATATAAAATAAGGGGAATCAGAAGATGTTTCTCTAGGAGAAGAATGAACTCACTGATGCTGTAAAGACCCGTAAATTTCGAGGAAATTTTTTTTCTTAATTTTATTTGGAATTTTATACGAATGCAGTTTCTGACGGAACCTAATTCCGAGGCCCGGTGTTCCCGGAATTAATTTCCAAAGTTTGGCTCTGGTACGTTCAGTGAACGAACGATCAGTTTTTTCTAACTTTTGATCCGGTGCTCGGAATCAAATTCTGAGGGCACCGATGAAATAACAACGCCAGTAATTACATAGAAAAGCCTCTTCCGGAGTTGCATTTGCTCAGGTGTGGTTTTTAATTTTCGGGCTTAATATTATGAAATAAAATAATTTTACGACAAACTTTATTTTATTTCACTTAATCCACTTGGAAGTCACTTGAAGCCACTTAAAGTGGCTTAAGCTGAGTTGATTCGGATAGGGTGCTATCCAAAAATATCCTACCCTCTTGGTAGGATATTTGTGGGGTGGGGCCCACACGAGCCCCGCCGTTTCTTTTCCGCTATGTAACGAACCCGCGAAAACCCGTCATTATGAAAGTCAACTGACGCGTTTTCTTAAATTCTTAACACAACATTTAATTGGGAGGTTTTATTCGTGAATTAAATGGGCGGTTTCTTCCGTTGAATTAATTCTACGAATTAATGGGTCGTTACTTACCTCTTATTCGTTTGTTGGCATAATAATAAAATAAGACCAACACGAATTCTGGAAAAAGGGTTTTTTGAGAGGATTTGACAGAAACCAAGAATTCTTCATCCTCCTTCGCGAAGAACGCGAAGAATGCCGGCCCCCGACGAAGAACTCCGAACCCGCGGAAATCGATGACGCGGTGCCGTGTGCCGCAACGCCGACGTTTCCTCTCCCGCGACGTTCTTCTGCGGCGTTCCTTCCTCCGTGATGAAATCTTCGATCTTCTGTTTGAGTTTGTCGAAGAAATGTCGGATACCGCGACGACACGAGGATCGCCTCCTTTCGTGGTGACCAATTCCGCGAAGAACCCGCAGGCGACGACTTGACGAGGTAGGGGTTGTTGCGAATATTTTTATTTCCCGTGAACGTTTCTTTAAAATTTAAAGAACTGGTTTCATATGAACAATTTTAATTTATTAAAATTGTTGTTTCATGTGTTGTATAATTTCTCCCGTTGTTTTTATCTAACGCGGAGGGTGCGGGCCAAATGAACACGGCCCGACAACCCTCCTCCATTATTCGTTGTTGTACGAATTTGGAGGGCGACAGCAAAACGTGGCGCAAGGGCATTTTGATGATCCCGTAGTGAAGAACGGAACCCGGGAGGAACAACGTCGTAGACGGGAAGGGAAACGGACCACCGGAAAAACTCTGGTGGCCCGCGGAAGCGGCCGGAGGCGGTGGCGGACAGCATACCCGCAGCCGCACGGGTCCAGCTCGCCCGCATGGGATGCAGCTGAAGGCACGTTCGTTTGTCCAGCGCGACCCCTTCGAGGGCCGCAACATCTCCAAGCCGAGGCGCCCGCGCCACGCGGCGTCCAGCCGCTCGGCCGCTCGGCCGAGCTGAGCCAGGCCAGTCCGACCAGTCGGGCCATGCCCTGGCCGGGCCAGACCGGGTCCGGCCAGGTTGGACCGGGTCGGGTCGACCCGGTTCGGCCAACCCAGGGGTGTCGGGCCGGGTCGGCCAGGGCCCGGACCCCCCATCTTCGGACCATTTTCGGTATTTTGCCCGTAACATGAGATACAGGCCTCCGAATGACGCGCTGTCAGTGGTAACGCGATCCTTGGATCAAGACGGTAGTTTCGGTATATCACACTCAAGGTTTCCGAATACTTTGGGTTCGGCCGGGTTGGTTCGTACACGAAACCAACTGGGCCCTCGGAGCAGAAACGCTCATATATTGAGCTACGGACGTCCGATTGACGTGCCATCAACTTTGTTGAATTCCTCTAAGTGAGATAGATCTTTTGGCTCACTCTGCCCAAGGTTTGGATTCAGGTGGAGTATGGTCGGGTTGGTTTTTCCTTAAAAACCAACCGGGCCCCTGGGACGAAAAATCCAATAACTCTAAGACTGGGCGTCTGATTGACGTGCCGTCTACGACGTTGAGTTCTTGTTGGAGATACGGAACTTTTGGATACATCATCTTCGGACTTTGTGTCAGTTGATGTATCAGCCTCTGAGCTCGTGGAGCGGACCCTCCTGAACGAGTTTGTTGTGTGCGGGAACCCTAGTGCTGGCTGCAACTTTTGTGACGACGACTGTACAGTGACCACTACGGTACATCTTGGGATACATCAACTCTGAACTACATGTCAGTTGAATCATCGACCTCCTAGCTCGTGGAGTGGACCCTGCCGGAATGAGCATGCTGTGTGCGGAAACCCTAGAGCCGGTTGAGACTTGACGACTGCTGATCGAACGACTCTGTGCGCTTGGTTGTAGCAGCACAGGGGAGCGCTTGGTTGTAGCGGCAGTCCCACGACAGAGGTTCTCTTGGTTGTAGGGGCACAGGGGAGCGCTTGGTTGTAGCGGAAGACCCACAACAGAGGTTCCCTTGGTTGTAGCGGCACAAGGGAGCGCTTGGTTGTAGCGGCAGACCCACGACAGAAGTGCGCTTGGTTGTAGCGGCACAGGGGTGCACTTGGTTGTAGCGGCAGACCCACGACAGAGGTGCGCTTGGTTGCAGCGGAACAGAGGAGCGCTTGGTTGTAGCGGCAAACCCACGACAGAGGAGCGCTTGGTTGTAGCAGCAGGCCTAGAGTACCCGATAGGTGTAGCTCTTGGTTGTAGCGTCATAACCACTGTACTTGATGGAGAAGGAGTTTCCCAATTGCTTCGGGTCCAACCTTATGATCAATACTATGTGGGTCATTGCGGGGGGTTAGTACCTTCTGATCCTTTATGGGTACGACAGATTAGATGAATCAGTGGCTACATCTGATCATCTCTATCGTCTTTTGAAGAAGTATATCCTGTGTGAGCTGAATCCTGTGTTACTCTCCTTTGTGGATTGTGTTGAGCTATCCTGTGTGGATTTACTGTTTACTCTCCTTTGTGGATTGTGTTGTGCTATCCTGTGTGGGTTTACGTTTTGCTTTCCTGTGTGGACAGGGTAGTACTTGAGCTCAGACGTTAGAGCCGAGTGAGAATTGATGACTTAGGTATATGTATGGGCATATACCTAAGTAGTGTCGGTTGTTACTTCGTGATATTACCTTTTCGTTGTGGTTTATCCTTTGTGGATTTGGGGAGAGCTTTGGGGGTCGCAGGGTCCCTACTAAGTAGCTTATACTCACCCCTGCACGGGATTTTCACGCACTACATTGTGTTGGTTGCAGATGACGGACAGCGCTGATCGTGGTGGAGGCTTGCGGAGCAGGATGGTACCTAGAGGTGGACCACTGGGCGAGACGTACACGGGGCAGTCAGGTGGACCGAGGAGCAGTGGAGGCTATCTGTACCCACCCTTCAGGTGGGACCTTCAGAGGACGCCTCAACGCTGCGGCTTTTCTTTTCAGTTGCTGTTTTTTTCCTTTCAGTTGTACTTTACAGTTGGGCTTGTATTTCTAGCCCCTTTACTTTCAGCACAGCTTGTTACATTTTTTACTTATTGTTTACTTTTCTGCTTTATTACTCTGTGGTTCTTGTTTACTTTTCAAAGTCAATGCCTTCCCTTTTTCCGGGATTTACGCCTTGGTGATAGTCGCCAGCCCCTGGCCTATGGAAGGCGGGCTTGGGGTAGTCACGGCACAGGCCCCGAGGACGGGTCGTGACAGATACGATACCAATTCAATCAACAGTGTTCGAATCGGAGGATGGATGGAGGATCTGGTGCTCGTCGAAGATCCGCGATCATACGGGTTCTCTTGGATGAAGAGGACCTAGAATAAGTATGTTCTGTCCATCAGACGCAACCCCAGTGCATTTAATAAAAAAACAAAATACAATATGTGTACTTTTAGAGTACAAGACATGTACTTACTATTTCCATACTCTGCATTATGCGGCCTCCAAGTCATTCCCACACGGCCGTGTGTGTGTCTACTACACGGCCAGCACACGGCTTGTTGTGGTAAAGAAGTACATGGCGTGTACTCATAATGTACATGGAGTGTACTTCAAAAATGTCTAGAAAATTATCTTTTTTACAAAAAAGGCTAGAAAATGGAAAACATAAATGAAAAGAATGTTTGGGTTCTTAAATCAGGCCACCACAAACCCTTTCTTCTCAATCTCCCACACTTCTTATTTAATCAAACAATGATGATATAAAATACATTCTAAGTTATTTATTATCTCATGAATGATCATATTTTTATATAAATATTATTTATCAATGTACGATTCTTTGTAGAATATAAATATAGATTAATGTTATCCTATTTAATCACACTGTCGTGGTTAGGTTCATAATTCTTCAGTTTATATACATGATATGAATTGGGTGATGAAATGAACCTTTTTGTAAAAGGAAAATGATATTCCACCTTCATCACATAATTCAATGATATAAAAAAGAAATATCTAAAATATGGAAAACTATGCAGGTTTACAAAAATGATGATTACAAGTCTATGAGAGAATCTCATGAAGACATGATCACTAACATCAAATGAAATTGACTGTTTTTTATTATTTAGATGTGATTTATAACAACTCTAAGTTTCCCCCATTCTTTTTCTCAATAAATAATTCTATTATGTTTTCTTTTTCACTTCGGTATGGCCATTCACGGAGGTATCATTTTTTATCACCAAAAAATGTGGGTAACAAAATGGACAGATATAAAATTCATAAAAAGAGACACATTTATGGATTCCTGATGACTATTATTATATAAAAAATCCACTAAAGGTATATCTTCATCCCATTTGACTCAAAAATCCATTACAAAGGCCCTTTGATTTTTCTCCAATTTTGGGATCATCATTTCATATTATACATCTATTTGAGTATGAAAATTAATGCTCAAAGTCAATGGGGTTTGATGGGGTTGTTGTAAGGACTTCCAAAAATTAGATATAAACCAAAGATCTCGGGTAGATATAATAAATACTGGAATGTAAATAATAATTATAACATTCCCAATTTGGATTTAAAAAGTGTCTTCAAATGTATTAGATTATTGTATAGGGATATAGTTAACATACATTGTAAGATGATCCATAGTCAACCATATGTAATTGTGCTTCCTAAACATACTTGGTATACATATTTACACGTCTATTCCTATGTACTGTCATTTCCCAAAAGGTAATCGACAAGGAACACAACATAACCACATTTCATGGATGCTCTTCCATGTCCCAGTTTAATGTATGGAATCTCAAGACAGGCTCTTCCATTCACCTCTTCATGCCTCCCCACAAATTCAATTATAATTTTTTTTATCAATTTTAAGAATTCGAAGATGTAAATCCATCTAAAAATGTAGTATACTAAAACAACTTCCTTAAATATAGAAAAATAAACCATTATTTGTTCTAAAAATAGAGAATTTGTAATACCCACATATTTTGTGAATCATTTTTTTGGAATTAATTTATTCTTTTGGATATTTTTCATTCCAAAAAAAATTAAATATTTATTATTTTATAGTGATGAACTATGTTTGTCTTATGTCCACTACACACAATATAATATTTATTATTATCTACATAGAACAACAAGGTTATCTTGTTTTACACTCAAAAATGACTTTTATTGATTTCGTTCGTAACTCACATGACCCAAATTTAGCAAACAATAATATATTATTAAAATTTGATTATTCAAAATGATAAAATGTACCCCCAATATTTAAAATATATGTTATGAATATTATTAACTGTCATATGTAAATATATGCTTTCTGAAAAATATAAAATGAATTAATTAGTTTCAAAATATTAAAAATTGAATATAATTATCTATTGAATAAAAAAGAGTATTTTTAAAGAATAATAAAATTGTATGTCTTAATCAAAATAAATAAAATTAATTAAAATTAGTAAGTGATTTTTTTAATATATTTGTTATAAATTAAATAAAATATTTTTATATTCATCTAACATATTAAATTGGCGTAAGATATTAATAAACTCAATTTTATCCATAAAAAACCAAAATTTTCTAAAATTAGTTTTATGGCCTTATAATGGTGAAACAAAGATTAAATAAAATTTCTGGAACTTAAATATATTTAATATTTCACAATAACCATTATAATTTAAATAAAAACAATAAAAATTTGGGTATGATTAATATATGGTACTTTTCTATAATGGTTCGTTTTTAAAACGAATTGTCAATAATATTGGATTTGAACTTAAAACTGCTTTTTCATTTAATTATTTTATAAGGATAAATTATATTTCTAAATAGTCTGTGGGACTAATTAGATACTATTTGTATCAAGAAATCCTATTTAAGTCATTCGAACTAATTTAATTATTAATTTTACTATAAAACATAGAAATCTTTTTAATGGTTTTACATTAGAAACCCGTAATGTCGACCATACTGTTGGATTAAATTTAAATTAATTTAAAATACGTCTAAATTTTTAATGTGGAAAAATATATTTCATATTTTTAATTAATATAATTTATAATTTTAAATATTTTTAGCTTAATTATTTACAAAAAATGTTACTGATGTAATTGAAATTAATTAAAATTATTAAGGATAAAATTAAGCATAATTGTGTGCTAAACCAAAACATAAAGGACCAAAATGACATATAAACTTAAACTAAATCCATTTTATTGCATTTTTGCGACCCAATATTTAATTTTATCGAAATGTATCCTTTAATAACCACCCTAAATATAAAAACATTGGTGGGGATCCATTCAATTTATAATATTACAAGAGATTCCACTCCTCATCCATTATAAAATTCACTCATCACATGAACATCCTCACACCACCCAATACCCATAGGATCCAATGTACACCACCAATGAAACCCCCAAAACAACCCTCCCTTCTACCTTGAAGATTTTCCTTGGGTATAAATCCATCTAAGAAAGTGTTTTATGTCAATCCAAAAGGAGTTACCTGATTAAGAGGTAACACCCTCCCTTAATGTCCATTCATTTATTACCTTTCCCGAGTCCCTAAAATATTCAAATTCAATTCTTGTATAAAAAAACAAGTATGTTAATATACTATTATTTTTTTTGAATTATTGGACATACACTTACACACACATCTATTTAATCTTTTATAAACATAATGTTAATGTGTGGGTGTACTAATTCCTAGCTAAATCATGATTCTTTATTCTTCCATTACTGACTCATAATTGTGGCCATTATGATAGAATAATTGTTTATATATGTTATATATAATATTTATTATGACTTTATTATTATTTAATTGTTTTACAACACATATATTTTTACTTTTCAGTAGATGTTAATATGATAATTCATGTTTGAGAAACTGTAGACAACTTCCCCTTCAATGTGATGTGATTTGTTCATATACTACATGGTATGTATTAAGATTGGAATTATTTAATATATATGATATAATAAAGATAATATAATAATTATATATACAATTATATATATATATGGGAGTCTTTTACTTTATTTCTTTCAATAATAAAGTTAAACAGAAATATCACTCATGCCTATATAAGACTTACCGTCTCAATGAACAGTTTATTACGTTTGATACTTATAAAATATATGGATTATTAAAAAACACACATAATTTATATACATAATATTTATATCATGTTTTATATTATGGAATAATTATATATGCATATATACCAATGAAATAATAAAGTAATACACATGTGAAAAACAAAGTGAATATTATCTGAAGAGAAACCCTAACATAGGATGGTTAAAGAGAGGGTAATAAATAGATCTAATAAATAAATATATGGTTTTAGATCCAATAATATCAATCTATAAAAAATTATTATAATTTTTTATTTATTATACAATTGATATGAATTATTATGAGGACAATCAAGACTCATTGTATGAGGATTTCATCTCCCTTTTTATTTCCATGAGATACATGCTACGTTCACCACTATTTTCTTTTTCAGTAGTTTATGTAAATAACATGATTTTATTATAAGTATTTTACATTGAAATATATTTCTATTCACATTCCCATTTAAGGATCCTTCTTTCATGGGGTTTTATGTTTCAAAAGATACCAAATTGGTAAAATAGTTCTTTCTCAATTTTCCATTTTTGGTACTCATGTTTTGTTATGAACCTAAATAAAGTTTTTTGGATTATTTATATATATATATATATATATTATATGTTATAACATGAATATAATTATTTTTATGATATTTCCTGCCTCAGGAAATTTTCTTTTTCTCACATAGAGAGTATGATCCCATGTAACAAATTGGTAATGGTATGTTTAAAAAATATCATTGATTTTACATATCGTAAATGATTATGTGTCTTGATGAAATAATCTGATCCATATCTAAATAATATTAATGAATTTAGTTTTCCACTATTTATTGAAGATATCCACATGTGTTAGTACCATCTTTATAGTCATTGGAACAGAATCAAATATTTTTAATTTAAATCTGACCATCAGTCTCTCCTTGGTCAGAAATATATTTTATTCAATAACAATGTTTTAAGAAATGAATTTCAATTTCTCTCAAAGGATCCATGAAGAATATTTTCATTGAAAAATGATTTTCCAATTTTTTTTATTCTTTTCAAATAATTCATTATAAATTTCGAAGGAAATTTTAAAATAAAAATGTATTCGAAATTCTTTCTGAAATAATAATTATTTTCCAAGAAAAAAGGTTATTTTTCTCATTAATTTTTTTTAAAATATCATTCAAAATTATTTCCCTTATAAGATAACATCTATTGTTATTTATAATGAATTTTTGGGTAGATTATTCATTTCTCCCATTCATATTATTTATATGAATGGATTGAGTTTTGATTGTATGAATTTTATAAAAACTATTTCTCTTTCATGGGTTAAATGCCTCTAAAACATAATTCTTCTCATTGGTTATGATTATAAATAAATAATTATAAAATTGGTATAATCTTCCACATGATACGAAATGATTATATTTTTTTTAAACCCATTTTATTATTTGGGTTATGATATTACAATTTTTTATTTTGGGGCACATGCATTTATGATTTCATTATGTGACTGGTGGGACATATATCTAAATCCAATTAATTAGGTAAAAATTTATATCTCATGAGATTAACAATGATGATAATGGGTGTTTCCTTTTTCTACTTAGACGAACACGAGAGTGAACCATGACTACCAAGATTGTACGAGGAGGGAAGTCATGCTAATATGATGGCCATGGAAGTGATCCATCACTACCAAGATGGTATTGGGAGTGAACCCACAATAATAATATTGTCATGGAAGTTATTCATTGTCTAATAAAGAAATAATTATATTCTTATGGGTTTTCCACAATTCCATGTCCTATTAATGAATTATAATTTCATGGTTCATTTGCATTATTTATTTATGATTCTTGTCTTATAAATTATCAATATGTAATCTTGGGTTAATTATTAAGATATTTTACATCCAGGGTATGATCTATCAATTTCATGATAATGTTATTATATCCTATTCTCATTCGTACTCTAACATGTCTCACTTATTTAACCTTACTTTGAATTTGATCTCACCCTGAATCTTGTTTCTTTCCCTAGGATATGAAAATATTTATTATGTATAGGAACTGAAGGAACATTTCATTATGGGAGATGTTAATAATCTATCATCCGGATAGAAGATCTTATTTTCATGTTTCAGAATAATGTAAACTATTAGGGTACTTTGGAAATCATTTTTTAATGTAGTGAATATTCATAAAAATGATTTAATATCCATGTATTTAAGCCTAGATCGCTATAGTTGGTATCATAGATATTATTTATAAAACCTTTATAATCTAGTATGAGATAAACTTTGTTTGATCCCTAGTTATATTTAAAAATATGTGTATAGGGATGTGTCCCAAGATAACTATACAGATATATTAACATTTAAGAAAATTTCATTCAATTTTGGTAAAACAAATAGAGTGATTGGTTATCTAGAAAGACATCCATATTAGGATATTATAATTGTATGTTTCCCTAGAACAGAAGAACCATGGAATAAAATGTCTTAAATGATGTTTTGGTCAAGTTTAGGGGTAATATTGTACATGAAAACGATCCATGACGCACACTTGGATTGACAATCCTACGGATGTTCCTTGGTAATTAAAAAACCATTCACAAACCATCAAGATGGATTTAAATTTATGTTACCCATGATTAACCTACGATGAATCTCTGATGTCATATATTAAGGAAGGGGTCATGATTTAGGCTTCCCATAAGGAAACAATTTCAGTACTATTTGTTTTTCTATTATGATAAGTAATATTAAACTATGATCCCAATTTTAGTCAATGGGAAAAAAAATTAAACTAGATTAATGTTTAATGTTATGGAATATTTTCTAATGATAAGTTGAGTGGGATGATCACTAGAATGAAGGATGTTATGAGCATGACTAAATAGATTTCAATAACCCTGATTAACAATGTGCACCTTAACAAAATCTCGGAGTCACCAATAAAGAGAATGAAGTAAATTTTTTAGTGATCAGGTAATGGTGTCCATAGATGAATGATGATTAAATTTTCATTATTTAATTAATATGAATATAATCACATAAAAATTTACTTATAGGAAAAAGAATATGTTTTGAATGTGGAAATTAAGGACATAAATAAACCACCTTAATGGAAAATATGAAGACTCTAGTTAACAAAATGGATGACAATATTGGCCTCCATAAGTATTAATCAATATTTATGTGTTTTATGTGTAGAATAATCATTAAATATGTATATAAATGTACCATGATGAATTATATTAAAGTGAACTAACAAGGACATGTTATTAATGATTATATTTTAATGATTAGGAGACAACTGATGAAATGTGGAAGGAAACATGTATGGGGTAATAGGATGAGATAGCCTTTTTAATGAAATAAGGATGAAGTTAAATATTCATTTTGAAATTCTTACCCTGAGGTAATGGATCTATTAAAAATTGATAAAAAATAACCAAATAATAAAATTCAGTATTATTATATTAGTAAATTATACATCCTTGTATTCATGTTCAATAAAATAATTATCCAATGTTCGGAAATTGAGATAAACTGGGGGTCATAATACCTTTTTTAACCAATGGAATTTGAAATCATAACTGATTTATGATTTTTAGTACTGGAAAATTTATTTGGTCATTCACATGTTTGCGATTGATGACCTCAATAAATCCCAATAAATATACATGCATTTCCTTAATGCCCAATATTCTCACCAATTCTATGTACACATATATATTACATTGGGTAACTATTATGGTTCCATCATTCCTTTTTTTGGGATGTTTTGGAATTCATTTTTTCAATGTGGTGTTCTATCAAAGAAACTTTCATGTATTAAACCATTTATAAGGAAAATTAATTTTGATGGAAAATATAATTTTAATGTGGGTAGAATGTATCAACCCGGTATTATTTGAATCATTTTTAATGAATTAATTTATTCTTTTTTATATTTATCATTTCACACAACATTGAGAACAGTTCATTTCATAGTAAAGCACTATGCTAGGCTTTTGTGAACAACATTAAAACTAAATTATGTCTTCCAATACATGGAACACTGATGTTATCTAATGTTACACTCAAAAATAACATTCCTTGATGTCTTGCATAACACACATTACCAAGGATTAGTGATCAATATTATATTATTAAAATATAATTATTTAATATGATAAGATGTAACCCAGTAGTGAAAATATATTTTACTAGTATTATTAACTTAATTATCTAAATATATATTTAAAAAAATATATAAAATGAACTAATTAGTTAATAATTATTTAGCAATGAATATAAGAATCAATGGAAGATAAAGGGTGTATTTTTATATAAAAATATTATTTTATATCTCATTCCAGATAACTGAAAATAATAAAAATTTTAAAGTAATAATATATTTTTATATATTGTATATATTTAATCAACTATTTTTATATTAATCCTATATATTTGATTGGCATAAGTTAATAATTAACTATATTTTATTCTTAAACCCCAATATTTTTATAAAAGTAGTTTTTCATCCTTTTAATGAAGAACCCATTTAAATAAAATTTTTGGAAATTTAATATATTTAATATCTCAAGATGAACCAAATAATTTAAACAAAAACATTAAAATTATGTTAGGATTGATTTTATTTATATTCATGTTAGGTTTAATTTTTTTATGAAATGAAAAAAATACATTATTTATCTAAAAATTTCTTTTTTATATTATTTATTTATAATGAAAAATTATATTTTTAATATATTTAAAATTTAAATTAGATATAATTTTTCAATAAATTCAATTTAGGTCATTTTAATCAACTATATTTTAAAAAAAAATTAAAACACCTCAAACTTTTGAACGTTTTAACATTACAATCCCACTTGGTCTCCATGACTATTAGATTAAAATTAAAATAATTTCTACCAAATAGGTGATTGGAATATTAAAAAAGTGATTCCATATTTGGAAAAAGAGTAATTTATAAGGATTAATAAGGTAAAATTATTATTTTTTAAATAGTGACGTCATTAAACTTAATTACAACGGCTAAGATAAAAATTAATCATAATAATGGAAAAAAATAACTTTAAGACCTAAAATGACCTATACACTTGTCATAAAGACTTTTATGAAAATATATTGACCCTATAATCCATTTAATCTACTATTAACCATTATTTAACCCCTTAAAATAAAAAAACATGTGATGGTTAATTTCATTAAAAATATAACAACAAATTTCACTTTTCCACCATTAAAAAAGCCCCCATTAACATCCCCTTCCTATCACCTTTCAATCTCTATATGACTAGTAAAAAGAATATTAAATATCTCCCCAACATCCCTCCTTTATTCCTTGAATCCTTCCCTTTGGCATAAATCCATCCAAGGTATCTTTTTTCCTCACACAAAAAGCAGTTACCCGATTAAGAGGTACATAGTCTCTCAATGTCCATTATTTTATTTCAATTCTCTACTACTTAAAATAGTCATATTCCATGATTTTATAACTAATATTTTATCCTAAATATACTATTATGATTTTATTCTATGTATTTTACTTACACATAAACACACTTCCATATAATAGGTTACAATGATAAATTTTATGTATAGGTGGGATACCTCAATGCTAAACGAATATTGTTCAATATTCCATTACCACCAATCGTGGTGGAAATTATGATGTAGAAATTGTTTATATATATTATTAATAATATTTATTATGTTTTTAGGAAAAATTTAATTTTTTAAAACACATATCATTATTCTTTTCATTTGATGAAAATACGATAATTTCTTTTTAGGACGTATTGAATATTGTCCCCTCAATGCGATGTGATTCTCTCATACACTACATGGAATACATTAAAGATGGTTTTAGTGAATATATATAACATATATTATATTATAAAGATACAATAATGATGATATATATTTATATTTAAATATATATTTCTTTTATATTCTTTCATTCAACACGACAAAGAAACGGCTATAGCGTTCAAGCGTACATGCAGCTTACCAAATCCATAAACAGAGTATTCCATTTAATACTAATATATTATAATTATTATTATAACACAAATATATATGATATAAATTATAATTATATCATTTTCTATAATATTTAATCATTATATAATTATAAGGACAAAGAATATAATAAATTAAGACACATACGAAAAACAAAGAGAATATTATATAAAGTGAAACCTTAACTTAGGATGTTAAAAAATTAGGTAATATAAAGTCATAATAAATACATATATGGTATTATATAAAATAATATGGTTATATAAAATATTTATGACAAATTAATTTTTTTATACTTGTGGTTTGATGTTTCTGATGAGAGTCAATACACAATGTAAGGGGATTTAATCTATCTTTTTTATTTATGTGAGATACATGATAAATTCACAAATATTTCCTTTTTAGTGGTGTATGTACATCCCATGATTGTATTATATTTGTTTTATACCGAAATTTATTGGAATTCACTCATCAATTTATGATATTTATTTCATGGATTTTGAGGATTCAAAATATACAAAATCGGTAAAATAGTTGGATCTCAATTTTCCTCCTTTGAGACTCATGTTTTGTTATGAATATAAATTATTATTTTTAGAGTATATACATTCATTTAATAGTCTATATCCTTAATCTACTTATTTTCATGATATTTTATGCTCTGTGTAATTTCCCTTCTTTATGTAGAGTTTTACACCCTTACCCAACATTCCCCAGAGCCGGGGTATTATTTTATTTCATTGATACATGATTACATGGAAAAATTCATGAAAGGACTAATCAACATAGTAGTATTAGAAAACAATATTACATACATGATACCCATAATAAATTTTGAAATGAAATTAAAACATGATACAATATAATATTTAATAAAATTATTCATTGGATGGGTATACAATGTTTTCGTGTTTATAACATTTAGAAATGAAAAACAATAAATATGTGAACTCATATGTTGTGTAGTGGTAAATATTACAGTGTAAGTAGTCATAAAAATAATCACTATGCATGGTAAGCTACTAAAAAACATTATATTAAAATCTACATGGGCATAATCTGGTAGGAATAATATATGATCAAATAATTTTCTAATAAAACATAACCATGAATATTATACTCACAAAATAATCTCATGGACCAACAATTACTAGTTTCATAATTAGGGTATTCATAATTTAGTACATCTTAACAAAACATTAATGGTCTTGTTCCATGAGAATACATGAACGGGTAAAAAAACAAACAAGTTTGTCTCTAAGAACTATCAATGCACTGTAGAGGTATAAATGTCTTCACTAGACAAATACTAAGTCCAATTCATTCCTCATATGAAATTGGTTAAAATTATCAGCATATGAATTCATATTGAAACTAACATATAAAATGAAAATAACTTTCACCAATAATTAAACATAAACACCAACTACTCAGAGTAATATGTTGAATGGTATCCATATAGAATATCAACATTAAAAACTATTAATAATACCTTCCAAAAAATATTTTATATAAGTTCATAAAATATAATCTTTAATGAATAATAGGTTTCAACAAAGAATTTTGACATAGATGAAGATAATTTTAAATTATATGATTCAAAATTTATTGAGGAAATAATCCTTAAACATTAAAAATATCAAAAACCACCATGAAACATTCATATAATAATATCTTGAAATATTATTAGAAGAATTATACTCATGATATGATATACCAATGGTCCGTACGTACACCAAATGTAAGGAATAAGAGCTCAAAAATGAATATATCTCAGAAAAATATAATGTGAGATAATAAAAAATCTTTTTATTTTTGAAAGAAAAGTTCTTCTGAAAAATCATTTTTATTTGTCATAAAATCGTATTGTAAACATCAATATCCATTAAAATAAAATAAAAGGCCTTTAAAAATATATTTTTTTCCTAAATAATCTCCATCTCAAATGAAATCATATAAAAAAGTGTTTTTAAGAAGCTTTAGAATTAAAATACATTAGTGCGACTTATGGAAATTATTAATGAGATTTTAAAGAGGATAGAATGTTTGTTTTCATAATATAATAAATTATCCATGATATTTTTTCATGATAAAATGTTTTATTTTGGAAAAATAATGATGTCTTAAAATATATTATATTGTACACTTGAAAATTGGTATAAATTTGAGATGTTCCCTCTGAATCGGGATTGCTTATGAAGAAGAATTAAGAAGGGATAAATATTAAAAAATATAATCCCCATAAATTTATCATTAAATGATATTAATATAGGATTTTTGAACCAAATTACCTAATATAGAATATTTACATAAAAATAAATAATTGTTACATTGTTTTAAAGATAATGGAGGAATTAACTGAAGGAAAAAATAATAGTTCATGTGGAATCCCTTACCACATTGTAATAAATCAAATCATATGCCCCAAAAACTAATAATAATAAAATTGTACATTGAATGAAATGGAAATAATGATATTCAGTGTATGATACCTCAATGGTCTGTACACATACACCACACAAAAAAAATTAGTGGTGGGTAAGCATATCCCATGGAAATAATTGTGATTTGAGAAAACCCTTAACACTTTGTAATCAATAGAATCATATGTACAGAAATTAATATTCTTCCAATTAATCATATATTACAATTAATATAAATATATTCATGATATTATATATCAAATTTAGTATACATACACCATATACAAAAAATAAGTGGCGAATAGTGGAAATATCTAAGAAATAAAAGTGATATGAGAAACACTATACTTAATATCCTATTGTGCTCTACACTAGATGTTAATTTTTTGGTTAATAAATTTAATTCCACTTATAAATTAATTCATAATAATATCTAAATATATTTAAATTATTATTGTTTTTTAATGTTCATTAATGTCCTTTTGGATGAGATATATAGTTTAATTTCATCGTTCAAAAGCATTAATTATCCTAGTTTTCATGATCGGTTCTCTTGTTTATAAGAAACCAAGTTCATGACGATGAGAAGTAAATCTACATAATTATATATATATATATATATTATTAATAAAAATAAATAATATTAAATGTTCATATATATAAATTGTTTACATGGTATGGTGATGAATCATTAGACAATCCATTTAGTGATAACTATTTTGATTTTTATTGGAGTATATCTATCACAAAGAACTAGTTTTGTTCTTTTATTTAGTATCATTCACATAATTTTATTACATAATAATTAAAGATGATATAAAATTTATCATATAATTTATTCCCACGATAAAAATTGATTCATTATTATCCTTGCAAAAGGAATTTAAGAACAAATGTGCAGTGTCCACGGAGGTTGTAAATCAGCACCTCCTGAACGATAATTTCATTTTTAAAAGAAAATAGAGAGAGAGTAAGGATATTGATGATGGTTCTTCAATTAACATGGTATAATTCAATTATATAGATTATACTAATGTTCTCATGATCATTTTGATACAGGAGGTGAGGAGGGGACTAAAAAAGAAAATAACATGAAGTGAAATTTAATAAAAATGGATGTGGATTTTACCTCTTGGATACACATCATTAAGAATCACTTTAAGGTTAGAGGATATGGTATTTTTGAAAGAAATAGAGCTATTGGACATGGGGAGGTTCTAGGTAAGATTATTTTTACATAACATTGAAGAGCACTAAGACAATGTGAAGTTAGGATAAGAGGGAGTGAGGGGTGTTGTTATAGTTGATGAGAGGATTAATTTATTAATATCTTATTCATTATATTATTTTTAGTATTGTGAAAAGAAATATTTTTTTATTTTTGGGACCAAAAATTGTAATATGTTCATTTCAGTTTAATCCATGTGTGTATACATTATCCACACATCTCCTATGACTCAATAAAACATGGACTTAATATTTATCTTTAAATATCATATTTTACTATTGACTAAAAAATCATGTAATTTAGAAAAATCCAAAATAGACACCATATCAATTTAGGTTCGGTAGATATAAAAAATGGACTGATTTTTATCATATTAATTTTCAAAATATGTATATTTTCTATAAAAATACATAATTTACATGAAAATAAAAATTAAATAAAATAAATTTTATAATAAATTGAAAATATTATTGAGTTCTCATTAAGATTCCCTAAAATCATTCGAAAATTAAATAATCATTTAGAAATACATTTTATGAAAATTTATTTTATTTTAAATAAATTTTTTATATTTAAATAAATATTTATTTCTAAAAAAATACCAACACATTAATAATTACTTATTAAAACATTTACTCTCATTTATAAAGTGCCTAAATTTTATTTATACTTTCATTAGTGAGGATATTATTCATATGGGCCACAATACAAGTCATAAGGGTAAAATTAATATTAGTTAAGTTACATTACAATTCTTAAGGGTCATTTTACTCCTCAACAATGATTAAGTTGATACTATTATTCTCTGATAAACATACTGATCACAACAATATATGCATATTTTGAAAAATTCATATCCCAAAAGTTGAAAAATTATGATCAATAGATTGTTTATAACAAAAAAAGTATCATTTTGCAGAGGCTTAGAGTTATGTCAGTATAATCTATCTAATGAGATAAAATTATTTATTACTAAATACACCATAAAATCATGGGGTGTCATATTAATAATTAATATATTCATAACATATTTTTTTATTTATCAAAACAATTATAATAGTCAATATAAATATATTTTTCTATATATAATTAATTATATAATATATTAAAAATGAATAAAATATGTTTAAAGACCCCGAAATTTCAAAGAATTTTTTTTCATAAATACTTTGGAATTTTATGAGTCTGTGGATTTTAACAGCACTTGATTCTGAGGCCCGGTGTGCCCAAAATCATTTTCCAAAAATTAGCTCGGGTACGTTCAGTGAACGAACTAGCGGGTTTTTCTATCTTTTTAACCGGTGATCGGAATTGAAATCTAAGGGCATCGATGAACTCACAGTGCCGGTAATATCTTAAGGGGACGTCTACCGCAGTTGCGTTTTATGCGGGTTTGATTTTAGAAATTGTTGTTTAATTAAAAAGATAAATAAAATTGCTAGATCAATTTTATGTGTCTAATGAGGTTAATTCCTCCTATGGAAAGTTAATGGTAGGACCCATATCCACCCAACTTCCCATGTGTGGATACTTGAGTGATGGGTACCCCACGAGCCCCAACCATTCATCTTCCCTAAACTCCCTTAAACCTCCCCTCTCATTAATTTGTAACTCCTCTTAATTTGTGTAAACTCTTTCCCTTCCCCTCCCTCTATTAATTCTTTCCAACCCGTATATTAATTAATTAAACAACTCTTCATTTAATTAATTAAGTGATTTGAATTTTGAATTGGATGTGTTAATAAAATATTATCCAAGCCTAATATTTTATTTTGGGAGCTTTGTTGGGTTGTAAAATCTTTGGGGATAGAGCTCTTGAGAAAAGGGAGATAAGTATTCATCCCCTCAAACGAAGAATGCTCCCTAGTTCACTAATTCTTTTCTTCCTCTACATCAAGGGAGGAGACACCGATTTGGAGAACTTGCCAATGACGATGCACCTTATATTCTTTTCTCCGCGAGAAGAAGGGAGATGCCCCTTCTTTGGGTACACTCCGACGACGGAGTCGACACCGTCATCCACGACGCTCAGCTACTGTGAATCTTTTTCTAGGTAGGGGTTTAATTTGAGAGTGTTGATATTCCCATGTTCTTCCCTTCTAAAAAAAGAATGAAGATCAACTCATTATCAAGTGGATCCGCGAATGTTTTCTTTTGTGGGTTGGGAACAGTTGTTTGCGGTGGAATTGTAGGGTGGATTGCTTCAATTTTATTTGAATAAAATTGTTATTTGTTCTACATGAAACCATGATTAACCTTGGAAAATTGTTAACGCCTAAGGCGAATGGCGTGGGCCAAACAAACACGGCCTAACGACCCTCCTCAGATTGTTTTTATGTGCGTGGATTTACGGGCGGCGACAAAACGGGACCGAAATGGGGATTTGAAGTCGTCGCAGTGAAGAATAGGTCCCAGGAGAGCCGCATGCGTAGATGTTGGGCGAATCGGACCATCGGAGCGCGTCCGGTGTTCCGCGGATGGTGCTGACGGCGCGCCACACTAGCACAGCGGTGCACCGTCGGAGCATACCACCACGGATGAGGTGCGGCTGAGCCGTGGCGGTGGTTTGAACACGAACGGAATACCCATTCCGGGAAATCAGGAGGCGCGGGTGAAAGGCACGCCAGTTGTGGGAGGTCGCGCCTCCCCACTCTCAGTCAGCTGGCCAAGCCAGCTTCCCCCGGCAGGGCTACGCCATCTATGCCGGGCCGCTCCCAACCCGGCCGGACTCAGACCCGAGTCGGGTTGACCCAGTTCAGGCTGACCCAGGGTGGGTTGGGCCGGGTCGGACCGGGCCCAGACCCCCATTTTTTCGAACCGTTTTTGGTTAAACGGCCATAACATGAGCTATGGACCTCCGATCGATGCACTGTCAGTTGTGTAGGATTCCTTTGATGGAGAAATTTGTTAAGGTATATTACACTCAAGGTTTTGGTGAAGTTGGGTATTACCGGGTTCGTTAGAACCCGAAACCAACCAGGCCCTCGGAGTAGAAACATTTAAAACTTATGGACCAGACGTCCGATTGACATACCATCAATTATGTTGGTTTCGTTCTAATGATATGGTTACTTTGGAATAATCCACTTGAGGTTTGGATGCAGTTGGAGTACAGTTGGGTTGCTTTTATCCTAAAAACCAAACGGGCCCCTAGAACGGAAAAGCCAATAACTCTCCGACCTGGCGTCCATTTGATGAACCGTCAGCGGCATTGGTAATCTCGTTTAGGAACAGTTCCTTTGGGTATACCCATGAGAGTTTGGGGTATAGTTGAGATACGGTCGGGTTGTTACATTCACGAAACAAACCGGGCCCCAAGATAAAAAGGCTAATAACTCATAGACAGGGCATCTGATTGACGCGTCGTCTATTGCGTTGAGACACCTATGACGAGGTGGTCCTTGAGATACTTCCACGTGAGATTATATGACATTTCGATGTATCAACCAGTAGCTCGTGGAGTGGATCCTACCAGAGATGAGAATATAGATTACAGAGACCTAGTAGCTGGCTGAGACCTGATGACTGCTTGTATGATTTGATTCGGAGTGACTTGACTAGCCCAGTGGGGAGCACTACTATGTTGGGGTGGCAGACCCATGGTGGAAAAGCGCTACTATGTTGGGGCGGTAGTCCTGTGGTACTCGATAGAAGGAGTACCTATGTAGGCTATGAGCGGGTGCGCTTGGTTGTAGCAGCAAACCCATGGCGGGGAATCACTACTGTGTTGGGGTGACAGACCTGCTGTACTCGACAGAGAAGGAAGTACCTCAGCAGTCTAAGGTTAGTGAGTAGCACCTCAGAGTCATGACAGGACTACTGTGCTCGACAGAGGAGGGGTTCTCCAGCAGCCATGTTTTCGACATCATGAATAAAATCCTGGTTTGAGCTGAGTCAATGACCATTGTGTTTTCCTCATGACTGAGATGGGTTACTTGATAACATTAGTATATGTATGATCATATACCTTTGTAACGGTTTTCCGTTGATTTCATACTTTTTGGATTATCCTTGTTGGATTTTGTGAGACCTTGAGGGTCTCGGGGTCCATACTGAGTATCGTTATACTCACCCTGGCACGGACTATGCTTGCACCTCTTTGTGTTGGATGCAGACGACGGACAGCGCTGACTGAGGTAGATTGTACGAGGACTGGACGGTACCCGAAGGTGGACACTCGGCATGACGGCACACAAAGCAGAACGAGATATGCGGAGTGCTGAGGAGGACATATGTACCTACACTTCAGGTAGGAACCTAGAGGACGATCTAGGAGCTGCTTCGCCTTTCAGCTGTTGTCTTTTCAGATGTACTTTTCTTTTAGTTGTAGTTGTACTTTTCTGTTGGGCTTCTATTTCTTTCCCCTTTGTACTTTCAGCACTTTTGTTATCTCACTTTACATAGTGTTTTCTTCCTCTTGTTTTCTGGTTTTGTGTGTTTTTATGTTTTATAAAGGCAATTCCTTCCCATTTTATAGGGAGTTATGCCTTTGTTGCTAGTCCCCAGCCCCTGGCCTATGGAAGGCGGGCATGGGGTAGTCACGGCATGAGCCCCAAGGACTAGTCGTGACAATATGTATATTCATATTAAAATTTATTTTTATAGAATATAAATTTAAAAAATATTATATTTTGTTTTATTGGAAAATTACATAATTAATTAAATTTCTATAAATTATAATTATTAGTAAGTATTATTATCAATTTAAGGACGTAATTTAAAATTATATTTTTATATAACATAACTTATTTAAAATTATAAAACAAACTACCAATGTGTTATATTATTCCCCCCTCAACAGAATAGCTTCCTCGCAATTCGAAATTATTTTTTAAAAGTTAATATTTGATAATGGAAAATTCAATTGTGGGAAACCAATATCTGAAATAGTGTTAATAAAATATAATATGAAAAATAGATTAAGGATATGAGGTGGTAACTACAAAAATTATTCTTTGGTCTGGGGTGACATTAGTTGGAAGTAAAAACCTGGACATGGAATAAAATGACACCACGATATTCTGATAGAATGTGATTGACAACAGAGTCAGATGCAATCTTATTACTACAAAACTACAAACTACAATAATGATAAAATATAATTGATATTATCAATTATTATTTTCAGAGGAAAGTATTTTATTTATGACTCTTTTTCATGATTTTAATAATTATTACACTCTGTAAGATTAAAAATATATTTTTCTATTTCATAAACATAATATTCTCCATAGATTTCACCATGAACAATCTATACTTAATCTCTTATTACAGGTTAAGGCATGTGGTCAAGTAATTAATTATCCTCTAAAACTAAAAAAATCTTGAACATAAAAAATTCATAGATGGATTAAATTTCCCAAATATAATGAATCAACACTTTAGAAATATTGTCACTTAATTTTAAAGATGAAAAAAGAATTATCCTTTAATCGACATGAAGAAACTCTATATTTTCAAATATGAATCATTGGAAGAACTTCATCGTGTATACTCTTTAAATATGGTATGAAATTTTATTACAATAAAAAATAATTAGAATCTAGAATTCTTCCATAATACATAAATATGATATATGTTACTGGATATTTTCTTTAAATCCAAAAGTCTTGTAAACCCTATAGACGATACCATAAACCCCTTATTGACAAGTAAATAATCAGTTTCAAGGTAGTTATTACATATAAAAATAAATCAATTCTTCATAGTTGTCTCAACATCAAGAATATATATTATGTGTTGTCTTTCCCTCAACCATATATTTTCCTAGTAATTTAACTTGCTGCTGACTAACTTTTCCTTCATACCATTAAACGTAAGACATAAAATATTTAATAGATTTATATTGCAATAAAATCTATATATATTCAATAATTATTATAACAATAATATCATAACATAGTTCATGAATCAAAAAATGCATTTATTGTTCTAATTTTTCAATAGTAACATACTTGTATTGGCCATGACCAAGTTAATTTTTTGAGTTATATTTCCTTGGCACTTTTGTCATTTAATTATGTAGTTCACAATTTCCTTATAGTTGAAGCATTTAAGAAACTCATATTTATTCCTTCTATTTAAATTATGATTACGGTGACCCCTTTCTCCACAAATGATGCAAACTCTAATTCCAGTTAATAATATACCTTGTTTTTTCCTCCTAAAATGTTCACATGAGAGAAAATAATTCATTCCCTTATTCTCATTATCTATCAATTTCCCATTTTTCCGCCATATTATTCTTCTTTTTGAGTCCCTAATACATATAAAAATCATTCTTATTCATTCACGGACAAGATATTATCTCTTCAAATGTTGATAATGATTGAGAGACTATTTCCATTTCAAATACTAGATTAAACCCTTTGATGAAATGACAATTCTCACTCATTGAATATCATACAATGATGTGGTTCCCATTACTTTTTATAGGCACATTTTCTGAAGAAAAAAAATTTACCCATGATTAGATCATAATATTATAGAAATTCTATAACTATAAACATGGTATAACACATAACATAAATTTATGCATCACAAATCCTAGAACCATGTACATTAATAAGATGGGAAGCATAAATCCATCATAATTGTATGCAATAAAAATGTGAATTAACATAAGAATATCACCTATGAATGTCAAACTAGGATCCCATTAAGAAAAATATAAGTGTACCAAGTTACCTCGAGTCACGCTTAGAACACCTTGTTGGAGTTGATACCCCTAGGTACCTCTATTTCATAATCATGTCAATATTTGGTGTCTTGAGATTGATTTGTTTTCATTGAATATATACTTAATCATTACCTTACCAAAATAACAGGATACTCATGTATTCTTATCCTCAAGGTATATCGTAGGGTTTTGTTCATTAATCTATGTTTTCTAAATCAAATTTCTAATATTGAAATTATACATCCTATAATACCAAATATAATGCACTGACCCTAGTTACTCGGAGTTGGTGCATTATTTTATTTAATTGATATGATTACAAGGAATCAAATCCTGAAAGATTGATTGGTTTTGTAGTTTTGGAAAACCATATTACATACATGATACCCATAATACATTGGGAAAATTTAGTAAAACAAGATATAATTAAAAATGAATGAAACTGAATCCCAGAAAGAAAATATAATGTTTTCGTATTCATAACATATGGAAAAGAAAAGTAAGAAATGGTTGAGCTCATATATTGATTAATGATAAATAATAATGCATAAGTAATCATATACATAAACACTAGGCATAGTAAGAAACTAAAAAAAAATTCCCTTAAACTGTACATGAATAAATTTATTATTTGGTACATCATAACCATACTATCTAGTCCTCGTGACCAGAACATACATAAATGGGTAAAAACCCCAAATATTTTGTCTCATGAGACTACCAATTCACTAATGGGATATTTCATGACCCAACCCATACATAAAAAGTCTAATAAATTCCTCAAATAAATTGGTTGAAACAAAATAATTATATACATTCATATTGAATCTAACATATCCAATTCGAATAACATTTTCCAATCATTAAACATAAACTATTACCATTCATTATAATATGGAGATTAATATCCCAATAGATCATCCACAGTCAAACTAATCATAGAACATTCAATAAAATATTGAATATAACATCATAAATAATAAAACAAAATGAATAATAAGATTTAAAAAATGATTTTTACATAGATAAAGATATTTTTAAATTAGACTATTGAAAATTTCTTGATGTAATAATACCTAAACATTAAATGTGTCCCATACCAACCAAAAAATCCAAATAATAGTCCCTTAAAATATAATTCGAATAAGTATATTCTTGATAATATATACCAAAAAAATATCATATAAAACATTAATGGAATAAGTGTTGATCATGGCATATACCTCACACAAGTTAATGTGAGACAAGAAAATGCCCTTTTACTTTTGAAAGAAGTTTTCATTTGGAAAATCGTTTTTATGTGTCATAAAATAAGATTGTAAAAATGAATATCCCATTAATTAAAATATAAGGACCTTGAAATTATATTTTAGAGATATATAATGTACCACTGAACTGAAATCTGGTAAAATGTGTTTGTAAGAAGCAATAGAATTAAAATATTTTATTAAGTTTAATGGAAAACATTAAAGTGATTTCCAAGAGGAAAGAAATATTTGTTTTCATAAAACCATAAATAATACAATATTTTATTTCATGACAATGTTTGTGATTTTAGAAAAATAAATATTTCCTAAAAAATTTATATGTATCACTTTAAAATGGGAATGAATTCAAGAATTTGCTATGAATCACGCTTCTTTATACACAAGAATTAAGAAGGGAACTATTTTAAAACAAATAATCCCTATAAAATTAATATAAAATAATATTAATATATTGTTTTAGAAAATAAAAATATAATATAGAAGGTGTAAAAAAAAAATAATCATTACATTTTTTTAAGGATAGTGAAAGAATAACCTGAAAGAAAAATGAATGTTCGGGGGGGATACCGTACGACTTTGTAATCAATCGAATTATGTGAACAAAAAAATTATAATCATAAAAGGATATATTAAACACAATTAGCATTAATATATTAATTTTATTATACATTAATGTGTAGTATATAAACCCCACACACAATAATTAGTTGTTATTAATGCATATCTCATAGAAAGAAAAGTGAGTTGCGAAATCCCTAACCACGTTGTAGTCATTTGAATCGTATGTCCAAAAATTAATAATCATCCAATGAATCATTTTATACCATAAAAATAATTATATTAATGATATTATATATTAAAATTCTAGTATACATACATGACATACTCTAAATAATTTGTGACTAATGGAAATATAGCGAAAATAAAAATGAGATGAGAACCCCCTTACGTTATGATCAAACATGTAATGCACTTGACAATAATGTAATGGATAAAATAATTAAATACATTACCTAATTAATATATCACCGTAAATAAATTTATTTTATTTATTATAAATTTATAAAGTTCATTCATGGCCTTTTGGAAGAGTTATATATTTTAATTTCATCATTCTGGAGCCTTAATTTTCATTGCTTTGATGAATGGTTCGCTTGTTTATAAGTAATGGAGTTCATGTGGAATGGAAATAATTATCCAAATTTGAATTTATATATTATAAATATAAATATTCATGTTTAAATGGTTATATATATCATTTGGATACAACTTATAAGTATAAATCATTATATAAGTCATTTAGTGATAATCGTTTAGATTTTTACGGTAGTTTTTCTATCACAATGAAGTAGTTTTATTATAATATTTAGTATCAGGAAGGTTGTAAATCGGCACCTCCCGGATGATGATTTAATTTTTGAAATAAAAGAGAGAGAAAGAGTAAGGATATTGATAATGGTTATTCCATTAACATGATATAATTATATTATATTGATTATTCTGGATTTATTATGGTCATTTTGATAGTAGAGGTGAGGGTTGAAAAATAAAAGAAATTAACTTGAAATGAAATTAATAGAAAATGTATGTGAATTTTACATCTTGAATACACCTCCTTGAGAATCTCCTTTAAGAAAGGGGTATTATTCATTTGGCTAGAACAATAGCTGATGGAAGTGAGTAGGAACTATATAATAGTATTTGAGAAGCATTCTTGAGGCACTTAAAGTCTTATAGTATTAAAGAGAAGAGAGAGTGAGTGTTGTGTTTAATAGTGACAAGAAGTGCATTTTTTTGAAAATATTATTCCTTATTAAGGAAATTTTATAAATAAAAAATATTGTTGATTATTGTGCCAAAATAAAATAATAATTGCATTTGATTTGAAATCATTTATTCTTAAATCATCAATACATCACCCATGACTAAATAAATCATGTATTTATCATTTATCGTTAATTATCATATTTTAATATTCACTAAAAATTCTGGTTCATTTTAAAAAACCCAAAAAATTAACCATAACCATTTTCCCATGTGTATAATTCAGAAATAGAATACATTTTATCAAAATAATTTTATAAATTTCAAAAATATAATTTTCAAATAAAATCACTACTTACTTGGAAAATACCGATTAATTTTAATACTTATTTTATAATACATTCAAAAATTAACTCTGGTATTATAAAATTATCATAAAATCATAGGGAAATAATTATTAATTTAAGAATAAATTTTATTAAAATTAATTTTATTTTCAGTCAATTTTTTTATAATAAATAAATATTTATTTTCTATCTGTTTATTTTAATTATTTATTATTTAGACATTAACTCTCATTTATAAGGTACCTAAATTTTATTTATACTTTCATTAGTGGGGTGACTATTCGTAAGGATAATATTAAAATTTTAAGGTTATAATTGAAATTAATAAGGATAAATTTCTATTCATAGGGTCGTGTTACTATTCAAAAAATTTTATTGTGATCCAATTAGACTCTAAAATACTTACTGATCGCAATAGTGTATGAAAATTATTTAAAATTATAATTACAAAAGTGGAAAACTAATTTTTAACGGATATGTTATAACTATAACAACGTGTTGTCTCTCAGAGACTCAGGGTTGTGTGCATAAAAGATATATAATGGATTGAAATAATTTGTGAATAAATACCCCATTAAATCATGGGGTTTCATATAAATAGTGAATATATTCATAACATAATTTAGTATTTATCAAAATAATTATAATAGTAAATATATATATATTATTTATTTATTATAAAATAATGTACGGAAAATTATGAACATAATTCATTTATTCAAATTTTTATATTCTTTTACACAAAACAAATATGTAAGATATTATTTTTTGATTATTTAAACATTATTTAATTAATTTTAAAGATATAAATTATAATTATTTATTATTATTATTATAAATTCAAACACATGATTTGAAATTATTCTTTTTATAAATTAATGTTTTCAAAATTATAAAACAAATTTCTAGGGTGTTACATGGAGTGTATGAAACCAAGTTACTAAGTGGTATGGTTTTGTTCAAACAATCACATCTCTATTTGAGTTTGTCAATGATTGTGGGTCATGATGAAATCGTATGATCAATATCTCAAGAAAATTTCGAAGATTAATTCTCATATGTTTATTGAAGATATAATCATGTGTTAGTACCATTGTATTACACTTTGGTTCATAGGGAAATTTGTTTTTGAAAAATTTGATGGTCTCTCTCTCTCATCTGTTGGAATCAAATTTTATTCCAAAACCATGTGTTAGGAAATTGTTTTCAAATAGTATTTCAAAGGTTCCTTGAAGATTATTTTAAAATAACATAGAATTTAAATTTTTTTTATTGTTTTGAATGCATCCTTTATAAATTTTCAATGATATTTTCAAAGAAAATATTTTTTCAAAAGGTTTTATGTTATAAAAATAAAATTTCAATGAATAAAGGATATTTTCCTCAAGAAATATTTTTAAGATGTATTTCGAAATTATTTTTTATCTATGATATCATCCATTGGTTTTACTCATGACTTAATTGATAAATTATTTAATTTATCCATTAATATTTTTTCTCTAAATGGATTTTGTTTTGATGGCATGATATTTATAAAACTCTTTTCTCTTTCATAGGTTAAATTAATTTGAATCCTGGTTATTTTCATGAGTTATGATTGTAATAAAATTATTATGAATATTGTTTCATTTTCCACAAGTTATGATATGATTACATGTTTATAACACCCATTTCCATTCATGTGTTATTATGTGATTATTTAGGATTTGTGGAACATGTTTGTATGATTTTATTATGTGACAGTTGGGAATGATATCTCACATTAATGCATTGGGTAATTATTTATATCTCATGAGATAGACTACGCAAGTATTGGTAGTGAACCTTGGCTACTAAGAGGGCCATGGGAGTGAACTATGACAACCAAGATTGTAGGAAGACTGAAATCATGCAACTAATATAGCCATGGTAGTGAACCATGAGTACCAAGATGGTATGGGTAGTGAACCCACACTACTAATATCGTTCTGGAAGTTATTTCTTAGAAACAATGGAAATCATTACATGCTTATGCTTTTTCCACAATTCCATGGTTTATTCCTACGTTGTGATTTTATTGATTAAGTACTTTATTTACTTATGATTCATGTCATATAATCTACCAATATTATTCCTATGTATCTTGATTATGTTATTTGAAATGCATGGTATGATCTCCTTTTTTCATGATCATGTTATTATAACCTATGATCATTATTGTGCTAGCATGTCTCTTTTAATTACCCTTATTTAGAAATTGAGCTCACCCCTTTTCATTTTCCCTAGATTATGAAGAAAAACATTAATTATAAATACTAAATGTGGATATCATTATGGGACATAATTAAAATCATTAATTAGTTTTGAATATTTTTTCATGTTTCAGAATACACTAAAATACTATCATCCTCATGCATGTATTTTTTAATGTAGTAATTATTCATCTAAATGAATTAATTTCTAGGTATTTTATGCTTGGGATTCTATAACAGTGAACTATCAATAACCTATTATCCCCCAATTGACACCCCATCAAAAAAGTTTCATGTCTAAACCTCACATTTAGTATTTTATGATTTAGAAACACTAACTTACATAACATAATCAGGAACAAATAAAACCAGAAAGTAAACTATAACATAAATTGATCAAAATAATATATATTTATATAATATATTAATTATATAAACTAGAATTTATCTAAGGCATCTATATCCAATTCCATATCTGGATTCATACTCAAGTAATACTCTACATATTTTAGTTTCCCCAGTTTATAAAAAAATAATAATTATAACATTTGAACATATTCAATCCATATTCTCACCTTATATTAAAATCTATTTATGACAAAACGTTTTTCATCTTGATTTTTTATCAAAACAAAAAAATTTCACAAAAATTTATAGTGATTCCAAGTATTTATGGTGTGAAATAAATCTTTCAAATCAAAGTCTTGAGCCTAGTAGTTCTTCTCCCGAATCAGTAACTATCGTGATCCCTATGTATAAACACGATCACAATACATTAGTTTGGATCCTAATCTTATTATGGATACATCAAAATGGAAAATATATCCTATTACATAGTCTATAAATAAGAGTGCATTATTATATTTATGTCTAACATCTTTTACTAGAATTATTTCTTAAATTCATTCTTCTATTCAAGTGGAGAACCATTTCTCAACAAATCTTTCATTGATGAGGCCACTCATTTAAATAATGTATAAAGTTTCTATAGTATCCAACTATGCTAATGCAATTGAATATCACATGTATATTATCCAGTGGATGACATATATAATAGATTTTTTAATTTCAGTGTATATAGAAACTACAATATTTAGAATGGATATGAACAACGAAATGAACATATAGTATCAAAAAAAAACTATGTTTACTTCGAATAGATGAACTGATTTTGAAAAATACCCATCCTTATAGACAATTTTTTCTCATGATAATATTTTTACATACATTACATCATTATATCACAACGAAACATTAATAAAAAAAAGTAAAAGTATCATAAAATGATATGATTCATAAATTACCTAAAGATAGATAAGGCATTTATATGATCAATTATAGTGAAAAAAAATCATATCAGTTTTAGGTATATTGGATGCATGTCGTGGTGGTAGATATTTTAAAAATTATTTTAATTAATCTTTTTTGAAATCCTGATCAAGGACCATTCATGTAAAATTTATTCTTAATTTGAATAATATTAAAATAAGTAAATACCTAATAAATATATATTTATTCATAGAAGAATGTGGATCATTTGAAAAGAAATATTAGGATATCCATCATAGCTCTATGAGGATCCATGTGAACAACACATTTTTTTGTGATCCACATGTGGAATAATGATATTTAAACATCATCACTTGATATCCCAGTTCAAATGTGAAAAAATATCTATTATTTTTCATTTTTGATAACTCAATCTTCATTATTGAATAAATCTATCTTATATTTCTCATCACTAGTACGAAGAAAGATGTAGGAGTTGAAAGTGAAATTGTTCTGGGAATCAATTGTATATTATAATATTTTATAAATTCAATAAACAAAAAAATTAATTATATATTAATAGAGATAGTGTTTATGTTAAATTATTATTTAATTTCATTATTGAATTTAAACAAAATTTTAATCCATTAATTAACCCAATAATAGAAAATAATTGTAACAACCCAAAAATTATGATTGGGTAACTTTCATTTGATATCATGTGTATCACCCAACACCAAAAAAATTATGAAATATAAGCAATCGAAAAACTAATTTATATTTATCATTTTATATAAATTTAACATATATAGAATTTTTTAATTAATCATATACAACGTTGTCATTTAATTCATGCAACAATGAGTATTTTAGTTTTATTGTGTTACATGCAAGAGGGATTTTTACTAAACATCAATAAATCATTAAAACATTATTATTTAAAATAATAATATATAAACCATTTATTAAATTAGTGGTTTTTAATATAATTAAATAACTATGAAAATATATTTTATATAAAAAAATAAAACCAACTCATCGGTTACCAATTAATTACTAAATGAATATAAAAATTATTTGAATATAAATGGAATGTTTTTATAAAGAAACTAATCTTATGGTCCCAAATTTATTTATTCCAAATAAATATAATTAAATAAAATTTTTGACTGATGTTAATGTAATATTTAAATTATATATTCAATAAAATATTTTTTTTCCATTTTTCAATTAATTTGTTAGAAATATATTGTAACAAAAAAAATTGTTCATAAAAAATCATAATTTTTAAATAGTAATTTTACCACTTTTTAATGGAGAACATTCATTAAATAATTTTTTTTAATCTTTTATAAATAATATTGGACAATATAATCTTCAATTTATAATGTGTAACATTAAAACTGTCCTAGGATAAATTTGTATCCTGGAATATTTTTTATTTTGAATAATAGGAAAAATATTGAATATTAATTCAAAAATACAATTAGATAAAATTTTTATATATGGTAATATTATATTTAAAATTAGTTTTATGGATAAATAATATAAAATATACATCAATTAATACAAATTACTTCTTTTTAATTTATTTATCAATAATTTTTTTTATCAAAACATCTCATGATTTTGAATGTTTTAACATGAAAACCCCTCTTTGTCATCCTGTTTGTTGGATTAATTTTAAATTCATTTCATAGAATTACTTTATTTAAATTTTTAATAATTAATTCCTTATATTGATTTAGAATAATTTATAAATTATAATATGGTAAACATTGTTCTGTACCAAAAATATTAGTGAATGTAATTAAAATTAATTACAATGATTTAGAGAAAAATAGCCTAACAAGGAACTACACCTTAAACATTAGGCCGAAAATGTCACAACCCATCCCCCCAGGCTTGTGTCATGACTACGCAAAACACACCTTCCATATGCCAGGGGCTGGAGACTTGGAATGGAAATACATATCTGAATAACCAGAAGGAATTTCCTTTAAACCAGAATAAACACACAATCCAAGAACACAACAAGAAGCAACCATGAAGTAAACTTGTGTAGTAAAAAGTTTTTTGAAATTAAAGGGATCAGAATACAAGCCCAAATGAAAAGAGGAAATAGCTCTTGGATTTCCCACCAAGGATCCTATCTGATGGGTAGGTATAGCTGATGATCAGTAGTAATTGCAGCACATCACGTAAAATAGTCCACCTTGGAGCAAAGTTCAGTCTTAGGTCCCTTATCTTTGATCTCCATGAAGGTAACACCGCCAAAGTAAGAGTACCACAAAGGTAAGACTCATCTCACACCAGGTTCAAAACATAAGTACAGAAGTGCAGATGATTAAATGTAAAATTGTATCATCTTATTCTATCGAGAGGCTCTACTACTGACCTATATAGGATCAGTATACGATGACCCACAATGTTTCGCTGAGCGCTGACCCATATAGGATCGGAAGATTCTAACCCACACAAGACTACTAGGCACAGACCCACATATGATAGATAGTGGTTGACCCACAAAGGATAAATGTTCTTTCTTAATTTTACCGTCATCCATGAGATTCCAACTCTAAGAAAGCTTGATTCTGGGAGGACCCTCTCCCCAGACCATAGTTCATACTGCAACCCGGATGGATTCGGGTCCAATGCCACTAGGATGTACTCCAGCATTCTCCAAAACTCAATTAGATTATACCAAAAGAACTATCTATCTACAACGATCCCATCACTGTATACGGTTTGTCAAATGGGATTCATCTTCACATGTTATAGATATTTTAGAGAAACTTATCGTGAAAGGGTTCAGGTCCGGTCTAATAGGATCAGACCCACCTGACCCAACCATGTCTAGGATGAACTGACCCAGTTTGGGTCACGGTGACCCAGTTTCGATCTATCCTGACTTGATTTGAACTGGCCTAGATCGGTCTGGTTTTGCTAGATTATGAACCATCCTGGCACACTGGGCAGGTGTGCCATGCTAGGATAGTGTGGCCCGGCCCGTGAAGGGGTGCAGACCCCTGGGTTTGCAAGGGCAAACCTACAAGGGGGATGTCTGGCCGGGCATGTGTTGCTCAGCCCGCAAGGGGAGCGGCCCACTGGAAGCGTGGCCTGCTAGAGGCACAGCTCGATTGGGCTCGCTCTAGCTTTCACGAGGGGAGGGTTACGCTCCCCCTTTACTCTTGAATGACTAAACAGTTTATGTAACAAATAGGTGGTGCCAAGTGGGGATGCCTATTCACGATGGTACCCACAGGGGCAGTTCCCCCCTCTATAGTCATAGCTTCATGTTACAGTTATCTTTAGCGGTACGCCTCTACGCCTCCACCTTTCGCAGTCGTCCCGAGCCAGCCACCATCTTCACTCACCGTGGCCTTCTCTGTCGGCGGTGCATGATAGTGCTCCGCCTTCACCCGATGACGCCGATCGCTAGTGCCTCCATGTCGGTGCCATGCCGGCTGTCTTCCATAGGTCACCGGGTGGGATCCGATGGCCTGTTTTTTGGTCCGTAGGTACCATCATCCTCCCCAAGGCGCCCTCTTTGCTTCTCAACCCTCCATTCTAGGTTCCATCCAATCCAAATAGAAATTTCCACAGAGAATACATTGATTAACGAAGTAGCATAGTGTATGGTTCTTGTTAATTTTTCTCGCGCCCTCCATTTTAGCGTCTTAATAAGGGGGAAGGATACTTGATTCAACAATCTCTTTAAATAAAAACAATATTAATCACTACCTCAAGATTGTTGGAGAAAATCACGTTTGATGAAGATTTTTTGTTCATCGTTCGGTGTGGCTCATCAATGCCCGCTTGAACAGGTTCCATACTCCAATTGATTGGTGTCGTGGTACCTTTCTAGAGTTTTGTTTCTTGGTGAAGCCATTCATGTTCTTCTTCCCAAAATCCATATAAATAAGAGAGGAGTGGTGAGTAATGACCGTGTAATTAATGAGGTTCGATTAATTATGGAACCTTCCCAATTCCAACGGTGCTATTAAAAATAATTGAGGAGTATATCCATTTAATGGACTGAGACTCTGTTTGTCCTTCCATACCACTTGTTTGTTTGAGTAAAAAAAATTAACAATTTATTTTTTTACATTTTTCAAAAGTCCACTAAATAAAATTTTTTACCTGACCAACAGTGGTTGAAGTGAAGCCTCTATTAAGCAGATCCTAGAACTAAGGAATCAATGGTGCCGTCGGATTTTAAATTTGAGCACCGATTCAAAAGATATAAAACACCGCCCATGGGTATATTGAACGTACACTAAAAAAAGTTCAGAAATTTATTCTGGGAACACCGGGCCTCGAAATCTTGCTCCATCAATTTTTGAAGACTCATAATAATTCCATAAATAAAATTACATGGAAAATCAGGGTTTTTACATTCTCACCACCTTAGGGATTTCTGTCCCCGAAAGCCACAACATAAAATAAATAAATAAATTGGGGGTATTGAGCACGAATCTAAGCCTCCCACTCCCATGTGGTCTCCTGGAGGTTCTCGTGCTTCCATTGAATGCCCACCATAAGGATCGATAATTCAAAAAGGACCATCTCCTATGAATCGTTAATCCCTAACGGAACCTATTTAAATGTATTCTCATTATCAATTTCATGATCTCCATGGTTGATGATGTGAGATGGTTCATGCATGTATTTCCAGAGCTTGGATACATGGAAGACATTGTTCACCCTCTCCATCTGTGGTGGTAGTACCAAGTTTTATTCCCCCACGCCTATCCTTCGAAGTATCAGAAATGGTCTAATAAACCTTAGTGATATTTTTCCATCTCAGCCAAATATCTGTAGTACCTATCCAGGGGAGGCTCTCAAGAATATGGTTTCCCACTCATTGATCTCCATAGGCATTCACCTCAGGTTAGCATCAAACTTTTTTCTGCTCTGTAGAGTCTGCATCCACATCCGAATGATCTGAACCTTCTCAGTGGTAGCCTGTATCAACTATGGACCCATATGTGTTGACTCCCCTAAGTCTGTCCAGCATAAAGGTGACATACATGGTCAACCGTACAAGGCCTCAAATGGTGCCATACCAATGGTGGAGTGATAGATGATGTTGTAAGAAAACCCCAACAAGGGAAATTGACCCTCCCATATTTGGCCAAAATCATGGATACAAGAAAACAGTTTGTCCTCAAGTGTCCAAATGGTCTGCTCCATCTGACCGTCCATCTGTGGATGAAAGGCAGTTCTCAGACAAAGCAGAGTCTCGAATGCCTCCTGTAATCCCTTCCAAAACCGAGATGTAAAACATATCACGGTAAGAGACTATCATCGATGGAACCCCATGAATATGTACAATGTATTGAAAGTATAGGCATACCAAGCCCTCTACTGATACATTTTATTGGATGGGTTGGAAGTGGGCCGACATGGTGAGTCGGTTAAGGATCACCCAGACGAAATTATTCCCCATGGATGTACGTCGAAGCCATGTCACAATTTCCATGGAGATACCATCCCACTTCCACCCCATCACCTCTATTGGATGGGATAAGCCTACCAGAACATGATTCTTTGCCTTCACTTGCTCAAAAGTGAGGCATCGTGAATGAAACTTTTCCACTGCTTTCTTTTTCCAAGGCCACCAGTGCTGATGATGGAGGACTTGATACAGCTTCACCACAGTAGGATGAACCACCATAGAGTATATATGGTAGTCCCTCAACACCTCCTCCCGTAGTTACAATACTACCATGGTGTGTCTTTTGAAAAGGATGATGTGCTCCCTAACTTCAGAAAATCAATCAGGTGGATGTCCTGTGGATATTTGAGTACATCAAGACACACAGTCAATGTCCCTAAGCTGGGCCTCCCGAACGCGCTGACAAAGTGGCATAGTTACAGTCATATACTAGTGGTAAGAAACTCTATCTCTATCAACAAAGAATATCTTCAATGTGGCTAGCTGTTTTTCCACCTAACTCATCAATTATAGACCAGACCTTCTAATGAGTGTGTCTGCAACCATGTTCACCATTCAAAGAGTTTAGACTATCTCAAAGTCATATTCTTGGAAGAACAATTGTCAATTCCATTGTCTTAGTTTCCGGTCATTCTATGAGAAGATATTCGTGAGAATCCTGTGATTATTGTAGACTGAAAAATGTTCTCCCATCATGTAATGTATCCATATCATCTAGGTGAACAACAAATCTACTCACTCTAGGTCATGGGTAGTATAGTTCTACCTCTGTTGTATCAGATGTCCTAAACCATAAGCTTTCACTCATCCGTCCTACTTCAGGACACATGCATGTCTGGTCCTTGATATGTCGCAGTATAATACATACCCAATTCCCCCTTCTGGTATCCTTATGATGGGGGCACTCGTCAGTCTCTGCCTCATCTCTTGAAAACCATCCTCGCATCTCTCCAACCAAATTAAGTGATGTCCCTTATTTTTCAATGCTCACAAAGGTGCTACATCTTTGGAAAATTTGGGAATGAATATCTTGAAATACCAAACCAAACCTATGAATATATGCACCTCGGTTACACTCCAAGGTGGATCCCAAGAAAGAACAACCTTTATCTTCACCGTATCCATTGAAAATCCAGACTCCGAGATAACATTTCTCAAAAATTGGATCTATCATATTCAGAACAGTCACTTTGAGATAATACCATTAATCTGGTTCTCTAAGAGTGTATCGAAATATATTTTCATATGTTAGGAATTCTCCTCCACTGATTTCGAGTATATCAAGATGTTTTCAATGAATACCACTGCAAAGAGATTTAAAAATGGATTAAATATCTTGTTCTTGAGTCCCATGAGCATAGTATGGGCATTGGTCATGCTGAATGGAATAACCCAGAACACATAGTTTCCATACTGTCATTTGAAGGTCATATTTTTCACATCCCCATCTTGTACCCTGAGCTGATGATAGCCTGATTTAAGGTCTATCTTTGAAAACCATTGAGATACCATTAAAAGATCAAAGAGATCATAAATTCATAGAAGTGGAAACATGTTCTTCACAGTCACCTGTTCTAGGCACAAATAGTCCACATAGAGTCTCAAACTCTCATCTGCCTTCTTGGGGAACAATATTGTGTCTACCCATGGAGAAACATTGGTCTTTAATAACCCCTTTCTCTGCAAGTCCTCCAGCTGTACCTATAACTCATGAATCTACATGGGAGCCATTCAATATGATGGTGTAGATATCGAGGTCATCCTGAGGTACTGGTCGATGTAAAAGTATACTGCATTGTGTGAAGGTAGTACCAGGAAATAATTAGTGAAGACATCTACATACTGGTCCACCACTACAGGATAGCTCGGACTCTCAATTTAAATTTCTCTATGGGTAAAGTTATCCAACTGATGTGTGATCAGCTGCACCCTACTCTGGGTATGTATATCATTTGTTATAAAGGTTCCCTTTTTGCTAGTGAAGGAAAACGTAGTCCCATCCTCACGGAAACAACTCACATTGTGCATAATACATTCAATCTGAGCATAAACTATGGACAACCAGTATATTCTGAAGATTACATCGTATGGCCTCGACACCAGTACTAGAAGATCAAAGCTGAAGCTCTCACCTCCTAGAGTATGCTCACATTGTCGGAAGCAGTGTGTAATCATTGAATCTTCTCCTGTAAAAGTATATAACCGTAAGGATCGATCCAAAAACTCCTTCGAAATCTCTGAGATCCGAACGAGAGTTGTGGCAATGAATGAGTACCCGAAACCTATGTCTATTAGTACTACATCTAAGGTGGAGTTGACATAGATCGTACCTCGAATAATATTCAGAGCCCCATGGTCATTGGTGTCATCTCCATAGAGCTGGGCTCATCCGTGTCCACCTGCTCTCTGTGTTCGAGGTGGACCACCTGGAGGTGGTGATGATAGAACCACGAATTGCCGCCCACCGAATGTTTCATGACCAGCTCCCCTCCCACATCATCCACCGTGCATACCTCCTCACTCTAATATCTACCTTTTACTCGGTGGTCCCTCGACCATCAACATGTCATCTATATGTTTGGTTGATCAATCGTAAGCCATGTTACCCAACCCAGTGCACTAGTATCACTGCCTACTTCTTGTCTGTTCTCAACTATATCGTGATCCCCACACCACCAACCCTATATCCAGAGGTCTCCCACCGGAAAGTATGGCTCAACTAGGCCCCTACATCATTCGTCTACTTACTTCTGTGAATGAATCTACTACATTACATCTAGTGGTGTCTCTCACTATCGGTTCCTGCTCTGCAAGGATGCACTCTATCAAAAGTGTTCTCTCTAGCCCCCCAGCCTGTGTCGGAATGATGAGCGATATCATCAATGATCTGATCTCCCATCAGATACCCTGCTCAAAGGTATGGTCCCTAAAGAAAGGGTTTTATACCATGTTGGTGGAGTTTTGGGAGAGATCAGTGAACCTCTCCTAGTGTCGGGCCACAGTCATGACGCCCTATTGTATGTGTAGTTGTTTCTGTATATGAACTGAGTGTAGGGAACTGAGAACTACATTTCCCTGAAAATTCCCTCAATTTCTTCCCAGGTGAGGGTTGACTCATCATGTAATTGGAGTGTCAAACTCCACCATCTCTCAGCTACTCCCTATAAGATACTGGCAACTAGGATCACCATCAGATCAGCTGGTGTCCCAACTAACCGAAAAAAAGTGGCCATAGCCTCCAACCAGTCCTTAGCCACCTCTGAATCCATCTCGCATCAGACCCTCAGTGGCCTCTACTGTTGAAACCAATGCAACATGATAATTTAGTTTTCATCCTTTTCTGGTGGGGCTGGTGTCATCTACTACACAACGGGTTGTTTTTTTATTGGTGCACCACCTGATGCTACTATCGTCATAAGAGGGACCTGCACAGAAGCCTCATTGCTCAGTTGGCCTACATTGTGTTCTATCATGGGAATCCTAGATGGCTATCTACGTGGTAGAATCCTAAAATAAAAGAGGTGTGCTATAGTCAATAAGTTATCCCTGGTGAGATGACTCAAATATATCATAAGAAAAACTTTTCAAAACCCCTGCAATCAGTGTTTTTGTGCACTGAGTCAGAAATCAGAATTCATGGTCATGATATTTGGATTCGTTGACCGCGACACCAAAATTGAATTCCCCTTACTAAAAACCACACTCATAACACATAATAGTATTTCCCTATAGAAAATATCAAAGTCATAGTACATTGGTAGAACATACTCCTCTGATACAACATTGTCACGACACCACCCCCCCACCCCCTCGGACTGTGTCGTGACTACCCCATGTCGTCCATCCATAGGACAGGGGCTAACGACTAGAACTGAAAGGCATATCCCTATAACAGGGAGTCATTTCCTTTAATCCTGTATAAACTCAAAATCCAAGATCACAACAAGAAGAAAACATGATTTAAACTACTATAGTAACAAAGTGTACTGAATGTAAAGGGGCTGGAAAACAGGCCCAAAGGAATAGTAAAAAACTGAAAAGAAGAAACATCTCATAGATCATCCACTATGGATCCTCCATGAAGGGATGGTAAAACTCATGATCAGTAGTCACTGTAGCACATCACATCAAATGGTCCACCTTTCAGCATCGTCTATCCCTGGACCCCTTAGCCTCGATCAACGTTTTCTATCACCTGCACAAAACACATCTTGGTGTAGGCATAGCCTGTGCATGGGTGGCTATAACAATACTCAGTAGGGACACCAAGACCCCCATAGGGATCTTGAGTTTCACAAAGTAAAAAATACCAGAATGTAAGACTAAAATCACAATGCATGAAAAAGTCGCCAAATCTACATAGGTATATGCCCATACATATACATAAGTTATCAAAATATATTCATCACATTCATGAGAAAACTTACAGATCTAAAATTTTATCCTTTTCACAACTGATCCACGAAGGGAGAATACCAAAAAGGTAACACCATGAAAGGAAACATCACAATGTTTAGAGTACCGTAAAGGTAACACCACGAAGGTGAAACCATGAAGGTAAGAGTACCAGAATTGTTATACTTTGCTCACACCTGATATATAACAAAAGTACAGATGTATAAATGATTAGTCCTAAAATTGGATCATCTTATTTTGTCAACTGACTCTTTTGCTGACCCACACAGTATCGGTTTGCGCTGAACCCAAAAGGATCTAACCCACATAGGATCGGTAGATGCTAACCCACAAATTATATCTAGTTGTTTACCAACACATGACCTATAGATGCTAACCCACATTAGTTCAACATTCCTTCGTCACATTACAAACAACCATGAGATTCATGTAGTAAGCATGCTTGATTCCGAAAGGATCTAATACCCAATCCATAATTTATACCTCAACCAACACAAATATCCACGAAGAAATTTTCCAAAAGATCACCATTTCATAAGGGTTCCAACACGATAGACGACGCATCAATCAGATGCCCGGTCTGTGACTTATAAGCATTTTCGTGTAGAGGGTCTGGTTGGATTCGAGGGAAATCCAATCTCACCATACACAAACATTCTCAGAAACTCATGTAGAGTATACCAAATGTGGCATCTCGCTCCATGATCATAGTTCTATACACGGTTCGTCAAACAGAGGCCCGGTTCACAAGTTATGACTATTTAGTGAAACTGGGCCAGAAAGTGTCTGGGACCGGTCCAACATTGTCGAACTGACCTGGACAGAATCAGTATGTTCCAGCCGACCTATAATGGATCAACCTGATTAGGTCTGGGTCTATCATGGCTCATCCCGAACCGCCCTAGACCCGTTTGGTTGGGCTGGGCCACCGACCGGCCCACCTGGGCAGGGTGACCCACTATGCTGGAGCAACCCGCGAGGCATGGCACGCCAAGGTGTGAGGCCCGCTGGGCTCGCGTGACCCGATTCTCAAAGGGGCGCGACCCACTGGGCTCGCACGTCCCAACCCACGAGGGGCCCTCCCAGACGGAGGCATTTCCCACTGGGGCTCAGGATAGCTGTCATGGGGAGATGGTTACCATCCCCCTTTACTCCATAACAGCTAAGTTGTTTGGTTAATGATGTCGTGGCACCATGTGGTGTTGTTTGGTCATCGCCAGAGCCACATGGTTTGTTCTCTTCTCTACCTCCATGGATCGATGCTGAGACCTTCTCAAGTGGAACACGACTGTGCGTCACTCCACCATTGCCTTTCATGGATGGCCGCAGCTAGTCGTCGTCTTCACCCACCACAACTATTGTGATGACCTTCTCTGTCGGCGGCTTCGACGGCTCACTGCGATAACCCACCTGTGCCAGTCACCAGTGCTATCATGCCAGTGCCGCACCAGCAGTTTTCCACGGCTCACAGGGTGATCTCCGTTGGCCTGTCTTTCTATTCATCGGTACCATCGGCCTCCCCGGGACACCCTCTTCGTTGCTCGACCCTACATTATGGGTTTCTCCCAATCTGAATAAAAATGAACATGATAATCTCATATATTAACAAAGTATAATAGGATCTTGGCCTTTTTCATTTTCCATGCGCCCTCCGCATTAGCGTCTTTGCAAGGGGGAAAGGATACATGATTGAAAAATCTCTTGAAATTAAAACAAGATAAATTCATACCCCAAGATCATTGGATAACTTCATGTTTGATGAAGATTTAGTGTTCGTCGTTCGGTGGCGCTCATCACTGCCCGCTGATACCAGTTCTATACTCCATGTTATATGTATCGCGGGACTTTTCTAGAGCATCGCCACCTGGTGAATTCGTGTCAATACTCCTCCACAAGCTCTATATAAATATGAGAGATGGAGGTTGAGTAATGACCCTATAATTAATGGGGTTCAATTAATTATGGAACCTTCCTAATTCCATTATTGTTGATTCAAGGAATTGAGGAGTCAAGCTATATCCTGGTTTGACACGTCGTGCGTCATTCCTCACTGCTGGTCCATTAGAGGAAAATGAAAAAGGAAAATGACATAACATAACATGTTATTTATTTAAATTTTTCATATGTCCGCAATGTTAACTTTCCCCCCCCAACCTACAGTGGTCGAAGTGAATCCTCCTTTAAACGAATCTCGGTGCTACAGATTTAACGGTGCTCTTGGATTTTTAATCTGAGCACCAGTTCAAAGATATAAAACTCTGCCCATTCATTTACTGAACATACCGTAAAAATTGATCTAAAATTTATTTCGGGCACACCGGGCCTCGAAATATTGCACTATATATTTTCCTAGACTTTTACAATTCCATATAATAAAAACTAGTACTCGCCCGTGATTTCTCATGGTGTAATCAAATACTAATTTTTTTTAGAGATTAATACTGATAAATGTTGCGAATAAACAACAATATTGAATAAATGTTAATTAGGAATTAATACTGTATTGTTATGGAATATGAGTGCATAGAATTTGGATACACCTTTTGAATGGGTGACCAGAGTAATCTGCTAATAATAGGATAATAATATTCATGAATGTAAATAGACATTAATATGGAATAAAAATTGAAAGATAAATATAAATAAACACAAATATTGAGATAATACAATTCTGAAATTTAAACTGTTGAATTACATACAGCCAAATTAAAAACAGACAGCATCATCATACAAATCTCGAAACTGTCCATTATATTAGAAATACAAAATAATGAAAACCCGTACAACAGCACGAGAATAATTATTAATAAAAAGTGATGAAAACCGTGAGGCATTTTAGAAGATGTAGAATAAAACCCAATTCCCAGATTACATATCTCTGCAGCATGAAATACCGTAGATAAGCAATTTTTAGGAAACTATCCAACTGATGAAACACAGTGCAGAGAAATTCCATAGCAAAAACTTTTGACACGTACTCTTCTAGTACAGTCCTCCAACATAATGACAATCACCCAACAATCTTGGCATCCCGCATAAGTGAAGGAAACATAAATTATAATTAGATGATAGTGAAATAATGTTCTACATCATAAAAGTTTTAAAGAATTCCTAATCAGTTCCAGTCGTTAATGATTGAAGCTCATGTCAAAATTTTAAAGAGAACATCATATTGGTTTTGTAACCGGAAATACTCAAAGTGAAATTGTATCCTCAATGAAACAGTTTATATTAATGTTATAAAAATTCTGAAACAGTATCAGGAGAAGTTTGAAATGAACTATCTCAACTCTATCAACTGTAATACTTGGTGAACTAAAAATAATAATTACGAACACAGTAATGAGACGTATTTGATTTGTGTAGATGTATGTTTACCTTCTATTACCTGTTCGAGTTTTCAGTTTGTTTTTTATGTTTTCTTGTTTATATATCCCTTCAGCATGGTCTGGAATTAAGCAGTTGGACATGTCGTAGGCACGCTTTCTGGAGACGTCTGGACATTATCTTGCACAACATTGTCAGCATCAAAACAACGCGATAGATTTTTCTACACAGAGGATTAAGGTTAGAAAATGTGAAACTATAAAATTGAGTAATTGAAAGCAGTGAAAATAAGATCAGAGCATCTATAGTAGACTGGTTTTTATCATCACATAGATATAATAACTCTGTACATGTTTGTTTTATAAATATCTAAAAATAAAAATACTTTATAGTATTGCAATGTGTTGTTACTGTAATGGATATAATTTAGGAGTAATAGAAGATTACATATGTATACCTGAGTAAAACACGGGTTGAAGGTTTGGAGTTTATAATCCTGTATCAGTATTTAAAGTACCAGTAGAAGACCTAACAATTTGATAATCCTATGAGGTAATGTAAAAGGAAAATTTCAATAAACTGAAATCAATTTTTACAAAGTGATATTAAAGAAATAGAAGTGTAGTTACATGAATACAATGATCGATATTGTTTACTGTAGTAGAAAAACTGCTTGGATGAGCCTATATATTAATGATGAAACGTGTAAGGTATTTTTAGTTGAAGTGTTTACAGATAAGTCGAATAAAATACTGACTGACATGTTTATGTTCTAAGACCTCAGTGAATAGGTTGATGTACTTGTCATTATCATTCATATAAACCACTTTGTAACAATTTTGCTCAGATGGATGATGACAATTCTTAATATTGTAATCCATCAGCTCAATTCCCAACATAAATTTCCTGGTTTTGACGAATTTCAATTCTTGAGGGAAACCAAACTTGTCATCGTCCTATTAAAAAAACCCATTGTCAGTGTAATTATAAATATTTCAATTATCTTTAAAATAGATGATATATGGATCTGAAATTACCTGTATCAAAGTCGCTCTTAGTTTCAGAGCTATTTTTTCTATGTATTGCATGACATGTTTTTCAAGTAATACTACAGAAAAAGTGTATGTTCTATCTGTAACCAGTAGTTGAACTCTAAACCTGTTGCAATAATTATTAGGACTACAGTTTCAGTATACTTTGGATTGCGTAGCTAAACGAAGGTAGTAGCATAATGATAAAAAGATATTTAGACAGCATTGAATATATTCTAACCATGGAATATATCTTGACCGTGAGGAGTTTCCGGACATGCAAGAAATGTTTCCATCTAAAATCTGGACATTCTTCATGCAGGACTGGCATGATTCATAGAACCAATTGTGGGTGCTTTGAATTTTTTGAACTAAAACTGCAATTAAGCATTTAGTAGCCTGCAGTGGATTATTGTCATGTCAATGAGGAAATTATTAGAGGACAGTAGTGAGCAGTTAATACTATTGCATAATCAAAAATAGGAATATAAGTGAAGATTGCTGACCTGTTGACAATTTTTGACATCTAAAATGGTTTTCTTGTTATTCCAATATGGTATTTCCATGGTTTGGTTGGGAGTTGTTGGTGATGGAGAATGCAAAGGTGATGCTATTATCACACCAAGCCTGGAAATATGAGAACAACATACATGGAAGTAAGCATTAACAACATCTGGGTATTACAGTTATGGAAATGAGATATTTTAATCCAAGTACCTCAAAAAAGAAGTTATTAACAGAGTTACCTGCTTTTGAAGTTGTCTACTGCTGGAAGGATTGGATTGTAGAGAATTTTTTTTGCATTAATAGTTGTTGTGATAAGAACAAAGGCTAAAAGCAGTTTGAAATCCGGATTATATATTGTTATATTGAAACCACATATTTGAGAACACATTTAGATAGATTTAGTTTATGAAGTGTAATTAGAAACCATACCTGTCAAACTCTTAACCCATACAAGATGTAATATTAATATGGTATTGGGGTCTGAGTTGTTTTCCATGTAACGTGACATTTCAGTTGCAAAATTTCCCCATAAGCTGCAGGTTATTTGAATTTGTCTGCAATGAAACAAAATGAGTAAATGAGTAAATGTTATATTTTACAGTAAAGTGCTGAAAGTAGTCAATAAAAAGTACCGGTCATCTTTTAAAATAATCTGTAATCTGTGCTTCGCACTTCCCATTGATTGCATGGGATGTGAGTAACGTAGGACTCCAATTAGTTATAAATCCTAGTAGAGAAAAACAAATTTTTTTTCTGAATAACATATGGTTGTATGAAAATAGTATGTGCAGATTAATATAACAAAACTTGGTCAATGGAAGGGTTTATATGTTGTATTAACCACTTGTACCTATTAAATAATCCTCAGAGATTTTTTCTTGAATTATGTCATCGAACGATGTAAATTGAAAACTACAAATAGGTAGTTGTACTTTACACGGACGAACAAGTGTCGTGGTTGTGAACATGATTTGACAATGGTGTCTTGTTGCGAGGTAACTCCCTTGGTTGTAATCTATTTGGATGTTTTTTACAATATAGCATAGTCCCTCAACCACCAGGTTTTTGTACTTAGAGATAAGTTGTCGATTCGTAATGGTACATTGAATCTTGGTTTCCTGTATAGAGTATGTTAAACAGAATGTTACTGAGGAATTAATACAAATTACAAGGATTGATTACTGCATATATATATATATGTGTAAATGTTCAGTTCGTAGGTGACAAACAATGAAAGTAAATTATAATGACTTGTTGCAAGGAATAGTTACCTGGATGTCGCACAGTACAAGATCAACAACAACGATTTCATTAAAGTATTTGGAAGAAGAATTGAACCATATGTTCAAGACCCGAACTTGTATTCGCATTGTTTCATCGTCATCTGGGCTAATCTCATTCAGCATGCTTATTTAGCGTGACATATTTGTTACTGTACATAATCATTCAGTGTTCAAAAAATTCATATTGAGCACATAAAAAATTCATGAGAATAAAGTAAATCATTTTCCAGTGCATAATAAAGCATATAGAAGTCAATACGATTGATACCTAAGACAGATTATGAAGGATTTTTTTTGTAGACAATATTTTTTTTGTAATTGCTGGACTCGTTACTGTTACCTTCAACTACAATTTTCAATGCAGTAGCTGATGTGACTCTAGACACTGCAACATATAATTGACCATGAGTGAACACTGGTTTGCGAATATAAAGCCCAACTGAAGTCAATGATTGACCCTAACTTTTATTAATAGTCATTGCATAAGAAACTGTCAAAGGATATTGTCTTCTTTGTAGTTTGAATGGCCATTTACCATCAGAGTGAGTCATAGTTAATCTTGGAATGAACGCAGAATATCCTGAATGACATCCATTTAATACTTTAGCACCAATAACATGTTCACCCAAGTGTGTTACAATCATACGAGTTCCATTAAAAAAACCGGCTAATTGGTCCACATTTCGGAGTAACATAATCAGAACACCAAGTTGAAGTGTAAGTTTGTGGGCAGGCAATCCGGATACATTTATACCATTCAACATGTCAGATGTGTAAATATTTTCTGGTTTTCTGTATCAAAACTTGCATTGCAAACGGAGTCTGAGCTAAAGTAATCTTTTTTTTCGTAGCCAGTGAGCGTCAAAATATATTCATTGACTTATTGTATGACATATCAGGTTGGTGCTAAAATTGCACGGTCTTTCAGATAGGATCTTTCTCCATGTCTGCTAGAGAATCTCGGGTATGTATGGTTGATGATTTCAGCCATGGAATTATAACTGTTGGTAAGAAGAAACATTGATGGAATTGGAATGAGTGATTCACCGTCATTTGGTTCTCTAATTCGACCTTCACCAATATCTAAGGTCCATTTTGCAAAATCGTGTAACTCAAACGCATCATTTGTGGTAGTTGTACTATGCAGTCTCATGTTTTTTGTAAGAGACAACACCCGACAGTGTTTCCAAAGATACGGTGACTTGACACTTGCATAAACAATGTTAGATTTTTTTCATCCTGGTATAACTGGCAGTATTTGCCTAAAATCTCCTCCTAGGAAAACTGTTAATCCTTCGAATGGAAAACTCTGAGTATTATCATTTTTGACAGTAAAAATGTCCCTAAGAGTTCGGTCTAAATCTTCAAAATAGAACTTATGAATCATGGATGCCTCATCCCAAATCATGAGCTTAGTTAATTGCAGAAGCTCCGTTATGTCACTCCCCTGTTGAATATTACAAACTGAATGTTCGGTAATGGAGATTGCAATACGGAATTTGGAATGCGCTATTTGTCCGCCAGGTAGCAGTAGTGAAGCTATTCCACTCGATGCAACTGCAAGTACAATCGTTCCCTGTGCTCGCAGCAATGATGTTAATACTCTCTAGATGAAATTTTTACATGTGCCTCCATAACCATTCAAGAAGATGAACCCCCCTGAGTTGGTAGATACTGAAGAGATAATGATAGACATAACATCTTTCTGTTCATCTGTAATCAAACTTTGTAAATAGTTTCTATCTTCTAAAAGTCTTTCTCTGTTGTAATTCAATTCTTCTACAACTAAACGATTTGTACTGGATTCAGAAACTGAATCTGGAAGTGGCATAGGAGGATATAACTATAGTGATCATCCATTGCTCTGTAAAATGTAGTTTATCTCTCTCAAAGCATATGTATGTATCTGATGATTTGTGAGTGTCAAATCTGCATTGATTGGAGGTTATAATTCAGTATAAGTATTATACGTTTATTTCATGTTTAAAAATGCATATTATTTGTATTGAATCTAATTTTTTAGTAATGATGGCATAATAATATGAATAAATGATATATGAATCGGTGGATAACGTGTACAGGATTGTTCAGTTTAAAATTCAATAATTATACTCTAATAGCAAGCCCGTTAAGTTTATATTACTTGATTACAATGAATATAAACAATGTTATAGTTTCACAATCTACACAATGACTGGAAGTTTAATCTAGTTTGATGTATTATATTATTTATTAATGTATGATAATGTAGAATTTTTATACAGATTCAAATATAGTAATCCAAATGGCAATGTACTGTGATTAAAAGTCATATGAAAGTGCTGATTTTCTATACAGACTGGTATAGATTTAAATGATACAAGTAATATCCACTATATGTGTACAGAAAGGCGGTAATAATTTCTTGTACTATATTATAATGAATATAATAAAAGTTATACCAGAGAAAAGTGTACAATGTTTCCTAGTTCAATTTGGTTAGAAGTATTATATGTGTATTTTCTGATTGAGAATGCAGAATATTTCTACAGATTGAAATAATTGTACTCATAAAGTTTGGACTGAACAGATATGCGAATTGGTGAACTGATTATTTTTTGAATGCTTACAAAAGAAAATTATATTCCATCACATAACATATTAGACTATTGAAAAGAATGGTGTTTTTCTCCCAGATTATGTTCAAAAACATGGGCAGTTCTTATCTATTACAATGCTATAAATAACAGTGGGTAGTAATAAATAGACAATGGAAAGACAATGAAAAGAAAACTATGAAGAAGGTATATTAAAAAAATATGCACCTGGAATTAGTTGCTTCTTTCTTTGTATATATAATTTTTTTTTCAGATAGTATGTCTTTGGTTGCAGCCCACACCAGATCTGGGAGAGATATGTTATTGTAGATTAAAATGTTCGCGAACAGTCTACGTACATGTTGCCCCATTCACGAGGTGGAGACTTCTTTTATAGCTTCGACAAACTCTATGTCATCTGTAAGTAGTCCCATAGCAGAGAAAACCTCTCAAAATGTACCATGAGTAATGCTGTTTACAGTCTTGATATAATCATAAGAAGTTTCACCATTGATTTTTGTTATAAGTATCCTCAAGTAGTAGAGTTTACCTGTGGTTTGAGGCACATAGTACAGTCTTCCAATATAGATTCCTTGTTTCGAGGGATGCCATTTTCTGTCTTGAGAGTAGAACACAAATCTAGTTGGATACTCTGCAAATTTTAATCATCTTCCTTCTGGGTATATAATATTTGCTTCGAACCAAGAGGTCAACATTGACTGCAAATTGTTTGTATGATTCAATACATCTTCAATGTTATCAGTGTTTGAAAAGGTGACACAATTCTGTTATGGAAAATGGAAATGCAACCTCTCCACTGGTGGATATCTTTAGTGGATATCATATGAAAAAATCCTCCAACATGACTCACAATGAGATATGTATCGACAGTCATAATACATTTTTATTTCATAAACCGTATTTTGTGTGACATGTTCGTTATTTCATTCATAGAGTGCTATCGTTACTTGGTCATTTCCTTTGCTGATATACTTAAACAAATATTTGATTGAAGGTGACTGATTAAAAACTTCAATGTTGAGATGTGCACGGTACTTAAATAGAAACACGGAATTGTATGGAACTACATAGCGATTATCCAGAGGGATTTTATTTTTCAGAATAGTTTTTTTGTCGTCCCTTCTTCGATAAAAGACACATCCATCGTCATCAACTATTGTACTTTCAGAAAAAATTTTTGGAAAATACTTTGAACATTTACCATATTTCATGCAAGTTGATGATCTGTTCACAGCACCGCAAGGGCCGTGGAGCATAAAACGTTTGACAACCTCATGTAGCTGTGGGTAAGCATCTTTTTCTGGAATTTTAGCACAGACATATTTGTTTACAGCTACTGGATTTTTCACTTTGTTTTCACGGCAGAGAAATAATAAGATGTGCAAATGAGGCAAGCCGCGTTTCTGAAACTCTACAGTTCGAACAACTGTAAGGAATACAAAAGTGTTGTACTGAGTAAGTGATGATAAAATTGAAAACTGTATGGATAATAAAAATTGATAAATGCTAATAGATGGTTTACCTACCCTTGATTTTACAAAGAAACATCCTTCTCTTAAATCCTTCATTATATATTCGAGCTTCATATTGAATACTCGAGATAGAATTTGAGGGGAGTCTACTGTTCGAAGATTCTTGTATCTTAACCACCGAGTGATCTCAGGCCACAGTGGGTTACACGTGAAGGTTAGAAACAAATCTGGATACCCTGCCCAATTACAAATAGATATTGCATCTTGGTAATTTTGGATCATATACCTTGGACCACCTTTGAAGGATGACGGTAAAATGATCCGTTTGCTGCATGAAGAAACTTCTCTGTCGCCTCTTAGAAATGCATCTTGAAATCCATTGTATAGATCTGCCCTCAATTTCTTTTGATTAAAGCGAATGAAGGATAGTCTCGAAGACTCTACCATCGTATAAGCATCAACAATATACTGTTGCAATAGTATTCTTGAATGCAGTAGTGTTGAGGATTGATTCTCACGGAATTTCAAGTGGAAAGAGAAGTACTCTCTCATGGTAACCTTGCTTAATTTTTGACTTTTTTTGAAAGGAGTTGGGCGATGCAGAATGTTGTCGACATATCCATCACTACCAGATGTAAAAATTAATGGATAGTGCAGTAGAAGATATAGTGGGTGCTGCTCATCAATTCGTTAAAAATCACCAGTTTTGGTATGAATGATTATATCACGCTCTTGGTTGAGATCTTCGACATCACCAATGATAAGCACCACAATCTCAGAATTATTTGGTAAGTTATATGTACTTGGATTAGTTTCTCTTCTATTTAGTAGATGTAGTTTCAAATTTTTCACATCCTATTGTTTAAGAACATCCCTTTCACTTCTGAATTGTCGAGCAAAACCATTGTGTTCATGAAGGATTTGTTTCAGGTTTTCGACAATGTTGTAGTCAATTCGATTTTGTACATTCTGGATTTTGCAGCTACAAGTAGTAGGTATGTTAATACATAAATAAGACACTTTAAAAATTTATTCCACCGTAGAGAGGTTAAGAAATACCTGAACTCGTGAAACCTATTCTGACATTCATGTGTGTTGTCATACATGTACAGTTGTGCGAATCTAGGTGGCTGACCATCTGGTGGACATAAACTTCCTATACGATGGTAGTTTTGTCCACTCAATCTGAATATACATGGTGCCCCACCCTTGTTGATAGACCTATCAATCTTACCACCCATTGATGTGAAAGAAAACATGGAGTTGTAAATATTAATGTTATCCTGGAATGCTTTGGATATTTTGGAAGTTTTATTGAAGAGTAACATTTCTAGGTACTGCAGACAAGCTGGTATTAATTTCAAAGAAATCTTTCCCATCGCACAACATGCAGCAAATCGTTGGTCTTGTCGGTTGCTGCATTTTCTGTTTCTCTCATCGAACCACATTAAAGAATGACAGTACTGATAGAAATAATATGGGTCTCCAATATCTAAATAACCTGGTTGAATAAAAAATGAAGTAGCAGTCAGTACTTACACAGTAGATCTAGTGTGTGGTATTTGCCTCCAGTAATTTTGTAACATCAAAGATGAATTAATGACTACACTAACCTGTGTTATCTGAAATCTCCTACTGTACAGAGCATCCTATCATATCCACCCATTAATTATCGAAATCAAAAGGAATAAATCAGAAGTTACTGCTGTATGTATGTAAGAATATTCATTAAATACCTGTACCGATTTCTGTATGATGTACTCCATCGTTGTTGATGTAATTTGTATGAGAATTGTTAGAATGTGATGCATATCGATGGAAAACCGCTTTCTGATGGTCTGATAGGATTGTTATAAAACAGTATTATAACTTAAATGTATGATCTTTGAAGTGTGTGTGTGTGTAATATTGTATATTTGTGTTAAAGATGACGTTGAACCTGGACATGATATATTAAGAAATTATGTGCTATTTGGTCGAGTCAATCTGTAAGAAATGGGAACGTAAATTGTAATTTTTGAAGAGTGCATTATGGTGATAGTAATATTTAAATGCTCAATTATATGATTACTTTGTCCACATTCCTGGAAATGATTCTGACAGATTGGTATCATCAATCACCATCGCTACCGAAAGTGTCAAGGGAATAGTTAGATGAAGAATAGCCCAATAGTGTGTCGTACATTGTTGTATTAACAGATATGTGTCATCATACATACAATAAGGAATAGGAGTTTATATGTGGGAATCTGTGCTTTGCCTTCGCTTGTTTTCTCCTACGATGAAAGATGTTGTACCAGATGATTATTGTTGAAATGTAGTTGAAGTAATTGACGACAAATAGCTTATCTTAGTCTGTATAGTATTTAGAAATGTATGTAGTTAGATAGAAATATGTAAACAGAGTAGACCATTGGTAGACACCGGTTGTAATGGAGTGCGTGTGACTCCATTTGGACCTCCTTGTGCAAATTTCATTGAGGGATTTCCTGTAGCTGTTGACATTGGAACTGTGTTATATTTAGTTTATCAAAATAATGGTATTATTATGTAATAGAATGAAGTAATAAGTCAAGGTATTAGTAAACTCCCAGTTGTGATGTTCCTTCATCAGCAGTCTTCTTTGAAACCTCGCATCTCTAGAGGTTGATAGGCAGTGGATGTTTTTTTCAGTTATAATTGATACGAAAATTGAGAATGAAGTAGTTAGATGATGAGTTGGTTGTTTCTGTCTTTTATAGTATGGTCTTAGCAGAGAATTGTCACCAAAATTACAGAATGGAAGATTAGACTATTTGTAGGAATTTGATGTTTGTTTCTTCTTGTTTTCATTTTTGATGAATGATTTCCTTGTATCATATTGTTGTTGAACTGCTGAAAAAGTTGTTAGAGATGGATATCTTAAATTAATATGCAAAGTACTAAAAAAGTTATGGAATTTGATAGTGCAATGTTAATAGAACAGACCCTGTATATACGGTGTTGTTAGTGGCGTTTGTATGACCCCATCTGCAATAGAATTTGTACAATTTATCTCTTTAGTTCTTAAGTATTGTATTGAAGAAAATATGGATGTACATAATATAATGTAAATAGAATAGACCGTTGATATAAATCGGTGTTAGGGGCCTCCGTGTGACTCCATCTACACTGTCATTTTCAGAATGCGGTTCACTTGTCAGAGAAGGAGTGATATTTGTAGTAGACATTGATGGATTTGTAGTCGATGATGACACTGCTAGTGTGTCAACAGTAACTTATTCAGATGATGGAATAAACTTATGACAGAATATTGTGTAAAACTAAGTCGACAGTAAACTCACAGTTGCGTTGTTCATTTGGTATAACTCTTATCTGCGACACTGCACCTCTAGAGGTTGTTGAAGAATTAATTTATTGGTTATATATCTTTATATATTAATGTCAAGGGGTGCATTTGAAAATTTATATGCATAGAGAGCTCTAAATAAAATGTAGTTTCAATTGATAATGCAGACACAGAATTAGAAGTCTTCTCTACACAAGATATTGTGATGTTATTAAAAAATTAACGTTAAGAAACTAGTATCATGAATAAAATAACGATATCAAAAATATAAACCACAATGTTTAAATTGATCAGTTAGGATTCACTGTGACACATGCACCAATAGACATGGTGATATATCGTAGATGTCAAATGGATTTCTTTGTGGTGATGTGGGTTGATAAAATAATTGACACTTTAATTTTGGAGAATTAGTTTTCATGATCAATATTAACATATTGATCTTCAATCTTTATCAGAGACATAATGAAGGATTATAAGTATTAGAAAGACGAAGTGAAAAGAGATAAATATTATGAAAAGGAGCAGTAAACCATACATAATGAGTAGTATCAACTGTATAAAAGTATTCTAGATCCAATACGTTATCAAATAATAGAAGTTATGGCAATAATTATGAGGATAATTTATTGAAAAATTGATCAATTAAACTTACAGGATGGCAAGTATAAAGTCTAAAAACATTTACCTGATCCAATAACTATTTCAAATCTGATTTAATAATATGTAATATGGAATCTTCCTCTTATATAATGTTTAATGTGTAGTCCACTTCAAAAACAATCATTACGATGCTCTGTGATTGGGATAGAGTACCAGAATTTGTTAATGATTTTTTCATTATCAATAGTAACATATTGAGCATAAGTCTTTATCAGAGACATGATGAAGGAATACAAGTAATAGTAAGACTAAATGAACATAGATAAATATTATGAAAATCAGTAGTAAACCATACAGAATGAGTAGTATCAACTGTAAAATATTATTACATATCCTATACATAATCATAGATTAGAAGTTATGGAACGATTTAAGAGAAAAATATATTGTCAAATTGAGCAATAAAACTTAGTGGATGACAAATATATTCCGTTAAAACATTTACCTGATCCAATAATTGTATACAATATGATTCAACAATCTGTAATATGGAATCTTTCTCTTATATAATGTGTAATGTGTAGTCTGCTTCAAAAACAATCATTACGATGCTCTGTTATTGGGATAGGGTACCAGAATTTGATAAAGATTTTTTCATTATCAATATTAACATATTGATCAGCATTCTTTATCAGAGACATAATGTAGGAATACTAGTAATAGCAACACTAAATGAATAGAGATAAACATTATGAAAAGGAGTAGTAAACCATACGGAATGAGTAGTATGAACTGTAAAATCTTATTATAGATCCTATACATAATCAAAGATTAGATGTTATGGCAAGATTCAAGAGAAAAATATATTTTCAAATTGAGTAATAAAACTTATTGGATGACAAATATATAGTGTAAAAACATTTACCTGATCCAATAACGGTATCCAATATGCTTCAAAAATCTGTAATATGGAATCTTCCTATTATACAATGTGTAATGTAAAGTTTGCTTCAAAAAAATTCGTACAGATTTTCTAGAAATGGTATAGGGTACCTGAATGTTTTTTTCGCAGTATGGGATCCCAACATATGAAATTGTGATGCCACACCTTATGATTTCCCATATGCTAGTGGTTAAAAATAGTTTTCATGGAACAGTAATTCCTAAAACATGAAAATAGATGTACTGGATGGGTAATTGATCAATTATTTCAATACCTCATAAATCATAGAAGCTCCTTTCTGTGTCCCATCACCCTCTTTTATGTACCCAATAAATGCAACACACTTGTTAGGCATCTAACATTGTGAAACTGAAATTTAATCCATTGGACACATGCTAAAAAATCATTAATGTCCCCTCAAATAATTTAATTAAAATAAGAGACAGTGAAGATAAATGTATTAAGTGGAGATAAAAACATTTAGCAGCGCACACCTAATGTTTGGGCGATCAGGCTGTGGATAATCAGTAGTCCTGGTAACTGCTGAACGAAAACCTCGGAGCTGAATCACATGGACTGAAAGATTTGATTATAGAGAGCTCGAGTAAATAGGTCATATGAGTTAAAGATTAAAATGTAGACAAACAATTTTGACAATCAACATAAAGGAGCTAGATTCAGACAGTGTAAACAAAAGATCAAGTTTACATAGTAGACTTTGTTTAAGAATGGAAGATTGAGTAGTGTAGACCTTATATTTGCATGACCGGGCAATGAAAAATCAATAGACCTGGAGACTGCAGAAGGTAAAAGCCGGAGTTGTACAGGTTTGTTGCGGCTAAAGCTTATTCGAGAATGACAAATCTGGAGATACAAAAACGTATATAGTAATAATAATAATGAACTGAAATCATATAGCTAGTATGTATATTTGGCAGTATAGATGTAGCATGTATGTAGAAGTTTCGAGGCGGGAAAAAATCAGTGAATCGTGCAGATGAGTATAGTTTTTGGAAGGATCTCCAATGAATCTTGTTGTCGCCGATTTGGTAGTTGGTTACGGTAGGCAGGAGGAGGAGATCGTGATTGGAAACCACATTTTATAGGTAGACGATTTGTGGGAACGGATGTAAAGATTGCAGAATAATTTAACGGAATAAAGGACGTATCGTAGGGCGCGACGAATCGAGAGTTTGTACTGGGGAGTAGATGAGTGGAATGGAGCACCGGTGTTGAGGATCGACGGTGAAGGCGTTGTGCATGGGTCGAGGATGGAGACAGAATAGGGGAGGAGAGGGCGGTATTCGGGAGCTGGGAAAACCTAATCGAGAATGGGCGGTGCGTATATGGGAGGAGGCGATAGGAATTAGAGTTGGTGCGCGATGATGAGGGGTATAATGGGGATGTAGAGTTTGATTTGGGTGACGTGGATCACTGGGGTGGTGACACGTAATGCTGGAGGAAGCCAGGTTTAGTAGATATAGTGGATAATTACACGGAAAATCTGGGTCTTTACAAAAAATAAACCTAAAATATATCCATAATTCAGTAGATATCCATATATCAACCATATAATCTCATTTATATTATTAGTACCATTATTAATTACACATGACATTTGAAAACTATTGGTGGAATCCAGGATTAAAATATTTAAATGAATGTGACACCTCCTCTATAATAAAAAGGCATTCAACCCTCCCATTTACTCGTAGAAATAAAGGCCACATGATTTCTGAAAATCAATTCAAATAAGCTCCATAAATACACTTCTTATACCTAGAAGCCTTAAATTTAGAGTAAATCCAACCAAATAAGTCTTTATTTATAAATAAAAAAGAGTTACCTAAAAATGATGCAACATTCATCATAGACCAGTTTCATTTTATTTCCCTCACCACCCCACTATAATCTTCATATAAAAATGATATATAATAAACTAAGAAAAAAATAGTATTATTCAAAATATTATACATAAATGTAATCACACATTCATCACATGTTTAATTAATATTTAATTCCAATATGCATTAGATTACTACCTTCTGAAACAATGATTTTTTGTTCTTCCTTAACAACATATCATGGGGGAATAATGATTAAGAAGGTGTTTAAACAAGATATATATTATTTTTTATATTTCATTTATTATTATTATTATATCTTAATATAATAGACACATTTATTCATTCCATTTTTTGGGTATACTATAACATCATTTTTCCAAGTGTTGATAACTGCTTCCTCAATGTGATGAGATTCATTAATTCTATACATGGAATGAATAAAAGATGGTTTTAACAAAAATATGTAACATATTTGAGAAGAATATTATTCTAGATGTATAATATAAATATATAATTTTTTAAAATGTCACAATGATATGGATGTTGCGTTCATCCGTAAATACAACCTACCATCTACATGAAAAATGAATTTCATATCCTTTCGCCAAATATAATGTATAATTTTAAATAAATATGTTATATATATATATATATATATAATTATATCGTGGTTTGAATTGTTGAGATGATGAAATCAAGATCTTATTAATAGGAAACTGAAGTGTCAAGACATAACAAACTCCAAAAGCTGGGCAATTACACTAAAAATAGTTAAAATAATGATGGGTTGTTATCAAATGGCTAATAAAATGATATAATAAGATCATAAATGAATTAATAAAAATAATTATGGTTCTAGAATAACTTATATTCATGTAGAAACTAATTATATAAAATGATAAAGGACAAGAAACGAAAATGTAATTCATGGTCATCTATTTTCATCTCACTGTTTACATATACGAAATAAATGTCATATTTAACATATACATCAATTATTTTTTTCATCTACTACCCTTTTGGATATATTATACTATCAATTTATTTATATTAATTTTATTTTTTGTTCTATTTTTAATTATTTCTTCAAAATTTATTTTTAGTAAAATCTGCCAAGAGGTAACGATTTCCTTAACACAATTCCTTTTAAATGGGTTATATCACTTCTTTATTTTTTTTAATATTATAAATTTTTTTGTAATTAATTTTTACAATATATTTTTCTAATTACATTATATTTATGTAGATTTAAATCTGTAACAATTCATCTTTTGATTTATTTATTCTTCAGTCATCATTATGGTCATTTCATTGGTTTATTTTACACTCTCATTTTGTTCACGACTGCATACACATGGACATCCATTAGAAAAAATTATTTGATCATTATTCAATAAATCCAATATTTTTTTACAAATATGGTTATTTATCACCGTTTTCCTGTAATTTTACAAGATTTCTAAAATTTCTTACTCAAAATTTTTTATAAATTAAATATGAAAACTAGACATATTTATGTCTTTATTCAGAGAACATTGTTTCTTTTAAAACCTATCTTTCTAAAAAGTTATAAACATGAATTTTTTCATTTCTAGTATAAAATATTAATGAATTTTGTTTCCTTTTTTCTTTATTTGTTTCAGATGAATTTTTGTGTCTCTTTATGAACAAGGAAATTTTCTAACTATTCTTTCATTCCAAAGGAATTTTCTTTTTACCTTGTACAATATATATGAATTTGGATATTTTAATTTATCCAAATCATCATTTTCATGTATTATATTGTACTTTTCAATGATTTTTTAAAAATTTTATTTTCAACAGAAATGAAAGTAATGGTTTCCTATATTTGAATTGTATTTTTCTCAATAATTTTTTCAAAAGAATTATTTATAATATTTCAAATAATCAAGGACAAAAACCATTTAATTTTACATAAAATATGATATTTTGTGTAGATACATCCTTATTCTTCCAATGTATCAGTTTTTATTAATTTATCAATGTATTGTAATTACATTCACTAGCTTGATTCCTTTTACAACCCTTAAAATATTCTATTTCCTAATATCATGAGACATTGAATTTACACTATTTATTTGTTCCATTTATCATGGATTTTTTCATTGCCTAAATAGTATTCAAATTTATATACAGTTTTTCAATTGAATATTATATGAATTACAATGGAAATATTGATAAATATATATAATATAATCTATGCAGATTTTTGAAAGATGTCATTCTTTTTGAAATAAATTGATTATTCAATATATGAGGAATTATATTGACATGAATTATATGACATTGAAACTAATTAATGAATGGTAGTATATACATTAGTATTATCCTATGTTGAAATTAGATTGTGAAAACCAATTTTATTCTATTTACATGAATATTACATGGGTTTCTACAAATATATTTGAATTGTGTTGTGAAAGGTTTTGAAAATAGATTTCTAAAAAATATGATAAATGGTCTTAATGGTAAAGGTATAATGTGTCTGAAAAAAATGAGTATTGAAAATTAATAAATTCCTTCATTAAAAATCCAGTTATTATTTTCAATATTATTTTTTATTTTCTATTTTCTACAGATGCATTTCATTTTCATATTATTTATTAAACTACATTTTTTCAGTTTTCTTGCTTCTTGTATTGATTATTTGTTATTGACATATTAAATTAGCATTTTTATTCAGTTATTTTACTTTCTATATTGTTTAAACGCATCCTTATTAGATTATTGATTAAATAGAATGCATCTCCAATTACCACAATTTCATATGGATTATTTCGATTGATTTAATGTTGATTCTATTATGTTTGACCATTAATGAGGATTTGAGATCCCCCTTATTTTTGCTTCCTTTATGTGGAATCAGTGAAGCATAATACACAATGAATTAAAGGATATGATTACGGGGAATAAATTTATCATTGAATGAAAAAAATAATATTTTATATAGTGTAGTAATATTTAATATGATAATCTAGTAAGTATCTGGTCTACCATGTGAAATAAAATCTTCATTCCATAAAAAATTGATTCCTAATAGTCATGAATATTTGATGGTATTAATAACTATATATGGGCTTACTGGGGTCGGGACACTATTGTTTTTATCATGGTATATATAGTAGAGACAATGGGATGCAGATTTAGGAAATCCTATATTAGGGAACACATCCATATGATATTATTTTTGGACAAGTATACAAGTAAAACCAATAATTTTGATATGGTAGGGATTTTGTGGGAATTTTTAAAAATACATCCCAATCTTTATACTACAAGTGGATATGGATCTAGAACGAACATTTATAAGGGTTGGTACTCTAAAAAGTTAAATCTTTCCAGACTCAAAATTAACCATGTACACAAAAAGTGGGTCTTACTGTTAACTTGGTTTGGCACTCCCATTTGTATTCCTAAGATAAATAATATTTTAATTACCTAACATTATGAAGGAGGTGAATATATATTGAAAATAAATTTACTAGGAGAAAAATTAGTCCAAGGAATTACAAATATTGAAATAAAATGGATGATGGATCTACATGAATTATATAAATAAATTGAAGAGATATTTTTACCAATGATATTTTATTTATAAGAAAAATTGAACATATGATGACTGTTTCAAATTTTAGAACCATATATGTCCTCCTTAACATAAGATTAATAAATACCTTCAGGGAAATATGAGATTACATTTGACCATAAGGCCGATGTCTAAAACATATATTTATGTTTTATTTTAATAAATAGATTTTGGAGAAATTTGTGGAATCCATAAGTTTTATTAGAAAATATATTTGATTAAAAATTCCCAAAAATTTAGAGAAAAGAGTTTAATGGTATTGATAACATATACTATTATTATGATCATTAATAACATTGAATTAAAAGCCACATAATATTATTAATCATTGGAAAAAATTCTATTGAAAACCTTACAAAAACTTTTATTTAATGATTAAATTTCTAGGATTCCCATTATAATTTTTTGAAATTTCATATGAATTATGTTAATTTATATCTTTAAAAGGAAAAAATGTATGCATTGTGACAACCCATTTTAGCCAACAAAGCCATTGTTCATGAATCCAATATTAAAGAGGATAATATTTTCATCCCTACAATAGGCGTACGTGATGTACTGGTTAATGTGTATTTATTTTTATTGAACAATTTGATCAATAAACATTACTAATTAACTAGTAATAAATTTTTTTTAGTTAAGAAGTAAATTTATAATGCAAATTGTTTTCAGATAATACAAAAATATAAATTTAATTAAATTGTTTATGAGTATTTCATAGAGATTTTAATTTATCAAAAAATTGGATCATTCTAGGAAATCAGTTCCATAAATTAAGGGATGAGTTAGAATTTGATCGAAGTAAAACCAATAGATGGAGTAGATTATATGAAACAAAAAACATATCATGTATGTATATTTCCTTATAATATTTGGATATAAACTATTTAGTCAAAATTTTGGAAAATGGTCAAAATATTTTTTTTACCTAATCTATTAATTTTTGTTGAATATTTTTTGTATTAATGCATGAATGATTTAAGTATTTTAGTCCCTCATGTTTACAATGTTGATGGAATTGTTTTTAACTGAATATATTAGTCACACCCTATTAATATTTACTGTATTATTCAACATATGTATCTCTAATTTAAACTAATATTCTTATACTGGAATACCTAGATTTATGTTAGTCCATGTGACCATTTTATTTCACATTCTCTCTTATTAAGATAATCATGTATTATATCATCTCATATTGTGGGATTGGATGACTTAATTATCCAATATAAAACCATAGATTTCTATGATTCAATTTAAATTTGGAGGATGAAATTTATTTAATTTTTGGAGAATGAAACACCCCAAAAATTTTAAAAGAGTTGCATTTAATCGATATTATGTACGAAACACATCATCAAACATATGATGGCATATAACCTATCTATATGTTATAGAATATTGGATATTTCAAATAATTTTAATGCATTCTCTCACTCTCAATTCATGAAATACTATGTTATCTTTCATTGCATGCTATAATGAGTGTCTTGACATACTTTTGTTACATGTACGACTATGTTTCACAAAACAATAATATACTATTACAAAATTAGTATTTAATAAAAAAGGTATAAAAATGCAATTAAATTAGCATTTATGAATAGTATTAGCTGAATTATAAAAATATATGGTTTAAAATTTCTAAAACCAATTCATATGATACAAAATTATTATAAATGAATGTAAATACAAAATTTATATAATACGCTTTTTTTTAAAAAACTATTTTTATGCTCACAAATTCATTTTAACATCATAAATTATATTAATTAAAATTATTGAGTTATATAAATTTAAACTGTTTATAATATATTCAATATTTTTTTCATTCATAAAATTTATTGTATATGCAAAGGATTGAAACAAAATGAATTTAAAACATAATAACCTATATTTCTCTAAAGGTAATTTTACCAAATTTTAATAGATATCATATTTTAAATATTATTTTTAAAGTCTTATAAATATTATAAGGAAAAATAAACAAAAAAAATTAATGAAGAAAATATAATTTAGCATAACGTAAAATTTTATTAATTTTCTAAAATAATAATATTTTATATGAATAGTTTATTATACTATATTTTATTTCAAAAAAAACATTTCAGAAAGTTTATTTATAAGGTTATATTATATTTTAAATATTATTTATTGTAAAATTAGATCATTTATAGATCAATTATTTAAATTTACATCATTTTAATGAATTTTCCATTGAAACTTCATATTAAATCATACTAATCATTTGGACATTTTTTATTTAAAAATAAACACTATAATCTTATATGTGGGATTAAATTTATATTATTCTCTTCCAATTCTATGAATTTAATTAAATAAAAATTTCTTCATGTATTAAATTATTATAATTTATAATGTCTATTATGTTATTTTAAATTTTTTTAAAAAAATATTAGTGAATGTAATTAAAATTATTTAATTGGATTAAGGAAAAAATTAGCTTAACATTGGACTAAACCTTAAAAAATGGGCCAAATGGCCTAAAACATTGTCCAATAGACATTGAGTGTTCATATTTAGAACCAATGTTAACTTTTTGTGATTTATAGTATTATTGGATCCACTTAATAGGCAACAATAATTTTTGGAATTCACATTTCAAAAATTTAAATGATTGTCACTCCTTTCCCTATATAAAAAGAAATGTATCCCTCATATTTATTCACATCAACCAAGCCTATTAAATAACCCAAACACTATTCTGATTGCCTCCCAAAATCCTTCCACTCATCACAGAATAACATGATTTGTCAAAATCCCAACCAAGTAATTATTTTTCGTTAAATAAAATGGTGTTATATTTAAATTATGTAACATTATTCAACGATAGCATCCATTTTATTTCCATATACACCTCCAAAAATATTAATATTACATGATTATATAATAACCATAGTAACCAAAATATAAATATATTTTATCCATATAAGTGTTCTATCTACTCTTTCCCACACATACATCTAATGGGTAATAAAGATATTGTTCGTTTGTATGGTGGACTACCGCATTGCAAAATGAAAATTATTCGTTCTTACTATACTACAAATAATTGAGGTAATTTTGATAGAATAACTATTTATATGTGAAATATATGATATATATATATATTATATATAATTTATTACTAATTATGTAATTTTCATATAACACATACCGATATGCCTTCGATTTTATGGGAATACGATAACATTGGTTGTGGAAATGTAAAATACCGCCTCATCAAAGTGAAATGATATATCCATGATATGAAAGGAATGCATAAATGTTGTTTTTAAAAAATCATTGTTAAATATATTAAATTAAAAAAATAATGTGATTATAATATACAAATATACATCATTTACTTTTTATGTGTGAAAAATATACGGAATTCATATTCAAGAAAACATATGACGTACCATATATGGGAATAATGAATTTCATTTCATATAAAAAATATTATGGATTATTATAGATAAATATATAAAAAATGTATTATAATAAAATATTGTCTTCAATTATATATATGATGAAATTTTTATCTAATTATTGGTAACAATATGTAACACTTCAAAGCCTACTTGAAAATCTAAGAAATTGACCCCCCCCCCTCCCACAAATAGAGAGTATAATGAAAGGCTGTTAACGAACGTGTAATATGATTTTTTAGTAAGAACATATATGAAATTATAAACATATTTATGGTTATAGAATAATTTATTCACATATTTTAAATAATTATAAATTATGTTAATGTTGATTCACTCTAATAGAAATAAAATATAATGTATTTTCATCTCACTTTTAACATTTTTGAGGTAAATGACTATTCACAACATAAATATTTTTGGTGAGCTATATACTCCCATTTTAATATATTAAATCATGAATATTTTATCTTCATGGTATTTTTACACCAAATTTCATTTATTTATTATAATTTTATTTTAATTAAATGTTACCATGTCATAAAAATTACATAACCTAATTCATTTTAATTGTGTTATATTACATTTTCATTAAAATTAACATTATATAATTTTCTGTATAATCACATTTTAATATTTACTGTCAATTTTAAAATTATTTTATTTTTATTTTCATTTGACACACTTAATCTATTCATTTACTGATTCTCACATGAATTTTAGTATCTTTTCAAGGGTTTATTTCATGTCTTCATTTTGTTTGGAATTGTTTACACATAATTTTTCATTAGAGGAAATTAATGGATCCTTTTTTAATGAATCCTGTCACTTTATCCTACTATGGTTATTCTTGACCTTTTCACGTAATAGTACATTTTTCAACTCTTTTGTACATAAATGTATTTGAAAATTATGTTATGAGATCTCGACTTCTTTTCTCTCATTAATTATAGAACCGTTTAACTTTTAAAAAAAGTTTTCTAAAAACTATTTAAATAATTATTTTAACCATTCCAAAATAATTTAATATATAAAATATTTCAATAATTTTTTATTCAATTTTTTTTAAATTATTCATTATTTCACTTTATGATCAATGAACATTTCTAACAATTTTACTATTAGAAAGAAATTTTATTTTTACCTTGAATGGCCAGTACAGATTTATCTATAACTATTTAATTGAAGATTCGTTTTCATGTGTAAATGTTTTACACTTTTAGAGGAATTTTTAATATTTATTTTCAATGATAATGATTTCAAATTTTGTTCAAAATAAACAATGATATTTATTCACTAGAATTATTTTAAAATACCTTATTATAATATTTCAATTCATTGTGAACAACAATACATGTTTAAAAAACATGGGATATGTTTTATTTATACCATCATTATTCATCCTTTGAAAGTATTTTAATTTATTTGGTCAAGCATAATATTTGAATTAACTACCAGGAATTCAATTAATCACATTTAAATATTCAATTATTTATGATCATTAAACGTTCAATTTTACTAAACAATCTATATCATTTTTCATGAATTTTTTATTTCCAAACCAATATACCATTTTTACCTCAGATTTTTACTTATAAGTTTATTATATTTAATAATTAAATTTTGATAAATTCTTATCCTTTTTGAAATAAAAATAATTTATTTGTAAAAATGTTTTTGAACTAAATATGTTATTAGATATATGAGAAATGGTTTGTAAATTCATGAACCATGATGGGGAACATTTAAATTAAGGCCATCAATACATCAGTAGTCTCATGACACAAAAGTATTTTGAAAAAAACCCTTTGTAATTGTTTCCAATTAGAATAGACTGGTTTCTACCAAAAAAATTAACCATTTTAAAGAAAGGAATTTTTAATAGTTTGAAATACAGCCTTATGAATGTTCCTGAAATTAATGGTATCATGTTTCTTTTAAAACATGAAGTGAGATAAAAAATAATTTCATTAATTTAGTATTCAGTTATTATTATCAAAGAAATTTTTTCTTTTAAAATATCTACGGATTCATTTCATTCTTATATCAAAGATTAAATGGAATTTTTTAAAGATATTTTTAATACTAAAGTAATTATTGAATATATATTAAATAAAATGTATTTTATTTTAGTTATTTATCATTCTAGATTATTTATGCACTTCATTTTAATTAATTTTATTACATGGAATATGTCTACTGTTACTACCTTTCCTTATTACAACTCTCATTGAATCATTATTGTTTCTTATATACATAACCCTTAATGGTAATTTTAGATCACCCATATTTTTTCCTCTATTAGGATTCCGTGAATTTAATAAATAAGTATATGATGGGAATCAAAAATTGGGAATAATGATGTCCTAAAAATAATGTTGTAATTTTTGTATTCATTTTCATTATTAGACTCATGTATATATCTATTTTACCAATACCACTAAACCATTTGAGACATAGATATTTGATTGCATTTAATAATGAAAATTTAGTGGTAGTAGAAACCAGATCTAGGTTTCATGTGGTCCAGACTCTCTAATAAAAATATTATTATTTTGTAGTGCACCAACATTTCTAAATTGTTAACTAATAATTACCAGCTTGTATGTAATTATTTTATCAACGGAAGATGTATTAATATATTCAAAAACTATATAATATATAGAGTACCAGAATAAATAAGTATTTAATAAAAAAATATTTCACTCACAAACATAAAAATGATTATTTAATAAATACTCATTAAAATAATAAAATATTTTTCTATTCTCATACCATAGATGAAATATTTATTTAATTTATGGTATCAATATAAAACGAATAAAAATATTAGTTGGTCATGAAAATATAGGTCATTCCAATATCAATATTGTAATACAATATAATTTAGATCAAAAGAAACTATTTGCGCATTAAACTCTAGATTTAAATCTCATTGTATTTTGGGGGGATTTCCCAAATAATAGTACTATTTTATAGAAATGAGACAAAGAAACTAAAAATAATAACATAATTTCTCGACAATGGAAACAAAATAGGAATTATAATTTTTTAATATTATCCCTTTATCATAATAACACATCAATTGGGTCTCATGATATTATCATTAACCTATATTCTTTAAACATTTTCTCTTAATATTTGTAATAAAAAATAATCACACCATGGAAATGAAATTTATGTTAATGTTATATTATATTGTAATATAAGTGATATCTACTACCATGAATATGTATGGGAAAATCTTCAATGATATATTCACTATTGAAATGTAAATTATGATCCACCCAACCTACCTTACTCTCTACAATATATGGTGTGATATGTTTTGTCGATGAATCTATTTCCTAGACTCATGAAATGAAAAAAATATAATCATGGATTCTAATTATTATGAGTCATGATCAAATATTAGAACTTCAATTTCCTTATAAATTTAAAAATTACACTTTGAAAATGTTACATTAATTCCTTAATAAATAATGAAAGATATGTTATAAGAAAATTAATTAATATTAAATATATAAAATGTATAGGTAATTAAAGTAAAATTGGATGGTCTAAGGAAACCAACTCTAATAAACCACCACTTTTAATATATCCAACTACCATAGACATTATGTTCAATTAAACACAATAGATAATCCTCTTTCTACTGAGTCAAGGATTTGGTCAGGTGGTCTTCCATGTTTTCATACTTAGATATACTAAAAAATGAAACCTCACATATCTATGAATAGTACCATAGATGATGACAAATTGGATTTATGTACATCATCCAATTATATGATCTTATCTAAATTGAGATAACCACTTTTGATGTATTATCAAAATTGAGTGTTATTGGATCATTACTAATAGGTACAACATCATGATCTTCGTTGGTGATTCACATCCATATTTATTTATCAATATATTAAGATCCTAAAATATTCTCAGAATCTATTGTTGAGTCTTTGACCACAACCAACATTCAACTCCTAAAAATCACAACACCGCCATTAAATGGGAAGGTTTATTTTTATAGGAATTCATGTCATCCTGATATGTATATAAATTATCATAAACAAATCCATTGATGGATCATGACTCATATATTCCATAAAACATAAAAATATCTTTAGTGGGACTCAGATACATAAGGATAGACTTGACCTCCATCCAATGGGGGTCCCCTAGATTATATTAATATCTTTCCTCTTCAGTCAATGCATAAGAAACATCTATAAAATTAAAAATTATAACAAACATGACCTAACGAATAGTTGATTCCCATGAAATAATTTACATTATATTTCTATCCTCCTATGTATAGGAACACAATTTCATAGAATGATGAATTCTAAGTGATGCATAAAATAGTCCCTTCATGGATAGTTTCATTCTGAAACTCATTTCTATCTCAATAATATATGTAATTTGACTTTGGTTGATAAAAATATTTTTTCTATAATGATAGATTATTATCTTAAGAATATATCATTCCTCCCCCAATTCCATAATAGAGATGAAATTAATAACCATGCATTTATAGACTATAAGACTTCTATTTCATTTCTAATAAGTAAAATGTCATCATCAAGTACTATCATGAAATGAATGCACTTCCACTTTACCATTTATAAGTACACAACTCAAATTCATTTTCTATGAAATGAAATTCAATTATAGACTCACAAATACGTGTTTTCATTAACATGTTGCTTTCTTTAATCCCTAAATGTATATATGAAGCTTTTTAAGGGATAAATCATTTGGTGACCCGAAAACATTGTGTTGTGTCATATAGTCATATCCAGGAACGTTCTCGTTATGGAATAATTATTTTCCATCAATTATCAAAATCAAAAATCATGGAATATAAAAAATGACTATATAATACTTTGGGTTTCAAAATTGATAATAGTGAATAGGATTATACATAGTATATGTGTTGAAATTTATCAAACCCTTTATAAACCAGCCACACATTATACGTACTAACAAATCCTCAATTTCTAGTTTCTTCATGATCATTGATTTGAAACCATTGAGAGTTAAATATACTAGTGGGTCTACAAAAATTCATATTTTTTTGTTTTACAAGGAATACATTTATGAGTTTTGGGATTTTTCACTTGGAAACACCTACTAATACCTTATCGGTTAGATGATCATTACTATTAATTAATAATGAATCCCCATTATCTATGACTAGAAAACCATGATTAAAATATATTTTAATTCTGCATAGTTCTTGTTTCTTTGGAATATTGTATTCTTCCATGAAGAATTATATAATATTGTTGTATACCTACACTATATTTCCACAAACCTCATCTTTATTGAAACCAATCTTGATTTAACCATGCCTTTTATAGATGTTCACCCACTCCAGAGACATGGTGTTTTGTTCCATTATATAATTTTCAATAAGTGGTAATATACGTCATATATCCTTGTTTTCATGAGGTATCCTATAAATGTACCCTTTCTGCCATAGATTTCATGTATGTTCCTAGAAGAGGCCTTAAGAAATTTTTCTCATCCACAAACATGTATATTCAATAACATCATTTTTTTCCACTCCAAAAATCATATTCAATAACACTTATTGATTTATATGGAACATGTTGCCGTAAATGTGATGTAATTTGTAACAAATATCCCCCAAATGATCATGGAATACTACAATGATGCATTAATTATCTAAAATATTCCCACAATGTGTGGTTCATCCTTTTTCTTAAACCATTACAATATGTTGAGTAAGGAGGAGATAAGTGGTATAACATCCCAAAATCCAATATTCAATCAATGAAGACATGGTTATGATATTATCCACTATTTTTGGTGATAGTTTCTCAATATATATAACAATATGGTTCTAAAAATCATTATGGTACTCTCTGATGTTATAAAAATAATCCTAATTATACCTCATCATGTTTTCATATCCAAATATACTAAAATAATCAGTAACATATATGACGTATGATTAACCTCCCCATGCATCAATAGGAAAAGGTCGACACACAACAGTAAGAACTAACCCACAAATCACATTATCCATTTCACCATTCTGACTAAATGTTGATTTTCTTATTTTTCCTTCAAATAAATTATTTTATACTGCAAGTGGATATGTAGAAAAGATTTTAAATATCATTTTTCATATTATTTAGAAATTCACATTTAATAACATGACTGTGCAAGTGACGACAAAGTTGGGTGTGGTATGATTCATGTGATATTCTTTTTATATATTTCTATTACTTGATTCATGTAATCCAGTAGATATGTAACGACCCAAAGTTTTTCAATAGAAAATTCCCTTCTTATATCTATGTCATAAAAACACAAAATAATGAACTACTAAGTGATAAGTGACCTTTAAACATAATTTTGTCACCCCTATGTTTGGAATTTTAAAAATCTGACATACACAGTTGTGTTCAAGACAGTTTTTGGAGTCTAATGAAACAAAAATAATTTTTGGTGAATAGTAACCTACCCTTATGAATAATAACCTACCCTTATGAATAGTAATATGACCCTTATGAATAGTAAATTAGAGTAACATTACCTCTGAATAATAAAATAAAATTTAGACATCATAGAAAGTGATAATTTGACCTTAGTAAACGTTTTTGGTATTTTATAAGACATAAATAAATAATTATAATTAATTAATTAATTTAAAAGAATATTTATTTTCCTGAAATATATTCATAAATTATTGAATCAATGTCTAATAATTTTTAGATAATTTTATAAGACCCTAAGTAATTTTTTAAAGAATTGAAAAATCAGTTTTAATTTTAAAAACTGTTTTTTTAAGTAAATTATGATTTTAATTAAATATTAAATTAATAATATTACAAAAATTATTTTTGAAAAATGGACTTCAATTTTGGAATCTACACGTCAAAAAATGGTTGGGGTAAAATTTTGGGATTTTTTTAAGATACTTGAATTTTTGATGAATAGTTGAATACATTAATTTATCATATAAATACATTTTAATTAAAACCCACTATTCCTGACATCACAAGTGATGTAAGAACCCAAATCCCGAATTCACAAGTCAAATGTACTATTCTTAGTCATCCAAGACTCACTATTCCTTGTCTTGGGTGAAATTAATAAACTAATCAATTTTATATTAAGGAAACCCCTCTCCCCTCCACTATAAAAGCCACCCTTCACTCCCTCTTTTCCTCACACCTATCAAGCTCCAAGCCTTCTCTAAATTCTACCCAAACACCATCCCTAGCTCATCCGCCACCTCCAAAAGCTTCTGGTCTCATCAAAAGACCAAGCCAAGCTTCCTTAAATAGGATCTCAAGACGAGGATTCTAAAGGTAATTTCTCTCTCTCTTCTCCTTTAATTTCCTTTCAAGTTCAAGTTCCTTTATTGATCTCTCTCTATCTATCTTCACCAAAATTGTTCAGTAAATCCAGTATTATAAGTATACTGTAATATTATGATTCTAATGGTATATTATATCACCCCACACCCTTTCCCCCTTCCTTTTATTTTATTAAAGAGAACGTTGTTAATGTGGTGATAATTTATCACCTTCAAAAACAACATTCTCTCTTCTTCCATTTTTACCATCAATCTGGTCATGAAACCATTTTATGGTTGAACCAGAATTTTTTATATGTATTATGTTCTATTTTAAGTTCTGGAAATAACCTATGGCCATACAACTAAGTGAAAAGTTAAAATGAGTTGGTTGTGATCCAAAAACCGCTCAAATTAGCCCAAATAATCTTCATTTAATTCTTATCTAATGATTCGGCCACATGGATCTAATATAAATCATTATAAAATCATTCAAGATTCTGTAATATCATTAATTACATGTAATATCAGTTCTGGATGTTTACCCATGATCTACCCAAACTTCAAATTAAGAATACAAGTGGACCGCTCAAGAAAACCATGAAAAAGAACATCCCCGAACAATGTTTTTAAACTCTATAAGTAATCCAAAGGAACATAAATGAAATAATGAAACCAGAATGAACCCTATTAATTTATAAAAGGTTCTGGAATTTCTAATTAATGAATATAGTGTCATTATACAGGACATTAAATAGAAGGAGGCATTTGAGTACAAGGTAAGGGGAAATCTCGAACTCAATTTTCTTCCTTCGGGTTCTCCCTCTTTCACTCCATTTTTTATATGGTTACTCCTCAAAGGTCTTTTTTTCATCTTTTCCCTTAATTTTCTGGGATATACATGTTTTTCACTGGTTTTTATGTCCATCAAAATGTTTTCCAAAAGAACTCTTCTTTCAAGATCTCACCGTTTACCTCTCATTCATGGTTGATGGTTCTTTTATCAAGTATGTTGTTCCCTCTTTCTTTTGGGAACCCAAAGATTAGGAATGTGTTATTATGAGATGAAACCCATTCCTTTCAATGGGTTATTTATGTAAATGATTGATATGTTTTCTTTGTGGAAAACATGATAATGATAATGTTATGATGTGACGGGTGCACCCGGAATTATACAGCACAATATGAATGTTTAAATGTGACGGGTGCGCCCGGAATTATATAGCGCTCCAATGCATTGGGTAAAGTGATGAATCTCATGAGTAAATGTGAAATGATGCATGAACATGATGCTAGCTTTGTTCACAAATATGTGTGGCAGTTAACCACTAAGACATGATGTTTCATTTTTATGCTTTGCCACATTTCAAGTTTATTGTTTATGCTCCTATCATGTTCAAGATCTTTTTCTTATGTCATGATTATGCTCACCCCATGCTATATTGTTCTTATCTATCCTCTTACTGGGAATTTAGCTCACCCCATTTGATGTATATCCTCAGGTGGCTACATTTACTAAGGAGAGGACAAGTTCTACTAAGAAGCTATAGAAGAAAAGATTAAATGAATTTTTATGCTTGATGTTGTACTTGTTATGTGTAGTCCTAGTATTCCCATGACACTAATCCTCTAGATCCTCCATGTGTAATACTATTATGTTGTTTATCTTTGAAATGATGTAATAGTAATATAAGAAAAGGCAGGGTCTCTATAGTTGGTATCAAAGGAATGGTTTAGTTAATTTTGGAATTAGGATTAGTGAACCCTAAAGAAAACATCTAGCATGAGACTAAGTACAAATATGAACACAAAGATATTTACCTAGGGATCCCATATGTTATGTTTTTGGTATAATTGATTAAAAGGATTTGTTATTCCTGACTTGTTTACTTATGTTTTGTTCTAACCTTTTCTATTTTAGAAAATGGTGGGAACCAGGAGAAATCAGGCCAACAACTCTTGCGAAGGCCAATGCAACGATTGCCCGAACGATATCCCCAATGATTTTGGAGGTGGAGTTCAAAACTTCATGGCGATGCTTACCCAATTATCCCGGGTTATGAATAATAACCATAATAATGGGGAACATCCTCCTTCACCAAAGAGGGAACAGCTAGCTATCGAATGTTTTATGCGGCAACGACCACCGACGTTTTGTGGATCTTCTGATCCACTAGTTGCGGAATAGTGGGTCAACTCCATGGAGAAGATCTTTTCTGTTCTTCACAGTTCCGAGACGGAGAAGGTGACTCTAGCCGTTTATCATCTAGATGGAGAAGCTGATCAATGGTGGTCTTTGATTAAAAACACCAAGCTAAGGGAGGAAATTGAAGATATGGAATGGGAAGATTTTAAGATAATGTTTCTTAATAAGTACATCCCAAGAACTCTTCGCACGAAGATGGGGAGAGAATTCATAGAGCTCAAGCAAAAAGAAGGAGAATCTGTCACAACCTATGAAGCAAATTTCACAAGGCTCACAAGGTATGCTTCGGGTTTTGTTATCAACAATGATATCAAAATTGATAGATTCTTTAGTGGATTAAAACCACATCTTCGAAAATCTCTTGCAATTCGAGACTTTGGGAGTTATGAAGAAGTTTTTTAGTGTGCTCTCAAAGTGGAGATGGAGTTTAGAGAATGGTCCCATGGATATGGTGATAAGAAAAGAAAGATGGAGTTTCAAGCTGGTGGATCTAGTGATAAAGATGGGAAGAAAACACAACGACCCACTTGCCAAAACTATTGGAAGTTGCACAATGGGAACTGCCTCAAAGGGATGGGTAAATGCTTCAAGTGTGGGAAAGAAGGACACCTAGATCACGAGTGTTGAATAGACATGAAAAGGAATGATAATGTAGCCGATGAAAGGAGAGAACCACTCGTGGTTCAATGCTACAACTGTAAGGAGTTAGGGCACTATTCAAACCAGTGCACTAAACCTCGAGCTCTCGAGGGTAATCAGCGCCAACAACCACCAAAACCAAAATAACAAGGGAAGGCTTATGCCATCACTACTGTGGAGGTGGAACATGATAATGAAGTCGTACAAGGTACACTTCCTATTCACTCAAGAATGGAAAAAGTCTTATTTGATTCTGGTTCTATGCATTCCTTTATATCTTGCAAGTTTACTAGAACTATAGAATCGAAGCCCCGAAACCTTGAATTAGAGATATCTGTAAAAACACCAAGTGGTGCAATCATTTCAACCCAAGTGTTTGATTCTTCTCCTGTTGACGTATGTGGGAAGATTCTTCCGGCAAATCTCGTAATACTTCCCATGGTGGAATTCGATGATATAATGGGAATGGATTGGCTCTCGTTATATAGAGCACATATCAACTGTCGGGAAAATGAAATATATTTTCATATTCCGAACCATCCCATGCTCCTCTACAAATTCAAGGAAGATCATGAATCTCCATTGAGAAATCCTTCAATGGTGTGGGTGATGATTCCCTATGAAGAAGCATACCTCGCCCAAATGTTTGAGTCAAGGGAAAGTTCCAACCTTGAGGAAATTCCCATCGTAAGGGAATACAACGATGTATTTCCCGAAGAGTTACCTAGAATTCCCCCAGATCGTGAGGTACAGTTATCAATTGAACTCATACCCAGAGCTACTCCAATCACAAAGTGCCCCTCTATGATGGCTCCTATCGAACTGGAGGAGTTAAATAAGCAGATGCAAGAGCATCTGGACAAAGGGTTCATACTCCCTAGTGCATCACCTTGGGGTGCGCCAGTGCTCTTTATGAAGAAGAAGGATGGTACCATACAGCTGTGTATCGATTATCGGGAACTCAACAAGATCACCATAAAGAACAAGTATCCTCTACCAAGGATTGATGACTTGTTCGACCAGTTAAGAGGAGCTCAATACTTCTCAAAGGTGGATCTTCGTTCTGGATATCATCATGTAAAGGTGAAGAAGGAATATATTCAGAAGACTGCCTTCCGTACAAGGTATGGGCACTATGAGTTTTTGGTGATGCCCTTCAGACTTACTAATTCCCCTTCAATATTCATGGATTTGATGAATAGAGTCTTTAGACATTACCTCGAAAAATTTGTGGTAGTGTTTATCGATGATATTCTCATCTAATTCAAGAGAAAGGAGGAACCTGAAGAACATATAAGACTTGTTTTGGCGACATAGAGAAAAGAGAAGTTGTACGCCAAGTTCAGAAAGTGTGACTTTTGGATGAATCAAGTCACGTTCTTGGGACATGTGATCACAAGCAAGGGAATTTCTGTGGACCCTTCAAAGACAAAGGCGATTGAGGAAGGGCCTATGCCCTCTAGTGTCAAAGAAAACTGTAGTTTTCATGGATTAGCTGGGTACTATCGAAGTTTTTTGAGAAACTTCTCCCGATTGTCATGCCTGCTAACTAAGTTAACAAGGAAAGGGGTAAAGTATGTCTGAACGGATGAATGTGAGGGAAGCTCCAAGGAGCTAAAGTGAAGGCTAATCACTGCACATGTACTCACACTACCGAAAAGTGGAGAAAGTTTTTTGATATACAATGATGATTCAAATAAGGGCTTGGGTTGTGTACTCATGCAAAATGATAATGTGATAGCCTACACCTCAAGACAGTTGAAGATCCATGAGCATAACTACCCGACGCATGATCTAGAGCTGGAAGCCATGATTTTTGCCTTGAAAATCTGGCGGCACTACCTTTATGGTGAGAAGTGTGACATATACACTGACCACAAGATCCTAAAGTATATATTAATACAAAAGGATATCAACATGCATCGAAGGAGATGGTTAGAGCTAATCAAGGATTACGATTACTCTATTCACTATCATCCTGGAAAGGCGAACAGGGTAGCTGATGCTCTAAGGAGGAAAGAACCTGCTACTCTATCCATGTTGAGGATTGAGAAAGACCCTATCTTCTTGGATATGCAAAGGATGGATTTGGGAATCGTAAGGGCCGGGGATACATCCTACCTTGCCAAAATGATTGCGCATCCATCCATCCAACAGAAGATTAAGGAAGCACAAAGGGATGATGTGGAGATACAAAAGAGGGTGAATGCAGTAAAGGAAGGGAAGCTGCAAGATTTCCATATCGACGATGATCGTGTGATTCGGTTTGGAATGCGGCTTTGTGTGCCTTCATCACCCAGAATAAAGACGGATCTATTGGATAATGCACATATCTCAACTTTCGCTATTCATCCTAGAAGTACCAAGATGTATCGTGATCTCCGAGAACACTTCTGGTGGGATAACATGAAGAAGGAGATTGCGGAATATATATCAAGGTGCTTGGTATGTCAGAAAGTTAACGGTGAGCGGAAAAAGTACAAAGGTATGATGCAGCCATTGCCTATACCCATGTGGAAATGGGAAAATGTTACTATGGACTTTGTCATGGGTCTTCCGAAAAACGTCAAGAGGAAATCATGCGATATGGGCTGTGGTTGACCGACTCACCAAGACTGCCCATTTTATCGCTATTAGAAAAGACCTCTCACTTGAAAAATTTGCAAGGATATATGTGAAGGAAGTAGTGAGATTGCATGGTGTTCCGCTCTCGATTGTCTCTGACCGTGATCTAAGGTTCACTTCTAAATTCTGGAGGAGCCTTCAACATGCTTTGAGTACTGAATTAAATTTCAGCATGGCCTATCACCCCCAAATTGATGGCCAGTCTGAAAGGACTATTCAGACACTTGAAGATATGCTAAGATACTGCTCTCTTTAATTAAAAGGTGGATGGGATCAGCACCTTCCATTGGTTGAGTTCTCATACAAAAATAGCTTCCACTCGAGTATTCTGATGGCTCCGTATGAAGCTCTTTATGGGAAGCGATGTAGAACTCCAACCTGTTGGGATGAAGTTGGAGAACGAAAACTACTTGGTCCCGATCTTGTTCAAGAGATGACAGAGAAGGTTCAAGTCATCCCGAAACACATCAAAGCTGCTCAAAGTCGGCAAAAGAGCTATGCTGACAATCGTCGAAGGGAATTGGAGTTCGACGTTGGATATAAAGTCTTCCTTCGAATATCTCCATGGAAGAGAGTCCTGTGATTTGGGAATAAAGGGAAGTTATGCCCAAGTTACATTGGCCCCTTTGAGATCCTTGATCGTATAGGAGTCGTGGCCTATCCTATGGCACTTCCACCGAATATGGATCAAGTTCATGATGTGTTTCACGTATCACTACTGAGGAAGTACATTCCAGACCACTCACATGTACTAAACTCAGAGGTGGTACAGTTGGAAGATGATCTCTTATACGAGGAGCAGCCGGTAAAAATTCTAGACCGAATTGATAAGGTTCTATGCAACAAGACAACCCACCTTGTCAAAGTGTTGTGGAGGAACCAATAGTTTGAGGAAGCAACTTGGGAACCGAAGAGGCAATGAAGGAGAAGTACCCTCACCTGTTTGTGTAATGTGAAATTTCGGGGGCGAAATTTCTTAAGGGGGGAAGAATGTAACGACCCAATGTTTTTCAATAGAAAATTCTCTTCTTATATCTATGTCATAAAAACACAAAATAATGAACTACTAAGTGATAAGTGACCTTTAAACATAATTTTGTCACCCCTATGTTTGGAATTTTAAAAATCTGACATACACAATTGTGTTCAAGACAATTTTTGGAGTCTAATGAAACAAAAATAATTTTTGGTGAATAGTATCCGACCCTTATGAATAGTAACCTACCCTTATGAATAGTAATATGACCCTTATGAATAGTAAATTAGAGTAAAATTACCTATGAATAATAAAATAAAATTTAGACATCATAGAAAGTGATAATTTAACCTTAGTAAACGTTTTTGGTATTTTATAAGTCAAAAATAATTAATTATAATTAATTAATTTATTTAAAAGAATATTTATTTTCCTGAAATATATTAATAAATTATTGAATCAATTTCTAATAGTTTTTAGATAATTTTATAATACCCTAAGTAATTTATGAAAGAATTGCAAAATCAGTTTAAATTTTAAAAACTGTTTTTTTAAGTAAATTATGATTTTAATTAAATATTAAATTAATAATATTTAGAAAATTATTTTTTAAAAATGGACTTCATTTTTGGATTCTACACGTCGAAAAATGGTTGGGGTAAAATTTTGGGATTTTTTAAAGATACTTGAATTTTTGATGAATAGTAGAATACATTAATTTATCATTTAAATACAGTTTAATTAAAATCCACTATTCCTGACATCACAAGTGATGTAAGCACCCAAATCCCGAATTCACAAGTCAAATTTACTATTCTTAGTCATCCAAGACTCACTATTCCTTGTCTTGGGTGAAATTAATAAACTAATCAATTTTATATTAAGGAAACCCCTCTCCCCTCCACTATAAAAGCCACCCTTCACTCCCTCTTTTCCTCACACCTCTCAAGCTCCAAGCCTTCTCTAAATTCTGCCCAAAACCCTTACCTAGATCATCCCCCACGTCCAAAAGCTTCTGTTCTCATCAAAAGACCAAGCCTAGCTTCCTTAAATAGTATCTCAAGAGGAGGATTCTAAAGGTAATTTCTCTCTCTCTTCTCCTTTAATTTCCTTTCAAGTTTAGGTTCCTTTCTTGATCTCTCTCTATCTATATTCATCCAAATTGTTTTGTAAATCCAGTAATATATGTATACTGTAATATAATGATTCTAATGTTATATTATATCACCCCACACCCTTTCCCCCTTCCTTTTATTTTATTAAAGAGAACGTTGTTCATGTGGTGATAATTTATGACCTTCAAAAACAACATGCTCTCTTCTTCCATTTATACCTTCAATATGGTCATGAAACCATTTTATGGTTGAACCAGAATGTTTTATATGTATTATGTTCTATTTTAAGTTCTGTAAATAACCTATGGCCATACAACTAAGTGAAAAGTTAAAATGAGTTGGTTGTGATCCAAAAACCGCTCAAATTAGCCCAAATAATCTTCATTTAATTCTTATCTAATGATCCGGCCACATGTATATAATATAACTCATTATAAAATCATTCAAGCTTCTGTAATATCATTAATTACATGTAATATCAGTTCTGTATGTTTACCCATGATCTACCCAAACATCAAATTAAGAATACAAGTGGACCGCTCAAAAAAACCATGAAAAAGAACATCCCCGAACAATGTTTTTAAACTCTATAAGTCATTCAAAGGAACATAATATGAAATAATGAAACCAGAATGAACCCTATTAATGTATAAAAGGTTATGGAATTTATAATTAATGAATATAATGTCATTATACAGGACATTAAAGAGAAGGAGGCATTCGAGTACAAGGTAAGGGGAAATCTCGAACCCAATTTTCTTCCTTCGGGTTCTCCCTCTTTCACTCCATTTTTGATATGGTTACTCCTAAAAGGTCTTTTGTTCATCTTTTACTTTACTTTTCTGGGATATAAATGTTTGTCACTGGTTTTTATTTCCATAAAAATGTTTTCCAAAAGAACTCTTCTTTCAAGATCTCACCTTTTACCTCTCATTCAAGGTTGATGGTTCTTATATCAAGTATGTTGTTCCCTCTTTCTTTTGGGAATCCAAAGCTTATGAATGTGTTATTATGAGATGAAACCCGTTCCTTTACATGGGTTATTTATGTACATGTTTTATATGTGTTATTTGTGGAAATCATGATAATGATAATGTTATGATGTGACGGGTGCGCCCGGAATTATACAGCGCAATATGAATGTTTAAATGTGACGGGTGCGCCCGGAATTATATAGCGCTCCAATGCATTGGGTAAAGTGATGAATCTCATGAGTAAATGTGAAATGATGCATGAAAATGATGCTATGTTTGTTCACAAATATGTGTGGTATTTAACCACTAAGACATGATGTTTCATTTTTATGCTTTGCCACATTTCAAGTTTATTGTTTATGCTCCTCTCATGTTCAAGATCTTTTTCTTTTGTCATGATTATGCTCACCCCATGCTATATTTTTCTTATCTATTATCTTACTGGGAATTTAGATCACCCCTTTTGATTTATATCCTCAGGTGGATACATGTACTAAGGAGAGGACAAGTGCTACTAATAAGCTATAGAGGAAGAGATTAAATGAATTTTTATGCTTGATGTTGTACTTGTTATGTGTAGTCCTAGTTTTCCCAAGACACTAAACCTCTGGATCCTCCATGTGTAATAATATTATTTTGTTTATCTTTGAAATTATGTAATAGTAATGTAAGAAAAGGTCGGGACGCTATAAGATATATACTATTATTTAACTATTATATACTGTAATAAATTTAATATTTATAAAATAACAACAATTTAGTTCAATTTTAAAAAATACATCTATTAGTATGTAGACTTTATATGGAAATTCTATTATTGGTAACACTTAGAGCATAATAAAAAAAATTAAAACCCATGAACATTTCATTCGGAAATGAAATGTGGTAATCCCGAATTGGTATATCATTCAACTAAGTTGTGTAGTAGTATATCTCCCTCCCCTAATTTTAATTTTTTTAATCGACATGGTTCCTGTATTTTAATAAATTTTTGAGAACAAAAAGTTGTATCTAATAAATAATTTGTAAAATTATAAAAATTTAAATAGATAAAACATAAAACTAATAATTACATTTTCATCAAAGGATGGGTGCATTTGTTTCTTATAGTGGATCTTATTGTATAATGATTACTAGAAGAAAATAATTTTAAAATTTTCCCATTGATATTCCTATTATTTATTTGAGAGAAGATGCTTTGGGATTAATTTCTATTTCATTCAATTTCAATTTTTTAATATTATAGAAAAAAGGTTTTTAACACTTCATATCCCTATATACATAGTTATAAATATTATAATTACCTATAAGATACTTCTCAATGTTGTTCAAATTGAAATTTATAAAAAACCAAGAGTAGTTGTAATGGATTAATTCAATAATTAGATTAGTTTCCGGTTATTCCATTAGTTTAGAATTTATACCCTCTCTAATTACAAGATGTAGCCATTGATATTGAATTTTTTTTATTCGATGGGGAACAAGATCCAATAATTCTATGAATGAGATCATTAGAAATATTAATCCATTCTTGGTTAGATATCATTAGGTAATGAACATGGTGTTGGTCAAGCATTCTATAAACATATGTGTTTTCAAGAGACATCATGAATCATGGGAAATATTATAATTAATAACAAATTTATAATTCAATGAATTGATAATATGATTATCATAGATTGCAAACACTCAGCAGTCCCTTCCTTAGTAGGCAGACCATGAAATGAGGATTCTATGACACAATTTTGTCATACATTGAATTCCACAACCTGATCATGTATGTATAATTCATAGAAGGTGCATATAGTTAGGAGGGTTTCATTATCCAATCATTGTAATATATAAATATTTTTTGTGAGATGATGTCCATTATATTATACAATTAATATATCATATTAGTATTACAATTCTATATTATAAATTAGGTGAGATATAATGAATTTATTGTTTGTATTAAATCCACCAAAAAAAAATTCATGTTTCTATATCACATACCATTAATCTTTTAATGTCTAGTTTCTCATAAATTCTTGTGGAAGGTTCCCATTATTATTTAATTCTAACCCCAAAAGGGGTTTTTAAGCATATTAATGGAAAATAGATTGGCTTGTCTTTTCCAACTATATATTTGAATATCATAGATCCATTATGAAGATTCCATTAACCTGAACATTTTACATTGGTTTCTCCAAAGGATTCATCAAAATTACAACCTATCATTCTTGGGATTCCCCTATTGATTTAAAATTGTGATTTTAACTCAAATCTATCATAAAAAATTCCATTATAAAAGAACAAGTTCTAATGATGGTAATTCAAAAAACTAGTTCTGCTGAGTTTCATTCTCCATCATGGAATTGAAGGCATGTTCTAACAAAAAATTTAATTTTGGGTTTTGTAATTTTTAATGAATAAATACTATTTTTTATTTATCACATTTCTAGTAAATATAATTTTTATTCTTTATAATAAAATAACCATGATTGATGAAACATTTATTCTTAGTTCATTTATTTATTTTTATATTTTTAAAATAATTTTTTTTATTTAAGTGTTCATGAACATGCACTCATTAAAGAATTCATTACATAGAATAAAATAAATTATTAAAGGAACCATTCATTAGAGTATCCTAATGGTTGATTTAGTGAGTGTAAATTAAAAAAAATACCCTAGTGTAATAAATCATAATTCTAGTATTGGCATGAGTTACCACATTCCACCTATCCGCCTATGTATCACCAATGATAGAATCACACTGTTAATGTATTGAAAATCCTCTAAGTGAATTATGATACTCCATCTTGTAAATGTACTTATGAATCACACACATGTTAGAGGATCTAAAAGACTGGTTAAAAGGTGATTACAATATTACCATTGGACAAATAGGACGGAAAAAATAACATAGGGTGGGATGACCAATAGGATATCATATAATTTACTATTAATTAGTTTAAAACCCGTGAAATATATTTAATTAAATAATCTATCACAAAAACAACTCATGGTCAAGATCGTGAATGTTTGTTCATGAGATTATTATAGTAAAATTAATTAGAAGACATTCATTTCATTTTAAATTACTAATTATTGATATGAATGAAAACTCATTAATTAACTAATGAACTAATTAATTCATTTTTATCTTACTGGTCATGAAAACATAATTGGAGCATCAAATAATTTATGGAATTTATTAAATCATAACCCAAGAACTAATAACAATATTTGTATTTTAATAAAATAATTGAGAATATTAAATTCTTATAAACTTTTTTAAATTTTCAAACACACTGTAACATTCAAATCAATAAAATTGTTTTTAATTTATATTATTTTATAATATAATGTAAATTTTATGTTTTTGAATTAATGAGAGACTAAAGAGAATGTACATATATATACATGTAATTTATCTATAATTATATGTATTTAGGGTACCCTCCTAGGTCTTTGGAATATATTTAGGTTAGACTACATATTTTGTATACACCTACTATATGTAGTGTGTTCAAAAAACGTTTTGTGCGAGATGGAATTCTACTTATTAGACGTGTGTCTGAAATGACTACATGAAATATATAGGCATGATACGCACAGTGTGTGTAATTGATCCATGTGTCTTTGATCTCATCGTTTCACTCAATATATTCTTCAAATACAAAAACTGATTTAACTACATATAGTGTACACCGCATGCATGTTTTGTATATCATACATGATCTATGTTATTATTCTCACATGACTTTTTTCCATGTATTTTGACCACACAGATTACAAGATTTACTCCTCTGACCCTTATAGAAAACACAATATGTATTCAAATACATTTTCTGTAATCTGAAAACATTGATCCATTTTTTTGGCCAAGCAGTGGCATAAAACGCATGTAGTTATTCCATTGTGCACCTCGTATCCCTCTTGGCATCTAGATGTTGATAACTAGGGTATATGTTGTGTACATATTTTTACACCATGTGAAACTTGGTATTATCAGAAAAAAATTAGTAGTATCATGATGTTATATCTGGTAAATATTTATATGTTGTTAGGAAATTCATAACATCATATCACATGACATAATATGATTAATATATGAATTTATGTTAATTAAAATTAGATGAAATACCAAATAGTATGAAATAAAATTCTAATCAAAATTATGAATATAACAAAAATCTAATATATATATATATATATAATAATGTATCCTACCATTGATGCCACTTATTTGTCCTAGGAACAATAAAACCATGTGGTGGTGGATGATATATTAAAATATCATTTTATTTTCATTTCCCAACAAAATGTGCAAGGATATTCCATGTCAAATTTCAATTTAATTTTATTAGTATTGAGTGAAATATATATCTAGGATAAAGAACATTATTTATTGATGAATGTTTATCCTTCGGAAATACACTTTTCAATTTCATTTTTGGTATTGTGATGATCCATGTATATAATCTCTCTAGATGTTATCAATATGTAGACTATTGTACTATAAGAAATAGAAATTGATATGTGGGTTATATATTAGAGAATCAAATGTCATATATTATTTAGTATTTATAACTCATTCAATAGTATGGATGAAATAACACATTCATTTCAAGTTCACAAAAGGGAGTAAGAAGGATTTTACAGAAAATTCACCATGTGAAATAATTAATTATTATCAGTTTTTTAAAGCATTAAAAAGTAGACATAGCCTTAATTAATGGTTATATTTATTATGAAACAATATAATTTAATTTAATTTCATCCATTCAATAAAATTTTATTCCATTAATAAACCAAATGCCACATAATATTTTTATTATTATTATTTGGTTCTCCAAATATTTATAATTGATTAGTAATATTTATTTTCTTGTAAATAATTCTTTTATCACTAGATGTTTACTTGTTCTCTTTATAATTATTTTTATTTATAGTATAAACAAATAAATATTTTACTCATAAAAAATAATTAATTCAAACATAAGTGAATATATATTTATTTAATATTAAATAATATAAAAAATATATATTTCCTAATAATTCTTTGAATAAATAGTTATTTAATTTAACTGAATAATATCAATATAAATAAATTATTCCGGATTCTTGAGTGTAATATCAGTTTTCTTATTTAAAATAATATATATTTTAATCAATATCAATGGAAACACATATTGTGTGACCCTCTAGGAATAGTTATTATTTTCATTAGGTGAGCATAACTAATGTCCATGATTACTATATTGTAATGGGCCAAGGAACCCTATAAAATAAAAAAATTATTTTCCACCAATGAAAACTAAATTTGAAAGGTCACTTCGTAATGTAATCATTTTGTCACAATATATCAAAAATTAGGTTTCAATATGGAATCATTAACCTATTTTCATGATACATTAACAGTTTACTATATGAAATAAACATTTTGTAATAACATGTCCATGATATTTATGTTATTGTTATATTCGATAAAATTGAAAATATATGAACTCCAATTAATATGGATGGGACACATCTTTACTCGAATTATCAATGAATGAATTGTTAATAATGACACACCCAATATACCCTACTTCCCGCTAATATATGGAATGATTCTATTTTATAAAAATATTATTTCATGAGAGATGAAATTATTTAATGATAATTTTAATGTCCATGTAAAATCATACATTCTTGAATATATGAATATCTGATAACACTAAAATATTCAGACATCCCACTAGTGGGGTTTTTTCTCATAATCTTCTATATGGGATAATACCATATGTCAACCTCTTGAGATGAAGACTAATCCACTTTTGACTACTCATATATAATGGTTTAAATACTATGCGTTCCATCACTATATGTTATCCAACCACAAAACTATATTAAAAATATTTCCATAGAAAATAAAGTTTCTCATTATAGTGTGGAACATATATGGGCTTATCACTGTGACCAATAATCTAAGATAATAATATAATAAATCATTCTGAAAAAATGATCAATATTTTATAATATTTTTAATTAATATTAACTTACTTAAATATAAATGTAATAATATTATATCATTGGCTCCTCAAAAACCAACACTATCAATTCTCAACGTTCATGTATTCTTTTTAATGTTTTCATCAGAATATCTTCCTTCGAAAATATCATTTAGTGAAATCCAAAACGTAGTTAAATTTTACAGAATGTCTGAGATCCCCATAAATGATCAAAACAATCATTAAATCTTTGATGGGGAAAATGTTTCTTCAAAATATAATGATGGTTATGATAACCTTGTCAATGTCTACATGTTCTGCCCACCTTCATCTAAGAAGATACATGTGAAAGCCATGGATCCATATTATGTCAAATGAATAGTTTTCATTCCAATTCATCCTAAATAACTAACAATTACCTAAATTTTATCAGTTAAATCCATAATGTCCTAACTAATATCGGACTAGATCATGGATAAAGAAAAATAATAAACAATACTTCTCTTTTGGGTGGAAACGTATAGATTTATTCAATAAAAACTTTATGAAATTATTAAGTGATTTTTATATACACATTAATTCTAATATCCATGACATATGAAAAAGTTAACATTAGAAACTTATAAAAGTTATTTCTACTAAACTATGAATAATTTACTACTCTATCTGCATTTTCATATTATTCTCTTCTAAATTTTTTATCAATGACATCAATTTATGAGGAACAAATTTTCGTAGCATTAAATTGATTTATGTGTTGAATGATTTCAACTAAAACATTCAAATAATTAATTCATAGACCATTGTATCATGTAAAAAAAATTCATATGCAACTCAACCCTATCAATAGTTATAGAAAATGATTTACACTGAAAGGATCGATACTATCATTGGTCAAGAGGAATTTAAATTATCCCCATATAATGAATCATCTCAACACACAAATCCATATGGTTAGTAATAGGGGAAGAGATAAATGAGTTTTACATGACTCTTTTAGAAAATTATTTCAAACTAGTATAGTTTACAGAATTCATGTCTATCACCATTAAAATACAGGATTCTCCATCTATGATCACATTCCATTAGTATATTGATTCATACTCATTGTTCTTTTCACTTTATTACCATCTTGGTATTTCATTTGTTGATTACTCCTTGAAATACAAAGACCAAATTTGGACAATCAATATTTAGTATGATAATTATTCTACTTCATTAGTCTTATTAATTAATAAAGTTCTTGGGAAACATTACTTCTGTCTCTACCTTATGACCATGATTAAATATTAAAATAAATTTGATGATTTTCCAACTGATTAAAATTTTGACATAATTTAGGTGTTTTATTAAAATATCATTTAATATTCTCATAAGAACAACATGGTAAATAATGTGACTTTATTTATTGTGAACGAGGAATGTTTAGTGATCCCATGGTCTAATTCTATGATATCCACCCACTCCTTATATGGGTGTCAATCTTCCACATATTCACAGTATTATAGCTCCCACCAATTCCCATATAAGTAATAATTCCCATTTCACACTAAATTCTATATTCTATATCAATCATTGACAGTCTCCCTATTGACCATTTCATTAGTATCTATTAAACAGATAATAAATATACCTAAGATGATATCCTGTCATAACCTAGAATAAAAAACACATTCTTTTAAGGAAAATAATTATACAAAATCCAAGGAAAGGTGGGAAAAATTCATAAATTATATTTCATACTCTATCACTCATAGTGTTTCGTATTTCTATCAAATGAAATTTATTTTTCCTGAAATGGGTTTATGGTGAGAAAAGAATTATTTATTAAAAATTAATCAAATACCAATAGTTACATTCATTTTTTAACATTATCCTAAATTTTTAACTCCCACAATTTTTATGGAATATTTTATAGAATATAGGTTTCTATCAAAACCATAAATTTATCATATTTTCCCAATAAATTAAAATTTTTGTTCATACTATTAAAAAATATCTATATTTTTTAGGTTATTAATCCCCCTAAATGATGGTTGTATTTTTATTTTGTAATTGAATAGAATGGTTCATTTTCTAAAGTTCTTCATTTCTGTTACCCTTATCCAAAGACTAAAATTCCATGAAAATACTTTGGACCAACTTTTAGTTCACCGGTTCATCATGTGAAACAAGAATTTTCTAGATACCCTTTTGTTTGGTTCCTATGAAATCTATACTATTACATCTCTATAAATAGAATGAAATGAAATTTATACAAGACACCGTTCAACTAAAGTCATTGTAATTTCAATTTACTATATAAACTCATTTCAAAATAAAACATTTCTTAAATAAATCTATTTTATTAATTTTAATCTTTTTTTAAAATAATATAATCGCATTCTTTAAAATCGTCCCATTTAATGAATTCCCAAAATCAACATATTTCAACTATTTTGTATACAATCCTACTCAAAATTATGAATGTAGAATATTCTGATTTCTTTGTATCAATACATGGATTGAACTTTTCATCAGGTATACCCATAATAATGAGATAACAACTAACCCTAAAGTTTAATAATAATATTATATTCCTAAAAACCCTAGTAAAATCGTGATTGACATAAGAAGGTCAGGTATATCCTTTAATAGAATAATTTTAAATTATTTAGATACTATATATGTGGTATCAACCCATTATTATAGTGATACAATTTCAATTCAAATACAAAACATGGTGATAAAATATTTTTAGAAAGATATACATACAGAAGAAGAGTGATAATAATATCAACATTTTTATAGCCACCAATTAGACTTGGATGTGGTAAAGAGTTTCTTGACTTTACAGATAATGTAATAACCCGAGGTTTTGTAAGATATATTCTTTTTAATTTCTTTCAAATCTTCTGTTGTACGATACACCAAGATTATCTTGCACTATACACAACATCGTATTAGCTTGCAGTATATGCAACACGAATCCTGGATCGTGTTACACACAATTTCATGATTGTTTGATAGTATTTATTCTACGAAACATTGAGTATATATATATATATATTCAATGTATTTTGTTATACACAGCAACAATGGAGTCATGCACTACACGTAACCCTGACTTGGCTTGCATTACACGCAATCGCGACCTTCCTTGATAGCATGTGTTGTACGCAATACCGAGTTTTACTAATCAATGATATATTATTATAATATTATTATGAACTAGACGTTATAAATACTGTTAACTAAATTTTGAATTTTATAACATTATTATTCATCTTACACATTTTCTAGAACATGGTATAAGAAAAAAATAAATTTTTCGGGTAAAATAAGTATTTTTCAAGAAATGCAGCTTTTCCACCTTTTGATGGCGCACCCACATTAAATCTAGTTTTTGACATTTTTATAAGTTCAATTTTACAAAATAAAATTATTCTTTGGAATCAGGATATAAAATTTTACCTTGGATAAATTTTTCATATTATTCTGGTAACATTCATATTTTAATGAATAGTAAAAACACGCTATATTTTAATTAAAAACAACTTTTTTCATCATAATAACTTATGTGGTTAAATTATAATATTGAATGGTTTTAAAGTATAAATATAATATATTTTTACTATTTAATATAATATATGTCATTATCATTGATTTTACATTGAATTCATAGGTTAAATCAATTCAATCTTTTGCAATGTTTTAAACAAAACCACATTTTCATTCGACAACGGGTTAAATTTTAATTTAATTTCTGAAACTTCTGTGTATTGAATTTAAAAAAATGGATTCCAAATTTGGAATCAGTGGTTCCAAATTATGTTAATAGGCTACTTTTTATTTTTGGGAATTATGAATAGTAACTACGGTAAATTTTATTTACCATAATTAAAGGTAAATCGGGTAATTAAGGATAAATATAATATTATCAAATTACCCTAATACATGATAAAACTCTATTGGATGGCTAAAAGTCAACATATATAACCTAAGGGTCGGATTAGATTCATTTTATGGACTTTTGACCATGAAAATAATTTAATTATTATTAAAACCAATGAAAGTGACAACATGTCACTCTCTTAAATATTATAAGTATAATAATTTTAATTTAGTGATAAACAACATAAAACGTCAAACAAGAATAGTATATAAAAATCTAATAAAATTATTTACGTCATTATAATTTATTTAGAATTTTTAGGGATTAAATAATTGTCATTAATGGTGATACATTAATGACGCAGAAATTATTTATTAAGTGAAAAATCAGTAATATAGTTTTTATTGAAATAATAATACCCATTAAAAGAGCCACAAACCTGACCAAAACATATTGGTAGTGTATATATACACCTTAATCATCCAATTACCTAATATATAACCGTTTGGAGTTTTATAAAAGTGATTATGACACATATATTATTTTATTTTAAATGATGCCAAAGTTGTCACCGTCATAATTTAATAAATATAAAAATTTAGATATTGTGATTTTAAGATGATAAATTCGAGTAAAAGTATTATTATGAAATCTAATAAGATTATATTTATCATAGGATTTTATTTTTAATTTTTATGCAACAAATTAGTATATTAAATAATTATACAAAAATGTTGTAGTAATTATTTTATTAAGAGATAAACCAAATAAATGGTTTTAAAAATAATAAAATAAATATTATATGAACTATTTAATGTTATAAACTAATTTTCTATATACATATGACCTTTTATTAATCTATTAAAGCTTTTATTTAGAACATATCATTTGTATATATTTTATTTAAATTCAAATAATTGAGTAATTTCATAATTGACATTATTTTCTTTTATAAAAATAACATACTATAAAATTGATTCAAAATCACAAAAATTTATAAAAATTATAAATTTATATTTATATGGTCTAAAATGTTATAAAGTATCCAATTATGGACAATTCACAACAAATAAGAAATTATTTGTTATAATTTAAAATTTAGAATGTTATTACCACAAATACAATTAAATTGATTTAGTAAGGATAAATCAAGTTGATAATGTATAAAATAATTTCCTTATATGTATGAATTTTGTTGGTTGATGGTATTAAAACCCTATCTCATCTAATATTATAATTTGATTCATTTTTGGAGGTTTTTAATTGGGGTTAGATTTATTATAAATTAATATTTTTAAGATTTCCAAAGGTGCCCATCCCCTCCCTTATAAAAAGGGAACCTCCTCCCTCTCTTCCTCACACAAATTTGAGCCTTCAATCTCGGCCAACCCCTGAAAAATTATCTTCTACACTTCCCTAGAAACATTATAGAGGTCCTGGTATTCTTTAAAGACCAATTTTAGTTCCCTAAGAGGAGGTCTCAAAGAGGCGCTTCAAAGAAGGGGTAATGTTCGTTACCAATTGTTTCAACTTTATTTCTTCTTCCAATTCTTCTTCTTTAGTTGATTAATTATTAGTTAATAACATCAGTATAACTCATATACTGATATGTTATTATAATTATGAAAAAACCCTATTTCACCCTTTATCAATCCTACGGAAAACAAAATCACCGCGCGTGCGTGCGTACAGAATACCTTCTCCACGCCGTGGTGTAAACTATTTTCCACCACCACCTTACATAGATGGGTATAATGGTATAAATAATGAGTATATATGATTATTATAAAGTGATATTTATTCTTAAATATTATTCATACACTTCAATTCAATTCCACGATCATGAGAATGATATCATCGCTCCTGCGTACGTACGGACTACCGTCTCCACGACGCGATGAGATTCATTCTCAATGATTAACCATTCATGAATGATTATAAAGTATATATAATAAGTAATCATGAAATATATGACATAATAATGATACTTTATTTATGTATATATATATGTATGTCATCTACTTAATTCCATTCAATTCAATAAGGAAATGAAAACAGCGTTCAGGTGTACGTACGGCCTACCGTCTCCATGAACGGTGTATTTCTTTCCATTTATCGATCTATTGTATATATGTATATTCTGAATATATATTATATATAAATAATTTTTTCGATTCTGTATGTATGTAAACATGATCTAAGTGATTATATGAATAATTAGAAGTCACAACACGGATGAAAAATGAAACGATTTTACCCAAAACGCTCTTTAACATGGACTTTACAAGAGAACGGGTAAAATAAAGTAATAAGTGAACCATATATGATATCATAACAATGAATATGATTCTATAATAAGTAAATATCATTATTTAAATAATTATACAGGGGTTTCGGATACGTACGAAGCATATCGGACCAAAGGTAAGGGATAATTTTGCAAATCTCATTTTTTTCCGAGATTGCTTATACGTAAGTATTTACTGGGGTTATTGTTATCATCCATGTCCATGTTTTCTAAAAGTGTTTTTATGTATGTTTAATGTAATTTTTACCCATTCTAACTTTTACTACACGGTATGTATGGAATCTTTCTTTTGTTTACGTTACGAGGTACTTTTTGACTTTTCTGGAAAAAGTACGAGAATAATGAATTTTTAACATATATGGCACGAACAAATTTTTACGATTTTATAAAGCATTATTTTCATGAATCTTCCTACAAAATATTTCATGACTATTTTCAACAAAATCATTTTCTTTTAAAATTTCATAATGTTTTGTGAAAAGAAATTGATTTTGAAGAAGAAAGGATATTTTCGTCTAGAATTCATTTCAAGTGTTTTATCAAAACCATTTTCTATATAAGATGACATTATTTCATATGTGTATGTTTCATGTATAATGTCTCTATGATTTACATGGTTTCACTTTTCTAATTATGAAATGATATCCATTTCTTTTATATAGATTATTGATGATGGGATGATGTTTATGAAACCCATTTTATTTGTTGGGTTATTATGAATGATGTATGTTTATTTTGTGGAACAAGTAAGAATGATTTCCTTATGAGATGGGTGGGAAATATATCTCCTTCCAATGGATTGGGTAAAGATTTATATCTCTTTAGATAGACATGGCTAGAATGGCAAGTTAAACTGGTTCAATAATACAGGACTGGAATGAGGAGTGAACTCGATTCAGAAAGGGACTTTGTCCACTAAGATGGTCTTGGCATCAATGCCTTGGATAATATGGAAATCATATCATGTGCTTAATGGTTTCCAAAATTACATGTTTTATTCCCATGCTATTTTATCATTCTTAATGTTTCTTTAGGATCTATGCCTTACGTACTTCCATGTTTTATGTCATTGCTCAAGCTTTTGATGTTTAAACATTATGTTCATGTTTTTAAGTTCAAAGTATATGGTATGTTTTATTTTATACATGATTTCCCTTACTGAGCATTTGAGCTCACCATTTTTATGTTTTCTTTTCCCCATGATATAAAGAAAGGTTTTAGGTAAGAAAAAAAGGGGTAGATCTTTATGGGAGATGTTGAAGATCTTTCGCCATGATTAGAAGATTACGTTCCAAGTTTCCAAAGACACTAAACTATTACGGTCCTTGTGTGTCTGTTTTTGTTATGTATTAAGTATTCCATAAAAGTAATGTAATGTTCATGTACGTCATGTTTTGGGTCTCTACAGTTGGTATCAGAGGAAAGGCCTAGTCAACCTTTGGAAACTAGGATGCGAAAACGTTAGTGAGATCCCTAGAGATATTTCTAAGGTAGTTCTAGGGATATCCCTAAGGATAAGTATACGTATAGGATATAGTCCTAGAACTATGGTAACTAACATATAATTTAACCTAAGATGTGAGATATTGAGGGTACTCCCCCTTTACTATGTTGTTTTCCCTATCATGATTTTTGCCCCTCACACTATTCTTTTTGGGTATTAGAAAATGGCTGGAAACAGGAAGATTCACGTTAATGGATGATATGACGGACAATGGAATGATATTCTTCATTAGCTACCAAATGAAACGGGATTTGGAAGTCCAAACATCATTATTATGCCTAATCAGCAATCTCATAATATGATCAATAATCTCAACTTTGGTAAGTTTCCCGACTCAGATAATAAAAGAAAGATGGAGTTTTATGATGATCATAGAGGAAAGAACGTTCAATTTCCCTCATGTAAATCATGTGGGAAGAGGCATCAGGGAGATTGTTTCAAAGGATCTGGAAGATTCTTTGGGTGTGGAAAAGGACACAAAGCCAGTAAGTGCAAAGAAAATGTTCAGTTTACACCATGGACAAGGATAATGGTATTGCTATGACATCAACAATGATTAGATGTTTTAAATGTGGAATGTATGGGAATTATGAAAACCAATACCCTAAGGTAAAATCTCATGAAGAGAATCAGCATGGTCATACGGGTATTATTTATGTGGATGATGATGAAGAGACTAAAAATGAAATATGAGATGAAATAAATAATGAATCTCAACTAGTGGTTTAAGAAGTTAGTTGAATTATTGTATGTTTATAAAGAATAAAATATGGTACTATGGAATAAAGAATCATCTAAGGATTGTTACACTATTGTTTTTCCTAAAGTATATGAAAGTATATGTCGAATGGTACCGGTAACCATGGAAGGTTATTCAGATATTTTTGGAAAGTAGATGATATGGACATAATGAAGGGATAAGAAGATAATGAGATGTTTGAATATATTCATGAGCTCATGACTGATATAAGGACTAAGTGATATTATGGTTTGATTATATAGAAATTTTGGAATTTTGGTATGTGGAAAGAGATAACTTTTGACACCATTCATGTTTTTTCTAAGGTTAAATGGGTATTCATTTTTCAAGAGAATACATGATTAAGGTATTCACATTTTTGTAGTTTGACCAACAAGATATATCTTATGATATATGGGGGATAAATGATGGAATTCATGGGATTGTTATGTGACATTTCAAGTAATCATTTTCTTTATACTACGAGCTTGGATCAAAGTATATTAGATAAGCCTAAAGATTGGGATGGATTATGTTGGACATAAGTTAGTATTGTTTAAGGATAATACTTTTTTCGATATTATTGATGGGATGTTATAGTAATGTAGTTTTAGAAAAAGGACAACCTGTAGGACGGGCGATAGCCCATCGCGTCAGACAAGGCTATGGTAATCGAACCTACAACCGAAGTGCGACTGGCCTTTATCGCCTACCACTGGCCTACATGAAGACCCTATTTAGTGTAAACTAGTTTTATTATATTAACCAGTATGATAAATGAAGTATAATTCCATTTTAGGAACCATATATGATTAATCTCACTATAGATCGACTTATTCATATTTAATAACTTTTGCTAACCTTTTGTTTGAGACAGATGGAATGACCTGTCATTCTATCACATGATCTGCTAAAACATCACGAATTAAAAATTCAACTTTATTTCTTTAAGAGATGAAGTGGAAATTGTCCAAAGAACGACCAATAATGAGACTATACAAAAATCGTGAAAGTATTTCATCTAATTCCAATTTCATAAACTTTAGGGAAATTATCTTGAAAACCAAAAATGTTGTCCTAGTGCTCTTATATCTGATTAATTAGATGGTACCTTAGATCGTTCCAAATTTATGGTTTCGTGATTGCTGGATTTTCCATAGCCATGTTCTCTACCACTCTCCATCAGAACATGATGGTTAGATTTCTCTTCCATATCCATATTTTCACCTATGTTATCCTATGTGGAAACCCAGTGATTAGTTTTTTGGGTAACTATTATGTTTCATACTTTATTTTATAAAGATAAGTTTTGGTATTCCTTTTTACGACGTGGGTTTCAATTAAAGAAACTTTCAAGTAGAAAACAATTTATAACCCCGATGAATTTTGAGGTCGAAATTCATTTTATGGGGGGTAGAATGTATTATCCCAAGATTTTATAAGATATATTCTTTTTAATTTCTTTCATATCTTCTGTTGTACGATACACCAAGATTATCTTGCACTATACGTAACACCATATTAGCTTGCAGTATATGCAACACTAATCCTGGATCGTGTTACACACAATTTCATGTTTGTTTGATAGTAGTTATTCTAAGAAACATTGATTATATATATATATATTCAATGTATTTTTTTATACACAACAATAATGGGTTCGTGCACTACACTCAACCCTGACTTGGCTTGCATTACACGCAATCGCGACCTTCCTTGATAGCGTGTGTTGTACGCAATACCGAGTTTTACTAAACAACGATATATTATTTTAATATTATTATGAACTAGCCGTGATGAATAATATTAACTAATTTTTGTATTTTATAAAATAATTATTTATCTTAAACATTTTCTAGAACATGGTATAAGAACAAAATAAAATATTCGGGTGAAATAAGTATTTTTCAAAAAATGCAGTTTTGCTGCCTTTTGATGGCGCACCCACATTAAATCTACTTTTTTACATGTTTATATGTTCAATTTTACAAAATAAAATTATTCTTTGGAATCAGGATATAAAATTTTACCTTGGATAAATTTTTCATATTATTCTGGTAACTTTCATATTTTAACGAATAGTAAAAACACACTATATTTTATTTAAAAACAACTTTTTTCATCGTAATAACTTATGTGGTTAAATTATAATATTGAATGGTTTTAAAGTATATATAGAATATATTTTTACCATTTAATATAATGTATGTCATTAGCATTGATTTTACATTGAATTCGTAGGTTAAATCAATTCAATCTTTTGCAATGTTTTAAAAAAAACCCGTTTTCATTCGACAACGGGAGTAATTTTAATTTAAGTTCTGCAACTTCTGTGTATTGAATTTTAAAAAATGGATTCCTTATTTGGAATCAGTGGGCCCAAATTATGTTAATAGGCTACTTTTTATTTTTGGGAAATTATGAATAGTAACTACGGTAAATTTTATTTACCATAGTTAAAGGTAAATTGGGCAATTAAGGGTAAATATAATATTATCAAATTACCCTAACACATGAAAAAATTCTAGTGGATGGATAAAAGTATACATATATCACCTAAGGGTCGGATTAGATTCATTTTATGGACTTTTGACCATGAAAATAATTTAATTATTATTAAAACCAAAGAAAGTGACAACATGTCACTCTCTTAAATATTATAAGTATAATAATTTGAATTTAGTGATAAACATCATAAAACTTCGAACACGAATAGTCTCCAGAAAGCTAATACAATTATCTACATCAATATAATTTATTTATAATTTTTAGGGATTAAATAATTGTCATTAATGGGGATACATTAATGGTGCAGAAATTATTTATTAAGTGAAAAATCAGTAATATAGTTTTTATTGAAATTATAATACCCATTAAAAGGCCCAAAAACCTGACCAATACTTATTGGTAGTGTATATATACACCTTAATCATAAAATTACCTAATATATAACCGTTTTGAGTTTTATAAAAGTGATTATGACACTTATATTATTTTATATTAAATGACGCCAAAGTTGTCACGTTGATAATTTAATAAATATAACAATTTACATATTGTGATTTTAAGATGATAAATTCTAGTAAAAGTATTATTGTGAAATTTAATAGATATATATTCATCATAGGATTTTATTTTTAATTTTTATGCAAAAAATTAGTATAGTAAATAAATATACAATTATGTTGTAGTATTTATTTTATTAAGAGATAAACCAAATAAATGGTTTTAAAAATAATAAAATAAATATTATATGAACTATTTAATGTTCTCTACTAAATTTATAGATACATATGACCATATATGAATCTATCAAAGCTTTTAGTTATAACATATCTTCTGTATATATTTTATTTAAATTCAAATAAATGAATAATGTCAAAATTGACATTATTTTATTTTATAAAAATATCATACTATAAAATTGTTTCAAAATCACAAAAATATATAAAAATTATAAATTTAAATTTATATAGTGTAAAATTTTATAAATTATCCAATTATGGACAATTCACGACAAATAAGTAATTATTTGTTATAATTTAAAATTTTGAATGTTATTACCACAAATAAAATTAAATTGATTAAGTTAGGATAAATCAAGTTGATAATGTATAAAACAACTTCCAAAAATGTATACATTTTATTGGTTGATGGGATTAAAACCCTGTCTCATCTAATATTTTAATATGAGTTATTTTTGGAGGTTTTTATGTGGGGTTAGATTTATTATAAATTAATATTTTTAAGATTTCCAAAGGTGACCCTCCCCTCCCTTATAAAAAGGGCACCTCCTACCTCTCTTCCTCACACCAATTTGAGCCTTCAGGCTCTGCCAACCCCTACCAAATTCTCTTCTCCGCTTCCATAGAAACATCCTAGAGGTCCTGGTCTTCTTAAAAGACCAATTTTATTGCCCTAAGTGGAGGTCTCAAAGAGGCGCTACAAAGAAGAGGTAATGTTCATTACCGATTCTTTCAACATTATTTCTCATTCCAATTATTCTTCATTAGTTGTTTAATTATGAAGTAATAACATCAATATCACTCATATACGGATATGTTATTATAATTATGAAACAACCCTATTTCACCATTTATCCATCCTACGGAAAACGAAATCACCGCGCGTGCGTACGTGCGGAATACCGTCTCCAGGTCGTGGTGTAATCTATTTTCTACCACCACCTTACATGGATGGGTATAATGGTGTAAATAATGAGTATATATGATTATCTTAAAGTGATATTTATTCTTAAGTATTATACATACACTTCAATACAATTCCACGATCATGGGAAAGATATCATCGCTCGTGCGTACGTACGGACTACCGTCTCCACGACTCGATGAGATTCATTCTCAATGATTAACCATTCATGAATTATTATAATGTATATATAATAAGTAATCATTAAATATATTAAATAATAATGATACTGGATTTATGTATATATATATGTATGTCATCTACTTAATTCCATTCAATTCAATAAGGAAACGATAACAGCGTTAATGCGTATGTACGACCTACCGTCTCCATGAACGGTGTATTTATTTCCATTTATCGATCTATTGTATATATGAATATTCTGAATATAAATTATATATAAATAATGTTTTACATTCTGGATGTATGTAAACATTATCTAAGTAATCATATGAATAATTACAAGTCAAAACACGAACGAAAAATGAAACGATTTTACCAAAAACGCTATTTAACATGGAATTTACAAGAGAACGGGTAAAATGAAGTCATAAGTGAACCATATATGATATCATAACAATGAATATGATTATTTAATAAGTCAATAACATTATTTAAATCATTATACAGGGGGTTCAGATACGTAAAAATCATATCAAACCTAAGGTAAGGGATAATTTTTCAAATCTCATTTTTTTTATCCGAGATTGCTTATACGTAAGTATTTACTGGGGTTGTTGTTATCATCCATGTCCATGTTTTCTAAAAGTGTTTTTATGTATGTTTAATGTACTTTTTAACCATTTTGACTTTTACTACATGGTATGTAAGGAATCTTTCTTTTGTTTACGTTACGGGGTACTTTTTGACTTTTCCGGAAAATGTACGAGAAGAATTTTTTTTTAACTTATACGACACAAACAGATTTTTACAGTTTTATAAAGCATTATTTTTATGAAGCTTCCTCAAAACTATTTCATTTCTATTTTCAACAAAATACTTTTCTTTTAAAATTACATGATGTTTCGTGAAAATAAATTGATTTTGAAGAAGAAAGGATATTTTCCTCAAGAATTCATTTCAAGTGTTTTATCAAAACCATTTTCTATATAAGATGACATTATTTCATATGTGTATGTTTCATGTATAATGTCTCTATGATTTACATGGTTTCACTTTTCTGATTATGAAATGATATCCATTTCTTTTATATGGATTATGTGATGATGGGATGATGTTTATGAAACCCATTTTTTTGTTGGTTTATTATGAATGAGGTATGTTTATTTTGTTTCACAAGTAAGAATGATTTCATTATGAGATGGGTGGGACCTATATCTCCCCCCAATTAATTGGGTAAAGATTTATATCTCATGAGATTGATATGGCTGGAACAGTAAGTTAAACCAGTTCAATAATACAGGACTGGAACGAGGAGTGAACTCGATTCAGAAAGGGACTTTGTCCACTAAGGTGGTATTGGCATCAATGCCTTGGCTAATATGGAAATAATATCATGTGCTTAATGGTTTCCACAATTACATGTATTCTTCCAAATCTATTTTATCATTATTAATGTTTCTTTTTGATCTATGCCTTACGTACTTCCATGTTTTATGTCATTGCTCAAGCTTTTGATGTTTAAACATTATGTTCATGTTTTTAAGTTCAAATGTATATGGTATGTTTTATTTTATCCATGCATACCCTTACTGAGCATTTAACCTCACCCTTTTTATGTTTTCTTTTCCCCAGGATATAAAGAAAGGTTTTAGGTAAGATAAAAAGGGTTAGATATTTATGGGAGATGTTGAAGATCTTTCACCATGATTAGAAGATTACATTCCAAGTTTCCAAAGACACTAAACTATTACGGTCCTTGTGTGTATGTTTTTGTTATGTATTAATTATTCTTCAAAAGTAATGTAATGTTCATGTACGTCAAGCTTCGGGTCTCTACAGATAACCCTAAGATCCCAATGTTTGAAAATAATTTCTATGGGATTAAAATAGTGTATGGTGACTTTATCCCTTCAAATAAATCATCAAAAAACCATAAATAGAAAAAAAAATTAATCTTATATATGATGAGTGATAAAAAGAAAACAATTTACACCAAATAGTAAAAAATATCAATGAAAATGAAAAATAATCTTCATAAATGAAAAAACATTAATTAACAAAAGAACAGAAAAAACCATGTGGTCTCAAAACAACCATCACTCGACCCACTCCAAGATCTAACTCCACATGTCATGACTAAGTTATAACAAAGATTTAGTAACAAAATGAGAAACATCTCATTTACATATGAATTGATAGATTAAATATTCAAACTCACAGTATTTTACAGTAAGGGGGTCAATCTATACATAATAGTATTTCACAAATGGATTCCCAACACATTAAACATTGGAAAAACAATTTATCACATTTATATGAAAATATTTTAAAATATGTAAAAGTAGATTACATAAATATAAAAATAAATTCCATAGAAAAATATTATAAATTTTCTCAAAAATATCACATACTTCTGAATAATTATATTTTTTTTGTCACACACATGAACACACCCATTCATTTCCATGTCATAGTTCCATTCTTATATGCGGTCTCTCACTGATCCACCAAGTCAAGTCGTGGTGACCTATACCAGACACCCCAGTATAATAAATTCTTCTAATATCATCTTTTCTATGAATTCACCCACACCAACCATGTTTCCAAAATCATATTCCAAATTCCATTACTGCAAAAACATTATTTATTTAAATAATTTAAATTACAATTTTCCATGAATCAAATAATTTCCAAAATTTTAAATGTATCATGATGAATATTTGATTAAAAATATTCTATAAGTAACCATTAATTTTTCATGATTCCTAATTATTAACACCAAATAGACTTTAAGCATAAATCATTCATGGATTTTTAAAAATATAGAAATATAATTTACATATAAATATTCATTACAATTTTATTTCAATTTTAAATTACAAATAATCCGTATATATTTCAATATAATTAAAATATAATGAACAACACTTCAAAGTAGTCTATATTGTCCCACATAACCTTCCCTTCAATAAGTCTATAATTGTTTTTAGGATTACCATTAATGAGCATGGGTATATACCCTATATATTATGTTTATGTTTTTAGGAGAGAAATGGATATTGGATCTAAAAAAATTGTAATGGATGATGTCTTTTCATTGAATCCAGATATCCAAGGATGTTCAATATGCACACGAATCATTTTCAGTTCAAAAGAAAGAATATATCAAGTTCTGGGAGAAAATTAAATTTTATATCCTATGAAATTATGTGATTAATTTGGTTTCATGAGTTAATTTGGACTTATCAACAAATTTATGGGTTTCAACTGTATGTATGAATGTTTGACAAAATAGTTTGAAAACTATGCTCCAACATTGTAGATCTATTATATGAAGAGAACACTTTTCCTTTTTTTGTCACACGGTCAAAAAAACTATGTTCCGACATTTTCATTCACTCTATTTTAAAATAAATTATTCCCCTAGGAACTCACATATTTTTTCAAAACATAATGTTATGTATTTACCTGCCTATTTACATAAGAATTTTGTAACAATGCTTCCAGGTCGTGTTACATGGTTTCTACAAACACCACACAAATAACACATCTACAAAAAATCCTCCAAGTCATGTCAAAATAACTCAAAACCTCGAAAAACTCATCACATGAATTATAGTCTCTATGTTCATACAAAATGATTCATAGACCAGAAACAGATGGGGATACAACCACTATATATTAAATTATAATTGTATATTTATGTATTCATGGGGTTATTTCCCAGACATATATGTTTTTCAGTTTGATGGATTAAAGTTATCATGCATACTTATATATGGTCACAGTGGCTCTGTCATCGCATGGTTATACATATAATGGATTTTATGGAATGGAGTATAATTCATTTTTATGGTAATTATGGTATTATAGCTATATATATTGATATAAATTGTATGATTTTGATGGTGAAATTGGTTTGAAAGATGCAAACATTAGAAATTTTGACTTATGTGGGGCTGAGGAATGTAGGAACGAGTCATGACTCTCACCATGGTTAAATTTATATACAAAATATAACAACCCTGCTTTTTATTACAACATTAACATGATTTATTACATAAAACTTCACTTGATACAACAAAGAAGATCGAGAGGTTTACTGTATTTGGAGCTTAGGATCATTACATAAAAACATTAAACATGAAATACAACATCTTTATTGAAAACTTCCTTTACATGACCACTACATTCCCACGTACTTAGCATTGCATTGGATAACCTGAGGACATGCATAAGAAAAGGGTGAGCTATAAAGCCCAGTAAGGGAGTACACATGGAATAACATGAGGAGTACAATACATGTTAGGCAATAGGCATGTCAATAGAGAATAATAGAAACATGAACATAAAGGCATGATAAAGCATGATAATCATAACATGGAAATGTGGCAACAACACTTAACATTGAATTAGCATGAGTCGTGGCTCATTACACTTGGAGCATGAGTAAACCCTCATTGCACATGAAGCACGAGTAAAACCTCGTTTCACTTGTATTATCATGAGTCAACACTCATTTCACTTGACTTATCATGATACTATACTTTACCCAATGCATTGGAGCACTATAAGGGCGCACCCTTCTTAAACATTTCATTTCATGCATAAGTGTGCCACATGGATCATAAAACATGGATTCATAAAACATAATCATTTATTACATGATAAAGAAATGTGTAATTCGTACATGAAAAATTATAAACAATAAGTAAGTGTGGATAAAAGTGAATACCCTTGATGGAGAAATGGGCATGGTATTCACTACACAATGGCATTGGCTTAGAAAATCGGTGCGATTTCGGCAGCGTAACGGCTTGACATAAGAATTCTTAAAAAAGGTTTGATGATAGAGAAAGGGTGTCTCATAATATTTACATGAAATGGACAGTAAGGGGTCATATAGATACATGTACAAACAATAGTAATGGAATTTAGTTTCATGATACAAAAGTATTGCTTGAATGTAAAAGAAGAGAGATAAGTTCCTTTCGAAATTTCGGCATAGTAACGGGTGTACATGGGAGGAATTTAATGAGAGGGAAAGGGTTCTCCCATCATTCAAAAAATAATAGGTCAGTATGGGGGAGGTTTGAAACCATACCACAACATTCATAATTGAAATTAAAAGGGAAAAACAACATAAAGAAAATAGACAAAAATGAGAAAGGAAGAAAAAACCCTTACTTGGAAGTGTGATTCCAAAGGCTAGAGAGAGGCTTGTGAGAGGCTTCATGGGAGCTTGGGGCACCTTGGGAGGATTATAGAGAGAGTAGGTTAGAGGTGGGACGAACTCCAATGGATTTTAGCCAGGAGGAAGTGGGAGCTTGGGTGGGTTTATATAGGAATGGTGAGAGAATTCGTTATTATTTAGGTTTGGGACCCCTTATATTAAAATAATCCAAACCACAAACCATCCTATGGTACTTTCCCATGGTTTCTGGAAAAGGAAAGAGGAAAACAATATTTTACAAGGCCAAGGTCCTAACTCATTAAAAAAATTATGGTTGCTTATGTGGAGGTGAGTCACACTCCCATGGAAATTAATTTAAAAAGGAAAAGTGTTGAATAAGTCTTGAGGGGTTCATTAATGATTTCAAAAGTAAGTCAAACAAACCCAAAATCACATTATATTAATAATAAAACATATATTGGTCAAACATAAGGATTATGGTATTTTATTACATCACCATTGGGTCATTATGATGTCATAAAACACATTATATAATTAAATGGTATTTAATTTTTACCCAAAAATTTGACTGTCTCAGAAAATTATGAAAAATTCACCGTTGGATAATTTCGACATCCTGATCCCAGAAATGAAATTTATTTTATCTTAAAAATATTCTAAATATGTTAATTTTCAATTTTAAAATTAAAACCAACATTTATCGAAAATTCACGGGTTTTGATAGAAATGGCTTTCAAACCTTAATAAAAATTTTAATTGCGTTCATAAATTTATATGATCATTTATATTTAAGAAAAATTAATTTAATATTAATAATAATATTTTATTAAAATATTATTTAATTCAAAAAATCCCTTAATTTAATAAAATAGATTTCTTAATTAAATAATAATTAAAAACACCATATGTACTTTAAAAACTATTTACAAAGTAACAAAAATGACTAGAAATTATATTCGTTATTATATATAAAAAATAATTTACATGAACATAGTAATACTTATTTTTTACATAACCCCTTAAAATATCCGCATAAGACCTAAGGGTAAGGTGTGCAATGGTGACAGACTCTTGGGGTGGCTCGGAGAACATCGCTCGAGTGGTAATTTCAATAAACTTCCACATTTCCCGTAGACGGTCACATTCGAGCTTGACATAATGAAGCCCAGCTTGGGCTTGGTCAAGGGAGAACCCCAAAGACACCACCTCTTTTCCGAGCTCCGACAAATGGGCTTCGTATGGGGCAATTGTACTAGATGAGGCCATCTCTTCCTTTGTCTGAGTAAAAATTGGGTTCGTTAAAGCCTTACATTTATACTGATCATGTGATCACTGTTCAATGGCTATATTAACAATGGTCAAAATTCTTAACATGAAACCAAAGAATTTGACACCTTATAGAAACATTTTTCATAAAGAGACATTTAACTGGATCAAGAGGGATTTTCCATTAATGAAACTTTGGGTCGTTACAATATTCCCCCTTAAGAAATTTCTCCCTTGAAATTTTCCTTTTCCCACACTAAAACAAATGTGGGTAACTCAGCTTCATCATATCCTCTGACTACCAAGTCGCTTCTTCAAACTTGTGGTTTCTCCACAACACCTTGACGAGGGGAATTGTCTTATTTCATAGAACTTTTTCTCTATGATCTACGGTCTTCACTGGTAGCTCCTCATAAGAAAGATCATCTTCCAATTGTACCACCTTGGAAGAGAGTACATGTAAAGGGTCCGGTATGTACTTCCTAAAGAGGGATATATGAAAGACATCATGCACCTTTTCCATAGTAGGTGGAAGTGCTAGTCGATAGGCCACAGCCCAAACACGATCAATAATCTCGAAGGGGACGATGTACCTTGGACATAACTTCCCTTTCTTTCCAAACCTCATGACCTTCTTCCACGGAGATATTCGTAAAAACACCGTGTCTCCAAATTTAAACTCAAGGTCTCGTCGACGATTATCTGCATAACTCTTTTTTCGACTCTAGGCTGCCTTGATGTGCTGCTGAATGGTTTTCACCTTTTCCACCATTTCTTCGACCATTTCTAGTCCAATAAGCCTACGTTCACCGACCTCATCCCAACATGCCGGAGTTCTACACCTTTTCCCACAAAGGGCTTCATATGGTGCCATTTGGATGCTCGATTGGAAACTGTTATTATAAGAGAACTCAACCAAAGGAAGATGTTGATCCCATCCTCCTTTAAAGTCCATTGAGCATGCTCTCAACATATCCTCAAGTGTTGGGATTGTCCTCTCTGATTGACCATCAGTTTGGGGATGATAGGTCGTACTAAAGTTCAGTTCAGTATTCAGAGCATGTTGTAGACTCTTCCAAAACATAGAGGTGAATCTTGGATCTCGGTCAGACACAATAGATTGTGGAACTCCATGCAACCTTACCACTTCCCTAATATATATCTGTGCCAGTTGATACAATGAGAAATCCTCCTGAATAGAAATGAAGTGTGCAGTCTTTGTAAGACGATCCACAACAACCCATATTGCATTGTTGCCTTTGGATGTCCTCAGATGTCTGGTGAAAAAGTCCATGGTGATGTTCTCCCATTTCCATTCTGGTATGGGTAATGGTTGCATCATCCCCTTATACTTCTGCCTCTCTGCCTTCACTTGCTTACACACCAGGCACTTTGATGTATATTCAGTGATCTCCTTCTTCATATTATCCCACCAAAAGTTTTCTCGGAGATCTCGATACATCTTTGTGCTCCCTGGGAGAATAGAGAAATTTGAACTATGTGTATCATCCAAAAGTTCCTTCCTCACCTCCGGACATGATGTAACACATAGTCTTTTCCCAAACCGCACAATTCCTTCTTCATTAACATTAAACTCCGAGGATTTACCCTTTTTGATAGCTCCCACTTTTTCTTGAATTCCCACAAAATCCTTTTGAGAATCCTTTAAAATTTCCAAATGATATGGTTGAGAAATCATTTGTGAAAGGATTGATGATGTTCCCTTATTTATGATTCCCACGTCCATCTTTATCAAGTATAAGAAGATTGGATACTTCTCAATTCTCATCATTGATAGAATCGCTGGATCCTTTCTACTTAGGGCATCTGCCACCTTGTTCGCTTTCCCAGGGTGGTAATGTATTGAACAGTCATAATCCTTTATGAGCTCTATCCATCTTCTCTGGCGCATATTATGCTCTTTCTATGTGAATATATATTTAAGACTCTTGTGGTCAGTATATATCTCACATTTCTCTCCGTAGAGATAATGCCGCTAGATTTTCAAGGCAAAGATCATCGCCGCCAACTCCAGATCATGCGTTGGATAGTTTCGCTCATAGATTTTCAACTGCCTTGAGGCATAGGATATCACATTATCATTCTGCATCAGCACACAGCCTAAGACCTTCTTTGAGGCATCACTGAATACCACAAAAAGTTCCCCACTTGTGGGTAAAGTGAGAACGAGCGCAGTGATAAGCCTCCTTTTCAACTCCTTGAAGCTTTATTCGCATTCATCACTCCAAGAAAACTTTACTCCCTTTCTAGTTAGCTTGGAAAGAGGGTTGGACAATCGTGAGAAATTTCTCAGAAATCGTCGATAATATCCAGGTAACCCCAAGAAGCTACGGATATCTGTTACCGATGTTGGCCTCGACCATCCCTCAATTGCATCTGTTTTGGAGGGGTCCACAGATATCCCATTTCTTGTGATGATATGGCCCAAGAATGAGACTTCCTTCAATCAGAACTCACACTTGTTTTACTTTTCATAGAGCTTCTCCTTGCGCAAAGTCTCAAGTACAGTTCTTTAATGCTCCTCATGGTGCTCCATGGTTTTGGAGTATATTAGAATATCATCTATAAAGAATACCACAAATCTGTCAAGGTAATATCTAAAGACTCTATTCATCAAGTCCATGAATATTGCAGGAGCATTGGTGAGTTATAAAGGCATTACTATGAATTCATAGTGCCCATATCTTGTACGAAAAGCAGTCTTGGGGATATCATCCTTCTTCACCCTTACTTGATAATATCCCGACCGCAAGTCCACCTTGGAGAAGTATTGTGCTCCATGAAACTGATCGAACAAGTCATCAATTCGTGGGAGTGGATACTTGTTCTTTATCATGATTTTGTTAAGTTCACGATAATCGATGAAAAGCCGCATTGACCCATCCTTCTTCTTGATGAAGAGGATTGGTGCACCCCATGGTGAAGCACTTGGGCGTATAAACCCTTCATCCAGATTCTCCTGTAGTTGTTTCTTCAGCTCTTCAAGCTCAACAACAGCCATTCTATATGGATTCTTGGATATTGGTAGCACCCCAGGTATAAGTTCAATTGAGAACTCAACATCTCTTCTAGGAGGAAGACCAGGCAGTTCCCCGGGAAATACTTCGGTGAATTCCCTCACAATAGGCATTTCTTCAAAGATAGATTCTTCTTTGGACTCAATCATCTGAGCCAGATACGCGTGCTCATAGGGCAGTAATATCCATGCTTGAGATGACGGAGCTAATGGCGATTCATCTTCCTCCTGACACTTGTAAAGAATCAGGGGTTGATTCTCCATATAGAGTGTGATTTACCTCTCCCGAAAATTTATGTTGGCTCTATATAAGGAAAGCCAATCCATGCCAAGAATTGCATCAAATTCCACCAAAGGGAGTATGACGAGGTTTGTCGGGAAATTCAATCCACAGATTATAATAGGGGAGGACTTATATTCATGGGATTCAATGATTGCCCCATTTTCCGTACTCACCGACATCTTTACTTCTAGGATTTGTGGTGGTGCTGGGATTGTTCTACTAAACATTCGAGATATAAAAGAATGTGTAGAACCTGAATCAAAAAGTATGTTCGCTATTCTTGAATGAGTAACTAGCGTACCTGTCACCACTTCTTTGTCGGGGTTCACTTCGGCAGAAGTGATGGAAAAAGCTCTTCCTTGCTATCTTGGAGGTTGTTGGTTGCCTCCGATAACCCTTGGATTAGGGGCACTGATTCGCAAAATGACCTAGTTCTTTGCATTTATAGCATTGAACAACGCGTTGAGGTTCGAACGGAGCGTTCCTCTCCTCTGTCGCAGCCGCGGGTCCTTCTTGCAGATAGTTAATAGCTAGGCGCCCTTCTCTTCCACACCTGAAACATTTCCTCGTCCACTTAAGGCAATTTCAAGGGTGCTTCTTTCCGCACTTTTGGAAAGTGGGGTGCTGTAACTTCTTAGCGTCATTGGATTTATCCATCGGACCACCAGCATTGAAGTCCACCTTACGCTTCTTGTCCCCATGATACCCCTATGATTCTCTAATCTCCATTTCGACCTTGAGGGCACATCAGACAATTTCCTCATAGCTGTCGAAGTCACAGATCGCTAATGCTTTTCGAAATCTAGGCTTCAGCCCACCAAATAAGCGGCCAACCTTGCATTTGAGGGTAATGACAAAGCTGGAAGCGTATCATGCAATCCATGTGAAGTTTTCCTCATACGCTCCCTCAAATTCTTCATCTTTTTTCTTGAGGGAAAGGATCTCCCTTTCCATCTTAAGACGAAGGGTGCGCGGAAAATATTTATCGAAAAACATCTTCTGGAATTAAATCCATTCCAAAGCCTCGATCTCCTCCTCAGGCTTCGTATTTTTTATCAATGTCCACCATTGATCAGCTTCACCCTCGATACGATAAGCCGCCAGGAGAACCTTCTCTTGTTCATAACATTGGAGGATGGAGAATATATTTTCAATGGAGTTTATCCATTGTTCAGCGATCGTGGGATCGGATGATCCACTAAAAGTAGGAGGCCTTTGTCTCATGAAGCTCTCGATAGCGACTTGTTCTTTATTAGGGGCTTTGGATGTTCCTCTTGACCCGTGTTTCTATTCAAAACTTGATTTAGCTAAGAGAGAAGCGTGACAAAGTTCGCGATTCCCGATCCCATTGGATTGGGCATCTCATTAGTACAATCATCACACTGATCTTCACATCGGTTGTCAGCCCGAGTCCTCCTATTATCGGCCATTGGATGTAATAAAAAGGAATGTTAGGGGTAACACATAAAGGGTAATCCAAAGACAAAAGTTGATGACTTATAAATAAACTTTTACTTCCTTAACTCATGAGTCTATAAGATTCAATCTAGGATTTTCATGATCTACTTTCTGACATATATTCTTAGGGGCATTTTTTCCTTAATAAGGGTTCATACTAAGATTTTGAATTTATCAAAACATATCCCTCGGGAGTGCCGTAACCAAGAGTGCAGCAAGGCCCGTTGTCATGCACCATTTCCCATTCGAGTCTAGCTCAAAGCGGTGTTTTCGGGTTTTACCCCTAGGATACATCTGTGCCAGAGCCGCCTCTACTTGCTCAAATCCAGACATGGATGTATTTGTTTGATAAACCACTAACTTAGTATTTACCATAACTTAGGGATGTTTTTATTATACTTATTCTTGTATCCAAGGCTTTACTAGGGTTTCCTAATCCCAAAAAATAAGTAAACCTAGCCTCTGATACCAACTATAACAACCCTTCTTTTTATTACAACTAAAACATGCATTATTATATTAAACTTCACTTGATACAACAAAGAAGATAGAGAGTTTTAGTGTCTTTGGGTCTTAGGATAATTAAATAAAAACTTATAACATGAAATACAACATCTTTATTGATAACTTCCTTTACATGACCACTACATTCCCGCGTACTTAGCATTGCATGGGATAACATGAGGACATGCATAAGAAAAGGGTGAGCTATAATGCCCAGTAAGGGTGTACACATGGAATAACATGAGGAGTACAATACATGTTATGCAATAGGCATGTCAATAGATCATAAGAGAAACATGAACATAAAGGCATGATAAATCATGATAATCATAACATGGAATTGTGGCAACAACACTTAATATTGAATTATCATAAGCCATGGCTCATTGCACATGGAGCATGAGTAAACCCTCATTGCACAAGAAGCATGAGTAAACCCTCGTCTCACTTGAATTAGAATGAGTCAACACTCATTTCACTTGATGTATCATTATACTATACTTTACCCAATGCATTGGAGCGCTATATGGGTGCACCCTTCTTAAACATTTCATTTCATGCATAAGTGTGCCACATGGATCATAAAACATGGATTCATAAAACATAATAATTTATTCCATGATAAAGAAATGTGGAATTCGTACATGAAACATTATAAACAATATATAAATGTGTATAAAGGTGAATACCCTTGATGGATAAATGGTCATGGTATTCACTACACAATGTCATTGGCTTAGAAAATCGGTGCGATTTCGACAGCGTAACAGCGTGACATAAGAATTCATAAAAAAAGGTTTGATGAGAGAGAAAGGGTGTCTAATCATATTTACATGAAATGGAAAGTAAGGGGGTCATATAGATAAATGTCCCAACAATTGTAATGGAATTCAGATTCATGATACAAAAGTATTGCTTCAATGTAAATGAAGAGAGAGAAGTTCCTTTCGGAATTTCGGCATAGTAACGGGTGTACATTGGAGGAATTTAATGAGAGGTAAATGGGTATCCCATAATTAAAACAATAATAAGGAATTATGGGGGAGGTGCGAAACTATACCCCAACATTCATAATTGAAATTAAAAGGGAAAAACAACTTAATGAAAATTGAAAAAAATGAGAAAGGAAGAAAAAACCCTTACTTGGAAGTGCGCTTCCAAAGGATAGAGAAAGGCTTGTGAGAGGCTTCTTGGGAGCTTGGGGCACCTTGGGAGGATTATAGAGAGAGTAGGTCAGAGGTGGGACGAACTCCAAGGGATTTTAGCCAGGAGGAAGTGGGAGCTTGGGTGGGTTTATATAGGAAAGGTGAGAGAATTCTTTATTATTTAGGTTTGGGACCCCTTATATTAAAATAATCCAAACCACAAACCATCACATGGTATTTGCCCATGGTTTCTGGAAAAGGAAATAGGAAAAAAATATTTTACAAGGCCAAGGTCCAAACTGATTAAAAAAATTAGGGTTGCTTATGTGGAGGTGAGTCACACTCCAATGGAAATTAATTTAAAAAGGAAAAGTGTTGAATACATCTTGAGGGGTTCATTAATGCTTTGAAAAGTAAGTCAAAAAAAACCCAAAATCACATTATTTTAATGATAAAACATATATTGGCCGAACATAAGGATTATGGTATTTTATTACATCACCATTGGGTCATTATGATGTAATAAAACACATTATATAATTAAATGGTATTTAATTTTTACCCAAAAATTTGACTGTCTCAGAAAATTATGAAAAATTCACCGTTGGATAATTTCGACATCCTGATTCTAGAAATGACATTTATTTTATCTAAAAAAATTCTAATTATGTTAATTTTCACTTTTAAAATAAAAACCAACATTTAACGAAAATTCACGGGTTTTGATAGAAATAGCTTTCAAACCATAATAAAAATATTAATTGCATTCATAAATTTATATGATCATTTATATTTAATAAAAATTAATTTAAAATTAATAATAATATTTTATTAAAATTTTATTTATTTCAAAAAAATCCCTTAATTTAATAAAATAGATTTCTTAATTAAATAACAATTAAAAACACCATTTGTACTTTAAAAACTATTTACAAAGTAACAAAAATGACTAGAAATTATATTCATTATTATATACAAAAAAATAATTTACATGAACATAATACTACTTATTTGTTACATAACCCCTTAAAATAGCTGCATAAGACCTAAGGGTAAGGTGTGCAATGGTGACAGACTCTTGGGGTGGCTCGGATAACATCGCTCGAGTGGTAATTTCAATCAACTTCCACTTTTCCCGTAGACGGTCACATTAGAGCTTGACATAATGAAGCTTAGCTTGGGCTTGGTCAAGGGAGAAGCCCAAAAACGCCACCTATTTTCCGAGCTCCGACAAATGGGCTTCGTATGGGGAAATTCTACTGGATGAGGCCATCGCTTCCTTTATCTGAGTAAAAATCGGGTTTGTTAAAGCCTCACATTTATACTAATCAAGTGATCATTGTTCAACAGCTATATTGACAATGGTAAAAATTCTTAACATGAAACCAAAGAAGTTGACACCTTATAAAAACATTTTTCATAAAGAGACATTTAACTGGATCAAGAGGGATTTTCCATTAATGAAACTTTGGGTCGTTACACAAAAGATATGAGAGGTCTTGAAATTTTATTTTTAGTGATGAGATAGAAAATTCATGGGTTAGTTTATTGAAGAAACTAATTCAATAAATATATTTATATTATCCATATTTATGATTTCATTATATAGATTCTTTGATGAGTGAGCCATAGTGAGGATGGGAGAATAATAGTAAAAATATTTTCATTAATGAGATAGATTCAAAATTTTATTCACTAGGTTTTATTAAGATTCACTGACATTTTTTAAAAGTGGTATTAGGGAAGATCTTATATAGTATACATATTATTATAACACTATTTGAAAAATTAGTATGTTTCTAGTCCGAAAAATCTGGTTGTTTATTAATATATTAATTAAAATTTTAAAGAGATATTCAAATGATACTAGAGAATCATGGTAACTATAGAGGATATTATTTCATATTTTAAACTGTATCTAGTCATGTTTGAAATAACATTTTCTATTGTGATTGATTTTTTTATTAATTATGAGACGTATTTTCTTGATTGTTGATATTGTCTTGCCTTTTACTCATCAAATAATTATGAGGGCAATGATTATCATGTTCATTTTTATATACCCCCAGTGATAGTCTTTATCCCATGGTTTATTGGAGGTTGAAATGTGATTCCATTATCTATATTTCTCCTCTTCCCTCATTGGAATTGTACCTTTGGGGGGAGGGAGTCATGAAAAAAAAGTCTTTTGTAGGTAATGAAATACCACTTGATTATGATTTTTATGATGTTGTGGAACATAAAAATTCTTGATTTTAATTAAATATATTACTATTTTTTAGGATCACATATGGTATACCATAATAAACACTTTAATATCACCCATATCTCAAATGGAACTCATCATACAAACCCCCCACCTCAATGGGTTAACAACATCCCAACCCACAATACCACAACAAACCCTCCCATCCCAAACACATCCTTTACTCCACCTTAATACTTCCCATTAAACACCCATAAATATCCTAAATGGTTTCCATATTATTGAAATGACATTCTATATTTTATCGATATAGATCATTGTATAATTATTTAAAAGATGGTTTAATATGATAGACACAAAATTGAGAGGTCACTATTGTTGGACATCCCTCATCCGATCATCTACTACCACCTTTATTAAATTTCATCATTGAATTATATCTATAGAAATAATTTTCTACCCATAGAGAACATCACGGTATTATTATTTTTCAACATAGTTCATTTCTAGGGGATCAATATGTTGGTGATAGAAACTGATTTATTAAGCTATTAGTGATGGGTCTTCCCATATAGCCTCTTGGAGAATGGAAATTTTAAAAATTTGAGGTAAAGAATAGTGGGATTCACAAGATAAAGAAACATTCATAGAACCATTTAGAATCCCTACATACATAAGAAGGGATTAAATAATTTTTGTAGATTTGTTATTTCACATAAAATAACTACAATGATTTATCCCTTCCATGATTTCCCATTGGCTATAATATTTTATCGATCTCTTTTGTTTGTGATTCTATTCCCTTCATTTAGAGAGTGTGATTAGTTTCTATTTTTAAATACTCCAACAAATTTTTTTTAATTATTTCATCTATTTAAATTGTTACAAAAATAATGAATGTACATGGACCCAATCACGGGCCTAGAATAAGACACTACCACAAAAAGGTTCTCATATGCCAACAACCTTCCATCCATATAGCATCACTCTAGGAGAATTTTCATCCAAAGAATTATTAGAATCTATTTTGTATCATCAATCCTATTACCCAAGAATATGGTTTAACTATTAACTCATGTAAACATTAACATGATAATGGGGTACCATGTCACGACCCATGCCTCTAGGCCCATGTTGTAACTACCCCAAACCCACCTTCCATAGGCCAGAGGCTGGGGACTAGCACCAAAGGAGAATATCCCTAAACTGGGAAGGCATTCACATTATAACTGTAAACAATCACATCAATGTACAGCACTGGAAGTAAAATACTAAGTAAAAACTGTATACAAAAAGTGTGCTGGAAAGTAAAAGGGGCCGAAAATACAAGCCCAACTGTAATGTACAAGTACAACTAAAAAGGGAAAAATAGCTATAAGGTAAATAGAAGATCCTGAATCATCCTCAGTGGTTCCTACCTGATGGGTGGGTACATATGGCCACCTTATCAATCCACGTCTATCAGACTCCTCTGTGTACCGACTCGTCGTAATGTCCACCTCCGGGTACTATCCAATCCTGGTGCTCTCGACCTCTACCAGCATTGTCCGTCAACTGCATCCAATACAACGAGGTGCAGGTATAGCCCGTGCAGAGGTGAGTATAATGATACTCTGTATGGACCCTGAGAAACTCATGGTCTCACAAAATCTAACAAGGAAAAATAACAAAGTATGAAATCAACATATAACCATTACTTATGTTTATGCCCATACATATACCTAAGTTATCTAGTAACCCATATCAATAATGAGGAAAACACAAAAGGCATTGACACAGCTCAAACCAAGATTTTTATTATCGAAACTATGGTTGGTGGATTACTCCTCCGCTATCGAGTACAGTGGGCCTGCTGCGTCACACAGAGGCGCTTCCCACTAACCTTGGTCTGCTAAGGTACTCCTCCTATCGAGTGTCGTGGGTCTGCTGCGTCACACATAGGTGCTCCCCATCATGGGTCTGCCACGTCACATAGTGGTGCTACCTCTAATAGCATATAGAGGTACTCCTCCTATCGATTATCTCGGTTCTACCATGCTCACACAGAGGCACTCCTCTGCCATGGGTCTGCCACATCCCATAGATGCTCTCCCCACTAGGCTAGTCATGTCACTCTGAGTCGAATCGGTCAAGCTATTGTTAGGTCTCAGCCAGCTTCTAGGTCTTCGTAGTCTTCCTGATCATCACTGGAAGGATCCGCTCCACGATTTACTGGTTGATACTATAAGTGTCGCGAATTCTCATGTAGAAGTATCTCAAAGGACCGCCACGTCAAAGGGGTCTCACCATAACAGACGGAGCGTCAATCAGATGCCAGGTCTGTTAGTTATTAGCCTTTTAGTCCCAGGGAACGGTTGGATTCGTGTACAAACCAACTCGACCGTATCTCCACTATACCCCGAAATCTAGTGGGGTATACTCAAAGGGACCGTATCTCATTGAGATTACCAGTGCCGCTGACGACTTGTCAAACAGACATCTGGTGCCACAGATACGGCCAAAGAAACCAAAGGGTTGGTTGTGGGCCTGGGTCCAGTCAAACCCGGTCAGACCGACTCAGCCTCACCCAGTCTAGGCCGACCTGGTCTAGGTCAGCCTGGACAGACCCGAGGGGTCTGACCCATCCCGTTGTGCTGGTCAGCCCTCTAAGATAGGCCAGGTCCGCTGGGCCCGGCCCAGTTGACTGTGAGGGTGGTTCAGCCCGAATTTCGCCACGCAGGCGACTCGGCCCGATGGCTGGGGACGGTTCAGCCAGCGCCGTGAGGGGCACGACATGGATTTTTGGTGGTTGGGAGGCCATTGGGCAGGTCGTACGGGGTGCAGGCAGGCTGGCTGAACGTTGGGCAGGCTGCGGGTGCGCCGGGTGTGCCGCTACGGCGTGCAGGCAGCGCGCGGAGGTGCCGGGTGGGTCGCGGGGGTTCCTTGCAGGCCGCCGGGAGGGCTGGGCAGGCCGAGGTGGCACGCAGGCAGCACACGAGGCGTCGAGCAAGGTGCTGGCTGAGCTGAGCAGCGCGCGGGGTGTGCGGGAAGGCGGGGCGGGGTGCGGCAGCGAACAAGCAGGTTGCGCAGGGCACGGCGGTGCACGAGGCAAGTGGTGCGGGGGCGCAGGGCATGGCGCCAATGGGGCCGCGAGGGCGGCATGAGCCAGGGAGGCCATGGGTAGCACGGCCTTTGTTCTCTATCTTCGTTGCCTCGTTTCCACTTCAAATAACACCACAAAGAAAAATCGACGGAGGGTGTTGGGCCGTGTGAGGTAGGCCCGAACCCTCCGTATTTATGTTTATAGCATTAGTTTCATCAGAGGTACGTTGAAATACAATTTAATCACAAAACATCTCAAATTATTTCTCTCAAAAGAAGATGATAAAATAAAGGGAATACTTCTTAAGGTAAACCCCCTACCTTTTGATTTGTCGGTCGACACTCGTCGTTCATTGACGGAGTCACGAAAGGTTGACGGAGGAGACCTTTGGTCATCACATCCACCACATGCCCTCAATTCCGAGCTGTGTCGGTTTTTTGATGACGTTGTGAAGGGTTGATTGGTAGGTGGTCAGGGAATGAGTCAAAGAAGAAAGAGTGGTGTCATCGTTCTTTACGTTCTTTCCGTTCTTCATTGGGATAATGGTTCTCCCTAGATCTCCCCTTCCTCTGTTCCAATAAAATAGAATCCCAGAAAAATAATTATAATACGTTGTCTATTATTTTATTATTGGAACCCAATTTAAACGGAGAACGAAACTCCCCTTAATAAAATCGCACGTGATGTCACAGTTAATTGGCACGCATGGTTGCCCAATTAATTTGCACGTTCTTTGGCACAATTAATTGGCACGTGCATTGACACAATTAATTGGCAGGTGAGTTGGCACAATTAATTGGCACGTGCGTTGGAACAATTAATTGGAAAGTGTGTGGGCACAATTAATTGCGCAGAGGAGGTCAAGAGGTCCTCCCTCATTAATGGGGGGAGTGGAGAGGTTTCATCCTATACCATCAATAGGGTTCGGGTGATCCTCACCCCTATCATTAATAGGGAGTTTATGCTCTGGTGGGACCCACCACCATAACCTCCCACGGGAGGTTAGGGTGTGGAGGTCCCACCACCAACTCCCAAGGGGAGTTTTCAACCAAACACACCCAACACAAGGGAGCTTAAAAATAAAATAAAGTGTTGTACTTTATTTTATTATTTTTTTTCATAAAAAGTCATAAACTAACATTTATTCCCGACTCACTACCGTCGAAGTGAAATTCTTCTTAATAGAATACCAGTGCTATGAGTTCAATGGTGCCCTTAGATTTTAATTCTGAGCACCGGTTCAAAGGTTATATTATCCCACTCATATGTTAACTGAACTTACTCGAACAAGACTTCAGAAATTGATTATAGACACACCGGGCCTCGAAATCGAGTGCCATAAAAATTCGCTAACTCATAAAAATACAATGTATTTATGAAAAAATATACCCTGGAATTTCAAGGTCTTTAATTTCTCCCCAACTCAGGGCCTTACGTCCCCATAAGCTACAACTCACACTAAGGTAACAAATTGGGATACTAAGCACGCATCTGAGGATCCTGCTCCCATGTGCTCTCCTGGAGGTTCTTGTGCTGCCAACGAATGCGCACCAGAGTTATCGACCAGCCACGTAGGACGCACTCTAATGGATCGTCAATCCTTACTGGAACCTCCGTGAAAGTAACCCCATCATCAATATCCAGCTCCCCTTGGTGGACGATGTGGGATGGGTCGTGCACATATTTCCTCACCTGAGATACATGGAAGACGTCATGCACCTGATGTAATTGAGGTGGAAGAACTAGGCAGTAAGCCACCTCACCTACTCTTCTAAGGACCTATAAAGGTCTAATGATCCTTCGATATAATTTTCCACCTCATCCAAATCTCCGTAGACCTCGTTGAGGTGAGACCCATAGGAAGACGTGTTCGCCATCCTCAAACTCTAGAGGTCTCCATCTCGTATCGGCATATGACTTATGTCTGCTCTGTGAAGCCTTCATCCACTCTTGGATGAGCCGATCCTTCTCCGTTTTACCCCATACCATCTCCGGTCCCACTAGTGCGGACTCTCCAGGGTCTGTCCTCCACAAGGGTGATCTGCAAGGTCGCACATACAACGCCTCAAAAGGTGTTGTCCCTATGGTGGAGTCATAGCTGTTGTTGTAGGTAATATCGGCCAATGTTAAGTGATACTTCCAGCTGCGATCGAAGTCAAGGACGCATGCACGTAGCATGTCCTCGATGTTCTGAATGGTCATCTCAATATGACCATATGTCTGATGATGGATGGCAGTGCTCAGATGTAGCTACATCCCGATAGCCTCCTGCAACCCCTTCCATAGCCAGGAAGTAAATCGTGTGTCACGGTTGGAGACTATAGATGTAGGTACTCCTTGAAAACTCACAATCTCCTGAACATAGAAGCATCCAAAGCTCTCTACTAATCCCTTCTCTACGATTGGTAGGAAGTGGGCCAACTTGGTGAGTCGGTCGACGATCACCCAAATCGAGTCGTGACCCTTGGATGTACATGGTAGAACCATCACGAAATCCATGGATATCCCATCCCACTTCCACTCTTGGACCTCTAAAGGCTGAAAAAAACCTGGTCGAACCTGGTGATCCTCCTTCACTTGCTGACAAGTGAGGCATCGAGAGACACACTCTACTACAGTCTTCTTCATACCTAGCCAGTTGTGATGTCGTCTAGGGTCTAGGTACATCTTCGCCACTCCTTGATGTACCGCTAAAGGGGAACTGTGGAACTCCATCAACACATCCTTCTGAAGTTCTACCGGTACCATAGTACACCCTCTGAAGAGGATGATGTGCTCCTCACCATCAGAAAATCCATCAGGTGACTACCTTGTGGATATCTAAGCACGTCGTGTCTCACAGTCAGTGTCACCATGCAGTGCCTCCCTGACCCACTGAAGTAGTGGAGGAGTGACTGTAAGAGACTGTAGATAGGCTACTCCATCCCAATCCACAAAGTTTATCTGTAATGAAGCTAGTTCCTCTGTCACCTCTCCTAGCAGTTGTATACTATATCTCTTACTGAGAGCATCTGCAACAACGTTTCCCATCCCAGGAGTATAGACTATCACATAGTCATAGTCCTGGAAGAACTCAAGCCAACTTCGTTGTCTCAGGTTCAGATCCTTCTGAGAGAAGATATACCTAAGACTTTTGTGATCAGATTACTCAGTAAAACGTTCTCCCATCCGATATTGTTGCCACATATTCAAGGCGAAGACCACTACTGCTAACTTTAGGTCATGTGTAGCGTAGTTCTGCTCACGCTATCTCAGCTATCGAAAACCATACGCCATAATAGCTCCCTCCTACATCAGGACACACCTGATTCTGGTCCCTGATTCATTTCAGTAGACTATGTACCCTACGACTTCTTCTAGAAGCCTCAAGATGGGGGCACTAGTAAGCTTCTACCTCAGCTCCTGAAAGCTCTACAGTCATCTCTCTGACCACACGAATGGTTTCCCCTTCTTATTCAAGGCTGATAGTGGTGATACAACTCGGGAGAAGTCTAGAACGAATCTCCGATAGTATCCATCCAATCCCAAGAGACTCTGAACCTCCGTCACAATCTTGGGTGTCTCCCAAGAAAGTCCCGAATCAATCATCGATGGATCCTCTGCAACTCCAGCCTCCGAGATGACGTGTCCCAAGAAGTGAACATCTTGAATATATAATTGGAACTTTGAGAGCTTAACATAAAGTTGGTTCTCTTAGAGTGTGTCCAGTACTACCCGTAAATGGTAGGCATGATCCTCCTCAGTAGTCGAGTAAATCAGAATGGCATCGATGAAGACTATGTCAAAGTGATCGAGGTAAGGATGAATGATCCAGCTCATGAGACTCATGAATAGTGCTGGAGTGTTGGTTTTTCCGAAGGGCATAACCAAGAACATGTAGTGACCATAACGACAACTGAAGGTCGCCTTATGCACATCCTCATCTCAAACTCTGGGCTGGTGATAGTCTGACCTGATGTCTATCTTCGAGAACCACTAATCTCCCTTTAGATGATCAAAGAGGTCGTCAATCCACGAGAGTGGGTAATTTTTCTTCATAGTCACCTGGTTCAGGGGATGGTAGTCAACCGAGAGCCACAAGCTCCCGTCTATCTTCTTGGAAAACAGAATTGGGGATGCCCATGGAGAAACACTGGGCCGAATGAATCCCTTTGCCTGGAAGTCCTCTAGCAGTACTCACAGCTTGAAAAGATCCTCGGGATCCATATGATACACTGGAGTAGATATCAGTGCTGTCTCGGGGTACATGTCAATGTAGAAGTACACCTCTCTGCGAGGAAGTTGTCCTAGAACATCTTCAGGGAAAAAATCCGTGTACAGGTCCACCACTACAGGATAAGTCAAACTCTCCACATCAACTGCTCTGAGGGTAAGTTAAGCCAACTTGTGAGTGATTGTCTGCACCCTCCTCCAAGTAGGCCTATCCTGTGCTACAATGGTTCCTTTCTCACTGGTGAAGGTAAACCTAGTCCCATTCGTGTGGACACACCAAAGTTTTTTCCTAATATAGTCTATCTGGGCATTGACTGTAGATAACCAATCCATACGTAAGATGATTTTTTAAGGCCTAAACACCTATACTAGGAGATACCACCTAAAGCTCCGGCCTCATAGAGTAAGGTTGCACTACCAGCACCAGTGCGTAATCATCGAATCAGCTCCCGTAGGAGTCTCTAACCGTAAGGATTGAACTAACGGCTCCTTCAGAATCTCCGAGCTCTGAATGAGGGATGTCGAAATGAAAGAGTGACTGAAACCTGTGTCTATAAGAACTATAGCTATGGTGTAATAGACACAGATCGTACCTCGAATCATTTTCGGAGCACCATGATCGTAGGCCTCAGCAGCCTGTAGTTGTGCTCTCCCCTATCCACCCACTCCATGTGGTTGGGGTGGAACTCTTGGTGATGGTGGTGGTAGCACCTCAAAACGCATCCACTTCCATCTACACGTCCAGCTCCTCTGCCACGTCCGCCTCCTCCTTACGGACCACCTCGATCAAACCTCTGCCTCTTCCTAGGAGGTCCCTCAACTGTATGTTGATCGTCGGTGCGGTGGGTTGGACAGTCACATGCCATGTGACCCTGTTTGCCACATGAGTAACACTGGACACTATTGATAGGTCTGTCTCCACCCCGGGTGCCTCGCACATCCGATCCTGAGTCATGCGGTTGACTATCTATAGGTCTGGTCCTCTTGGACCACTACGTCATCTGTCGACTGCCAGCTGCAGAAGACTCCGATGCAAGTCAGCTAGTGGTGGGTCTCGCAGCTAGAGACTACTCAACAAGGAAACACTCTACTAGGAGGGAATTCTCCAACAACCCCATATATGCCAGGATGCTATGTGAGATCATCAGAGATCTGATCTCTCACCTGGACCCTTCCCAAAGGTCCAGGCCCTAACGAACTGCTCCCATACCAAATCAGTGGAGTAGCATGAGAGATCGGTGAACCTCGCTTAGTATTGCACCATTGTCATGCTACCCTAATGTAGATTCAGTACCTCCTGTATCCACACCGCACGAATGGTGGCTAGTACAGTCCTCGCATAGAACAATCTCTCAATGGCTGACCAGAGTAGTGTCGCCTCATCATGAACTTAGAGCATCATGATCCACCATCTGCATGATGCTTCCTGAAGAAGGATGGCAGAAAGGATTGCCATAAAGTCTTTTGGTGTCCCAACTAGCTTGAAGACTCTAACCACAGCCTCTATCCAATCCTCAACCGCATGTGGGTCTGTATCTCCCCTAAACATGGTTGGCCTCTAGCACTGGAAATTTTGCAACACGCTCAAGCAGCATGGACTTTCTTCTGCTGGTTCTGGTGGCATCGGTGGCCCAACAGGGAGTTGTACCGCTGCTGCCCCCGCAGGTGCCTCAAATGGAAGGGGGCCCTACATCGAGGCCTCGTCGCTCGGTGGAAGGTCAGTATGTACAGCTATCGAGGATCTAACTAGTCGTCTACGGGGAGGCATCCTAAAAGAAAAAAATGATACATGGTCAAAAGACTATACCGGGTGAGCTGACCTGGTTGAGTTGACTTATGAAATATTTTATAAAATACACCCACAATCAGTGTTTTCGTGTACTGAGTTGGAAATCGGAGATTAGGGTCCTGGGTTATAGATACATCATCCGTCCGCACCAACACTGGACTCGCTGATTTGAAAACCACACTTAGTACCTTTAACACTATCGCTTCACAGAAAAGAAATATTAGAGTCCTATGTTCTGCTGTAGAACCGACTCCTCTGATACCAATTTTTCATAAACCGTCCCCCAGGGCCCATTTCGTAACTACCCTAAGCCCGCCTTCCATAGGGTAGGGGATGGAGACTAGAACCAAAGGCGTATATCCCTAAACTGGGAATGCATTGACTTTATAACTATAAAAAAACACATAAAAGTAAACAACTAGAAGTAATGCACAATGTAAAAATTGTATACAGAAAGTCTCCCGGAAAGTAAAAGGGGCCAAAAATACAAGCCCAGCTGTAAAGTACAAGTATAAATAAAAAGGGAAAAACAACTAAAATGTAAAGAGCAGCTCTTGGATCATACTTCGGGGTTCCTACCTGAAGGGTAGGTACAGATGGACACCTCAGCACCCCACTTCAGTCAGACTCCTATGTGTACTGACTCGTTGTAAAGTCCACCTCCGGGTACCGTCTAGTCCTAGTGCTCTCGGCCTCCATCAGCGCTGTCTGTCGTCTGCATCCAACACAACACGGTGCAGGCATATCTCATGCATGGGTGAGTATAAAGATATTCATTAGGGACCCTGAAACCCTCATGGTCTCAAAAAATCCAACAAGGAGAACCCACATAGTATGAAATCAACGGATAACCATTACTTAGGTATATGCCCATACATATACCTAAAATATATAGTAACCCATATCAATCTTGAGGAAAACATAGAAGTCATTGACATAGCCCAAACCATGATTTTTATTATCAAAACCATGGCTGGTGGCATACTCCTCCTCTATCGAGTATAGTGTGCCTACCGTGTCACACAAAGGCACTTCCCACTATCCTTGGACAGCTGAGGCACTCCTCCTGTCGAGTGTCGTGGGTATGCTGCGTCAAACAGAGGTGATCCCCACCATGTGTCTTCCGTGTCACACATAGGTTCTCCCCCTAATAGCCTACATAGGTACTCATCCTATCGAGTACCACAGGTCTACCGTGCTCACACAGAGGCGCTCCTCGGCCATGGGTCTGCCACCTCACACGTAGGCGCTCCCCAGTAGGCTAGTTGAGTAACTCTGTGTCGAATCGGTCAAGTAGTCTTCAGGTCTCTGCCAGCTACTAGGTCTCCGTACTCTGTCTTCAAGTCATCAGAAGGATTCGCTTCATGAGCTACAGGTCAAAACTCAAAGTGTCTCGATTTCTCACGTAGAAGTATCTCAAAGGACCACCACGTCATAGGGCTCTTACCATAACAAATGGTGCGTCAATCGGACACCCGGTCTGTGAGTTATTAGCCTTTGAGACCCAGGGGCCCGGTTGGATTCGTGTACGAACCTACCTGACAGTATCTCAACTATACCCCAAACTCCAATGGGGTAAACTCAAAGGGCCCGTCTCTCATTGAGATTACCAGTGTCGCTCACAGCTCGTCAAACGGACGTCCTGTGCCACAGATATGGACAATGTAAGCTAAGGGTCGGTAGTGGGCATGGGTCTGGTCCGACCCGGTCAGACCGACGCAGCCCAACACAGTCTGGGCCAACCCGGTCTGGGTCAACCTGGATAGACCTGATTGGTCTGACCCTGCCCGTTGGCAGGGTCATCCAGCTATGTTAGGACCGGTCCCCTGGAACCGACCCAGCGGACTGCGAGGGCGGTTCGGTCTAGATGCCGCCACACATGCGCTACGACCCGAAGGGCGGGGCCGGTTCCACCAGTGCCGCGAGGGGCGCGACTTAGGAGGTCGATGGCCAGGAGGACAGCAGGAAGCCGCTCGAAGTGCAGGCAGGCTGCAGGTGCACCGAGCAGGCCGCGGTTGTTTGCATGCAGCATGCGGGGGTGCGGGGCAGGGTGCAGGGGCAATGGGCAGGCCACCAGTAGGACTGAGTAGGCCGTGGTGGTGTGCGGGGGAGTCGGACAGGGCACCGGCGGAGCCAAGCAGTGCGTGGGCCGCGCAGGAAGACGGGGAGGGGCACGGCGGTGCACGGGAAGGCAGCGCGTGGCGGGGCGGGGCGGTGCGTGTGGCAGGAGGCACAGGGATGCCGGTGGTGCCGCGAGTGAGGCGTGATCCGTAGAGGCCATGGGTAGTACGACCTTTGTTCTCTGTCTTCATCGCCTCGTTGTTATTTCAAAAACAGCACAATGAAAGATCCATGGAGGGTGTCGGGCCATGTGAGGTTGGCCCGAACTCTCCGCGTTTATGGTGATAGCAGTTGGTTCATCAAAGGTATGATGGACAAAAATTTAATCACATAGCTTCGCAATGATTCATCTCAAAAGAAGATAAAAAAATAAAAGGAATACTTCTTAAGTTAAACCCCCTAACTTTTGATTCGCCGCTCGAGGCTTGTCATTTGAGGAAGACGCCACGAAAGGATGATGGAGGAGAACGTTATTCGTCACGTCTACCACACGTCCACAATTCTGAGCTGTGTCGATTTCGTGACGACATTGCAGAGGGTTGATCGGTAGGTGGTCGGGGAAGGAGTTGAAGAAGAAAGAGCGTCGTTGGCGTTCTTCACGTTCTTCCCGTTCTTCTTTGCGATAATGGTTCTCCCTATCTCTACCCTACCTCCATTCCACCGAAAGAGAATGCCATCTAAATAATAATAATAGGTTTTCTATTATTTTATTGTTGGCATGCAAATAAAACAGAGAAAGAAACTCCACTTAATAAAATCACACGCGATGGTGCAGTTAGTTGGCAAGCATGATGGCACAATTAATTGGCACGTGCGTTGGCACAATTAATTGGCATGTGCGTTAGAAAAATTAATTGGCACATGCGTTGGCATGATTAATTGGCATGTGCGTAGGGAAAATTAATTATGGTGAGGAGGTCAAGAGGTCCTCCCTCATTAATGGGGGGAGTGGAGAGGTTTCATCCTCCACCATCAATAGGGGTTGGGTGGTCCCCACCCCAATAATTAATAGGGAGGTTATGCTCGGGTTGGCCCCATCACCATAACCTCTAATGAGAGGTTAGGGTGTGGCGTTCCCACCAACAACTCCCAAGGAGAGTTTTCAACCAACACACCCAACACAAGGCAGCATAAAAATAAAATAAAGTGTTGTACTTTATTTTATTATTATTTTTATAAAAATTCAAAAACTAAATTTTATTCTCGACTCGCTATCGTCAAAGTGAAAGTATTTTTAGGCGAATATCGGTGATGCGATTTCAACGGTGGCCTCAGATTTCAATTCTGAGCACCGGTTCAAAAGTTATATAATCTCGCTCGTATGTTAACTGAATATACATGAACAAAACATCATAAATTAGTTCCGTACACACCGGGCCTCGGAATCAAGCACCGTAAAAATTATCCGACTCGAAAAAATCTCATGTATTTATGAAAAAAAAAATCATGGAATTTCCAGGTCTTGACATACCGGGCTAGATCATTAATGTACAGGAGGGACCATATATTTTTATTTACTCCATTTTTTCACTAACATTGAATATTCAAAGAGAAAACCATAAATTATATAATTTTTAAAGAATTGTTTTAATATATTATATTCATAAAAAATGTAGTATTCATTTATTGAATATTGTTAAATTTTTCATATTTTTTAATTGATATTGTTTTCATGGGATATAGTTAACATAAAACATTTAAGGGGTTATTTCGTTTTTCATCATTAAATATTATTACTAAACATAGATGTAGTCGAGTTTAGGTTTAAATATATGGAAAAAATATTTTTTGAATTTACCAATTAATGTAAGTGATTATTTGTTATTTTTTATATTTCACATGTGTTAATTATGTGTATTTATAATACATCACAAAATTGAGAAATTTGATACATCAAAATAAAATAAAATGATTTGAATAATGATATTTTAGGATAAAAGTTTTAAAGTCATTTATATTTTTTGTGAACTAAAATAGTTATAAACCCTCAATTGGAGTTGAAGATTTATGTTTTCAAACATACACATGTTTTGGATAATATATAACAATATTGAGAGTACTTTTTACAATTTTAATTATAAATTCAATATTTAAATAATAATTGTTTTGAATTGGACTTTAATATTTTTAATTTGAGTGTACATTGTATTTATTTCATTTAGTATTAGAGGATTTTTATTGATTCACATAAAAACGTTCAATAATCACTCACTCACAACATATACCAATTTGGTTGATATAATCTGTGAAATTTAAATATATATTTTAGATAGTAAAGTTGTATTTATAGTATAGGTAATTGTTTGATTCCAAATAAACCAATCAATTATTGGTGACTTACATTCACTTTTGTTAATAATGAAATTTATAATTACTTTTCACATTGATAATATTTTTATGAAATTCATATGAATAATTAATAGAATAATTTTTTTATAAGTCACAAATTAAAAATCAATGAAATACTTTTTGGAGTTATCCTGAATTTCATTCCATTGAGAATAAATGGAAGAATTTGGTATCTTTTATTTAAATTTTCAATTCAAACTACAACTAATATACTATATGATATATCCAATGAAATATAGTAAAACCATTATAACAAGAAGATATAATATTCAAAATATCCTTTTTGTCTACTAAATATTTTGATATTGTATAAGAGCCATGTTGAATTAAATTTTGATTGATAAATCCATTTCAAAATTTTTCCAAAAGAACAATTGTATTCAAAATTTTCTCATGAGAGGAAATATATTCATTGAACGACACTATATGCATCGAAATGGTAAATATTAAACATCCAGTACGTAGAGTTTATAGTGTAATTATGGGACTTATAATCTAAAAAACATATGTAAAATTTTCACAAAAAAATATGTCACTTTAGGAAAAAAAAATTATTATGGTCATTTTATAACATAAATGAATAAATTATTCTATCAACTGAGATTCCACCACCGAATTGATTTTTCACCATTCATTATAAACTATTATAAAACCATTAGAATGAATTATTCCCAGTGATTCATTTACATCATAAATAAATAATTATGGCATAAATTCCTCTTATAGGTCATATAAAAACCACGTTCTTTAGTAACACCCAAAAAACACTTTTGAGAACTCCATTCCAAAAAATACTCTAAAACACAGAAATAAAATTCCCTAAAAATATAGGATTTTACCTACACCCTAAACTAGATATTGGTTTGAAATAATCAACACTATCCAACTATATTTTTTTCAATTATAACTAAAAAACATTATTTACTAATTGTTGACATGTTGATTTTTTAGAATTTAATGATCAAATTTATATTCTCCAAAGGTGAATACTAATAATTCCAAAAATTATTGAAAATATTCTCATCCACCCCAAAAAACATATATCAATAAAATATATGCTTCTGAAAAAATAAAATCAATGGAACCCTTCCACAACAAAATGGTATTGTTCATTTTATTGTGGTAATAACTCAATTACATCCTTTTAAAAATCTTTTTAATATAATTACTCCAAATATATTCAAGGGATTATATTTATTCAAAATCATGGATCTATATAACATTTCAAAAACATAAGATCAATAATTATAAATTCAAACAATATGATAATAGTAAAGTACATCTATAATGTACTTCAAAATAGTTCATGTGTGGCATGATATTATATTTTCACCAATTTATTGATCATAAGAAAACTATTATTTCTAAAAATAATTATGTAACTATATTTATATTGTATGTAGGAAAATAAAAAAATATAACTATAGTTAAAACACAATAACAATACTGATTAATGATACTAATAGTAAGAGGAATTTTCTCACAAATGACATAAGTTATAAATATTCTGAAATATATAGGTCTCATATATTAAACATAACTACAGAACACATTCATACCTAAATAGTGGAAATTTATTTTCATATTGTTAAAAATGTTTTTCTCAAGGAATTAATACACATCAATGTATTAATATGTTGAAATTTCATCAGAAATAGTAAAAATCCCCCACAAGTCATTTTGAGGGAAAAATATTTCCTTCAATTGAAGGAGCTAAGATATTATACCATGTGAAAGTTAAGAATATCAACATTCATCATATTAATAGTCATGATTATCATTCAAAAACAATGAATTATATTGTTATCTATTTACCTCAGAATCACACATCAATATTCTTGTTTTATGATGGGAGTTTTTAAAGTAGGATTTATGTTAAAATCTATATTTAAAATAAAAAGAAGAACCATTTACATTGTTATGATAAAAACTATTGATAGATAAACATGAAAGAAAATCTTATTTCAATAAGAAATATGTTTTATCAATCATAAATATAAAATATCCATTACTTCCAATAGGTTTGTGTTTTAAATGGTTACTTAAAATCATTTTTATTATTTTCTAGAAATTTAAAACATTTAATTTATAGATTTATAAAAAATTAATAACACATGAAAGACAAATATCATGGGTATTAATAAACATAAGGGAAATAAATTTTCATTTTTATATTCAATGACATAAATATTCTTTTATAAAAAATTATTTAACGGTTTAAGGGAAATGGGATAGAATATTTCTTGACTAAATTCAAATGAATAATAGTTATCTCTATGAATTAACATATTTATTAAAAATTTAGAAAAAAAATTATATGAATTACCTTCCTAACATATGCTTACAATATATTATTTTTTCAATATTGTATAACTAAAATAATTTAAAAAAAATGGTAAATTGTTTCTTTTTACAGCTTCCAAATATTCACATGCATTTTTTATAATCATGATGGTCTTATTAAAAAAAATCAAAATTCATATATCAAAATCCATACGTTAAAATTATCCCATTATACATCCACTATATTAATTACAAATATAATGGAATTCTTATAATATTAACTTTTTTAGGAATAATATGTTTTGGACCCAACCCCAATAATCCATTTTTATTGGACAATTTATTACATTTATACTAGATACAAGGTATCACATAATAATATATAAAATGGATTAGTATTATTTGTATAATAGATTAATACATTCATTCAACATGCATTTGTATATTTCAAATTTAAAATGCGTTTATTTGAGAATTTAATTATTCCTTATAGTGTATCCCTCCATATAAACTACATAAAAATTCCCCGCTTCCTAGGATAAATATAACATAATAGATGGGTGAGAATATGAGATCAGTAATGGAAATAATACCATTGATTAAATCATTACTAAATGTGAATAATAAACATGTATATCTATATAACTATAACAATATGGATTTAATCAATAAAAAATAACATAATGTTACAGAAATAATTGATGATAAAAATAATCCATATAAATAGTCACATGATCATAAAATATATCCATGTTTATTCTAATTAATCGAATAATAAAATAGATATAAATTAAAGATCACATGATGAGGTAATACATAAATCCATAAACATTGAAAATAATCTCAATTACTTTCACATCAATGTTATAATATGTGGGAAAACACATCTAACTTGGACATCAGACATGTATCATGAGACTTTTCAACATATAGAGGAAAAATATATAACGAGGACCCACACATCACATACTATGTCCAATTCCTTACAAATTTTAGAGGGTTGAAACATATTCAATATAAACTATCATATTGAAAAACAATCACAAGAGATTTAAATACTTATCCCAATCCAATAAAAATTATCTCGATCCATCCAAAAATACTATTAATTGTATTAAAATTTTACAAAGTCATTAAAAGTGATCATATACCATCCAAACAAAAGAGTATGATTCAAATACATTATATATCTAGTTAATTTTTGGGACAACAATGGATCAATGTTTTTGATAAATTGATATATCATAAAAATTTCATGATGAATATGTTTGAGAATAAAACCTTTTCTCAATGAATGTTTTTTAAAAAAAATTCACAAAAATATTATAAGTTAATATTTACTAAAATTAATATTATAAATCATGATAAATGATAATTAAAAATTTTAATAACATGATGAAAGATAATTTTATTTCTTTCATATTTGCTAACACAAAAAACCCATCAGCATTATTGGGAATGGAAAAAACATACCTTTTTTTAAAACAACAGAAATTTTCCTCTATTTTTTAGTAAAAATCAAAACAGGTAATAATATATTTAATTAATAATATATAAAATGACAAAAAATATATAATTTTATTTTAGGAATCATTGATTTTGATAAAAAAAACAATTTGAATTGTATGTAGAAATAATGTCAATATTTCAAAAAAAATATGTTAAAAATATTTTTATATACCAAAAAGATGAAAAAATGTATAATAAAATGAAATATTTCTTGAATAATCTTATTATAAGAAATTATAATGATATTATTTTAGAAATACCAAATAATTTATTCATGGGAGGGTCAAACGAAAATAGTCCCCAATAGTTTTGAGATTATAAAAAATCCCTTACTACTTTGGTATGTTTTTAATCAGAATCCACATTAAATAAATAATCATAAAATTGATCCTTAAATACCAGGATGATAAATATGATTATGTTATTTCAAATCAAACTGTTAGTATATATAACACATAATAGAATAAGTGGTGAATATGATGGTTGTCCCACATAAGTAAATTCAATATAGGGAATGATGGCCTCGTGTTCAACATCCTTAAAAAAATGTATGGTTATATAAAACTATGTTTATTATAAATATATTAAATAACCATATTAATATTAAACATATAATATATGATTTAATTAATTTATTTCATAAATCATTAATTAATAAATATTTTTTAGAATGAATCACTTAGAGGATAATTTCATTGATTTTTCAATTGTTTAGTTCAGTATATTCATTAATTTTAATTGAATCATGGTTAAAACAAATAAATATTTTTAATAATTATATATATATTTCATATATATTCATTATATTTAAATTTTTAATAATATATTAATATTAAATATAGAAAATGGTTTACACGGTTTATGGAGATAGTATGGCATACTTTCACATTAATGCTGATTATATTTTTATTGAAGGATTGAACAAATGTAATATAAATATTAATTCAATTTTTTTATAATTATAATTTCATTTATATATAAATATGAATTTAATTAAATACATACTTATTAATATCCATGTGTAAATTAAATGACAGACATTTCACAACACTACTTGGAGGCAGTAGTCCACAAGTATAAAAATTGACATTATTGTTTTCTAAAAGAAGTGAATACAATAAATAATATGTTCTATTATATTTATATAATTTTTAGAAAATAATTATCACATATGTACCTTAATAAAAACTTTACTACATTCCAATTAAATTTTTTTTTCGATATTCATATCACATTGTATTGTGAGGTAGTATTCTGTTGTAAAAACTAGAGATGTTAATACATATCTTATACAATGGAATTAAATAAGTTGTACAAGATAAAAAAAATTATATGTATACACATTTCATTACTAATATATATATATATATTAATTACATTATTAACTCTATCTTTGAATGGTGTTCGTGAGGTGGTAGTCGGGCATACAAATGATCAATAATTTCACTTCACATTTGATAGAATATGACATTTGAATATATTGGGAAAATAATATAAATAAAATTATTATATAAGAAAATGTAGTTTGAATTTTAATATCATAGTTTTGGAATGTATTAGGGAGGTGGAAAATAAATTAAACAAATAAACAAGTTTAACAATTATACCTTTTCTTTAGAGAGCCATATTATGTTTAAAACTAATTCCCTCAAAAGTGGGATTAAGAATAAAAATATGACCTCACTAATGTGGGGAGGAAATAAAAAAGGTATTTATTTGTATTTTATGATAAAAATATTTTTATATGTGTAAATAGGCGGATAGGGGTGGCATTTATAGGTGTGGAAGATGATAAACATGGATCTTTGAAAAGGTATTATGATACTATTGTTATTCTATTGCCAATAGCCCCAAAAAATGGATCATTCTCAAACATTAAGGGTTATATATTCAAAATATTTCCAACCTCCATGTGTTGGAAATGATTTATGTAATTTTAAACTATTATATTCATAGATGAATCCCTTTGATGAACTCATTTTTATTTTAATTGATGTAATTATTTTTTCCATCATTAAGAATTGATTATGTTAAAAATTTTGATTAATATATAAGATAACGTAAATTTTGATGATTAAAATTATGGAATATTTTTTTAAAAAATTAATTCCAAAATTAATTCAATTAATGGTAATATTAAACCACATAAAACATCCAAGAGTTATTTTTTGAAAATAAAATTAGTATAATTATCCAATATCTTATTATCTAATATATATATATATATATTACTATTACTAAATAATTTTTAATTTTAGTAAAATAGAAATTAATTTTATTATTATAAAAATTATAATAGTAATTCACATTTTATATAATTTATATGAAAATATATTTTTCAATGAAAATAATAATTATTTAGTAATCATCAAAATAATTAATACTTCCAAAAAAACTAAGATAAATGTCCCAATGACTAATTTTACATATTGATTAAAATAATTATATTAAAAAATTAAAAAAAATTATTAATGTGATTAAAATTTATATTAAATTATATCTTGAGGATTTTATAGATATCCTTTTATAAAAATAAAATACTTCAGAAAAAATCCCACATTATTTTAAAAAATTTCATAATTTATTTGTAATAAATTTATAACAGTTTCATTAATTTTATAATGTTGTAATAATTATAATTTTGATAATTTATTAACATATATTCATACACATAAATTTAATGACTATGTTGTAATGATAATGTTTAAATAATAATAATTAAATTCATTAAATGTTTTCATTAAAACACAACATTTCATTCATCACAAACTTCAAATGATATAGAATATAATTGAATATATCATAAAGTATCATGGTTTTATATTATATTTTGATCATTGTTTTAATTATCATACACACTATCAACTAAGATATTCCCCATTTAAAATCTTATTGTGTTAATTTATTCCCCTCATAAATAAATTATTTCTTTACAACATAATCATGATCCCGAAAATAAAGGGTTTTATATTTGATGATACTATTGATGGAAAACCAAATCAAAAATATGTTTATGAAACTTATTATTGATAAAATATAAAGTGGAGTATGGAGGTCATCTAGAGTTACACATTAATATGATCGATTATAAGTGAACATTGGTAGGAAATAAATACAAGGATATATAAGAGAAAAGTAAGGACCAATGATTAAAATATGGCTACATAGAAAATTTTCATGAGAATTATAAACAACCAAAAACCATAAATATTTCATTATATAAATTACTATTGATATACTGAAATTAAAATTATAGGGAAATTTTATTCTTAACATATTTTTTCTTCATCAGATTGATTCTGTGAACAATATGATAGGGAACACCGAAAAATATACATAACATTTTACCAATTTATTTCACTTTTATAAGTTTCCACAATATCTCTTACTCCTTGAAATGAATATATAATAGTATTTTTATACTTCAACAACTAAAATATACATTTAGCATATTGTTAGCTAAATAAAATAATTAAATGTCAGTCACGATATATATAGACATTTTCCAATACCAAACATTTTAGCACATGTTATCCAATAACACCACATGTTTAACATAATCCATTCCATAAATAAGCAATATTAAGAGTCATCCAATATATTTAGGAAAATATTTATTGTTAAAAAATAATGATGGGAGGACAATAAATCAACATTATATTCCATAGACAATATAGTGTGTCTATTACATCTACATTACAAATATTTTAATACCTTAATCACTATAAAACATTAATTAAAAAATATTTTCTTACAAAAATACAATCTTTGAGGAACTTATATCCAAACTTATCACATGGAATAAAATTTTACATTTTCATTTACCTGTATTTTTCAATTCCATCCTCTACTTATCTCAGTTCCATTTTTTCGATAAGACATGAATATTCATTCATTGTCATTAGAAAATATGATATTATGTAGGTTTATGATGAAATTTTTTGGATACTAGATAACATAAAAAGAATTAGATTAATCCCATAAAACAATTAGTCAATCATGTTCTATATATTTTTGATGTGGTCCATAAAATTAATTTCTTACTGTCTAAATTTTTTTTCAAATTAAGAAATATTTTAATATCTATATTATTATATATCCTTGAATTATATCAAAATATATTCTCTTTCTTCCTGGTTAAAATACTTTTCCAAAATTGGTACCATAAAATCCCTTTGTTATTTGTCTTATATTTATTATTCATCCTTAATGTTTTGAATAAATATATACCATATAACCAGATATCGTAATAGTCATTAAACTCCCATTACTAAATTATACCATTCATTGAATATAAAATAAATAAATATATTTTCTATCAAACATATCCATTTCTCATATATAATTTTTTTAGATCTAGTGAATGACAGAAATGTATAAAACATGAAGATGTCTAACACTGTAACACTACATAGTGAATCAGTTGGTCCATCAATATTGGAATCAAAATCGATTACAAACTAAGTTAGCTACGAGAATATGGTTCCAGTTTATTCAATTTCATCATGAAATCCAGATCTATATTCTATAACATTCTATAGAGGAGTATCCCTACATTGGGTACTTTCATTGATAAAAATTAAATTTAATTTACTGAGAAAAAATTATAAATAATAAAATATTAAATATTAGGTCCTAAAACTATGAATAAAAATATATAATCTCAATAATAATGAAATACATAACCTAATTTAAAAAATTTAAGCATTTTAAATCTCTTAATAATACTTATTATTTCATTAAGAATGTTTTGAAATCCTAAAAATATTTTTAAAATAACTAATAATGTTTTGTAATGAAAATAGGAATTGTCTTAATCATGTCCCCTTTTATTTTAAAACTAGGTGCATAGTGGGTAGTTTTAAATGTACCATTAATTCTCAAGTCATGTCTTATGCACCTTTTATAGCTATTATCCCTTGGAAAATATGTGGTCATTTTACATCCACTTTTATTATCTAAATGATGTTTTATTTCTATGAATATCCACATAATATCTACCATAAATAATATATAATGCTCTTATATACAAATCCTCAGTGTTTATCATAGGGTTATATTCCATATTATCATATTTTTGTAATCTTATTTCCAAAAAATCAACTAAACATCCATTGATACAAATTGTAAATTACCTGGCCCTTGTAGACATGAACCGATGGTGAATTTATTACATTATGACTGTATAAAATGTCTCACATGCTGAAAACCCAATAGTTTAATTATTATTCATAAACTAGATACATACATGAATATCAAATATATTTTAAAAAATCAAATACACAAAGGGCTATATGTGATAAAACCATTATCCAATATAATGTATCTCCCATTCTATATATATCATAACACAATTCATGCTTTTATGTATTGAGAAAAAATAAAGGGATGAGTTATGATGCCCATTAAGGGTATGTGTATGGAAACATATTTAATTAATATGCATGCATGATCAATATGGTAGAGTATATAGGTGAAATACAATCCATTTAATCAATAAATAAATCATAATATTGACATGAAATGATAACAAAATAAATCCATACAAATAGTATCATGTGATTTAAAAAAATCCTATAAAATATAACATATAAAATAATAGCATGGAAATAAATAAATTATCATATAAATATGGAATTATTTATGTCAAAAAAATAAAATATATTCTCAACAACATTCAAAAGATAGATTCAATATATAAGAAGAAACCAATATAATTTTTCTAAATAATTTAGCTCAATAAACCTGAAAATGATTTGGGGGGCCATCTATAACAGATCCCAACATGTAGAATAGTAATTATAATGCTTTTCTCAAATGAATGGTTTGTAACATAATCTATATAACAATCATATTGAACATTTTCATATAAAATGTCAAGACATAACACAATTGAATAAACACAATCAAAAACCATCTGGAGTAATACAAAAAAATTAAATAAAATTATACAAAATCATTCATACATATCAAAAAACATATAGCTTATTATAAGGATTATTTTAGTGCAACATATCCTCAAATGAACTTAATTACAAATAAAATTTAATTTTAAAAATTATTAGATATAAAATAAAAATTTCATGAAAAACAATTCACAATAAATAAATAGTTTTACAATGTAAATATTTTTAAATTGATATATTATATTTAATTTAAAATAAATTTATTGGGAAATAACGATGTAAAACATTTATACTAATATTTAAAAACATTTATTGGTCATGATATTGGAAAATAATTTTCCTTTTGTACTTGCTAAATCAATGATTCCGGTAACATTTCCCGTAAAATCCAATTAATCATTATTTTGAAAAAAAATAATCCTCTAAAAAATTTATTTAAATTGTAAAAATGTGTAAAAATTTCCTTTACAAATCACTTAAAAAAGGAAAAAAATTATACATGTTTATAAAACCTGGATTTTGATTAAAACATATTTTATAACAAAAAAGTTAAATAATGTCAAATTCTGATAACAAATATTTATAATATTAAATAAAAAATATTATAATAATGTTAAAAATACATCATAATTATCATTAATTACTATATTAGATTAAAATATAATTATTTGTAGATATAATTATGAAATTATTCACCCATGGGAGACTTAAAAAATAATCGCGAAAAACATTGATATTATGAAATTACCACCCACCACATGGATAACATTTTATTATCAATCACTATAAATCAAATAATCATAAAATAAATAATTAAATAAACATAATATGTAAATATTAATGACATATCATATCAGTGGGTCCTTTTATACACCACATAAATTAATAATTTGTGAATATGGTGTTTTCTTCATTGCTAGAAAAGTGAGACGACAAATCATTGCCTCATGTTGAATCCCATTAAATGTTCCATTACATCGTATAGAAATAAAATATATAAATTATACATATATTACATATAAAAAATAATATGTCTAAAAATATATATTATTTATGTAGATCCTTTTATCAGATGTATATTTACATGTCAATCTTTTAAATCATTTTTTCGTGTGATAATTACTCATGTTTCCATTAATATTTTGGTTTTGTAGTTTGGTATTGTTTAATTTTAACATGGTTACATCATATATATAATATTATCCATAGTATTAATAACATATATAAATTTATTATAAATTCATATTTATAAATATATTATATTTATAGATAGAAAGTTTATTAATTCTTTGATGGATACGGTAGGTTGTACTTATCCAGGGAAGTAGTTTCCTTTTTTTCTTTAATACGTGAAAAAAATAAATAACAATTAAACAATAAAAAATTATTTTTATGTCATTTATATCATATATATTAATAAATTACAATGTTATTATCATCCACTTGTAATATAAATGAAAAAAAATTTACATTATTACATGGATGTGGTAGTCCACATGTATTCCCAAGAGACATTATTATTTTCCAAATGTATTTGAATGTAATAATTTAGATGTGATATTTTATTATCCTAAGAATATTTAAATAATAAATATAACATATATTAATTGAAATTAACATTAATTTTTTTAATGAAAAATGTAATAGAAAAAATGAATCGCATATCCTTAAAAGGTGGTATTCCTCTTCACAGAAGAGAGATGTTACCATACCCCCATAGAATTGAATGTATGAAGGGATGTGTGATATATTAATTAAATATGTATAGTAATTTCATTAATTTCATACAAATCTCTTATTCATTCATTATATAAATTCAGGAATTCTTATGATGGAAGGAAAATTACAATAGTTCATGTGGCGAAAGGCAGCCGAACACACAATTGATGATTTCATTTCGCATTTAATGGAAGTGGAAATATATATGGGTTAATAAATTATCATAATATAATATTATTATATGAGAAATACTTATGTTATCATATTATCATATTTGAACAAGGATTTAATGAGTTTGGAGAAAAAAAATCCAAATATGAACATTTAATAATTTTGACTCTACTACAAAGTGACTATTTATTTTTATAAAACATTCCTTCATTAGATAGACTAATAATAAAAATAATCAAATTATGATTTTTAATGGATTTTTTATGGTATTTGTTCATTTATTATTTGATTCATAGTGTTTTTTATATGTGGTTATGGTTGGAGAGCGGGTATAATTTTTTTAGCAGGGGAGGGGAGAGATATAGAATTTTTTAAGAGAAAAAGTAATATAAAAGATTTTATAATTATAACATCCTGAATGTTATGTAATGATTGATACCTATAAGATTTAAAGACTAAATATGGCCATAAAATGGTTGTTTTAAATGTTTTATATCATTTTTACCCTTATATTCTTAAATTATCATTAACGGTCTATGTCCTCTGATTTCATTAATTTTTATTCTATTTTGGTGGTTTGAAGTGTTCAGTGGTAGATAAAAAAGTGATGGAGAGGTTTTTTCGTGAATGGTTTGAAAAATGGGGATTTCACATCAAGTGACTATTGTACACGACATGAAACTATGCTTCATGACTTGTCTTGGAGTTTTCTCGATTTGTAATAATTCAGTGATTGAAAAATTAAATTACATAGAGAGGCAACATGTTTTTTAGCAGAAACCAATCCTTGGGTATTATAAAACATTAATGGAAATTACACACCATGTAATCGGCAGATCATGTATAGTTTTTATAATTATTTTCGGATGAGAAACTTTTCATTAATTAGTATATTATTCTCCTCTAGTTATAGATGGACCCTAGGATCCCCAAAAAGTTAATTGATAATTACTCCCCAGTCCTTGTTCTTTAAATATTTTTGGATTTTCACTAGAAATTTGTGATTGATCAGTGGTGAGTTCTCTAATATTTTTCATTTATTTCATCTTTTCTATTCCAAGTGATTCACTTATGTGGTACATGTTGGATTAGGTTTGATTTTTGGGAATAGTTTCGATGATATTCTAGTGGTAAATCGGTTGATCCACATTTATAGATTTCTGTTTTTTTAAGACATTCTTATTCTCCCTGTGGAGAATATATGAGTTGAATAGATTCTTTAATGTATGGGTTTCCTTCATTTTATTTTATTTTTCATCATGTTATAGTGGTATACCTTTGTATGCCTACGGATTATCGTCTTAAAACAATAATAATAAAATTCGTAAAATTAATTGAAAGTTGAAGAGGTATATGATGCACATGTATTTCTAGATTTGATGTTATTCTGATGTTGTGAACTACACTAGATAAACTCCCCTCAAAAAATTTATGTCATTTGTGGTCCTTGGTTGGGATGAAATCAAGCTTTATTTTTTATGATTCATGTTTAAAACATTTATATGGAAATTTTTTAATCACATATACTTTTCTAGTAAATCGATGCCCCATGGATACATAGTTTATATGATGACCTCTGAATTAACAAATTTGAATTAACTAAGGGTTTCCTTGTAAAATCTTGAAGTTGGTTTTTTCATTGTATCTATGGTGATGTTTTTTGTGGTATAGTTTGGTTGTGTTTCATAGAAAGATGAAATATTATGTGTATATGTTGTGATGTGTGGAAAAAATCTTTTTTGAATTGTGGTAGGTTTTTGAATACTAGGTGTGTGTTGTGGGTAGGTTTGGGCATTATGGTAGATAAACATTTACATAGTACATCAAACTAGAAATGTCATGGGATCTCTGGTTTAGATATTTTTAAATTATGAAATTGATGAGAGGTGCTTCATAGCGGGGTTATGACCGGTTGTGTGGTAATGTGGTTTTTTGTTTCTGGTTGTGTGTTGTGATCAGTGGTTTCACATATAGTAGGGTAATAAATGGGAAAATAATTTTTTAATATCTATTATTACTATATAGTTATGGTTTTAGAAAAGAAATGAATACATGATTTGGGTAGATAGAATAGTGAAGTATTGTTAAATTGGATTCGAAATTGAATGGGGGTTAAATTGACCATGCTAGGAATTACTAGCTTGGGCTTTGGGGTAGTTTCTAATTCTCTGAATTAGCTTTATTTGGGTAAATTACATAGATTTTATATAGAATTTGTCAATTTTTTATTTTAAACATGCATGTGGGATGTATTTTGTTTTATACACACACACACAAACAAAAATATATATATATATATATATTTACATATCAAGGATTTTTTTTGGGATGACCCATATTATCTCACAGTATTGATTTCTATAAAAGTAAAATTCATAAAATTGCGTGAGATTGTATACCTTGGTGATTTTTGATATCCCAAAGCCTACAAGATTTGGGACTTAGATTTCATTATCACCCTTCATTTTTTACAATCCTATGAGTGGTATCTTTGGAGGGAGGTGGTCATGATAGAATGGTATCAGATGTGATGGTTGATAGAGAGGATGGAGTTTCTAAGTATTAACAATGAGTATTTCATGGGTTTTAATGGTAACCGTGTTATGAGATATTGGTGTGTGACATAGGCCATGGATGACCGACTATGAAATGGGATTTTAGGGCCCACTTAATCTGATGCATGTATTATGGGCCTTCCGAATGACTTGTTGAGGCTACATTGGTTTCATGGAAGAGTCCGTTGGAAGGGTGCATGGATCATAATGATTTGTTTTCTTCCCAGAATTGGGTTTTTTCATAAATTGGGATTTAATGATATGAAATGACTTAAAAGGAATCTTAAATATTTTTCGATCATATTATAGAGTAGTAATTCCTATTTATCCTTTTAGTTGTTGAGCCTATAGTTTTTATGCATGTGATTTGGTTGGTTGAGGATAATCAATATTGTCACAACCCCTACCCAAATGGTGTACCCCTCTTGGTCTGGAAATGTGTTAAGATATATAATGACTCCATGAGTCCCAAATCTAGTATGACATTTGTTGGAGTCTAGAACTGATGGTATAACTATCATAGAGATGTGATGCATTACACTCTATGAGAAAAAATATGTAATGGGGAGATAATAAAGACACCAACCATCTACTTCCCAGACAAAAATATAAATGAAATCCCATGCCCACAAGTATTTTCATGCAATGAATACTCCAACTAAAACTGAAAACTCCAAGTACCGAAAGAAAGTAAATGAACATGATCATGAACCCCAAACCTCTACTACAAAACATTGCAAGAAATTAGTAACCATATTGATCTCAAAAGTACTCATGTGAACAGGAAAAATAGATTATATATTATAGGGTGATAATTACAGTATACTCATTAGGATGTTCCCTGGATACACTACTAAAGAAGTCATGAAAGCATGATAAAGTACAACGAACAATAAGGGAAACTAATACACCCGCTAAATAGGTATAATATGTTCTCATCATCACTATGTCTAGTATCACCAATTATTTCATAGAAGAGAATGTAATAAAATAAATAATATCACGGATACCCCCACAACAACTTCCCTATTGGTTTTTCACTATCCCCCAACATCCCGAGTCATGGAAATCTATCTCAAAATAGGCTTCCTGCAGACACCTGGGTAAAGCAGCCATCATGGAACTCATGAAACTGTCCACCACAAACAAACAACCAAATGTACCAATGTAATTTTTTGGATTCATGACCACATTCATTACATGTACCATAAATCCGTAATTATACCAGTAGCCATTATATACCCTTTACTGAGTAAGGATCCTCATGCCATAACAACCTGAACACATTACACCTATTATAGTCCCTGAGAAGAAATATCTAAAATATATATGTGTGAAATAACTACAAGAAATTATATCCCTCAAAATATATGTAAGGGAAAAAATAATTGATGTTCATATGAAAATAAGTAACTACCAAGAGTAGAGAGTGGGGCCAAAGGGGGTAGTATGTCATCCATCCTCTCACTGAGATATCTTTGAAAACACCCCCTAGGGTTCAGAATCCCCCATGTGTTATTTTCTTTAATTGGTATGGTGGATTAAAATATATAAGCACAATAATTACATAAATTAATATAGATCACAACCGCACAGTGTGCATAACCTTATAATAGTCTCAACTACTGCTAACCTCTCTTGGACTCCTGACTTCCACTGCCTATATGAGGTATCCTATAAGCACCTATCCATTTAAAAAGATATGTTTTGTTACTTTATACATTTTTATAAATTTCAATTTATGTTAATTAATTCTATTATCATTAATGAACCATTATAAACTCCACATTACATTACATTAGCATTTTGAAAAATATCCATGCCCATCTGTCATAACCAATCTGAGTCCATGGCCTCCTAGAAACACAACCTCAACATTTCGTCCCAACAAACTCTCATCCCCATGGTTTAAAAAATAATTCATTTATAATTTAAAAACAATAAAACATTATAAGTTTCTATTTTTCTTATAATTCGTGGAAAATAATATATTCTACCAAGCATAATGGAGCTCAATGTAGTGTGTAGATGAGATACCCATTGAGTATTTTCAACCTATAGATGGACAATAGACCCATCCATCCTCGAGAAGCCAAAACCAAAAACAACTGTGACATACCGAATGTTGATTCTACAATTTTGGATGTAGAGTAAGAAAAACCATCTTCTTCATGCAGTGGGGAAAGGAAGGAAGATAAAAAAATAGTAGATTCAACCAGCATCCACTTACATGTCGATGGGTAAGCCTAGATTAAACACATTCCTTCATCGTTGTGGTCCACCCCAATAAAAATATACATAAATTGATGCATCTCGCCACTCTTGGTGTCCAGTACTACAACAAGAATTGGGCTTCCCTATGCTACATACCACAACCACCCTCCAAGAAAATCCATACCAGGATCATGTCACTTCTGAGCCTCTCTACCCCCACACCCACATGTCACATATCCAAAGCTCAACACAAGCTATAGGAAAAAACATAAAAATAGGTTCCCATAAACTAGACAAGGAATACATCCTTATCACACAATGAGCCCTCTTGGATCCAAAAAACATGGTACTTATCATGTACAAGAATGTTTGAAAATCAGGTCATACAAGGCATTCTCTTTAACACCCCACGAGTTCTTATTCAGTCTTGAATTAAATGATTAATTATTAACTTGCTGCAACTACACGAAACCGAAACAACATTATATTATAATTATCCCAAATTTAACTCAATAATTAATTTTTCATGCCTTTTAACGTTTATCAACATGAATCAACAAGCTTCATGTTCATCAACCCACACTGTTAATCATGCATAATCACATCAACATGATTGAAATCAAATTATAAAAACAACAAATAGATTATTAAACATGCCCGTTATTTTTTCACCATCTAATTATCAATTAGTTCAATCCTTACATTATTTTCTAATTACAATAATGAACAGGATAAAAAAAGTAAGCATATATATCCCACTATTTAGAAAATCAAGTACCAAACTGTTATCATGGTACAAAAAAACAACATCACTACATGATCCATAAAAATTCATTAATCTTGTTCATAATTTAACATATGTCAATTTCAGTGATATCAATGGGGAAAGTCATGATAACTCTATAATTTCAAGTAAATAAAATGTGAATCATGAATTTCCATACCTTAACATGGTGTTGACATTCTTCTCCTGAGAATGGATCAAAACAAAAAATCATTATCACATCTCCTATACAACTACATCAACCCGAGAACATTGCTGCATAACCACACTAACTAGAAATAAAAAAAAACCTCATTTGAAACATTGTAATCATGCACAATCAGATGGAATAAAGATACAGGAAGAAACATATAGAATAAAACCCAAGAATCGAGGTAGATCATACATTATAGAGAATGTAATATCACTAGAGATCAATGGATGGTTTTAGGGATCGTTACATGATGAAGGAATCATCAAAATAAAGATGATATGGTCATCGAGTCACCTGGGGATGAGGGATATATATTGTATCTGTACATTGTTCCCAAAATGTGGTGGCTAGAAAACATTTAAAACACACAGTGTTAGGGAATTATACAATGTTTAATCCCCCATCATGTCGTGTAATCCCTCAAAGTAGAGTTTCATTGAAAAATGTGTCTCCTTGATGCTTTATTTAATTATAGAACCCAAAAACATTTCACACAATTAATCCCTATTTAATATTGTGAAAGAACACATGAAATAGTATGTCACGTCGAGTAATGTAGTTACACGATGTGTAATATGCCATCCCAGATTTTACTTATCCACCTTCTCCAAAAATATTCCAGGACACCTCAGATAACATCTATCATAAAAACATGAATGGATTGATCCACATGACTATGGACCCCTAAAAAAGTTACCTGTAAAAAAATTCTCATACTTAGGAATTCAAAACCAACCTAGAGAGGAAACAGAATAGGGAAATCTAGATAGTCACCTTGTGAGATACCTCTCAAGGATCTCACCACCACAAGAGATCAACTTCATTACTTGATGAAGGAGTTTAAAACAACACAATAACGCCAACCATCCCCTAAACACTCTCTCAAGGGGAGATACCACTCCAAAGAGATAAATACAAAATATAAAAAAGTTGAAATACTTATCCTAAATATAAAGGATCTATAACCATGAAACATACAACATTAAAAGATAAAAGGTAAACCTAAAACAACTCAGGGTACTGAGGACATATCTGCGACTCATGATCCTATTGCACTTCTACAAACCACCATGTCAATACAATACATGAACATGGGGGATTTCACAACAACAATATACTATATCCTGGCGGCCTTGTATCTCTATAGGTTTCTCATCATAGGTCCTATCATCATCAACATCAATATCAACACAAGCGATGAATTGAGTGTTTTTATAAAGATAACTTAGAATCTGTGACACATGAAAAACATTGTGTATCCATCTCATATGTAGGGTAAGAGATATCTAGTATTCCACATTTCCAATGAGATCCAACACCTCAAAAGTCCCAAAAAACTAGGAAGAAAACATACTCCCTTGACAAAACCATCGCTTCAAACGATGGGGAGTCCCATGTAGAAACATGCGATCCCCAAATTAAAACTATAGAGGTATCCTATTGTGATTTGAATAATACTTATGACCTTCCTCCATAGCATTCATTCTCTCATGAATCACATGATCCATCTTTGTCGTATTCTGTTCCAGTTTCGGCATGTGAATTGTTGACTCTCTTACCCAAGTCCAACAAAAAAGAAAACAAAATGGTCATCCCAACAAGGCTTCCAATGAAAGAAAACTTACTATGTAGTGAAACATATTTTTAAAATATAACTCTACCAACATTGAGTTCCTCATACACAAACCTCCAATATGTAGGACATAGGATCACAATGTGTCTTCAAAAGTTTGGATCTTCTACTCTGTCAGACCATCCATCTGTGGATGAAAATAAGTGCTATGGAAAAGATGAGACCCAATATCGTGATGGATATCTCTCCACACCCAGAGGTAAAATGAGGATCTCAATTAGAAATGATCATTCTCATGACTCCTTAGAGTCTCCCCACCTTTTCAAGATATATCCTTCAAAAAACCTCCACTAATCATGACTCATTTATCACTATAAAGTGGGATGAATTTTCAACGATCCAATAATACCCTTATAGAATCATAGCTTCTCTGAGATCGGGGTAAACATGAAAAAATTACCATTGATATGTACTACCACATCCACTGACAAACATATAGGGGCTCCAGGAAACCACTGAGAAAATGGTTCTCAACATTCAACATCTTGGAGACTAAACATCGATAAACAAACTCTGCAACTACATGCTTCAAACCAGGGCAATATAACTCATTAATAAAATCACGGTAAATAGTTTTTATGACAGGTGGAAACCATATTGTTTAAATATAAAAATATATGTGAATCATCTCATGAAATTACAAAATGACAAAAAGCGTACCCTAAAACAACACTCGGTGTTGTTCATCCTTAGACTAACTCTCAAGGGCCTCACAACAAAACTCTCTGTCACTCCAGACCTACACCTAAATATCCGCCTACTCGGATTCTTCCACCTTATACACCATATGTGAATGTATCATCATCTGAAAATGATATCCTCTTCTCCCAACATATCCCATATCTTGATGTAATGAAGACAGTTCCCCTATCACTCTCTTGGAATCATATGTTGACACAATTCATCACTATGAAACATCATCCTCACAACATCAGCTAAATCATTTCCCTTTACATGTGTATACAAAATTTTGAAGTCGTAATACTATGTGAACTCCATCCACTAATGTGGTCAGATGTTCAATTCATGCTATGAGAAAACATAATTCAACCTATTATGATTGGTGATGACCACCAAAATCATTTCGAGGAGGTACTCTCTCCAAAAATTCCGATGAAATACCACTACTAAAAACTCATGATCATGGTTTGAATAGTTTCTCTAATGGGGATGTAACTACTAGGACCCATAAGATGAAATTACTATCTACCATATCAGAACACTGCATTACCCCATAGGTGAAGCATTATAGAAAAGCTCAAATTGAACTCCTTATTCTAGCAGAAAAATAACCCGATCAAATAACAACATCTCTTTTAGATAATAAGAAGAATTATAACATGGATCATCTAACAAGAACAATTTATCCTTTACTATCAACCTTGTTTGAGGAGTCACAACCTAAGAGAAATCAGCTATGAACCACAGGTAATAGGGTAGAAGACCAATAAATCTTCGTACCATGACCATTGTCTTACGGGATTTCCAAGACAAAACTACTTATAGCTATGTCAAATCCACAACTACTCTCTTCTAGGATATAATGTGGAACAATAAACAGACTTCTCCATACCAATACATTGATATAAAAATCTACCCAAACATCTTTTTTATATGAAGAACTCCCAAGATGGAATGTATATTCTATAAATGATCTTCCTCAGACCAAAAGTAAACAATTATTTCATTGATGAAAATCTACAATAGCATATCTTGTATCTCATCAAACACAGTGTTTATCAACCCCATTAACACAACTAGAGAATTCTTCGCACTGAATGATATCACAATGAACTTGTAATTCCCATGTCGATAAAATAATGAAATAATTAGGATATCCATATCCTTAACATGAAATTGATGATATCTTATCCTCATATAGATTATTGGGAACTAAATTTAACCCTTCAACTAATTGAATAAATCATCAATCTATGTAATAGGGTATCATTTCTTCACCATCACTCGGTTCAAGCGATGATAATCATCATAGAACTGCAAACTACCAATAGTCATCTTTACGAAAAAAACTACTGCACCTGATAGTGACATGCTTGAATGAATTAAACCAAAATTACACAAACCATAGAGATATATACATAGATCACAAAACATACAAGGTTCCATCCTACATGAATAAATCAAGATAGGAGACAAGATTTGTTGTAGCTCGATCCTGAACTCGATCTCCCGTTGAGGGGGTAATGATAAAACTGTTCTTGAATGACATCAGGGTACTCTCCAATGACCAATGGAAACATAGACCGTGGAACCTCCAAATAACTTTACATCATCTCATCCATCATTTATGATAAGGATAGAAAGTTCCTCTTACCCATCTGAGGGTCTCTCCTTCCAAAAAACACTACAATCTCTCTATCAGTAACGAAGAACAGCGCCAACCTCCTAATGAAATATATAATATCCTCCATTGAAAGAAACCATTCCATGATGAGGATGACATCATATGTTTGTATTTATAATCATTGGAAATATCAATAAGAGAGATGATTCCACAACACTAGATCACAGTCTCTACATACTTTAAACAAGTTTGTTCAGCCACATACTAGCGTAGTCAGTACCAAGGGAATTGGAAGAAACTATACCCTAATTCCCCAATCATGTACAAGGACAAGTGATATGAACTATTGTGCCACACATGAATCAAATGAGGAATGAATCCATGTTGAAAACATAAAAACGGTACCATGAATGACATTTGGCTCTCCTGTTGTTGGAAAAGATAACGCATGTAGCTGACCAAAAAATTCTCCACATCCACCTTGACATAGATGGTTACCACCACCAAATTCGAACTCTTCTCACTAAGGAAGATGAGAATCCCAGGGTTGTCCTCTACCTTCCCCTTAAGCAATATTATAATCCAATTATTGTGCAATGTCTAGCTACTTCCTCGTTTGGAACTGCCTCAATAGAGGAACCTGGAGTGGATCACATAGCACAGGTTGACTACTCTGAAATCACATTAACTCTCTCTATTAATTACCATTCCCCCCACATGAAAAGAATTAATGTTCCCCTAACATCATTGCAAGAGTCATTTCCCTAATAAAAATGATATATAAATGGGTGGTACATACCTCTGAATGATCGAAAACACTTAATACTAGAAAACATGGACTTTTGGCACATAGATATGCCTCATTAGGAATCTATATGACTCCCCTCTCAGGATGATATGATTTGGGATAACATCCCCTCAACAACCTTTGACCACTCCAACAACAACATACATGTCATCAGCAAAAATAGGGTGACAGATCACTTGATATCAAAATTAAAAGCATCCTCGAAATGCCTCACCTAGGCCTACACATATAGAAATATGTCTGATGCATGTCGAAAAGGTTTTTTAAATGGAACATGAACTATAAAACAATCGATATTCCAAGAAGTTGGGTGAGATTCATTTGTATAATGGAAACCTTCATGGTTTAAGAATGTAACTCGGTTCTGAAATGCTCTAAGAGCATCTCCAAATAGTCTACGGACTCCTTGTGGTCTTCGAGGAACAGAAACCACCACTAAATCATTACCCCAAATAACATGGTCACAACCACCAATACCCAGTTCTCCTTTCGAGCATGAATCTAACTAAAGGTTATCTCAACATCCTCTAACAATTATTCTATCAATTAATCTAAAATATTTCCCCAATACTTCCTTTGACACTAGTTTTGGAACACTCAGATTGTGCCCTTCTAAGTGTCGCCATCATCAACCTCTACTCCACGATGATGTGCTATCAAAACCTGTGAAACATCTTCGACACATACATGATTTGGATGTTAACCTGAAGCCAAACCTACAAAAAGAAACCATTTAGATATCATATATCTATAATATGGAATAAATTAATATTAATTAATTTTTTTCAATTATGCATTTTAGGTGTACCTATCAAAATTTATACCGATTTAATCACATGAGAAAAGTAGAATGAGGCTTTATCCGTTCCAAGGTCTCCACCCAGTAAAAAATATCACATCCTTTAGTAGCCACTTTAAACATAACTGTTCATGCATCAGATCAATGGGGGACCAAAATAAATGTGTCTCATCCGATCTCCATCATTTACAATGCTTTTAGAATGTTTCTGAAACCAATCCCGTACCAACCCATGCATCCTCACATGTCCCTAACTAAAATGTCCATCCAATCCATTAACCAGATCCTCTGATAAAAATCTATCTTGAATAACTCCCAAAAAATGATTCCTCTCATGGGATAGCAATGTAATAAGATATAGTGAGCCCTGAGTCCCACCAACATTAGGCCCAGAGTTGGTGACTAGCATAGAGTCTATAATTAACACACATATGGGAGGTATTAAACATTATGATATATAATGCGAAAAATAAAGAAAAGATAGAGAACAACCAAATACTTTTAAGACTACAATGTAAATTAAATCGCATGTACATATATGTAATGTCATGTAAGGACTACTATAATTGAAGGAAAAAATTTCAAGTACCAAAATAAAGTAAAATGGTTTTGACTATAAATCCCAAACAACTCGTTCAAAACCTGAAAGTTAGTAGTCAACTACATGACCGTAAATCTTCTTCCAGTGACCAAAAAAAATCATTTATATTACATATCGTGAATATAAAAGTATACTTAGAAGGATCCTCCCCATAACCTCTATTGAAGACATAATGAATCATCCTGAAGCACAGTAAACAACAAGTGATACTGACTCATCACCGAAACATGTATAATATGTTGTTGACCTCAACATGGATTCTTATCACCACATATTTCATAAAAGTGTATATAATATAATAATGAATTTCAAGGGTTCCTTGAAATCACTTCCCCATTGGTTGGCCTATTTTCCCCAACATCGCATGTCCTAAGAATCTCTCTCCAAAAGGCTTTCCTGCAGACACCTGGGTGAAGCAACACAACATGCACCTTGTGAAAATCACCAACAAAAAAATGAAACAAAATGTATAAATTATTTCTCAGGATACACCACATATCACATAGAATATATCATTAATCAAGTATTATACCAAAATCAATTACATCCCATACACCTTGTAAGGATCCTCATGCCATCACATCCTATAAATGTTAAAAATATAATATTCTATAGGAAACAATATCTAGAATTTGAGTGTGTGAAATAACCATAATCCAAGAAGACCATATACACACTTATATGGGGAGAATTAACCCTTTGGCATACCAGAAAAGATAAATAACTATAGAATAGAATGGGGTCAATGGATCTAGTAATCCATCCATCCACCCACATGGATGTTGAGGAAAACACCCCCATTACTCAGAATACATAGGGTGTTAGTTTCCCTAAATGACAAGGTGTATTATTATATTGAAACACAATAATTACATAATATAATATAGCCCAAAACCATGCTATGATCATAACATAGTCATAGACTCATCTGCAGCTAACGTCACATGGAGTCCAAACTACCACTTCTAATACTAGGTATCCTATAAGTTCTCATCCATTTGAATAGAAATATTATGTTACATTCTCCTTTTTCATTATTTTCACATTACATTAATTAATTATTTAAACATTAATTAACCATTATCAATTCAACATTACAATCCATTATCTTTTCAACAAAGATCTATTCCCTCAAGAAATAACCAAACATAATCCAGAACCTTTCAAAACCACAACCTCAGCATTGCATCATAACATGCTACAACCTCCATGGTTTAAATTATTATTACTTTAGATGTTACAAATATTAAAAATTTCTATATTTATATATTTCTTGATATTCTAGGAAAATATTCTATGATACCAAGAACAATGGGTTTTACACAGTGAGTAGATGAGCTACCCGTTGTGTTTTTTCCACATATAGAATGAGAATAGACCCATCAATCCTTGAGAAGATAATTATAGAAATCAGTTTTCATACCCCATGTTTCTTCACCTATTTTGGATAGAGTGTCAGAAAATCCATCAGCCTCAATCATTGGGGAAAGAAAAAATGAAAAAAAAGCAACACATTCAACCATCATTCAGTTATATCTAAATGGGTACAGCCAACTTCAACCCATTCCATCATCTCTGGTGCCCTTCTTGAAACCAATCAGTTTAAAAGGATGCATCTCACCACTCTATGTGTCTACTAATGGAAAAAAACTCTGACACTTTCCCAACATACCACAATATCCCTCTAGGATAAGCCCCCTGAGGATCACATCACATCCAAGCCCTCCTTCCCCCTCAAACACAAGTCCCATATCTATAGAACATCACTAGAAACATGAAAAATATTATAAATGGGATCTCAACACTAAAAATGTAATCTGAACATCACACCCAATGAGATATCATGGCTCCAAAGGACAAGGAAATTGGAAATAACATGAATGTGGGATACATAGGCCTTACAAGGTATTAACATTAACACACAACTAGTAATTTTTCTTTCATAAACTAACCTATTCATTATTCACTAGTTCCAACTACGAGGAAACAAATATTCAAGTTATCACAATATATCAACAAATTAATGTAAAATATATTTAAACTATTATCAACATGATTCAAATTTCATTAGGTTAATAAACCCATGAAATTATCAACTCATACTCCCAACAATTTGATATACAAGAAATTATAACAACAATAAGAAGATTATTAAAAATTCCTCTTTACCATTTTACCAATTAATTATCAATTAATTTGGGTGCTATATTAATTACCAATTTACATCATGTTCATTATAATATAAGAAATCATAAATATAAAAATATTTAGATAATCATGAGGTAAACTGTTATTGTTGTACAAAGAAATAGTGTCCCTACAAAATCGATATCAATTCATTAATCTGGTTCATATATATATTTATGTCAATTTCATTGATATCCATGGGGGTAAATCATCCTAAATCTACCATTGAAGCTAGATAAATAGTGAATCATCAAATACCCTACCTCATAGTTATGTTGACATTATTTGTAAGGTAATGGAGCAAAGTAAAGGATCATGATCACTTATCCTATAATAACTGCATTGTCCCGAGGATTCTATGACACAACCACACAAAGCAACAACAAACAAAACCCCATTAGAACATGGAAATAACCTGAAATCACATGGATCAATGAAATGGGTGTAAACCTATTAATGGAACCTCAATAACAGAGGTATATTATACCTTATATCAAAGATAGATCGCAACAGAACAAATGAGGGAAGTATGTGTTTTGGAATTTGGAAGGAATACCCAAAACGATGAAGAGCGGGAAGCTGGGTCCTTTGGGATTGAGGGTGAGGTACTAAAAATATTGTTTTTAAACAAAACAGAGTGGCTGGTAATCACTTAAAACATACAGTGTTGGGGAATTACATGACATGTAATCCCCTTAAACGTCATGTAATGTCTCGAGGTCGAGTTTTTCCAAATAATGCATCACCTCAATTTTTTATTTATATTTAAAACCCCAAAATAGATAACTCCATGAATCCCTCTTTGACACCATTAAAATAACCATAAAATAGGATTTCACATCATGTAATGCAGTTACACAACTTGTAATCCCCCCTTCATAGTGTTTACTTAACATAAGTTCTCCAAACATATTCTGAGCCACCTCCAAGAAAATTGATAATAAAAAACACATATTTTGTTGATCCACATGGATCCATCAACTTATAATGATATTCTGGTTGACCAAAGGAGGTTTGGTCCAATGAAGGTGGATGACCCATGGTCGAGAACATAATGTGATTTATAGTGGAAGTAATTAGAAAAATATGATGGGTTTGTTTCAGATTTTTTGAGAGTGTGATGGATCGAGGATCTATTGATCATCGTCAACTTGGTTTAGACACCCAAGGAGTAATTTATTGGTTTGGAGAGTTTTCAGATTCAAGGAGATTCTTTTTAGTGGTTGAAGTAGTAACTAGGGGATTTTACAGAGGATGATGTTGTGTGGGAGGATTTTGAGAAGGAGTTATGAGAATAATTCCATTCATTATCCATGAATGTTGAGAAGTGGCAGGAGTTAATCTCCCATCAATAGAAGAGTATGTCAGTATGACAGTTGGGGATAATTTTTATGGATATCCTAAATTTTTTATAGGGTATTATTTTAGACTTGGAGCCTCATATGAGACATCTTGAGAATGCATTTCGTCATTTGATCTAGTGTGATGTTACTCAACTTATATTTCTAATGTATTTGGATATCCATAAAAAGGAAGAGGTAATTGAGAGGATTCACTCATTAGGAGGATTACCATAAGAGGGTATCTAGTAGGGTTCTTCTAGAGGTAGGGTTACCAGTGGTGGGTCTCAAGCAGCAGGAGCTCTCCGGTTTCTATAGGTAGGAATTCGACCCTAGAAGCTTCAATTTTGACCATCTGTTACTTGTTATCTATATATCAGCTTAGGGAAGAGGATTTATTCTATGAAGTCCACAACCATAATCAGAATTTTTGTCCAAAAGTTGTTCAAGCTCATAATTGTATAAGCAGACATGTTCATCTCTGGGATCAACAACAGTTGCTCATTTGGTCATTTTATCAGTAGGGGAAGCATGTTCCTACTCCAATGAGGGTAGATAGAGCATGTAGGGGTCGATCTAAAGGTGTACCTTAAGGACCTCAGCCCATTCAAGGTTGTAGAGGCTGTCATCAACAGAGGGGTATAAGAGCTTCTAATGGTCAGTTTCATGTAGACTAGTTGTAAAATATGACAGGACCATGGATCATTAAAAGTAGGATTAGTATGTTATTTAACCTTACTAGATCTTTTTTCATTCGATAGATAAAATTATATTATTTCACCTTCTCCTGTCATGTATATTGGGATACACATAGTGATGATTCTCATTCCCCTACAATGGACTATGCCAGTTAAAGGTCCAACTAGCTCTTTGATGTGTGAAGGGGATATAGACTGATGAAGAGTTAACATCTGTCATGTAGTGATATTTTCATTCTAAAAACGAAAAAATTTGATATCATCATCAACTAGATGTATTTTTTGCATGTTGTTATCTTATGATTTTATAGCAGAGTTCTGTTTTCTGGTATGGATACCCAACACAAGGTTTTCATTACTGAGTGGAGTTTTTATGTAGGAAATCAGAATATAGAGAATGATCCTTCATTTTTGGTTAATATTTCAGTGGAATCAATAGTTTTTGGGGTGGTGGAGATTCATAAAGTTGCTGAAAATTTCCTGGATGTTTTTATGAGGTTGTTTTATGTTACTCGCTTCACATGATATTGAGATTGGGATAGACCAACAACCTAATGATTCTACAATTTGGATGTATCCATATGAGATGTAACTTTATGATTTATAGGATATGGGGATTTAGATTGATGTTTTGATGAAGAGGTGTTTAATACATCCCAATTTTTTTTAGTGGGGTGCTCCAATGTAGCTGGAAAAGAAGGATGATGGTGGTCGGAGGTTGTGTAAAAACTACTGGAGGATGAATCTGGTGATAGTAAAGTATCATTACCCAATGCAATGATAGAAAATATTTTCGACTCGCTGAGAGGGGCATGTCGAATTTATAAGATCAATACAGGATCATGATACCACTCGTTTATGAAGAAGGAGGGAGATATCCCGATGACTACATTCAAGTGTAGGTATATGAACGTTGATTTCACAGTCATGATGACTGTTGGTACAAATGCACCATTCGTGTTCATGGGGTTTATGAACACCATTTTACTTGAGTTTATGTACTAGTTCATCATTGTTTTCATTGATTATATGTTGATATATGTGATTTCTGAGGATGAACATGTTGATCCTCTCAAAACTAACATTCATATTATTTGATGCAAATGGATCAATGGAATTTGGTCCAACTATATCTTACGAACTGAAGAGGTTCATTTCCAAGTTAATTTAGTTTAAAAGAAATGAATTTATGTGGATACATTGAAGGAAAAATCTATTTTTTCTAGGGCAGCACCGAAGAAAATTGTTCTAGTTAATAGTCTTCTAGGTCTTGTAGGCCATTCTCAGAGGTTTTTTCATTATTACTCTCTTGTTAAAGCTCTGTTGATATATTTTACTTGGAAGGAAAAATATTTTGACCAGAGTGATATGTTTTAGATATTTTTTGGCTATCTAATGTGTATGTTAGTTAGTGTTCCAATGCTCTGATTTATACAGAATGAAGTGATATTTTTGGTGTTTTGTGATGCTTCACATCTGGGATTGGGATGAATCTTGATGCAGCAATGAGCATTGATCTGTTATGGGACTAGGTAGTTATGTACCAATGAATGTATCTATTCCAACCATGAGTTGTATTTAGTAGAATTTTTTCCCTTACAATTTGTGGTGGTATTACCTCATTAGGGAGAGCTTTTTGGTCAACACTGATCACTAGGGTTTGAGGTATGTCTTTTCATAGAGAAATATGAACATATGATTGTGGATGATGATATAGTTTCATCAATATTTTTATTTCAATACTACATACACCTCTTTAAATGTAAATTTCATAGCTGATTCATTGATAATAATTTTGTAGAAGGAAGTTGTTAGAGAATCATCGGTCTCTTGAAAATGGATGGAGGAATTCGTAGCCTTGAAGATAAATACATGAACTAATATTGGAAAATACTATTTTATTTATGATGATAGCAGAGTCTTATCTGATGTAGTAGGTGGAAGAGTATCAACGGGAAGACTTAGAGTCTGTGTTGTTTCATGATTTTGTGGGTCAATGTGATGATCTGAAGGGTTTTTTAAATGATGGTTAGAACTAGATGATGTTATATGGAATGATGTTTTTTCTGGTAGAACTGAATGATTTAGTCCTTATTCAGTTTCAAATATCACCTTTAGTAGTAAAATAATGGGTTTATAAAATTTTTATGGATTTAAGATTTAGTCTTGGTGGCCTTATATTGAATGTGTTGTGGTAGAGTTTGTGGAAAGGTTCATATTTTTTTAGAAGGTGGTGGATGGGCACCATGATCCTAGTGAGTTGTTGTATCCATTGGATGTCCCCATGTGGATGTGGGATGACATATCAATGGATTTTTCTATAGAGTTAACTAGGGCTCAGGGAGTCAACGATGAAACTGGGGTGATAGTAGATCAATTGAAAAAATCGGGCCCCTTCTTAGTGATTAAAGAGTCTGGCATAGTGGATGCTTTGTCTAAGAGGTTTGTGGATGAGGTGGTGAAACTGCATAGAGTATTGAAAACCATTGACTCAGATCATGACACACTATTTACCTCATAAGTCTGGAGAGGATTACAAAATGCTTTTGTAAACCAATTACACCTCTGGACTGCCTTCCACCCTTTGAAAATAGGGAAGACAAAATAGACTGTCCAAAAATTGGAAGATATGTTGCAATCATGCATCTTTATTTTATGTGGATTTTTTATGTGACAATTATCATTGGTATAGTTTTCATATAAAAACATATATCAGTCTTCAGTTTTAATGGATCCATTTGATTCATTATATAGAATACCATGTTGTTCACCCTTGTTCTAAATAAAGGTTGGGGATACAACTATTATATGTCTCGATGTAGTTCAATGAATAACAGAAAAGGTTCAACTCATTCTTGACAGTGGGAATCATGTGAAGGAATAAAAGAATTCATATAGTGATTGTAGAAGGAAGCTCATGGAGTTTGGGGTTGGGTACAATGTGTTTTTTGAGATATCCCCTCTATATGGGATATAGATATTTAGAAGAGGGGGTACATTGTTTCCTAGGTTCCTTGGGCCTATTGAGGTGTTGGGGAGTTTGTGAAGAGACATACTAGTTTGAGAATATAACATGGTTGGAGAGTATCCATGACTTCCTCCACATATGAAAACACTTTTGGTATCCTCATGATGACTCCCATGTCCAAGAATAGGGAGAGTTGGATATTGGGGAAAACCAGACGTATGTGGAGTAGTAGGTAGGGATCTAGCATCATTAAAAAGTGGTAATACGTGGGCATACCATTCCATTGGTTCACAGGCTTTTGAAGAATGGTGGTCCGGAAAAGAGTACATGGTATTGGTAGATGCATATGTGTGCCTAGTACCTGTAGTTGTTTTGATGTTTGGATGGTTTTGTTTGGTTTGGAAATGCAATTTTTAACCAAGTTTTATGAAATGAGTTTTTCCAATTCTCAGTAATGATTGATAATTTCTTGACATGTGAATAGGGAATGACATAATTTATAATCAAGAATCATTAATTAATGTATGATTAAACCTATGAGGATGAGTAATTTCCAACCATATCGGATAGAATATTGACATGGTGGATGGATTTCCATGATGCTCATGTTATGATGTTGTGGATTTTGTTCAAGTGTGGTGTTCCTTTTTTTTGTATTAGGATACTTCAAAGGAGTTTTTTTGGATTTGGATGTTTCCAATCATGATATTAAACAACATAGGGAGGATTATTTATGATCATTAATGTGTTGGGTTGTTAGCAGCATTCAATTCTTAGAAGGATCGTTGTGAGGTATCTCTCAGAGTGGTTGTTCAGAACCCTATTTCTTATGGGATTATTTTTGGATTAATTAGGTTGATAATTGTTTGAGAGGTATCCAATGTGATGGTATGTGTTCTTCGAGTCAATTACATTACAAGTATTACTGGTTGGAAGTGTTCATAGGATTCTTGGGAGGAGTATGGAGAGGATTAGTTGTTAAATGCTTGAAAAAGGGAAATTTCATGCCTTGTAACTCTATTTAGAAATGTGAAAATATACTTAACATTTGTCCATGATGTTTTTACGGTGTGAAATGTTTTGGTGTTTAAAAAATATAATAAAATCGAGAGGTGAATGTAACACCCCGAGATTTTATGAAAAATATTATTTTTAATTTCATTAATGTATTTTGTTATACGCTACACCAAAAGGAGCTTTCACAACACACATCTCTGACCTGGCTTGAATTACACGCAATCGCGACCTTCCACGATAGCGTGTGTTGTACGCAACACCAAGTTTCGCTAAACAACGATATGCTATTAAGATATTATTAAAACTAGCAGTTATGAATAGTATTAACCAATTTTTGAAATTTTGTAAATTATATTTTTCAAAATGGACTTCATTTATGGATTAGGAGTATCGAATTTAGCCTAAGGTGAAATTTTGGTACTTTTCGGATAACTTTCATATTCTGATGAATAGTGAAAATTACTAAATTTTAATTAAAAACAACTTTTTTAATCAAAATAATTAATAGTGATAAATTATAAATTTGAGTGGTTTTAAAGTATATTTAGAATATATTTTTACAATTTAATACAATGTTGGTCATTGGATGTAATTTCACATTTAAACCAGTTATAAACAAGTGTCAATCTTTTGATAGTTATTATCTCTTAAAAACACGCTATTTGTTGTGACAGCGGAAATTAATTATAAAATTAATTAATTAAACTTATATGTTGGGAATTTTCTAAAATAGAAATCATTTTTGAATTCAGAATATCAATTATAGCTTAGGGTGAGATTTTGGCATTTTTCTAAAAAACTTCAATTTTTGATGAATAGTGAAACCACTAAGTGGTAGGTTAAAAACTGAATTTTTCATAAAACTTAATTTTACCGCTTCTGTGAATGGAATTTCGAAAATCCAACAGACACGGTTGATATCAGTAAGTAAAATGTGGTTCAATGAGATATAAATAATTTTTTGGTGAATAATAACTTTTTTCTTTTTTTACCACGGTTAATAGTAAATAGGGTAACTAAGGGTAAATATGATATCACTATTACCCTAACACATGTCCTAATTCTATTGGATAAGTGTAATTCGACCAAAAACAAACTTATGAATATAATATGACCATTTAGGTCCACTTGGATTAGATTATGACATTTAATATTATTTTATTTAATGAATAGTTAAAATAGTTAAAATCAAAGTTTAATAAGTAAATAATTTTTAATATGGGGTTATACATAAGATAAATTCGACTATAAATATTAATTAGAAATATAAAAATATTTCCTATATAATGGTATTTTATTTGTAATTTTTAGACATTAAATAATTTAATTTATTTATCACACAATGATGATGCAGTAATTATCTTATTAATGAAATATTGACATAATTGATGTTATAAACACCAAAATAAATGTAATTTGAGACTTTTTATGAATTCCACTAATTTTCTAGGTTACTATGATATATTAGTATTGATTTAATAAACTTTTTTCTAACATATAATTCTGTTATGACTTTCACAAAAATCATATATCAAATAGTGTCAAAATTGACACAAAATAGTTTTTAAATCAAATATTATATTATTAATTGTTATTTTATTCCTAAAAATCTAAGGTTCGGCCAAATGACTTAGATAAGAATATATATATTAATAATAAACAATTTGGGGTTCGTTTGGCATGTTATAGTAAGTGTATTAACCATATAGTGTAAGAAAACAAAAAGACACGGTAAAAGTTAAATTATTTAACTTAGAGTTAAATCTAATTGATAAGGTTAAAATAATAACCTAAACTTGTCTAAATACTATTGGCTGATAGGAGTTCGACCCATCCCTACTTTAGCTTAGAAATAAGACCCTTTGGAACCATTATAAACCGATTTTGACTTTAATATAAAATAATATTTTGAGATATTCCTAAGGTGCCCCTCTCCTCCCTTATAAAAGGACACCTCCTCCTCCCCCTCCTCCTCACACCAATTTGAGCACTCAAGCTCGGCCGAACCCTGCCAAAACCCCGTATCCTATTCCCTAGAATAATCCTAGAGGTCCTGGTCTTCTTCAAAGACCAATCCTAGTTCCCTAAGTGGAGGATTCAAAGAGGCGTTTCAAAGAAGAGGTAATATCCATTACCGATCTTTTCAATTTCTTTCTTCTTCAACTTCTTATTCTTTAGTTGTTTCATGAAAAAGTAATAACATCAGTATTACATACATACTGATATGTTATTATAAATATGAAACAACCCTAATTCACCTTCTATCCGTCCTACAGAAAAATGAAATCACCGCGCGTGCGTACGTACGGAATACCGTCTCCACGCCGTGGTGTAATCTATTTTCCACCGCCACCTTAATAGGATAAGTATAATGGTGTAATGAGTAACTATATATGATTATTATAAAGTGATATTGATACTGATATATTCTACATACACTTCAACACAATTCCACGACCATGGGAACGATATCATCGCTCGTGCGTACGTACGGACTACCGTCTCCACACCGCGATGAGATTCATTCTCAATGATTAACCATTCATGAATGATTATAAAGTATATATAATAAGTACTAATTAAATATATGACATAATAATGATACTGGATTTATGTAAATTTATATGTATGTCATCTACTTAATTCCATTCACTTCAATAAGGAAACGAAAACAGCGTTCATGCGTACGTACGGACTACCGTCTCCATGAACGGTGTATTTCATTCCATTTATCGATATTATATATATATATATATATATTCTGAATATATATTATATATAAATCATGTTTTACATTCTGTATATAAGTAATCATGATCCAAGTAATCATATTAATAATTACAAGTTAAAAACACGAACGACAAATGAGACGATTTTACCCAAAATGCTACTTTAACATGAATTTACAAAATAACGGGTAATCTAATGTCATAAGTGGACCATATATGATATAATAACAATGAATATGATTCTGGAATAAGTCAATAACATGATTTAAATCATTATACAGGAGGTTCGGACACTTACAAAGCAAGTCGTACCTAAGGTAAGGGAAATATCACAATCTCATTTTTATCCGAGATTTCTTATACTTTGGTATTTACGAGGGTGTATTTTATCATCCACGTCCATGTTTCATCAATATGTAATATTATTTCCATCCACCTACAATTGTTTAAATCCATTTTAACCCTTCGGTGAGTTTTTAGTAAAAGATATGAAAGGAATCTTTTGTCATTTTTCGTACGAGGTACTTTTTGACTTTCCGACAAAAGTACGAGAAAAATGTTTTTTTAACTTATACGGCATGAATGGATTTTGAAAACATTATTTACAAGAATATTCCTTTACAAGTTTTCAAGTTTTTTTTAATCAACTTTTTTAGTTTAAAATTGTATGACATTTTAAGAAAGGAAAAATGTTTTTGAAGTAGAAAGGATATTTTCCTCAAGAATGGAGTTCAAGCGATTTATCAAAATTATTTTCCATCTAAAATAATAAAGGGTTCTGTTTCTATCAATATTATTAAATGGATTTGATTATGTTGTGATGGAAATATTTTTATGAATTCTTTTATCTTATATGAATTGTTTTATGATGCCACGATGTTTAAAGTTTCCCATTTTTATTACATGGGTTATGCTACGATGTATGGTTTATGATTTTGTGGCACACATAAGAATGGTACCATTATGAGATGGGTGGGACCTATATCTCCCTCCAATGAATTGGGTCAAGATTTTATATCTCATGAGATAGACTTGGCTGGAATGGTAGGTTATACCGGTTCAGTTAAACAGGACTGAAATGAGGGTGACTCAGTTCAAAAAGGGAATTTGTCCACTAAGATAGTCTTGGAAATGAGTCGTGACTAACAAGAAATGATTCTCTATGATTATGTGTGAATGCCACAAAGTTTAATGTTTTAAGTTATGATTATTGTGATTACATTTCACTGCCATGAGTTATCCCAGGTTATGAAATTATGATCTCTTTTACAGGTTAAGATTTCCAAAAGCTATGTTCTTATGTATATGATGTGATTTATATTTCTTTTGATTACCCTTACTGAGCATTTGAGATCACCCTTTTATGTTTACTTTTCCCCAGGATATAAAGAAAGGTTTTAGGTATAACAAAAGGAAGATCTTTATGGGAGATGTTGAAGATCTTTCACCAGGATTAGAAGATTATATTCCGAGTTTCCAAAGACACTAAACTATTACGGTCCTTGTGTTTGTGTTTTTGTTATGTAATAAGTATTCCGAAAAAGTAATGTAATGTCCATGTACGTCAATCTTCGGGTCTCTACAGTTGGTATCAGAGGAAAGGTTTAGTCAACCTTTGGAAACTAGGATGCGAAAACGTTAGTGAGATCCCTAGAGATATTTCTATGGTATGTCAAGGGATGTCCCCAAGGTTAAGTATACGTATAGGTTATAGTACTAGAATTACGCTAATGATCATAGAATTTAACCTAAGAAGTTAGATATTGAAGTTACTCCCCCTTTATTATGTTTTTTGCATCTCACACTATTCTTTTTGGGTTTTAGAAAATGGCTGGAAACAAGATGATTCACGATAATGGAGGATATGATGGACAATGGAATGATATTCTTCATAAGAAATGAAATGAAATGGGATTTGGAAGTCCAAAAATCATTATTATGATGAATCAGAAATCTCATAATATGATCAATAAAGTAAAATTTGGTATTTTTCCTGACTCGGCTAATAAGAGAAAGATGGAGTTTCATGATGATCATAGAGGAAAGAAAGTTCAATTTCCCCTATGTAAATCATGTGGGAAGAGGAATCAAGGAGAATGTTTCAAAGGAACTGGAAGATGCTTTGGGTGTGGGAAAAAATGACACAAAGCCAGTAAGTGCAATGTAAAAGTTTCATTTAACACCATGGATGAGGTTAATGGCATTGCTACGACATCAACAATGGTTAAATGTTTTAAATGTGGAATGTACGGGCATTATGCAAACCAATGCCCTAAGGGAATGTCTCATGAAGAGAATCGGTATGGTTGTATGGGTAGTATTTTTGTTGATTATGATGAAGAGACTACAAATGATATGTGAGATGAAAGAATTGTTGAAGCTCGGTCAATGGTTTAAGAATGTAGTGGAATGATTACATGTTTATCATGTGTAATGTTGTATAAGAAATCTCATGGTACTATAGAATAAAGAGACATCTAAGGATTGTTACACTGTTGTCTTTCCTTGAGTTATGAAACTGTACGATTAATGGTACAACTATCTATGAAAGGTTATTCAGATATTTTTTGAATTTAGATGATATGCGCATAATGAAGGGATAAAGAGAAAATTAAATGTTTAACATTATTCATGAGCTCATGATTGATATAAGGACTAAGTGATATCATGGTTTGATTATAAAGAATTTTGAGGATTTTGGTTTGTGGAAAGTGTTAACTTTTAACTACATTCATGTTTTCACTAAGGATCAATGGAATACATGATTAAGGCCTTTGAATGATTGGAATGTGACCAACAAGATAGGAATGCAGTATTATGATATATGGGGATCAACGATGGTATTAAATCTCTAGTAATCATTTTCACTATGTTATGAGAGTGGACCGAAGTATTTTAGATAAGCCTAAAGATTGGAATGGATTATGTTGAACATAAGTTAGTATTGTTTAAGGATAGAACCTTTTTTTATATTATTGATGGGATGTTATAGTAATATAGCTTTAGAAAAAGGACAACCTGCAGGACGGGCGACAGCCCATCGCGTCGGACAAGGCTGTGGGAATCGAACCCACAACTGAAGTGAGACTGGCCTTTATCGCCTACCACTGGCCTACAGGAAGTCCCTATTTAGTAGAAACTAGTTTTATTATATTAAGCAGTATGATATATGAAGTATAAGACCATTTTAGGAACAATATATGATTAATCTCACTATAGAATGACTGATGTATATTTAAAAACTTTTGCAAACCTTTTGTTTGAGATAGATGGAATGACCCGTCATTCTATCACATGATCTGCTAACACTTCACGAACAACAAATTCAACTTCATTTATTTAAGAGATGAAGTGGAAATTGTTCAAGGCACAAACAACAGTGAGATTGTACCAAAATAAAGTAAGTATTTATTCTAATTCAAAATCTTCAACTTTAGGGAAACGATCTTGAAAACAAAAAATGTTGTCCTAGTGCTCTTATATCTGATTAATCAGATGTTACCTTAGATCGTCACAAATTTATGGATTTTTTATTGTTGGTGTTTCCATATCCATGTTCTCTACCACTCTCCATCAGAACATGATGGTTAGATTTTTCTTCCATATCCATATTTTCACCTATGTGGAAACCCAGTGATTAGTTTATTTGGGTAACCGTTACGTTTCATACTTTTGTTTTTAAAGATTGGTTTTGGTATTCCTTTTTACGATGTGGGTTTCGATTAAAGAAACTTTCTAATAGTAAACCATTTATAACCCCGACGAATTTCGAGGGCGAAATTCATTTTAAGGGGGGTATAATGTAACACCCCGAGATTTTATGAAAAATATTCTTTTTAATTTCATTAATGTCTTGTGTTATACGATACACCAAAAAGAGCTTTCACAACACACATCTATGACCTGGCTTGAATTACACGCAATCGCGACCTTCCACGATAGCGTGTGTTGTACGAAACACCAAGTTTCGCTAAACAACGATATGCTATTAAGATATTATTAAAACTAGACGTTATGAATAGTAATAACCACTTTTTTAAATTTTGTAAATTTTATTTTTCAAAATGGACTTCATTTATGGATTCGGAGTATCGAATTTAGCCTAAGGTGAAATTTTGGTACTTTTCGGATAACTTTCATATTCTGATGAATAGTGAAAATTACTAAATTTTAATTAAAAACAACTTTTTTAATCGAAATAATTAATAGTGATAAATTATTAATTTGAGTGGTTTTAATGTATATTTAGAATATATTTTTACAATTTAATACAATGTTTGTCATTGGATGTAATTTCACATTTAAACCAGTTATAAACAAGTGTCAATCTTTTGATAGTTATTATCTCTTAAAAACACGCTATTTGTTATGACAGCGGAAATTAATTATAAAATTAATTAATGCAACTTATATGTTGGGAATTTTTTAAAATATAAATCATTTTTGAATTCGGGATATCAATTATAGATTAGGGTGAAATTTTGGCATTTTTCTGAAAAACTTCAATTTTTGATGAATAGTGAAACCACTAAGTGGTAGGTTAAAAACTGAATTTTGCATAAAACATAATTTTACCGCTTCTATGAATGGAATTTCGAAAATCCGACAAAAACGATTGATATCAGTAAGTAAAATGTGGTTCAATGAGATAAAAATAATTTTTTGGTGAATAGTAACTTTTTACTTTTTTTACCGCGGTTAATAGTAAATAGGGTAACTAAGGGTAAATATGATATTACTATTACCCTAACACATGTCCTAATTCTATTGGATAAGTTTAATTCGACCAAAAACAACCTTATGAATATAATATGACCATTTAGGTCCAATTGGATTAGATTATGACATTTAATATTATTCTATTTAATGAATAGTTAAAATAGTTAAAATCAAAGTTTAATAAGTAAATCATTTTTAATATGAGGTTATACATAAGATAAATTCGACTATAAATATTCATTAGAAATATAAAAATATTTTCTATATAATGGTATTTTATTTGTAATTTTTAGACATTAAATAATTTAATTTATTTATGACACAATGATGATGCAGTAATTATCTTATTAATGAAATATTGACATAATTGATGTTATAAACACCAAAATAAATGTAATTTGACACTTTTTATGAATTTCACTAATTTTATAGGTTAATATGATATATTATTATTGATTTAATCAACTTGGTTATAACATATAATTTTGTTATGACTTTCACAAAAATCATATATCAAATAGTGTCAAAATTGACACAAAATAGTTTTTAAATCAAATATTATATTATTAATTGTTATTTTATTCCTAAAAATATAAGGTTCGGCAAAATGACTTAGATAAGGATATATATATTAATAATAAACAATTTGGGGTTCGTTTGGCATGTTATAGTAAGTGTATTAACCATATAGTGTAAGAAAATAAAAAGACACGGTAAAAGATAAATTATTTAACTTAGAGTTAAATCTAATTGATAAGGTTAAAATAATAACCTAAACTTGTAAAAATCCTATTGTATGATAGGAGTTCGACCCATACCCACTTTATCTTCGAAATAAGAACCTTTGGAACCATTATAAACCGATTTTGACTTTAATATAAAATAATATTTTGAGATATTCCTAAGGTGCCCCTCTCCTCCCTTATAAAAGGACACCTCCTCCCCCTCCTCCTCACGCCAATTTTAGCTCTAAAGCTCGGCCGAACCCTGCCAAAATACCTTCACATCTTCCCTAGAATAATCCTATAGGTCCTGGTCTTCTTCAAAGGCCAATCCTAGTTCCCTAAGTGGAGGATTCAAAGAGGCGTTTCAAAGAAGAGGTAATTTCCATTACCGATCTTTTCAATTTCTTTCTTCTTCAACTTCTTCTTCTTTAGTTGTTTCATGACAAAGTAATAACATCAGTATTACATACATATTGATATGTTATTATAAATATGAAACAACCCTAATTCACCTTCTATCCTTCCAACGGAAAAATGAAATCACCGCGCGTGCGTACGTACGGAATACCGTCTCCACGCCGTGGTGTAATCTATTTTCTACCACCACCTTAATAGGATGGGTATAATGGTGTAATGAGTAACTATATATGATTATTATAAAGTGATATTGATACTGAAATAGTCTACATACACTTAAACACAATTCCACGACCATGGGAACGATATCATCGCTCGTGCGTACGTACAGACTACCGTCTCCACGACGCGATGAGATTCATTCTCAATGATTAACCATTCATGAATGATTATGAAGTATATATGATAAGTACTAATGAAATATATGACATAATAATGATACTGGATTTATGTAAATTTATATGTATTTCATCTACTTAATTCCATTCACTTCAATAAGGAAACGAAAACAGCGTTCATTCGTACGTACGGACTACCGTCTCCATGAACGGTGTATTTCATTCCATTTATCGATATATTATATATATATATATTTTGAATATATATTATATATAAATCATGTTTTACATTCTGTATATATGTAATCATTATCCAAGTAATCATATTAATAATTACAAGTTAAAAACACGAACGACAAATGAGACGATTTTACCCAAAACGCTACTTTAACATGAATTTACAATAAAACGGGTAATCTACTGTCATAAGTGGACCATATATGATATAATAACAATGAATATGATTCTGTAATAAGTCAATAACATGATTTAAATCATTATACAGGAGGTTCAGACACATACAAAGCAAGTCGGACCTAAGGTAAGGGAAATATCACAATCTCATTTTTATCCGAGATTGCTTGTACTTTGGTATTTACTGGGGTGTATTTTATCATCCACGTCCATGTTTCATCAATATTTAATATTATTTCCATCCACCTACAATTTTTTATATCCATTTTTACCCTTCGGTGAGTTTTTAGTAAAAGATATGAAAGGAATCTTTTGTCGTTTTTCGTACGAGGTAATTTTTGACTTTCCGACAAAAGTACGAGAAGAATGTTTTTTTTAACTTATACGGCATGAATGGATTTTGAAAACATTATTTCCAAGAAGCTTCCTTTACAAGTTTTCAAGTTTATTTTTAATCAACTATTTTTAGTTTAAAATTTTATGACATTTTAAGAAAGGAAAAATGTTTTTGAAGTAGAAAGGATATTTTCCTCAAGAATGGAGTTCAAGCGTTTTATCAAAATTATTTTCCATCTAAGATAATAAAGGGTTCTGTTTCTATCTATATTATTACATGGATTTGATTATGTTGTGATGGAAATATTTTTATGAATTCTTTTATCTTATATGAATTGTTTTATGATGCCACGATGTTTAAAGATTCCCATTTTTATTACATGGGTTATGCTACGATGTATGGTTTATGATTTTGTGGAACACATAAGGATGGTATCATTATGAGATGGGTGGGACCTATATATCCCTCCAATGCATTGGGTCAAGATTTTATATCTCATGAGTTAGACATGGCTGGAATGGTAGGTTATACCGGTTCAGTAAAACAGGACTGAAACGAGGGTGACTCGGTTCAGAAAGGGACTTTGTCCACTAAGATAGTCTTGGCAATGAGTCTTGACTAACAAGAAATGATTCTCTATGATTATGTGTCCATTCCACAAAGTTTAATGTTTTATGTTATGATTATTGTGATTACATTTCACTGCCATGAGTTATCCCAGGTTATGAAATTATGATCTCTTTTACAGGTTAAGATTTCCAAAAGTTATGTTCTTATGTATATGATGTGATTGATATTTCTTTTGTTTACCCTTACTGAGCATTTGAGCTCACCCTTTTATGTTTACTTTTCCCCAGGATATAAAGAAAGGTTTTAGGTATAAAAAAAGGAAGATCTTTATGGGAGATGTTGAAGATCTTTCACCAGGATTAGAATATTATATTCCGAGTTTCCAAAGACACTAAACTATTACGGTCCTTGTGTTTGTGTTTTTGTTATGTAATAAGTATTCTACAAAAGTAATGTAATGTCCATGTACTTCAATCTTCGGGTCTCTACAGTTGGTATCAGAGGAAAGGTTTAGTCAACCTTTGGAAACTAGGATGTGAAAACGTTAGTGAGATCCCTAGAGATATTTCTAAGGTATGTCAAGGGATATCCCTAAGGTTAAGTATACGTATAGGTTATAGTACTAGAATTACGCTAACGATCATAGAATTTAACCTAAGAAGTTAGATATTGAAGTTACTCCCCCTTTATTATGATTTTTGCATCTCACACTATTCTTTTTGGGTTTTAGAAAATGGATGGAAACAAGATGATTCACTATAATGGAGGATATGATGGACAATGTAATGATATTCTTCATAAGCGATCAAATGAAATGGGATTTGGAAGTCCAAACATCATTATTATGCCGATTCAGAAATCTCATAATATGATCAATAAAGTAAAATTTGGTAAGTTTCCTGACTCGGCTAATAAGAGAAAGATGGAGTTTCATGATGATCCTAGAGGAAAGAAAGTTCAATTTCCCCTATGTAAATCATGTGGGAAGAGGCATCAAGGAGAATGTTTCAAAGGAACTGGAAGATGCTTTGGGTGTGGAAAAGAAGGACACAAAGCCAGTAAGTGCAATGGAAAAGTTTCAGTTAACACCATGGATGAGGTTAATGGCATTGCTACAACATCAACAATGGTTAAATGTTTTAAATGTGGAATGTACGGGCATTATGAAAACCAATGCCCTAAGGGAATGTCTCATGAAGAGAATCAGTATAGTCGTATGGGTAGTATTTTTGTTGATGATGATGAAGAGACTACAAATGATATGTGAGATGAAAGAATTGTTGAAGCTCGGTCAATGGTTTAAGAATGTAGTGGAATGATTACATGTTTATCATGTGTAATGTTGTATAAGAAATCTCATGGTACTATAGAATAAAGAGACATCTAAGGATTGTTACACTGTTGTCTTTCCTTGAGTTATGAAACTGTACGATTAATGGTACAACTATCTATGAAAGGTTATTCAGATATTTTTGGATTTTAGATGATATGCGCATAATGAAGGGATAAGGAGAAAATTAAATGTTTAACATTATTCATGAGCTCATGATTGATATAAGGACTAAGTGATATCATGGTTTGATTATAAAGAATTTTGAGGATTTTGGTTTGTGGAAAGTGTTAACATTTAACTGCATTCATTTTTTCACTAAGGTTCAATGGAATACATGATTAAGGCCTTTGAATGATTGGAATGTGACCAACAAGATAGGAATGCAGTATTACGATATATGGGGATCAATGATGGTAATAAATCTCTGGTAATCGTTTTCACTATGTTATGAGAGTGGACCGAAGTATTTTAGATAAGCCTAAAGATTAGAATGGATTATGTTGGACATAAGATAGTATTGTTTAAGGATAGAACTTTTTTTTGATATTATTGATGTGATGTTATAGTAATATAGCTTTAGAAAAAGGACAACCTGCAGGACGAGCGACAGCCCATCGCGTCAGACAAGGCTGTGGGAATCGAACCCACAACCGAAGTGCGACTGGCCTTTATCGCCTACCACTAGCCTACAGGAAGTCCCCGTTTAGTAGATACTAGTTTTATTATATTCAGCAGTATGATATAAGAATTATAAGACCATTTTAGGAACCATATATGATTAATCTCACTATAGAATGACTTATGTATATTTAATAACTTTTGCAAACCTTTTATTTGAGACAGATGGAATGACTCGTCATTCTATCACATGACCTGCTAACACTTCACGAATAACAAATTCATCTTCATTTATTTAAGAGATGAAGTGGAAATTGTTCAAGGCACAAACAACAGTGAGATTGTACCAAAATAAAGTAAGTATTTATTCTAATTCAAATTCTTCAACTTTAGGGAAACGATCTTGAAAACCAAAAATGTTGTCCTAGTGCTCTTATATCTGATTAATCAGATGGTACCTTAGATCGTCACAAATTTATGGATTTGTGATTGTTGGCATTTCCATAGCCATGTTCTCTACCACTCTCCATCAGAACATGATGGTTAGATTTTTCTTCCATATCTATATTTTCACCAATGTGGAAACCCAATGATAAGTTTATTTGGGTAACCGTTACGTTTCATACTTTTGTTTTTAAAGATTGGTTTTGCTATTCCTTTTTACGATGTGGGTTTCGATTAAAGAAACTTTCGAATAGTAAACCATTTATAACCCCGACGAATTTCGAGGGCGAAATTCATTTTAAGGGGGGTAGAATGTAACACCCCGATATTTTATGAAAAATATTCTTTTTAATTTCATTAATGTCTTGTGTTATACGCTACACCAAAAGGAGCTTTCACAACACACATCTCTGGCCTCACTTGAATTACACACAATCGCGACCTTCCACGATAGCGTGTGTTGTACGCAACACCATGTTTCGCTAAACAACGATATGCTATTAAGATCTTATTAAAACTAGCCGTTATGAATAGTAATAACCACTTTTTGAAATTTTGTAAATTTTATTTTCCAAAGTGGACTTCATTTATGGATTCAGAGTATCGAATTTAGCCTATGGTGAAATTTTTGTACTTTTCGGATAACTTTCATATTCCGATGAATAGTGAAAATTACTAAATTTTAATTAAAAACAACTTTTTTAATCGAAATAATTAATAGTGATAAATTATTAATTTGAGTGGTTTTAAAGTATATTTAGAATATATTTTTACAATTTAATACAATGTTGGTCATTGGATGTAATTTCACATTTAAACCAGTTATAAACAAGTGTCAATCTTTTGATAGTTATTATCTCTTAAAAACACGCTATTTGTTGTGACAGCAGAAATTAATTATAAAATTAATTAATGCAACTTATATGTTGGGAATTTTGTAAAATATAAATCATTTTTGAATTCGGAATATCAATTATAGCTTATGGTGAAATTTTGGCATTTTTCTGAAAAACTTCAATTTTCGATGAATAGTGAAACCTCTAAGTGGTAGGTTAAAAACTGAATTTTGCATAAAACTTAATTTTACCGCTTCTGTGAATGAAATTTAGAAAATCCGTCAAACACGGTTGATATCAGTAAGTAAAATGTGGTTCAATGAGATAAAAATAATTTTTTGGTGAATAGTATCTTTTTACTTTTTTTACCGCGGTTAATAGTAAATAGGGTAACTAAGGGTAAATATGATATTAATATTACCCTAACACATGTCCTAATTCTATTGGATAAGTGTAATTCGACCAGAAACAACCTTATGAATATAATATGACCATTTAGGTCCACTTGGATTAGATTATGACATTTAATATTATTTTATTTAATGAATAGTTAAAATAGTTAAAATCAAAGTTTAATAAGTAAATAATTTTTAATATGGGGTTATACATAAGATAAATTCGACTATAAATATTCATTAGAAATATAAAAAGATTTCATATATAATGGTATTTTATTTGTAATTTTTACACATTATATAAGTTAATTTATTTATGACACAATGATGATGCAGTAATTATCTTATTAATGAAATATTGACATAATTGATGTTATAAACACCAAAAGAAATGTAATTTGAGACTTTTTATGAATTACACTAATTTTATAGGTTACTATGATATATTAGTATTGATTTAATCAACTTGGTTCGAACATATAATTCTGTTATGACTTTCACAAAAATCATATATCAAATAGTGTCAAAATTGACACAAAATAGTTTTTAAATAAAATATTATATTATTAATTTTTATTTTATTCCTAAAAATCTAAGGTTCGGCCAAATGACTTAGATAAGGATATATATATTAATAATAAACAATTTGGGGTTCGTTTGGCATGTTATAGTACGTTTATTAACCATATAGTGTAAGAAAACAAAAAGACACAGTAAAAGTTAAATTATTTCACTTAGAGTTAAATCTAATTGATAAGGTTAAAATAATAACCTAAACTTGTCTAAATCCTATTGGCTGATAGGCGTTCGACCCATCCCCACTTTAGCTTCTAAATAATACCATTTGGAACCATTATAAACCGATTTTGACTTTAATATAAAATAATATTTTGAGACATTCCTAAGGTGCCCCTCTCCTCCCTTATAAAAGGACACCTCCTCCCCCTCCTCCTCACGACAATTTGAGCACTCATGCTCGGCCGACCCTGGCCAAAATCCCTTCTCCTCTTTCCTAGATTAATCCTAGAGGTCCTGGTCTTCTTCAAAGACCAATCCTAGTTCCTTATGTGGAGGATTCAAAGAGGCGTTTCAAAGAAGAGGTACTATCCATTACCGATCTTTTCAATTTCGTTCTTCTTCAACTTCTTCTTTAGTTGTTTCATGACAAAGTAATAACATAAGTATTAATTAAATACTGATATGTTATTATAAATATGAAACAACCATAATTCACCTTCTATCCGTCCTATGGAAAAATGAAATCACCGCGCGTGCGTACGTACGGAATACCGTCTCCACGCCGTGGTGTAATCTATTTTCCACCACCACCTTAATAAGATGGGTATAATGGTGTAATGAGTAACTATATATGATTATTATAAAGTGATATTGATACTAAAATAGTCTACATACACTTAAACACAATTCCACGACCATGGGAACGATATCATCGCTCGTGCATACGTACGGACTACCGTCTCCACGACGCGATGAGATTCATTCTCAATGATTAACCATTCTTGAATGATTATAAATTATATATAGTAAGTACTAATGAAATATATGACATAATAATGATACTGGATTTATGTAAATTTATATGTATGTCATCTACTTAATTCCATTCACTTCAATAAGGAAACGAAAACAGCGTTCATGCGTACGTACGGACTACCGTCTCCAGGAACGGTGTATTTAATTCCATTTATCGATATATTATATATATATATATATATTCTGAATATATATTATATATAAATCATGTTTTACATTCTGTATATAAGTAATCATGATCCAAGTAATCATATTAATAATTACAAGTTTAAAACACGAACGACAAATGAGACGATTTTACCCAAAACGCTACTTTAACATGAATTTACAAAAGAACGGGTAATCTAATGTCATAAGTGGACCATATATGATATAATAACAATGAATATGATTCTTGAATAAGTCAATAACATGATTTAAATCATTATACAGGAGGTTCGGTCACTTACAAAGCAAGTCGGACCTAAGGTAAGGGAAATATCACAATCTCATTTTTATCCGAGATTGCTTATACTTTGGTATTTACTGGGGTGTATTTTATCATCCACGTCCATGTTTCATCAATATGTAATATTATTTCCATCCACCTACAACTGTTTAAATCCATTTTTACCCTTCGGTGAGTTTTTAGTAAATGATATTAAAGGAATCTTTTGTCATTTTTCGTACGAGGTACTTTTTGACTTTTCGACAAAAGTACGAGAAGAATGTTTTTTTAACTTATACGGCATGAATGGATTTTGAAAAAATTATTTCCAAGAAGATTCCTTTACAAGTTTTCAAGTTTATTTTTAATCAACTTCTTTTAGTTTAAAATTGTATGACATTTTAAGAAATGAAAAATGTTTTTGAAGTAGAAAGGATATTTTCCTCAAGAATGGAGTTCAAGCGTTTTATCAAAATTATTTTCCATCTAAGATAATAAAGGGTTCCGTTTCTATCCATATTATTACATGGATTTGATTATGTTGTGATGGAAATATTTTTATGAATTGTTTTATCTTATATGAATTGTTTTATGATGCCACGATGTTTAAAGATTCCCATTTTTATTACATGGGTTATGCTACGATGTATGGTTTATGATTTTGTGGCACACATAAGAATGGTATCATTATAAGATGGGTGGGACCTATATTTCCGTCCAATGCATTGGGTCAAGATTTTATATCTCATGAGATAGACATGGCTGGAATGGTAGGTTATACCGGTTCAGTAAAACAGGACTGAAACGAGGGTGACTCGGTTCAGAAAGGGACTTTGTCCACTAAGATAGTCTTGGCAATGAGTCTTGACTAACAAGAAATGATTCTCTATGATTATGTGTGCATGACAAAAAGTTTAATGTTTTATGTTATGATTATTGTGATTACATTTCACTTCCATGAGTTATCCCAGGTTATGAAATTATGATCTCTTTTACAGGTTAAGATTTCCAAAAGTTATGTTCTTATGTATATGATGTGATTGATATTTCTTTTGTTTACCCTTACTGAGCATTTGAGCTCACCCTTTTATGTTTATTTTCCCCAGGAAATAAAGAAAGGTTTTAGGTATAAAAAAAGGAAGATCTTTATGGGAGATGTTGAAGATCTTTCACCAGGATTAGAAGATTATATTCCGAGTTTCCAAAGACACTAAACTATTACGGTCCTTGTGTTTGTGTTTTTGTTATGTAATAAGTATTCCACAAAAGTAATGTAATGTCCATGTACGTCAATCTTCGGGTCTCTACAGTGAATCATTTTTCATCTGAAACAAAACCTTGAATATTACACATTGTAAAAGGGTATTACTGACTAAAAATTAATTTTTTTTATTAATATAACCCCCATTTTAAATGGTGTTGGAGATCCTTACAATACTTTAAAGATATAGATGATAATCGACCCCCAGTCCAAAGCATCAAGGCCAAAAAAGAAAATCATGCTACAATGAAAGGTCCATCCCCAACCTTAAAAACATTAATCATCTCCCACCATCACATCACTACTGGGCTAGTTGTCCTGTGCAAAAAAGCACGGCCCTTGAACCAATAAAAAACTTCATACCCTATCGAACATCCAATTAGGGTAATCCCAGATCAGAAGAAAGAACAGGCCCTGATCCTCTTCTGGAACCATCTTTGTAGATGATCTAAATGCAATGACCCAGAAAACTACGGACCGTGGAGCCACACATAAAACCGATCATACCAAAACCATTCCTAGAGACTCATCACCAATATTCTTCTTAACCGGTACAACAGAATCACCACAAATTCTCCCCCACAGTTAAGACATCACTATTGAATTCTCCCAGAACATCGCACCAGAAAAAACAACAAGAAACAAAATCAATAAAACAATCACAAAACCAAATCACACTAGTAGTACCACAGGCAAAGAATGGTGCTGAAAAAACATCTCCTCAATAGTACAAATCCAAGGACCTATCACCACCATCACTCATGGAGACCGCACATCCAATCATAGCACACTGGTGAAAGAGTGGATTCACCATAAATCTACAATAGATCAGAATCGACTACTCACTGCACCACCATGGGAAAGAAAAAATAACTGAAAGGAATGAGCCTTCGATGCCACATAATCCTACTGATGGATTCCACCCACGACGCCACCAGAGAGCCTGAAAACCCACAAAACCGAGGACATGCACATTGATTACACTAAGAATAGGATCAACGATATCACTGTAGTAGGAAGAGGTCACCTGAATTCAGTGAGAACTGAGGAATAGAGCTATGGCCGATAGAGAAAAGATGGCAGCGACGGGGAAACCCTAGCTTCCGAGAGGATCAAATTATGGGCATATCACAATCCTCATCATAGAGTATTAAAAATCGTGAAAGTGTATTATATGTCATGAAATACACCAATAATTTTCAGTTTTAATAATTCATTCTATCTGAACCACTATTAATTCGGTCTTAATATTATTCTCATCTCATTCGAGTTGAATCATAACCCCCCAGGGGATTTATTCGAAACTTTCTCCTCCCTCATTGATCTATCAATCTTGGTGGATGTACGTTAGAGATCCATGATCGATACCTGGTTAAATTTATCATATTTCACATATGTTTTCTCTTTTCCATTCCATAGGATTTCCTACAATGCAACGAGATGGATTGAAATTGATGTTTGTACATAGTATTGATAATTTTCTTGTGCAGAATAGATTGATATTCATTTTTAGCATTGTATTTTTTCACTTGTGGGTATTTTTCATTTCCCATCAGTGCGTACAAGAGTTGAAAAGATTCATAAAATTCCATCCTTACATCGTTTCTCTATGATTGTGCATCATGTAGGAGGGATCTAATTTTTTTAATGAGGATTATAGTTTTAATACACTAATCAAATATAATAATTTGGTAAAATGAACTTATATTGGTAGATGGATCAAATAACAATGTTTTTTTGTCTTTAATATTACTGTGAAGTGCGAACTATACTGGAAAAATACCCCACTATAAATCATGGTAACTGATGGTTCTTGGAATCAAACCTATTTTTTGTATAATTATTGTTGGAAAATTGTATTTGTAAATTTCTGAATAATTTAGAATTCGATAATAATAAAAATTATATTGCCTTTCCCCATTTCGGTGAAAACCAATGAATTAACTTGTGTAATTAAATAAGGAATTCCTTATTAAATCTAAAATTATATTATTCTTTTGTATGTGGGGCGATTTTTTTTGGATAATGTGGTTGTGTGTGCTGGACATTTTGGATGTGATGTGGTGATGTTGTGATTTGTTGATTTGCTTTAGTTAGATCTATGGTACATTTTTTCAGATAAAGTGTGTGTTTTGGGATGGTTTTGGCGATGTGATGGATGAAATTGCAGATTGTACATCAATATGACTGTGTAATGGAGTCTGAAGTTGATATATTTCTTGAATTTTAAATGAAAGATAAGTGTTTCATGGTATGGATATGATCGGGATTTTCAGTGATTTTTGTTGTGTTTCTTATTGTTTATTGTGCCTTGTTGTATCCTGGATAGATTAGAATAATTGAAAAAATAATTGTCTAATAATGTATGGAATTGTCTTGGGTTGGTTGGATAAAGAAAAGAATAAATGAGTTATAAAGAAATATTGGTAACATATAATTTAAGTTGGATGGAAATTCAAATGAGGATTAAATGGATTGTGTTAGGCGTTACCAGCTCGAGCAATGGGACATTTGCTGAATTTTTATTTCTTTTGGGTACATTACATGGTGTTAGTAATTCACTTATAACAATGCTATTTTAAATATTAATGTGGGATGTAAATTTGTTTTTCATATATATATATATATATAATGCACATGTTTTGGGATGAACCATCTTATCTCCTGATCTTGTTTTCCAAAAAACGGTAATGATCCCATTTTGTCAGATTGTAAATCCCATGGTGATAGTCATCACCCTGAGTCCCACTAGAGGTGGGACTCGCGAGTCAATTTCACGTTTTTTCTTAATTTCCCATCAAATAAATGGGTATCTTTGGTTGGAGGGGGATGTGACATTAACCCTCAGTAATCCCATTTTTATAATAACAATGAAAAAAATGTTTTACATCTATCACTATAAAATATTATATATAATTATTTTAATTTTTTTATATAATATAAATTGTTTTGATTAAAAATATCTGAAAACTTTAGAAGATACTATTATTTTTGTAGTGAACTAAATTTAAAAATAGTAATAACATATATTGTGAATTACATAACAGTGAGACCAAGAATTATTCCAAATACCACATCCAGATTAATGTTATATAATATTATTATTATCTATAAAAGGATTCCCAAAACCAATTTCCCAAAAAATTTATATTGTCACATGTTATCTCCATACTTCATGGAACTATCATCTATTTTATGGAATATTGACTAAAGGAACCTTAGAAATCACATCACTTCTCATGAAAATACACAAATGAAATCACATACTGCCTATACACACAATGTAATAACCACTACAAAACCCCCCAAAAAATATATACCACCATATCTTATATCAAACTTATTCCTAACCTTAGTAGAATTATATCACGAAAAAAAGACATCAACCTCAACAAATTATCTTATAATGCATGACCCCCTCTATGAACAAATCCATAATCTCATAAAAACAGTATTAGTTAACTTTCAACTTCTTTCCATAACATTCCATGAAAACAAAATAATACTATATGAAATAGAAGGATTTATTCCAGAAGAGTTGGTATTCATCCATCCAACATCACCATTTGGATATTATGAGAGACAACATTAAAGGATTTTTTTTATCAAAATGTTGTCGATTAGGGTTGGGTGTTGATTGAAATCAATATAAAAATATAAAAAATTTATTAAATGAATTCTGATCCTCATGTTATAAACAATGAAAACCACATAAACACCCCATCCAATTAATCAATCCTATGACATGTGTACATCACTTCCCTAACTTATCCAACATTCAACACAACCACCATAGAAAACCCATGTAAAGAAATATTCTACTGTAAGATCCTCCATTACCATATTTATAGAGTTTTCAATAAATATTTTTCACTACTCCATACCATATCATAAAACTCATTTATTATTAATTCAATTCATCTAATATTATTACCAGACATAAATTCGAAATATATCCACATTTATTAATAATCATTATATATTAACTATAACATCATTATTCCAATTATCAATAATTATTTCCATACCAAACTAATGATCATCACAACAAAATATAATCTAATCTATATACACTATTTTAACACCTTACCACAATAAGTACACCTCATAACAGCTTCACATTAATCCCTAATCAGAAATTTAAAACACTTGTAATCTTCTACATCCAACAGCATGGGTTACTATAAAACAAATCCAAATTTACATGGTACACCTGTTTATTAACCATATTAATGTTCTTATTAATTTAATGAATATTTATTATAATAAAAAACCAAAGAATTGTTATAATAATTTAAAAAAATTCACTAAAAAAACATTCTTCCTAGAATACATTCTTCTCAAAAGTAAATGATCATTGATACTAATTTAAACTATATCCCAAATAAGGTAAAGGAATGCAAGAACTCCATTTTCTTGGAAAATATTTATTTACCTTCACATGATTATTAAATTGTCTTACATGGGTAATTATTTAATTATCACATTTAACAATGAAAATATAATAATAATAATAGTACTCATTTATACATATGACAATATATTCAACGGAATCAAATATATTCAATATGTATTAATAATTAAAAAAATACAAGAAAAACATCATATTAACATCCATTTACTAAATGAACAAATTAATTTTATTATTACATTATCCCAAATGTCCAACCAAAGGAACACAAGATATTACTAATACTATTCACGAATAAAAAATAAAGGTAGAAATAAGATCCAAATACTAGTATTTTTCCCATGTCAAATCATTTTCCATAGAAATGAATACAAAGGAGGATTTTTATCACGTGGAAATTAAAATAGAATTTTTATAAAAACTACTAAATAACATTTCATTGTTGAAATTTTCTTGGTGTAAAATTAATGTGATTTACATTAATGAAAAATAATGATATAAGGTTCCATGTATTTTATAATATCCAAAATGCGTAATAAAGAATATGAAACGTTGAATCCCACGTGAAATTTTTTTAATGAGTTATTTAATGGTCAAAAAATTATTGTGGAATGATTATAATCATTAAAATGGAGTAATAAATTATTAATTTATTAAAATGATGCTACTTCATAAATTTTCAGAGTTTAAAAAGGGTAAAATGGATTATTGGGATTATAGGATGAACATGATGAATGAATCTACAAAATAGGGTAAATACACTTCCCATACGCAAGTTAGGTGTTCTTTGTAAGGGTTAAATTTTTTACCATTACATAAAGCTATGTATGAGATCATGAATGTGTATCTTGATCCTACCCTTAAAAGCTCATAAAAAATTAATCATTACCCATTCACATGGTAGGTTATCTATGTACGTGTAAATTCACTTAACGTTACGGAGTGCCATTGCAATGCTAATATAAGTGTAGTTTTATGAAATACTTATAATTTTTCCATAAAAATAGAATTTTCCAAATAAAAGGAATAACCCATATTAACCTAATTCATGGGATATCTAGACGACCATTAAACATCTTAAAAACCACAACATAACCCTGTATATATTATTGAATATAGCATATACCCCTAAAAACAAAATTAAACACAGGTGTTACCCATTCATGGAAGTGGCATCATGAGTAATATAATAATATATTTTTAAAATATATATATATACATTAATAGAAAAATATAAATAAATACGAAAAATAATTTTTTATCACATTGAAAATCACACAAACATGTCTAAAATAATAGAATAAAATTTAATTAATGGAAATTAAATTTCAAATATACCAATGAAACTATTAAACAGTGAAAATAACATTTAAAACATTTCTATACGATTTTATATATTATAATATCATTGTAAAATGACTTTTATATTTTATTAAATACATCCCAGACCATCAAACACCAAATAATTTTATATTAAACCTCGAGAATAATCTAATACTTTATAGCACAAAGGTATGTTTTGAGAGTTAAATAATGTATTTTAAAATGAAAATTGAAAATTTAGATCCCTATATTGACTTTTGTGTATATATAACATATTTTTATTAAATGAAAAGTAATTAACGGTTATTTTAATTTAATTTTTTGACTGGATTATTCAATTAATTTTTTGATTTTTTCAATGTATAAAAACATTAATTTTTTTATTATTTGACAAATTTTTTATTGAAACTAATTTGATTTTTTATTTAAATGTAGTAATTTTTTTGTTTAAATTATCAATTTTCTTAAAAAATATATTTCTTAAATTTTGTTCACTTATTTAATATGTAGTTTATTCCACCAATATAAAATGAACACGATGAATTAGCTTCAAAATTTATAATCAATATAACAAAAATATTTATATATGTCTTCATTTATTTTAGGGCACATTGTTATATTACCATGGACAAATATTATGTTATGATGGAAAAAATTGGATGTGTATAATGTAGACTCACATTTAGATAAAAATTAAAATATATCAAAGACATGTCTACTATTGATTAGCTAATATTATCTCATCCATATACCTCCTTTTATCTAAATATTGGGTTCCATTGTTCCATATTAAATAAATCTGTTATATATTATTTAATATTTTAAAAAACATTAATGGTGTTTTCCATCACTTATAAAAGATATCCTCATATTACCTATTTCCCAGTTATTTTGACAACTCTAGATTAGAAACTACCACTGAAATCATTTTATAAAAATATCTTCCAACATCCTATATGAGTTATATTTTAGTTAATAAAATACTTATATGGATTATGGTATAAATAAAATGATGTTATCCGATGAATAGGTATAACATTAAATCAAATATATTTTATAATTTTATTATACATCCCTAAAATAAAATTATAAAAATTATTTTAAAAAATATATTCCATTTAATCATATGTTATTATGTTAACGTAACAATATTAATATAACTACATCTTCCAGAAAATGGGAAAAGAAACAATTATTCATGTGTACGACAAAATACATCCTTATGAGCAAATATAATCTATTATCCATAAAAAAATTTATTGATGTTTATAATGAAGTATTTAATATATATATATATATATATTTAATATTAATGATGAAATTATCATTTATAAGTTACATTATTTCATCTATTTTTTTCCTTTATATCCATTGAAAGATAAAAATATTAGTTTTTTGTTAATGTAGAGTATCTATAATGTGAAGCTATGTGATTTTATTTTTTATAGCTGATTCAAATTGACTGTATAAATAAGTTCATTTTAAAAAATAATATTGTATATAAGATAAAATATTCATTCAACATTTTCAGAATAATACCTACATTCATTTATTCATGTTTTTTGGAAAAGGGAAATTGTACCCATTCATACATACAACATATTGTCTCTATGATTTTAAATTAATTAATTTTTCACTACCATATTTCATTATTTATATTAAATTAATAATTACTATATAAATTTATAATTATGTTAGGATAATTATAATAAATAAGATGTAATAATGATATATTTGACCATATTAAACCTATGTAGTCATTTTGGATTATGAACTAATCACTCTCAAATGTTATGACGTAAACATAACTAATGATGTATGTAAATAAAACATGGTTTTAAATGATATAAATGAGATAGAGATAATGTAATGAAAATTAATAATGTTATTCAGTAATTAAATAATTATGATATTCTTACTATATATGATTTGAATTACATGGATGACATGACCGATACAATGTATGGGATTTTTAGTATTAATTAACTTTTAATAAGACTTAATATATGTTTTACACATGTTTTTAATGGTAATGTGTTTAAAAACCCATATTTATGGGATTTTTAATTATTTTCATAATATTAAATTCATTAAAAATGAATTATTTATTATTTCCTTTAATGTATCTTCAATTTACAAGAGATCTTTTTATGAGGAAGAGTTTACCATAATACCATATTTTAAATGTTTTAATTGAGTATTTTTAATTTCTTTTTTAAATTTCTATATTATTCTAAATAATTTTAGAGTGAATATATTTTGACAAAAAAAAATTTCCATATTTTAAATGTTTTAATTGAGTATTTTGTAATATAATGATATATAAAATATTATTTCATTTTTACACCACAAAAAGAATTATTAGGTTTTATTATTCATTTATAATGTTTCATATTTTCAATAAATAGTATCCTTCCATTTTTTCAATTTTTTAATTCTAGAAAAATTTTCATTACTTGAAAGGGGTATATCCATATTTGGAAGTGGACTTATTCTATCCCCAAAATTATAATTTTGTTAGTATGATAGTTGAAATTAATGAATATATTTTTTATGGTCCACAAATGTTGTCTTCAATAACATTATACTGATATAACTCTATTATTAAATGGCTAATTTTTATGCTCTGTAATGAATTATATTTGATTTTAATAGTGTGGTTATTAAAATTGTATACTTTCTTATTGTTATTATTGAATTGGTTTTATGATGTTCATATCAAATTTAAAATTCAATAAATAATTGATTACCAATGATATTTTATGGATTGATTTCTTTTAATTTTAATATTATTTTATTTTGTTTAATCGAACGATTATGAATGTCTATTAAAAATGTTTTGTTTTTGGGAATATGATCATTAATAGATCTCATTTTTCAATTAAATATAAATTATTTTTAATTGAACTTCTTTTATTATTAACAAGTTTTATGTAAATAATTTTTTGTCGTAAATTTTATTTCATGTATATATTAACAATTTTTTGAAGTCAATTTTTTTTATTTGACGGGAAACATATCCATAATTTTTTCATTATTATGTAATTGAATAATAGTAAAAAAAATTCATTTTCATCTATCCCTTGATGATATTTTTGATCTAATCCAATGATTTAACATTTTTTCATGGACTACGGATGAGTAAAAAACTATAGAAAAGACCAATAATATCCTATGTGGATTCATCTTTAATGAATAGAAAATGTTTTCAATGAATAATTATTTTAATATTATGTATAATGTTGTAGATGAAAAAAATATTCAGATGAAATGTAAATCATTATTAATTATAATGTTTTCAAATATAAGTGTCTTACTATTTCCCTTTAAATATAAAAATAAATATTTTCCAAATATAATAAATAGAAAATAATGTTTTAAATTATCTTTTTATGGGATGAATTTTGATCAGGTCCTTATAAGAGTTGTATTGTAGGGATTTCGAATGCATGGAATGAGATAATTCACAAATATAATGTCATAGGAAAGATATTTTTTGTTGTTAAATATATTATAAATGTACTCACAATGAAAGTACACTACTATATTTCATTATTTGATGAACTAGAGTAGATATTTCTAGGAGGGGATATTTACCTTCTAATATTGTTGTTTAGGTAATAACCAATTCTCTATAACATCTGAATATTAAAGGAATTCTGGTTTTACACACGAATATGGAATAATTTATTATCATATATTTTTATTCATCATCTGAAATTATACATATATATATTATTTAATTATGATGGATATTTTATTACCTGGTTGAAAACATTTTCGAGGTCATTAAGGATAAATTTTATTTATATGATATGATATTTTTATTATTCTTAAAGAACACATTGTTACATTTGAAGAGGTGTAAAAAATAAACTTATTTAAAATAATGTGATGTTCCATTTTTTATATCATTAAATAAAAATTTTATATTGGTTATATAAGAATGTAATTATGTTTGATCTAGCCTATATAAATATAATAACCACACCTTCTATACAATAATTTGTACAAGGAATTCAATGTTTTTCGTTACCCATAGACTATTATCAATGATCTGAAATACAGTTTTCTACAGTTCATCAAACATTGTTAAAAATTTACCCAAATAATGATATCTTCATGTTAAATGATATTTTAAATAAAAATATATTTCGTAATGAGAGTAATTGTGAAAACCATGACAATGGTAGATTTACATTGTAATGATCCATCCAAGATCAGGTGTAATGTCACTTACTATTCCATCAGAGCAGTGCATGGAAAAATGATTCACCTCTTATATTATACAATATAATATGTAACTTGTTTCACATGTGAGTCCCTAATTAATTAAACATCTATATGAAAAAATTAGTTATAGCCATTTTAATTAAACATTTCATTCTTATGTTAGTAATATTATAAATCAATTAATTTTAAAAATATATACCAATACATTTATACAATGTCAATTTTATTATGAAACCACGTAATCTGAGTCACACCGTGTACACCATCTACTTCATTGAGGTATGGTTGATTTCATCATGTATTTTTATCCTAAATTACAATCAACAATCGTTGTCATCTAACAATGTTGTAGTTTTATAACTCATAATGTTGATTATATTGGATAATAGAATGAAAATATCATCATCAGGAATGAATCACATTTTTTTGTTCATGATCATAATAAATGAGTGAATAATCCATGTTGATTTTGTCATTTATTCCTATAATAGAATAACTATTAGTGTAAAACAATTTGTTTTAATTTACTGAACTATAATAAATAATTATATTTGAGTTCTTATGGAACATAATAAAATCTACATTTTCCCTTCACTATCATCGATTTTACACAATCCCTGATAAACCATTTTTATTCTTTAATGGAAAAAACAGAATTTTGACATTCTATATATTTTTATAAGAAATTAAGCTCTATTATAAATGGTTTACCACTTTTATACACTATTAAATAACATTACATACCTTTATATCATCAAAATGACTTTATAATCTAGTGAATCCATTATGTATTCCTAGATTCTATTATAGATTAGTATACCCTTTCAAATATTCTTGGTGAAGATAAAATCAAACACAAAATCCCCGATAATTGTTAATAAAAATTAGAAAATCCCAATTATCAGATTATTTTAATTGAGAATGATAATGTTTTTATAAATGATCTTGGGGACATGTATAATTTTACATAACTAATGTACTCATACATAATTAATGTTACTTTTATGGATTTAAAAATAATTTTTAAAGTCATATCATGGCTAAAATGGATGGCCGAATATCCAAAATAATTCCACCACCCAACAATTTTATTTTTATTATGGTTGTATATAGACCAGGATTTCTAATATTTCAAATTATTTATGAAAAAGTTTATTTTTCCACATGTTTCTTAATAGAAATTAAAATTCCCTTTTTTAAATTTGAATAACAAGTTTTGTTCTGATCCTATTATTTATTAATAACATATTAATAGAATGAATTTTTTTTAAAATATATATGATAATTTCAATGAAATATAGAATTCTATCTCTATTCTAAATCATGAGAAAATATCTCTTATATCATACAGTATATAAGTTAATAAAATAGGATTATTTTGAAATATATTTAAAAAAGATTTGTACGACAACATATTATGATATGAATAATACCAATGAATAATTAATATTGGGTAAAAATAATAAATTCAAAAAAAATCATATCCTAGAATTTTTTTAATAAGTGTTTGGCGAATTGATTATCGTAGGAAATTCTAACCCTCTTTTGATTATTCATGTATTATTGTAAGTGTGGAATATTAATCTTAATGGGTGTAATACAACAAAATAACAATAATATTATCAAATGAATCCATTTAATTTCTACAACTGATTTCTTTTTGATTTTGGAGTCCTTAGTTTTTTCGTAAGTTATAGGGGAACACATTTTGATTACACTATTTTATAGAATATCCAGATAATCAACATGTTAATGTTTAGAACTTTCTCAAACCATCCGAACTCAAATTAGTAGTCATGTAGATAAAACCTCAAATGAAATAATACAATTCCTAGTGAATATCACAGGTTTATTGATGAAATAAAATTGTCACTAATCATGATGCCATCCTACTTGAATACATGATATAATTTTATGCTCCTATGGATAAGCCTCAAAAATGATGTTTTTTATAAATACATGGATCATTCCAATTTAGTTTGAAAAAAAAATTTATTGTAATTAAATATGTATATTTTTTATGTTAAACATTCCTTGGAGATAAGGAAGTTTCATCATTCCAAGATTGTTGAGATCAGGGGGGAAGAACACGAAATTTCCTCAATAAATAAAGATATTTGTAAGGCAATCCATGACCCTATGATATTTTTAAAATCCATTTACATGTGTGATATGATAGTTATTTACATCTCATTGTTGATGATATTTCTAAGAATTTTATTTTCTGATTCTTTAAGACCTTTAATTTGATTATATCATTCTCTTATGGGGAGATTATTATAACAAAAAATGGTGGAACATTGTTTTAAGATAATTTGTATTTCCAACATACATACATTTAAATGTAAGAAATATTTGGAATCATTTCTACCATATTTTATTTGTATATAGGTGATGTATGTAAAGTCAATGTGTCAAGATATAATAACCTTGAAGTTATAAGTAAAATAAATTATTCTTTCATTAATATTTATTGTCGTAGTTTTTTGTGGGTTGTTGAAGTGTGTTTGAATTTTCATGTGTTTAAATTTCAAGAAAAGTGATATGTGAAGAATTTTTGGTTGAGTTTTGATTACATAATCCTTTTTATTTTCTTTTATATTTCATTATCAAATATAAAATATTTAGAGAATCTTATTTTATAATTAAATATATAATAACTTATTTATAGTGTAGTTTAAAGACAATTTTTTAAATAAAACATGAAAGTCATTATTTGAAAACTATTCAATAAGTTATGTTCTTTATCCATGTAAAGTGAATGACTAAAAAATGGATGAATGGTTTGTATAACATTATCTAATGGCCATGCATTTTTTATAGAATCTTTATTTTTAAGATATTCAAATATTATGTAAAAAATTCCCACACCCACATAATTCTTTCTCATTCATCTCTCCCTTTTATTCATCCTCATATTTTTTACATTATCTTCATCCCCCACCATTAATTAATTTATCCACTACAATAGGACTGCCAAATTAATATATTTTTTTCATTATATTTATCTTTCTTATTCTACACTACCAACTATGTGTACATATTAATTTCCTTTATCTATTTATTTTAATTATTATTTTATGTTTTCTTATCCTCCTTTAATATTTCAGGTATCCATCATTTTTATATCTCTCGCTTTTTTTAAGGATTTTCATAACCATTTTATATAATCGCTCACTAGGAACACATATAAAACTTGTAATTATTTAAAAATATAAATTTCTTTATATAACAACAAGAGTCTTGTGAATCCATGAGTTTTTAATTTTATTAAAGAAATTTTAAATCCATTACATTTAAAAATATATTTTTTTCATATTTTTGTAAAACAGTCATAACCCTCCTGATATTATGGAATCATCAATATCATTATCTATTAGACTTTATGGTTCTAGTTCTAAAATTTCCACTATACCACACAAGAAAATATTTACTAATTAAGATAAAATTATTTTATTAACTTATACCCTTATAATTATCCACCAACCACTACATAAATATAGAAAACCAAGAATACATTTTTAATTATTAGGATCCTTGATCCCCAACATCTAGAGGGTTACCTACGAACTCCATTTTATATTCAAGACCTTATGTAAAATGTTTGCGATCTAGAATTTGAAGAATAATTTCATTGGAATTATCAATATTTTAATATTAAAAATGGAGAATTTTATAAAATAATGTTTTTTAACATTATTAAAACATAAGAGTAATTAAATCCCATTCCATAGTAAAGATTTCAATATTTATTTGGTAACAATATATGTATTTTATATATAACACGTAATACATTGAATATTTCTTGACTAAGGATTCTATTTTTGTTCATTTTTTTTCAAATAATCAATTAATCAAGGCTACCATGAATTATTTTAATCAACAAGGTCTCAAAAATACTAATACCCATGAACTGGGTCCTTATTGGTTCCTTAACACCTATATTACCTCCACCTATAAAATGATGGAAATTTTTCACAATAAGACCTTTTTTAAATATTTCTATGATTACCAAATTTTCAATCATTATAGAATTCTGGTTCATATAGTACCGTATACATGTTTTTCAAAAACCAAAAGTGAGTATTATAAGTAATAATATGTATTATATTTTATGATGATAGTTGGGGTATTGATTTTTCATATTATTATACAGGCCTATATGTTCACTAAAACGTCGTTTTTTATCATTGAGTTTCTAGTGATTTAGTAGATGATTAATAAAATTAGATTTTTTTTGAATATTCATATGTAAATTATATGAATATTTTAAATTTTTTTATTATAAATTATTCAATTAACTATATTTCATTAATTTATGATATTGATGAATATTTTCTAGTTATAAAATGGTTTTCATTAATTCTTACTTTTCATTGAATGCATTTATCAAATTGTTAGACCTTTAATTTATTATTAAAATATTTATCAATTACATAATCAAAATGTTTGAAAAAAACAAGCCCATATGAATTTATTTTGATGATTTTATAAATTTGTGGATGTTTTTATAATTTTTGAATAATGTAAAATCATGTTTCCATCAGTTTTGTAATGAAAAACTCATTTATCTCTTAGTATCAAATATGTATGCATGCGTTTTTAATGGTTTCATAATGGTATCATTAACCTATATAAGAATTATAAGATATTATTTATTCTCATGTAATAGTATTCCTACAATATATTAAATGTATAAAGGTTTCTCTTTGATCAACAAGAGGTTAATCACATCCCATGTATGCATAGTTTATTCTTTAATAATTCCTATATAAGAGGATAATGAATCTCACATAAGTGTAACCTCATGATTGTAAATCTCATTAAAAGGTAATGTAAGATTTTGAAGCCTAGATAAATGTATCCATCTATATAAGAGAAATACAATGATACCCATGTATAATTAAAAAAATATATGTATGTGTAATTCTCTATATATAGAAAATAATATATTACCACTCCATTAAATATGATTATAATTTTACCAATTTCAATAATATTATTTTTTATAATAAATAAATTAATGTTTCATTGAGCTAGTGAAAATTATTTCTTATTTGTATGAATATTTTACATAGATCACATTCCAGATTTATATTTAATTATAATTAAATAGATATGTTGAGATTTATAAATTTATTTTTATTATAATCTCCCCATTGAGCCTGTATATGAAATTTATAAAATTTAATGTATCTATAATATTATTATTTTTCAATTTCAATAAATTATGGTTTATCCAAAGTACCAAATTCAATATTTCAATCCCTTATATTAAATTATTTTAGGAATATTATCAAAATTCTATCCAACATACATTCCATATGGCCCTCCAATGGTTTGGATACTAGTTGAATGAATTATTCATTGCTATTGGATTTTTTTCATCTCTATATTTAAACAGTGATGGTGATTTAAAAATTATTGAGATATTTTTTATTAGATTAATCTTATTAAGCACTGTAAGATACTTTTATGAATATAATCTCATGATAAAAGAATACCTGGTGAAATAAAAACTGTAAATTGGGAGGATGTATTGTTTATAGTGTATTACTTTTCATAAACTATTATTTTTATTATTAAAAATAAATATTTTTTGTTCAGTATTTTATTCTAATAATAATTAAAATTTCACAATATAGGTTGTTTTTGAAAACTTTATGATTTCATGCTTTTTTATTCAATTAATAATGCATTATGAAATTAATTTATCTAGATTGTTGAATATTATCACTATAAAAAAATTAAAACAATTATTTCATAGATCAGAAAATTGTTGGATGAAGGGGAAAAAATATATCATAAAAAATTTATTATTAAATAGAAAACAAGTTCAATTATATAAAGTGGAATGAATTATATAATATTATCACAATATAAAAAATATAAACTATTATTTCCAAGAATAGTAAATTTTTGGATGATGGAGAATATAATATATCATGAAAAAATTTATTATTAAATAGAAAACAAGTTCAATTATACCAAGTGAAAAAAATTATCTCTTGATAAGATATTATTTCCCTAGTTATAATATTTTCTGAAATTTGATAATGTCATATTGTTCAAAATTATTATCAACTATTAAAATGTTGAGTTTCATGATGTAGAATTTGATTACTATGTTATGGCTATTTTAAAAAATAAAATTGAATTTTTATGGTTATATATTATGTATAATTTATCATTATTGTTATACCATGATTTGAATTGTTATATTACATATTTTGGATAATTATTTTTCTTCGTGTATCATGAATTTTCACATTTTTATTATAATGATTTTATGTATTAAATAATAAAAAATTAAAAAATTATTAAACACAATTAACCTATTTAAATTATATTATTTATAAATATTTAATAATTCATGATATAATTGTCAATAAGTGGTTGTCGTTATATGTGCTATTGTTGATATTATATAATATAATGGATACTATTTTAAAAAACAGATTTATTATTCTTTCAAAAGAGTAAAATCACATTATTGAATGAAATAATTTTTTTTGTCAAAAATACTATTATTTCAAGTTGATACATTAATGACTATAAATGGAATATTTTTAATATTTGGTCACAATATATTAATAAAATTATTACCACCTATCAATATTTACTAGAGAGTATTATATCAAACCTAATTATTTTTTAGAATGGAATATAACCAAAAGTTTCGAGAGACAGGTATAAACCTGCTCCCAACAAATTATTAAATAAAAAGATAAACAGTACAATACAACTCAAAAAAGGGGAGCCTTATAAATCTATTTGTAAAGAACACCATCACAATAATTCCTAACCAAACTATCACAGTAGTTGGCAGAACAAAAGACCAACTGGAACTAACCTCCATGATAGCACTTTTGGAGACGGCATCAACAACCTGGTTTGCATCACGATAAACATGAGAAACATCAAGGGATAATAGTTCAACAATATTGAGACAAGAAATATATACAGACAACATATTCCATGGAACATTCCGGGATCGATCTTTCAAAACTTGTATGGAAACATAGGTGTCTGGTTCATTCCATAATCTACGCCATCCATAGTGCACTGCATACCTGATGTCTATAATAAATTGCCCACATTTTTTCTTCAATCACATTAGCATGCCCAATATCATGGAAGAAACATCCCTTAACAAATCCCTGATGGGTTCTGAAGACACCACAACACCCAGCAGGACCTGGTGCACCGGAATCCTCCCCCTCAACATTCACTTTTAACCAATCAAATATTGGTGGAATATAAAGGATGTATTTCATCACTCTTGGTTTTGATTCCCTTCCACTAACCCCAAGAGTTCTCAAAAGGAGATAGTCAGATAAATAATTTTTCATTGATCCGATTTGATTTATCAAAGCAAGTTTGATGCTTCGATGGATCACCATAACACCTTCCAGAAAACACAGCTTTCCATTATTAAAGACAATGTTGTTCCGAGACATCCAGATATAAGAGATAACCGAGAAAATAGCAATAATAAGCATGTATTTCAGATGTTCACTAAAAGTAGACAGAAGGACTGAGAAAAGAAGTGATTCAATTGAGTATAAATTGAAACAACATTGAAAAAAAAATCAGATAGGTCCATTAATGATCATCAAAGGTGCACTGAATAAACAAATTCATAAGAGATTCATCACCCTTAAGGAAGAAGAGGAATACCAGAGCAATGTTTAGGCCTATACACTACAAAGCATATTGGATGAGTAGACATTGTTTCTAGATTCAATAGATTAACATGGCATCATTGGCGAAAATTTTAGAATGGAATATATTCTTGGAAACAAATTGAAATCATAATGAGGGTAAAAATTATTTATCTAAATTAGTCATATTTATATAATTATCCCCATGTATAATGAAATGTGAAAAAAATACTTAATGCTAAATTCTATATGAAATAAATTATAATTATCCTAATAAATTTTTATGGCTAAATCTATTTGTTTTATCATTATTAATTGACCAAATAAATATTTTAAGGATAATTTAATTATAGTAAAATATTTTTTTAAGCTGGGAGATCGCATCCTTATTTGATAAATATAATAATGGATTTTTTTCTAATTGTCTCCTTTGAAATAATTTGTTTAATAAAACCTTTAATATTCAATAATCCAATATGTAATTAGATACATCAAAGGGTGGATTTATTTACTTGTTTCGATAGAATAATTTTGGAAATATGAAAATCGATTTTTAGGTTGTGATTGTCGCAAGAGGTGTCAGTTATGATGATGATGGTGGAAAAGGGAGTCAGTTATGATGATGATGACGATGGAAATATGGGGTGTAACTAATAATGATAATTTTGGTAAATGGTGTTACATGTGAAATTATGTGTAATAGTGTAGGAAACATGCGTAGTAATTATGTGTTCCGATCTATGATTTCTAAATGATTATTAACAATTGTTATTGCTTACATGGATACAAGTAGAAGAATTTTTTATAAGTCCATTTTTTAATAATGATATTGAGTTTGACAGTATACACTAACAATTTATCATTTTAACACTAATAAATAATTGACACTTAGATTAATTTTATATTTATAAGATGATAGTGGTTTAATAAAAAATTTCTTGGGTTTTTATTATTACATGTTGAAATGACATACATGAAAGTATAATCCAAGAATTAACTATATAGTTAGAACATAGTTTAAATTATTAAAATAAAAATATAGGAAAATAATTGATAAAAAATAATTTATAAGTGATTTATTAAGATTGAAAATTTATACTTTATTTCTTATTTTATTTTATGAACATAATTGTGGTATAATGGTTTAATATCAGATGATAGAAATAGGTGATTCTTTGGCTAAACAGTCTCTCATAGAAAGGTTCTAAGATATAACAACTATGTTTTTTTTCAAATAATCTCCTACCATTTTTTGTGGGAAAATAAAAAAATTGGTTTAGTTTTTTATACCAAAAAACCTATATTAGCGAGTATATAGATATATAACCACCCCCTATACCCCACTCTCTATTCAGTTGTAATATTATAGGTAGGTATGAAAATTGGTGAGTTACTATAAAATCATGTTGTAGAATCTGATGTCTTAATGTTATTTTGTATTCTTGAATGAGTTCTTGTTGGATTAGAATTTAAATAGTTGTACATGCATGGGCTGTTAATACATTAGGTGTAATGAATTTAGCTGATATTTTGTGGAATATAAATGTACACTTATTTACAAATTGGATTATGAAGATATTTATAAGGGCTTGTATATAGAGGATAATATTATCAAAAACTTCTAAAAACATTATGATTGTAATTCCTCCAATGTAAATATTTATATACAATAAGTTCAATTATATATCATGTGTCTTATTAGTGGTGGTATTCAAATGTCACTATGACTCTTCCTTCATTTCCATCCATTAAGGGGATCTGTAGGGGGAGGTTTTCATGAAGGAATTACATCAATGGTGATGGTTGATTTGTATGGTAGATGTTATAGTAGGACAGTAGTGTGGAATCATGGCTTGGTAATGTGATATTGTCTTATATTCCTAGTAACAACTACAAAAAATGGTGATCATTTATAAAATTTTATTTTAGGTCCTCAGTTGATCTAACACAAGGATTTACATGTTACTATAAATGATTAGTGAAGTGATTCTTCATTCATGGTAGATATCCTAGAAATAATCATCTAACATTCTTGAATGTATCTCATTTTCAACTTGTTAGAAACTATGAAATTGGTTAAATATATAATTATTAAACATATTAATAATATGTGGCATATGTTAGGTGTCCAAATTTTTTTATCTCATAAGAATTGATGTATTTTGAAATAGTTATAAATTTTATCCAAAAAATCTATAAGACGTGTCACCATGTCACCACTTGAGTAAATGATGATTGTGAAGAAAATGGTTGGATAAAGAAACTGTTAGAATTAAAAACACTATATACTTCATAGTTTTAGTATTTAATTTTATATCATGAGATCAATTATTGGTTAGATCTTATAGTGATATATTCCACTTATAATTATTCTTGAGTAAATTAATATACTTCCTTTTTATTAAAATGTTGTGTATAAAAGCTTCAAACTGGTGATTCATGTATGTTCTAATTGAAAACAAGTTTATTGTTTTTCAGGTGGTTATTCTAAAATCAGTTTTTAGGTTGTTCTTAAATCCCATACTATAATTTTTTCATTTATTCAAGCAATGATTTAACAAAATATTGGTAATCTTGAACTCTGATTTTGTTGTGGTGAGACCTTTGAATTCGTTTTTGGAGTGTAAAACATGTTTATTTTTATCCTTATAATATGAATTACTGTGATTATTATTGTCTCATTATTTCTATCCATTCAAATTGTGTGTGAGTTGACATTATCATCCAAAAAATGGAATCTCGATGATAAAATAATTTAAACATTATCATTTGAATCACTTCAAACATTAGTTTCCAATAGACATCTAATTACCTTCAACTATAATATGTATAACACATTGAATGGTCCATGTTCTATGATGAACTTATGATATGGGGAAAAGTGTTCTATTAACATTTTCATATAATCCTAAAAATCTATTATCATTATTTTTAATGTTACAAAATTTTCTAGGAAGGGGGTTTTGTCATCATATACCCTTAAAAATCATTCCTTAAGTCCAATGTCATGGATATTTGTTTAGGGGAATCATTTCTTGTATTTATTTATTTATTTAATCTATATATGTTTACTCTTTCATGGTGATTTGGGCCAAATTTTCTAGAATGTATAATATTTTATGTTTTTAATCAATCTATTTTCCCCTACTTTTAGGATTTTTTACAATGTTCGGAAATAAATTTATGTATGTTGTGGTATATAGTTGTAGGTTTTTTGTAAAATTTTCTTGAAACATTGTTCTTAATTCATAATAAGTGGTTTCTCTTGAGGTTTTGACATGTTTTAATGCCTATAGTATATAAAGTGAGTGGAAACAACCCCCATCCTAATGCGTTGATTTTTATTATGAAAATAAAAACCATTATTTCATGGAAAAGCTTAGAAAATTTAAAATATAATATTAGGGTGGACTCTTTTCTTTTTATGCATTTTTTGTTATGATTTATTATTATGTATGGTAATTGGTTTGTTATGTAATGATATTTGGTGAATATTTTAAACCAATGAATTTAGTGATGTTCACAATTTGTAAATGATAAATTGGGTGTTTAATTGTTTGATTATTTTTCATCATTTTGCTTTAGGTTATTAATGTATAGTTAAAAATTAAGCAACGTATACCACAAAACAAATTGCATTGTTCCAACCTCATTTTTTTACAAAGTGTTACATAAATTATGTTTTGTCTATAAGTGTTAAATAATATGTTGTGATATTTACATTGTAGTTAGAATTTATGTGCTATTTATTTAAAAAAATTGAATAATTTTATGATGAAATGTAACATACATATATAGGAATAGTATTTCCAAAACAATAATAGATACTGAATATTTTTTATCACACATAGAGTGTTTTTTTTAAATGGATCGATATCACACAATTTTGAGTTTCCAATTAATTGATTTTTTTGTATAAAATAATTTTGTAAATGAATGAAAATATAAATTACATATTTTATTTAGTAGTATATTTTTTTAATTTGTAATAATTTTTTTAAATGATAATAATACCTTTATAGTGTCATAATTGGAATTTTTCATAATGTTTTATAGAATAAGGATAAAAAAATGTTTCTATATAATTTTATTCATGACTTCAATTTTATAAATGTAAAATACTAGGTAAATAATTTTACAAGTATAACTTTTATGTTAAATATGATTTAATTAGAATAATTTTCAATAAATCCTAGAAATTAAGGGATTATTTGAAAGGATTTTTCATGTTTTCCCTAATTAATACATTGAAAATGATATATTAATAAATTATAATTATAACATAACATTTTTCTTGAAATAATAAAAATAATGATGAAATAATTATGTTAATTAAATTTTCTACTATGAAAATTGAGGATAAAGCATGAATAGTTTTTCCTATGATTGGTGGCATTTGTAAATTTTTTCAAATATGTAATATTTTAATCTTTTATCACTAAATAATTATATTAAATTATATTTAATTAAATGTGATGATCTAATCCATGATGTTTTTCCTTAATGATTTTATGATTTATATGAATCCTTTTATAGATTGTTTTGGTAAAAGTTATTTCCATTGGTTTAAATATATGAAATTAAGTGAAAATGATCACTACTATTGTGTTCTAAAAATTAAAAACTATCTAATTAATAATTTCATATGTATAATATATCTTATTTCATGATTATATATGAAAATTTACTATATTCATTTCAAAAATTATTTGGCAAAGGCATTTTTCATGTTTGAGATGTATCTCTTCCAGGAGAATGTTTATAGACTGTTTTAATGTGTTATAGAGATTTAATTTTTTTCCCCTATGTTTTTTATTCTATTATAGTTATTTTTGGATCCTTGAGAGGTATAACATTTTATTACTACATTATCTTATTATCATTTTCATTTATTCATGTTTTTATCTAATGATGATGATAAGTAATTGAGATATATCTGATATAAGGGTTTTATTTTTCCCATTTTCTACATTTTTTATTATGCAGAATATAATGGTTCGAGAGTATTTACATAAACTTTAATGGTTGTTTTATGATTAATATGTAAATTATTAGTGTTTTTTTCTAAAATCATGGATGTATTATCAATCTTCTAAATGATTATGTTTATTTTTTTTGAGTTTTGAAAGATGTGTGATTAAATTTATAGGTGCTTTTAACCTTGTACAATTAATAACAAATCATTTATTATATAATTATAATTTTTAAATTAAACATATAATATTTTCCACAAAGATCCAATGATTATGAATCATTTTTAGTTTTTGAAAAGGGAAAGTCATTTTTCTAATTGTTACCGAAAGGTACTCCTTTTTATGATTATTTATATAATGGTAAGATCATTTGATTATATATACATAAGGGTAAGGTCGAATTTTTCAAAGATTATGTAAATTTAAATTTGACCCACCCAAAGGTCATCCAAGAATCATTTTTCTCATGTATGTGTATTCCATAACTCTCTTTAGTTTAAGATGATGTTTCTATGTTCTATATAAAGGTCCATTCTAAATAACACATGTCTATTTTGGGAATTCAAATATCTATATATGGGTAACTGAATTCTATTTTAGGTATATCCTCATGAAGATAAATCTAACATATGGGTATAATGAGATTTATTAATCTTGTATAAAGGAAACAAAAAACATGTGGTTAAAACCATGTTAACTGTACATAGTGAATACCCAATATATAAGGAAAACATTTTTAGTATATGAATTATTTTTTTTACTCATGTTTTGTATAAATATATTTAATTAACATTTTCATTTATATAAATTTCAGAAGCTAATGATTTAAAATTTTCATTTGCAATATAAAATAATATCCTTTTAAAAAAAATGGTTTAAAAGGATCACAATCCATATTTGAATAAATAAGATTTAAATTGAAAATGTTTTATTATTAAATTTAATATTAATTGAATTTAAATGAGGAATTTGGAGAGATTTATTATTAATTATGATATTTATCTAATTCAAATTTTTATAATTTCCTTTTATGTCTGGGAGATATGAAATCCCTTAATAAAAATAAAAAACTCTAAAAATAATTTGATGTTTATACGACATATTCCAGCATGTGTATGTAACTTTTTTAAATCCTCACCTGTGGGAGAAGTGTAAAAGATTCATTCTTCAATTTGATAATGAATCATTGAGTTCTAATTATTTATATTTTTATGTTTGATCTTATCATGACATAGATTGAAATTATAAAGACCCAAAAATTCCATAAAAGTTTTTTAATTTTTTTGGATTATTATGAGTCTGCAAAAATTTGCGGGACATGATTTTGGGGCCCGGAGAGCCCGAAATACATTTTTGAATTGTTTTAGGTATTTTTAGTAAATGTGGGAGTGCCATTTTATATATTTTGAATGGGTTCTCAGATTAAAATTGTGAGAGCACCGTTGAATCTTTAGTGTCGAGATTCGCTCAAGGGAAGTTTATCATTGACCAACAGGGGTCAGAAGAAAAAGTTATTTTCTTGAAAATTGTAAAAATAGAATAGAATAACTAATGGTTATTTTTATTTTATTTTTTTTGTAACTGTTCGACAAAATATGGTGGTACCGTATTAAAATTTCTGAACATTTAATTTCTTGACCATAAGGATGTGTAACTGCTCCCTTGGGAGAATTAATAAGTTGAGTAACCACACATTTGGTAGAATTTATAGGTTCATTGATTAACTTGAATAATGAATCGCATTAATTGTATGGTATAGTTTTCCATTAGTTTCATCTATTTAATCAATGCTAGTTCTTAGGATTTGGGAGCACTATGATAGAAAGATATGACAAAATGTCTATGAAATACCTCTCTTACAAGGAAAGGTGATCGATCAATGGTTGTTGGAGGAACCGACGGATGATGGAAGGAGCTGAAGAAAACCTTCGGACATAGACCATACTTCATAGTCTACAGCTTCTTCCAACGGAAACAAGAATGTGGTGTTTCTTCTCTTACCTATGATTTGTTTCCTTATTGAAATATTTCAAGTGTTATTATGCTAATTCGGAGGGCGTGAGACAAATTAAGAAGTCTCGTACACTCCGTTGAACTCGGTTATGGTTGTGTTTTTCTTAGTAAAATGGATGATATGGAAACAAGGTGGAAACATCGATCGTGTAGCATAGGTATCATCCTGGGATTCTTGTAGGAACGTATGAAAATAAAATCGGACCAGCATAGCTTCACAGGTGGACTACGAATGCTATGTCGATGCCGCAACACTAAAGACCGAGGGAGGTGGTGGCTAAATAGAATCGTCCGTCTTGATGTTTGGTAGTGCGTTGTGGTAGCGCACCGTGAGTCAAGGCCAAGGTGGAACGAAGACCCGCACCCACAGGATTGTTGTGGGTCGGTCTGTATGGACAGGCTAGGTGGTGCGGGGGAATCTGGCTCCATTGGTGAGCCAGGCAGTGCTCTATGGTAACATGCCACAGAGGCGATCTACGGCTTCGAGCTGTGCTAGAGGGTGGGCCCATGCATGCAGTTCCATAATGTGTTGGTCCACGTAGACCGTCTAGGATGTGTATCACCAACTGGAGTCGTGACATGAAGACCTTAAAGGACAAATTGGTTCTAGAGGGGAGTGAACCCCCAATGCTCGGCCAGAAGGCCAAGTGGTTGTGTGGTCCTACAGGTCACGCCCCTTGCCCAGAGAGCCTAGCCCACAGCCCATCAAATCTATGGAAAGGCTGTCCCCCTTCAGGTCGGGCCAATCACGCTGAGATGGGTTGGTACTACAAGGTTAGAGCGTACCCAGAGCACTTTTTTTCCCAGTTATGCTTAAACGAGCGTATCTCCTAAACTGGACATCTGTTTGAAATACCGTCTGCAGAAATGGAACCCATTGGGTGAGGCTGTTCATTTTTTATACTCCACTAGAGAATCAGGGAATGTTGGAGTTTCACCAGTTTGGATCATACCGGAATCCAACCAGACCCTTGGCACTAAAATACCTTTAACGTACAGAACTAGAATCCATTAGACATGCCATCTGTTGGAATGGAACACTTATGACATGGTGGATCATCATGTTACGTCTTTAAGGGACTTATTTTTGGAATCAATATAACTGATGTCTTGAGGATCCATTCCACTGTATGCAATATGTGCATAACCCTATGATAGGCTGAGACATGAAGTTTCCAAAATTTTGACTCTGTATGACTAGACATCCCAGTTGGAAGCAACTGGTTGGGACTATGAAGGCCCACGGTGGGGAGAAGCACTATGTTACCTTGTTGACCCATGATACTCAACTAGAGAAGTAACTCAACAGGACACAGTGGGGAGTGGATTTGTGTGACCTACTAAATCAACGGTACACGATGTGGAGGAGTACCTAAGCAGTTTATGGTTAGTGGGAATCCCCCATGTGTGACATGGTAGTCCCACTATACTCAATAGAGGACAATTTCTCTATCATCTGAGCTGTCTAATGATGCGATTGATAAAAAAAATGTTACTACCCTAGAATATAACTACTGTCAGCATTCATTTGCTTTGTGAATTGTAATTGAGATCATATATTGTGTGTTTTTCTTTGTGTAATTTGGGGAGACCTTTGGGGGTCTCAGGGTCCTTATTGGGTATTGTTATACTCAACCTTGAATGGGTTTAGCCTGTACCTTATTGTGTATTGTATATATGATGAGCTACTTTGACATAGTCTTGTGAAGCCCGGACCTGACGGTGTTAAGAGGTTACCAGTGGACATGGTGAGTCGCAGTGATGAGTTATTCATACCATTCTGGTAGGATCCATGGTAGACAACCCCAGTAGCTATTTTACCTTTTTAATATACTTCATTTCTGATGGGCTTGTATTCTGGCCCCTTTACATCAGTACTTACTTTTACACTCTGTAGTGGTTTTTATTTGTGGTTTTTACTTTCTACTTCCGCTGTGTTTTACTTGTGTGTTGTCTGCCCTTTGTGTGTGTGAATAGGATTTGAAGCAATTCCTTTCAATTTTTTGGAAATTCCTTTCCAGTGCTAGTCGCCAAACCCTCGCCTATGGAAGGCGGGCTTGGTGTAGTCAGGGCACAGACCCCTGAGGACGGGTCATGACAAAGAGGTATCAGAGGGCAGACAGTTCACCCTCAATGTCCGAGAGTCTGATGTTTTGTTTTTGGGAGACAATTTTACGTGTTGCGAGTCCGACATTCAGATTCGGGGAATCCAGTATTGGTGGGAGGCTGAAGAATCCATACACTAGGACCTTGATTTATATTTTTGTCTCAATGCATGAAAACATGGGTTCCATAAGTGTCTCATTTATTTGAATAACAGTCATCTCTCAAGGTATAACCTTGTAAATGTGGTACATATCGATCTATCTCAAGATGCCTCAATGTTGGTGACCAAAAATTATCTCGATACGAGGTACTGAGGACATTCCGCCAAGCGATGAGGCATCTGTTCAGGGACCAATGCATGAGATGGCCCCACGGGGTGGTGCACATGTGCTACCACCACCACTTGGTCAGCATCTACTATCATCAGTTCCATCAGAGGAAGGTCATAGGCTTAGTTTCCTATATGCGTTTTAGATACATAGACCTCCCAGGTTTATGGGAGATACAAATCCTCAGGTCACTGAGGACTGTCTAGAGGTTGTGACGTGGGTCATCCTCTTAGTTACAACACTTCCTGGCCATATGGAGATCTTGGAAGCGAGCCTTCTATAGAGACCAACAAAGAGATGGTGGAGTTTGACCATCTAGACACCTGATGAGGTGACCCTCACTTGGGATGACTTTGAGAGGATTCTCAGGAGGCATTTTCCCTATGATGGTGCAATCTACGTGAGTTCAAGAACTTCTCTACCTATAGAATGGTAGAAAGATAGTGGAAAAGTATTGAGAAAGGTTGACATATATTTTCTGATACTTCATAGACATGATGTGAGACCCTTTCTTCAGGGCTCGTGCTTTCAAAGAAGAACTCATGTGGGAGATTATGGATTTTAGTGGTTTCTCTCAACATCCCTAACTAGGCCGGAGTGCTGTAGAAAACCCTTATGATGGAAGGATTATTGATAGAGGAAGCACTGACAAATAGAGTTTCCAACTGACGCCATGAAAAATAGTCATCGGTATGTAGAAGATATAATATGCATGGGCCCATGCGGGCCAGGCTTGTTAATGGAAGGCCTGAGGAGTTAGTTTCAGCAGTGTGAGGATCCCCAACACACCGTATGGATGACCTGATGAAAGTTGAGAAGGATCCAAGATATTTTCGGTGGTTCAACCAAGGAAGTTCGTAGGGTGGCTGACATGGCATGGGATCTGGCAGAGTGGAAGGTGGTGAGCAACATTTCGAGGAGTTAATGACACCACTATTAGGTGGACCACTCCGACCTTAGAGAGGAGGTAGATCTAGGTGATATTAGCTCCATTAAGTATAGTATTACAACCACCGTTCTCTAGGAATGATTATAGGTTTGATCCGTGTCAAGCCCCCCTTGCTACAGTTCCTGCAGACACATGTTCTGGTCACTGTTTCATTTCCACGACACTATTTTGATGATCTGGGATTCTAATGGGGATGTTGGCTTGATCCTTATGATTAGAGACTCTGACTGAAGATTATTCGACGATTATACATTGGTGAAGACAATGTGATCTCACTCTTGGAGGTGAGAGATTCAGATGAGATCTCCTTGTAGCAGCATCGAGGCCTTACGATGCCATCTTCTGTAGAGGCTATCTATCCAAAGTTCATTATTATATCAAATATTTTAGGGGAAAACTAGAGTGTATCCATGAGTGTGGGATCTAGAAATCCTTCACTGGTGGGAAGGGAACCTTCTCAGCACCAAAGGGACTTTTTAGAAGGAGGGTGAATCCAATAACTCATCAGTTAGCTAGGATCACCATCGATGTAGTGGATGAGAGTAGTCTAAGAAATCCTGTAATAGTGGACCAGTATGCCAATGCCTTCCATGATGATGTTCTGAGACTACCCCCTCTTAGGGAAGTATATTTTACATCGACCTGTATCCTGTTACGACACTGATATCTAAATCTGCATATCATATGGACACCATGGATCTTTTTGAGATGAGTGTATAGTTGGAAATCATAGAGAGGAAGGGGTTTTTAAGGCCCAGTGTTTCTCCTTGTGCAACCCCAATTTTGTACGCCATGAAGGCAGATGATATTCTCAGGCATCATGTAGACTATCGGTGCCAAAACCAGGTTATTTGGAAGAAAATGTATCTTATGCTGAGGATTGATGACCTCTTCGACCAACTAAAGGGAGCACGACAGTTTTTGAAGATATACCTCGGATCAGGCTATCACCAGATCTGCGTACGGGTTGAGGACGTACTGAAGACAGCCTTCAGGTGACGGTATGGCCATTACATGTTCTTGGAGAAGCCCTTCAGTGTGAGAAATTATCATGTAGTGTTCATAGCGCTCATTAATAGGATCTTTCAGCCTTTCCTCGATCTCCTCATGGTAGCCTTTATTGAGGACATCTTGGTGTACTGGACGATGGAGGAGGAGCACGCCACAAACCTGTAGATAGTTCTAGATACACTCCGAAAGCACCATATTTATGGAAATATCTGAATGAACCAGTTCTGGATATGGGAAGTACACTTCCTAGGGAATTTTATATCAGAGGTATGAGCTTCATAGGTTTCGACATTGATAGAGGTAGTATTTTATTGGGAGCCACACAAGAGTGTGATAGAGGTGTGATATTTCCTGGGGTTGGATGGGTAATAATGGAGATTTTTACCTGACTTCACTAGGGTAGAGTCACCCTTTTTCGGCATTGACGAAGAAGGGGAAACCATTCTTAAGGATGGAAAAATGACAACAGAGTTTCCAAGAGTTGCGGTAGAGACTATTAGTGCTCCCATATTGAGGCTACCAGAATATTGCGTTGGGTATGTAGTCTACTGCGACGTATCAGTGATCTGATTAGGTTTTTTCCTGATGCATGAGTGATCGGTGATCGCCAACAAATCATGAAAGTTGAGACCACATGAGAAGAAATATGCTACCCATGACCGGAAGTTAGAAGTCATGGTCTTTCCACTAAATATGTGGTGACACTACATGAAGGGTGAAACTTCTACTATTTAATCCAATCACAAGAGTCTCATTAATATCTTCTCACAAAAGGACCTGAACAATAGACAACATCAATGGCTGGAGTTTCTCCAGGACTAAGACTTTGAGATAGTATACTTTCCTCGGAAGGGGATCTTAGTAGCCGACATACTCAGCAGTAGGTCTGGATTGCGGTTGGTGAGTGAGGTGACGGAGTAGAAAGCTGTGTTGCTGATATCCATTGTAGATAGAGATGGAGCAGCTTACCGCATTTTTATGAATTTTACACCACCAATCCTTCATCCTGTTCAGGAGACTCAACTTGGAGACATTGAATGTGAGTCCCGACTTATTCAGATATCCTAAGGATAGTCTCTTGAAGGATTTTTTCATGGTTGGGATCATTTCGTCCTCTTTAGAGGAAACACAATGGTACTAGTAATGGTACAAGAGGTGGTGTTGAGGGAGTTCCACACATCCCTTTTGGCGATAGATTCAGGAGTAGTGAAGATGTGCTGGGTTTTCCAGTGTTAGTACAGGTGGCCTGGGATAATGGAAGTCATGGAATATTTCGTATCACAATGCCTCACTTATTATCAATTGAAAGTCGAGAATCAGTTTCACACCCATATATTTATGTTTTTTTAAATATTTCTTGGTGTTGCGGTCTTTCACGATGTTGTGGGATGGGTCCCGACATAAAATTTTTGTTGCCTTATTTTTTGGTGGGTTTCGAACCTATGTGCGGTCACCACATAGTGGGCAGTAGCCGTATCGTTATCCCGGGTGCTCACGTAAATGTCTAACGATTAAAATAAACAAATTATTATGTGAATAAAATGGGTTAAATGTTTAAATTGTATTAGTAATAATGTAATTATTTAATTAATAATATAATATTACTAAGGAGTTATTATATTTATTATTCTTAATTTTTTTTATTACAATTAAAATTATTATTATTGTATTTATGATATTTTAATTATTTTTATTATCTCAATTTTTGTTTTTATTATTAGCTGTATTATTATTATAAAAAAATGAAAAAACAACAACAAACCATAAACCTAGCCGTGTTGCCCCCTTCCCCAATTTTTCTATGTGTTGTACCTCCCACACACCGCCTCTCGCCCCCCAACAAGTTCTGATTGACATCGGCTCCCTCGTAGCTGCCTCCGTGCTCACCCAGATAGTGCCCAATCACTCTCCCCAGTACTTCTTACTCCTTGAAACCCACCATCATCACACTAACCTAGCCCTCACGCCAACCTCCCCTAGCCCAGACCCACCCCTTTTTCTTTTCCCTTTCTCATAGCCGGCCTCATCGTGGATTCGGGCAGTCACCTCCCTCAACACATGGCCATGCCGTTCTGGCACTCTGTACCCCTGCCCTTTCCATTCCAGATTCTCTTAGCTCTTGTCCAACATCCCTCCTCCTGGCCTACCAGCTCCGGCCTCCCTCTCCTCTGCCGCTCTGGCAGCAGCCGCGACCCATGCCTCCATCTCCTTCGCGCCATGCACTCATCCAGGACACCAACTTTCCATGTCCAGAAGCACCTCCAGCCACCTGTGCTCTAGCCACTGACATTCCTACTCTCCCTTTCTCCAACAGGTGGTGAACCTATCCTTTACTTTGGCCTCCTTCCTTCGGTGTGGCGGAATCCCTCCTTTCCAACAAACTTTTCCTCATCCACAATATTTATAAATTTATTTTTATGTCCTTATTTTCATTCATGGTTTTTTTATTTGTTTTTTCTAAATCATAATATTGAATCATGTGTTGTTCATATTCTTATCATAGTATAGGGAATGCTAATGGTTTCTTGGTTGTTGTTTGTCTTTCCCCGGTTGGGGCATTGTTTATATTTTCGACTTTGAGGTAGGTGGGTCAACATTTTCTTTTCTGTTTAATCCCATTTAATGATCATGTGTTTTAGTTTAATCTTTAATGTTATTTCCACCTTTTTAATATATTTAGATAATATTCTATAGTGTTCCAAAGAAAATGGGGTCTATCAAAAATAGTTTTGATGTCTTCCACCTGATTATATTATTACATTTTTTATGAAATTGTGTTTGTTGGATGTCAAATGTTGTCTTTATGATGTCTTAATCATGACATGAACTTTCCATATACTATAAAATAGGTTGTGCAAGTTTTTCTAGAAGGAATGTATTGTTTAAAATTTATTCATTCTATTTATTGAATTTTTTGTAATTTTTTTCAACTATTTATAAAATTTTAAAAACGGTATGACATTGAAAATGAAAAAGTGGGATTTGTGTGATATATTTTGTAATGTTTTAGCTATGTGAAGCTAAAGGTCTGATTGGTAACACTTTTGTTTCAACAAGTGATTTGGTTGCTTAAGTTGTAACACCCCATGTAAATAAAGAATCTGACATTTTCATATTTATCCATATTTTTGAATAAAATATTAATATTACTTTAAAGGGGACGCTATGCACGATGGCGTACCCAATACGCAACAATGAGTTTCTTGGGAATCTTGTGTTGCACTCTAATAATAAAATAATATTATTTTAAATTGTAGTTAACACCTAGCCATTGTAATGGCCGGAATGAACAGAACTAACTAAAAAATGATTATATATGTTTGTCAAATATTTATACTCTTTACAATAAATGTTATAGGATTAAAAATGCGAATGAATCCAATTTTAATCGTAAACATTCCAATATTCATTAAAAGGCCGATTAACCGCCTTTTAATGGTGAACCTCTTTTAAATCCACTTTTTGACAATTTTATGTGTTATATTTGATAGAATAAAATTCTTCTTTAGAATCGGGACATCAAAATTTACTTTGTGTAAATTTTTGGTATTTTTCCAAAAAAGATCAATTTTTAATGAATAGTGAAATATGTTGTATTTTAATTCAAAACCTCTTTTTAATAAATTTTTTTTATATGATTAGATTATCTTTTGAATTGATTTTAAAGTGAAATTAGAATATATATTTACCATTTATTCCAATAGTGGTCGTGGGAATTAATTTCACTTTGAAATCGGACTTAAACTAGAGTCAATCTTTTGATACATTTTGTTTCATAAAAACACGCTATTTGTTTTGACAACATGAATTAATAATTAAATGAATTATTGAAACTTATATGTTTTTAATTTTGGAAAATAGACATCATTTTTGAATTCGGAATATCAAATATAGCTTTGGGTGAATTTTTGTTAATTTTCTGAAAAACATCAATATTTAACGAATAGTGAAACCACTAAGTGGTACTTATAAAAACTGATTTTCCGTTTAAATGAAATTTTTTCATCTTTGTGTTTTGAATTTCAAAAATCCAACATACATGGTTTTCCTTAAAATTAAAATTTGGTTCAATGGGATTAAAATAAATTTTTGGTGAATAGTAACTTATTAAGTTTTTAATCGCGATTAGAGGTAATTAGTGTAGTTTAAGGTAAGAATAATGTTTTAATAAAATGAAATGACCTATACATATGTCCTACCATCATTGGATGAGTCATGGCCAACCAAGACAATCCATGGGTCAACTTGGGGACTCCATGAAGCCACTTTGGTTGGAAAATGACATAAATACCTTTTTATTTAATGTTAAAGTAAACATGACACAAACATGAGATGTTTTACTACAAAAATTTTTACATGGGGATATACAAGTCATATTTTTGACTATAAATATTAATTAGAAATATAAAAATATTTCCTATATCATGATATTTTTTTTATAATTTTTAGACATTAAATAAATTAAATTATTCCTGACAACATGATGATGAAGCGATGACCTCATTATTTAATGATTTAAATAAAATGGAAAGATAATGTAAAATATAAGACCTACACTTGTCCAAAACCTATTGGATGGGTTTATTTCGAACCCTTATCACCTTATCCTCGAAACAAATCAATTTGGGACAATTAAAATCCAAAAAGCATTCTAAAATAAAGTAACATTTGTTTACTTTCCAAGAGTGCCCCTCCTCTCCTCTTATAAAAGGCCCCCACCTCTACCTCCTTACCCACACTTACAAAGCCTTTGGCTCGGCCAACCCCTGCCCATTGTGTCTCTAAACATCCCTCTATAACACCTTGAAGCCTCACTCTGGGCAGAAGTCTTACCAAGTAAGCCTTTGAGATCAATCCAAAGGGAGTTACCCGATTTTAAGGTAATGTCTTCACTTGTGTCCTTTTGTTTTATTTTTCTTCTACAACCCCCTAAAGTCTTTTTATTAATTTATTTTGTAACAAATCCAGTATCTTAAATATAATAGGATGTTTTTGAAAGAATTATTCTAGAAAAACTTACACAGACCAACATCTAATGATTAAAGAACATATTGTTTCTCTGGATGGCGAATTTCTGCCTCACGAAACGATGATTGTTCAACATTATTCTAACACCATCAAAGGTGGCCATTAAGAGGACACTATATTTATATATGATATATAATATGTTTATGTTTTACTTAAGCTTATGTATTTTTCATTTATGGAATACCTTTATGGTTTCCATTATGGGTAAACGCGATATCTTCATTTAAGGAAGTGCGGACTACCGCCCCCTAAAAATGATTTGATTCGTTAATACCATATGTGGTATGTATAACGGATATATTTAATGATATTATATATGATACCATACTGGAATTAAAATACTATTATTTATCATTATGTTTTAATTCCATTAAATATGAAATAGAAATGGATGTAGCGTTCATGCGTACGTACGGCTTACCGTCTCCATAAATGGTACATTTCATTTCTTATCTCAAAATGTTATGTACTATTATAAGTACATATATATAATGGATATATATGTAATATATTACATCTAAATTATGGATATCATTCTGGAATTTAACATATATATATATATATATATCTCATTTTGTTTTAATTCCATTAATATGACAAAAAATGAAGGTAGCGTTCATGCGTACGTACGACCTACCGTCTCCGTGAACGGTGCTTTTAATTTTTATCTCCAAATGCTATGGAATAGTATAAAATGAATATATACTGGATATATTTGATATTTAAAACATCAATACTATTCTAGATATGATGTACCTACAACTACATGGAAAATTATTTTCCAACAAGTTCAATTTTTGACTCATGTACCAAACATCGACAAAAACGTCTGATATGAACTCATATTATTAACCAATTATTATAACATTAAAATATATGATATGAACTGAATAATAATATATATATGAGGTACTTAATAAATTATAAATTGACCAAAGTTTATTATTCACGAATATAAAGAAATGAACAAGACAAGTTGGACTTGAGGTAAGGGATCCTACTCCTCTCTTTCTTTTTAAGTACACTCTTTTATGTCATTCCTTTTAAAGCTCATCTTTCTTGTTATTGGGATGTACTTTTATATTACTCTTACGGTAATTTTTATGTTCATATTATGAGAGAACCTATTCTCTCTCATCAATACATTTTGGATGTTTTGAGTGGCGCCGTTAGGCTGCCGAATTTTCGTAAGAGATCTAACCTCTCTCTTTCTTTTTAAGTACTCTCCTTTATGTCACTTCATTTAAGCTCATATTTGTTATGTTGGGGGTGTTCTTTTATATTCCTCTTTCTGTAAACTTTATTTTAATATTATGAGAGACCCTATTTGATCTCATGAATCCATTTTTGTAAGTTTTAAGTGGCACTGTTAGGCTTGCGAATTTTCGTAAGGGATTCTTCATCTCACTTTTTTTCCTGTGAGATTTATGATACATTTTCCACAATTTCCTTTGAGTGGTGTATGTACTGCCCATTATTTTACTAATTGTGTAATATACTTTCATTTATGAGTATTTACATCAATGTTTTATTGACCTTCTTTCATGGGGTGTATGTTTTGAAAGATACCCATGTCAGTAAGGGAACCTTTCACCCTCCTCTTTTTAAAAGACTTATTTTGTTATGTATTTTAATTCACATACTATTATGTTGGGACATGTTCTTATATATCCTTATTGATGTAAATTTAATGACCAAGTGATGTGATACCCATTTTATCTCTCATCAAATCTTTTTCTGAATTTTGAAGTGATGTTGTTAGGCTGTCAAATTTTTGCAAGGGAACTTCTTAACCCAAATTTGATTCTTTGGGATAAACTTGTACTCCTTGAATATGTAGTTCTATGAATATGTGTGAATAACCTCTGATTTTTTTACACTTAATATCTACTTATATTTGGTGTATTCATTTGTCACACATAATTATGTAATTGATTTATCCTTAATCCAAGGATACCGTCTTTGTATGGGACTTCGTCTCAATCTCCTTTCATTGAGGCATATTTTGTTTTATACACAAACTTCTTTTATACGGTCTATAAACCCCTTTGAATTTTACGTTTATCTAAAAAGGAATCTTTTTTATACGAATCGTTTTACTAAACGACAAAAGGGAATGTTTTTGTTGTACGTATGCGGCGACAACGACTTCTCCGCCACCGTGACCATTATTTGAGTTTCGACTTCCTCTACAAGCCATACCTTTTTTAAGGAAAAATAAATATGATGTTTTACTTTTCTTTTATTTTGGTATTGAAAATGGTTTTCAAAATGTTTTTATATAAATATGTTGTATTGATATCTTGTGATTGAAAAGTGGAAATGTTATGTTTCCTTTATGCATGTTTTATGTGATATGATTATGTTGAGGTTCTTGGGAATTATTATGAAGATTGGCGGTTCCGTGATAAACTAAGGGCGGGTGAGCCCGATATAGCTCTCCAATGCATTGGGTAACGCGAAGGAGTGAAACATTAAGGTTTATCCGAAGAGATTTAGGGAATTTACTATGGTGGGTATTCCAAACGTAACCAAGAGGGTTACTCCCTATGTAAAAATGTTATGAATGCCTCAAGTTACCTTTTATGTCTTATGATTTCGATGATTTATTCATGATTTGATGAGGTATGTTAAAGTGCTTATGTTTTATGAGTAAAGTATGATTTCATTGATTCTTATGTGTACATGTACTCATGTTTCCTTTCCATATATTTTTATATCACTTACTGAGCTTTTTATGCTCATCCCAAGTTTTTGAAATTTTTTTCATAGGGCAAGGGAAAGGTACATGATATGATGATAGTGTCAAGGAAGTGTTAAGAAAGAATCCATGTTTTATTTTAAATATGTTTCTATTGTTGGGAAAAAAATGAATACTATATTTTATGTAACCACTTTGTTTAAACATGGAATGTAATTCAAGTTTATGATCTAATTCTCTAAAACTTTAATCCTGAAAATATCCTCAATGTGTAATCTTGTATTAACTCAAGATTAAGTAAGGTTTAAGGGTGGGGCCTTATATAAGTAATGTGACAGCTTATTTGATTCCTTTAACACAAATGACGATGATGATTGTAGGAATTTTTATAAACGATTGTGTTAAAAACTCGTGTACCTTCTTGAAAGCCTTATTGTTTGTGTTAAATTCTTTTAGAATGGTTTTGTGATTATATGGAAATGGTTTTATGGTTTTAAATTAATGAGTTATGCATCCTAAACAATTTTCCTTTAAATCATGGCCATTTTCAAATTAAATTTATTTTGATTTGAGTTTGAAAAAATAAAAGGCTAATTTTGTAATGCCTAGATGATTTTGCGTGTATTTTGAAACTCAAGGGCCCATTTGACACTTTTGACCCAAGGGAAGTGTATGTTAAAACTTTCAAATGAGATTTTATTTTGGCAAAAGTGTATGCATGATTGGAAACATTGAACACATTATAAAATTGTTTAAATATTAAATGGTGTGACGGCCGAGTGGGAACATTGTTAATGAGAAATGATTGAATGTGTATTTGGGGGTGCTCTTGTCTATGGAAACCCTTTGTGGGTGAATGAATAGGAAGAATCTGTTTTTTGGGAAGGCAAGTGTGGTGAGATGAGTAAGGTGTGCGGGGGACTTCCTACTTTCACAATACTAATACAACCACCATGGGTTCCGAGGCATCTTTTATATGATCAAGTTTTGGTTCCGGATCAACACAAATTAGACAGGTTGGTACCCCTGGATTTTTAGATAGGCCGAGAGGGCTATTCTACTAGAATGGTCAGTTTAGGGTATCCAGTTGGTTAAATACATAGAATCTTTAACATATACCGGTAGGTGGTTTAGAAACCAAGTACATCCAACTGTCTTCTAGGGATGTTTATGATCACCCATATTTTTTATTTTCATTGCTTATTTACTTTCATCTATTCTTGTTTTTTCATCTTATATTGTCCCATGTTTCTTTTATCAATGCTATGTTTTCATTGATTGGATTTTGTTTCCGAAATTTTAATCTGTTTCAGAATTATAACGTGTTGTCCACTGGGTTTTTAAAATGAGTAAATTATATTGTTTTATTAATGTATGGAAAACCTAATTTTATAATTTTATCTCAAACTTCTGTTAGAGGGTTGTTTCATGAAATGAGACATTGGATTATGTGTTTTATCATGGAAAAACTGCGGATAATTTTTAATTCTCATACCAATAATTATCATTTCACTTGTAGGTTTCCTTTTCTTTGTTTCTCTTGGTTGAGTTTATTATTATTGGAGCAAAGTCGGCCTTTGGATATGAGGTGACCCGGATGGTCACGTAGAGGTATGTTGAGTAGTTCCATTTATTTTCTTTTCTCTTTCCTCAAGTTTAGTTTTGTTAATCTTTTTATTCTGATTTATTTATTTTTCTTCATAGTCCAAATCAGTCCCATAGATTAAATATTGATGCTCAAAGCTCGTTTCCAGCTCGTCAGGATCCGGAACACTCCTCGAGCCATGTCACAGACTGCCTCGGGTGACCTGTTCAAGATTGAACCGGGTTGGTTCATGAAAAAATGGTATCAAAGTCAGGTTATTATTATTTGGTGGTGTCCGGTAGATGGATATTTGGACTATCATGACTCAAGAGGTAGGTACGGGAAGGATGTCATGAACCATCACTCATTTTGAACATCGACTCACTAGGGTTAGTCCGATAATTGAGCTCTTGTCTCGTTCTAGTTTATTTTAGATTGAGGGATGATAAAAGAGGAAAGACAATGTTACATCATGATTTCACATGGAGTAATGACCCATGTCGATCCTGAGTACATGGTTTAAGTTCCTCGTAGTTTTTGATGCTTACATGGGGCCTGGCCCACTTCCATGCCGCTAGGTTAAGCATTTCTTCTAGTCCCTCACTCCAATAATTTGACGTAAGATGAGTGTCATATTTGTTATGGTTAGTGTAGGAGTGAATTTGAAAACGAATAATGGGATTTTGGGTTGACTTTGTAATTTTTTTGGGTTTTGAGCTTGGGTTTTTTGGATTAACGCTCTTTCATTGACGTTTCTTCAACATGATATTGGTTTTGGCTCTGTGTTTTATATATTATTCAGAAAATTCCACCCAGAAAGGCCCCCAGAGTTTCTGTTAATTAATGACCTATTTTTTATACTTCTTGTAAATTTCCTATCCTTCACGTTGAATGGGGTCCATTAGAAGTGGAAAAGTGGATTGAATATGTCGAATGTGTCTTCATGGTATTGGGAACTCTTGATGCTCTCAGAGTGTGTGCTGTTTTTGGGTCTGTTTGAAGGTCCCTCTATGGAAAATTTTGAGTTTTTCTCCCTACCATCACTGAAAGGTGGGATTACGTGGGATTTCCTTAAATCCATCTTCATCCTATGGTTTATAACTGAAGAGTTAAAGAAGAAGAAGATGGAATACATCATTCGTATTCATCGCCAACGGACAATAAAGGCATATGTCATCCTTTTCATAGAGATTCTAACATTTTCTCTAGATGTAGCATCACAAGATTTTATGTAGACTTATCTCTTAATTGGAGGTATTCTCTTTGAGATCATGGAGTGGGTCTTCCCTTATAGGGACCATAATTTTGAGAAGATAGTGGATGAGGCATTTTTAGCTGAGTTGGTCTCTAGAGCGCAGATGGTTGGAAATTCAGTGTATTCGGTTTCTTGGAAAGGTTACCCATCTAGGAAACATGGTGTGATAAAGGAACCCATTTCTAATGAGTGATCTATAGCGGTTCTGGCTTCCATTACGTCGGACCGTTCTGTGGTTTTCCATCATTGTGACTGGTCCAGGCACGTGAAGCCATCATGTCACATCCCTCTGAAGACGTGTCATTGTTGCAGCTTTCTAGGTCATATAGAGATGTTTTGTACGAGGCATCACCTGAAGAAGATGTTATGACTATGGTAATTCTTGTACCTTACAGTGAGTAAGGAGATGGTTCATCCATCAGAGCCCCAGCCATTGGTCTCGAGATGAATCTCGCGCACTGTCAAGAGTTGTCGGGGGTGTGAAGCCTCAGTTGGTGTTTTGTGTTTCTTGTTAGAAGTGGATCATTTATTGCCTTTTACATCTTTTTTCTGTTAATGTTTTTATGTTGTTTTAGGTTCATTTTTTCATCATGAATTAAAATGGACATGCTCTGTTGTAATCCAAATAGTTTTGGTTGTCTGATTAGGGTTTCAGAGTCGTGCATTTTTCTTAATACTGTATTCGGACCTTGTAAGGGTTGATCATTGTTTAGCAGTGTTTTTCTAGAGATGTAATTTCCTGTAGAAGAATCTATGATTGCAATTATTCTCTAGTTTTATTCTTTGTTTAAGTTCTTCACAGTGGTTTCCCTCTATTGTTGGGGCTTTTTGGTTTGGGTTGAGAGTTACGAGTTTCAACTAAGGTGTTGTTCGCTCATGGTATAGAAGTTATTTTCGATTGGTGGGGAGTTCCCGCATCACCCCCCTCCTGGTGTGTTATGTTTGGGTGTTATATTTCCATTATAGTTGATTTCTATTGGTGGAGAAAACCCTCTCATGTTCTCATGTAATCTTGAGTTGTGGTTTCTTTCCATTTTTATCTGGCATTAATTGTTGTTTTTTCTATTGTCCGGATATGTGACGTTCTATGGGAAGAAAGTTTTTGTGGTGGGGGGTAATTTTCACAACAAAAATTTTATGATTATTTTTATTTTAATATTTCTTGTCTATGGGTTCTCGCACCAAGGTTTGGGATGGGTACCAGCTTTAATTTTTTTTTCAATTATATTTTTTAGTGGGTTTTGGACCCGTGTGCGGTCACAGTATAGTGGGCGGTAGCTGCGTCGTTATCCTGGGTGCCCATGTAAATGTATAATGATTAAAATAAATAAACATATATATAAATAAAATAGTTTAAATGGTTATATTTTATTAATAATAATGTCATTATTTTTTTAATAATATTAATATGACTAAGGTGTTATTTTTTTAGTGTTGTTAATTGTTATTATTATTATCATTAACATCATTATTATTGTATTAATGATATTACTATTATTATTATTATTATTATAGTTTTATTATTAGTACTATTGTTATGGTAAATAGAAAATGAAAAAAAACCTAAACCCAGCTATGTCGCCCCCTCCCTAGTTTTCCCCAGCACAGTACCTCCCACACACTTCCTCTCACCCCCACTGCAAGTTCCGACCGACATATCCCCCCTCATCGCTTCCTCTACGCTCAACCAGAACTCACCCAGCTACTCTCCCTAGAACTCCACTCTCATCACAACCTTTCCTCGTTGCGCTGACCTCACACTCATGTCGACCTATCCCTTTCCTAAGCCCCCAACCCTCGCTTTTCCCCTTCTCCCACCTAGACTTGTTGTGGCATATGGCTGCCACTACCCTCGACACCCTACCACACACTTTCAGCCCTCCTCACCCCTACCCTCAATATTTTGACCTCCCTCGGCTTCGGTTAGACACCCCTCCTCCTGGCTTCCCTGTCCCATGCTGCTCCAACAGCAGCCACAACCCCTGCCTCCACCTCCTACACATCGTGCACTCAACCAGGCCACCTTCATGCTATGACCAGTGGTGACTCTGACCTCCAGTGCTCTATCATCATGCGTTCCTTCTCTCCCTTGATCCAGCAAGCGGTAAACCCTATCCATCGCTCTGACCTCCTTTCTTCGGTGTGGCTACATGCCTCCTTGCTTGAAACCATTTCTTTATCTGGTGTCATTATTAATTTATTTTATTTCATTCCTTTCATCTGTGGTATTTTCATTTGTTTTGGATGAATCATAATACTATGATTTCTGTTTGGATGATTGTGTTATTTTTCTAGGGCATTCAAATGTTATGTTGGGGGTTGTTCGTCATTCTGTGGATGGGTCGTTGTTTCCAATCTCACTTTTTTGGTAGGCAGATCCTCATTTTCTTTTCTGTTAATTCCCATTTAATGATTGATTGTTATAATTAAATCATTAATGTGATTTTTACCTTCATAATATATTTATTTAATCATATATAGTGTTACCAAAAAAATTGGTTCTCTCAAAAATATTTTTTAAGTCTTCCCACTGATTATATTTTTATGTGTTTGTGGACATTTTGTTCTCTGGATGTCAAATGATGTCTTCATGAGGTTTTAAGCATGACACACACTTTCAATATACTCTACAATAGGTTTGGAAAGAGTCTTCAGTCCCAATGTATTTTATATAATTTATTTAGAATAATTACTGAATTTTCATAAATTTGTTTCATTTATTTATAAAATTTTAAATTAATTGTTTGATAATGAAAAAAAAGTGGGGTTTTCATGATATTTTGGGTAATTTTTTTTTCATTTGAATATAACGGTCCGATGAGTGACACTTTTGTTTTCAAGGAGTGATTTTATTTTATATGTAATGTGACAGAATGTTTTGTGACTTCAACTCAAATGAGGATGAAGTTTGTGTGATCTTATAGAAATGATTGGGTTTAAAAGTCATGTACCAGCTTGACAACCTTATTATTTGTGTTAAATTGTTTTCGAAATGTTTTGTGAATATAAGGCAACAATATTGTTGTTTTAATGTTATGAGTTGTGCATCCTAAACAATATTTCCTTTAAATCATGGTCGTTTTCCTTTGAAATGTGCTTTGACGTGAGTTTGAAAATGTAAGAGGCTCGTTTGGTAGAGGTAAAATGATTTGGTGTGTGTTTTGGAACTCAAGGTCCAGTTCAACACTTATGATCCAAGGGAAGAGTTTGTACTAAGTTTTAATATAGATTGTGTTTTGGTGAAAGTGTATTCTCGATTGGAAACTTTTAACATTTTATAAAATGTTTTAAATGTTAAATGGTGTGATGGATTTGTTGGTAGTTCGATAATGGGAATTATTGAATGTGTATTTGGGGGCGCTCCTATCTAGGGTAACCCTTAATTAGTGAATGCACAGAAAGAATATGTGTTTGAGGAAGGATAGTGTGGTGAGATTAGACATGCGTGTGAGGGGCTTCCTACTTGAATAGTATTAATACAACCATCATGGGTTCCTGGGCATCTTTTAGATGATCGAGTGAGTATTTTTTATCAACCCTACATAAACGGGTTGGTACCCCCTAGTGTTGTTGTTAGGCCAGGTGGGATTTACAATAGGATTGGTCAGTTTATGGTAGCTAGTTGGTTATAGACATATGAGCTTCAAAACACACCGAAAGGTGGATCCAAAACCGAGTATGTCCAGGTGACTTCTAGGGATGTTTAGGATCACCCAAGGTTTGAATTTTCTTTTCTTTTTTACATTCATCAATACTATTATTTACTGAATATACTATCACCTATTTTTTTATCACAACTTTCTTTCCTTGTTTGGAGTTGGTTCACAAATTTTAAATTGTATATTGTGTACATTTGATTTTTAAAATGGGTTAATGACATTATTTTATTAAAGTAAAGAAAACCTACTTTTATAATTTTATTTCATACTTGTGTTAGTGGGTTGTTTAGGGAATGGATATGTTGGACTCTGTGTTTTATCTAGGAAACCCTACTGAGAATTTTTAATTCTCACAAAAATAATTTTCATTTTAGTTTCAGGTTTTATTTACTGTGGTTTTCTTGGTTTATTTACGCATTATTAGAGCATGGTCAGCCTTTGGTTGGGAGGTGACCTAGAAGGTCACGTGGAGGTACGTTGAGTTGTTTAGTTTATTTTCTTTTTCCACTTCTCGAGTTCAGTTTTATTATTATTATTATTCTTATTTATTTATTTGTATTTATGGTCCAATTCATTCTAGTGATTAAATTTTGATGCCAAATGCTTGTTTCCAGCCCGTGGATATTGGGAACGCTCATCTGGCCATGTCACGGACTTGATCGGGTGAGCGGTTCCAGGTCGACCAGGGTTTGTTCGTTACAATCATGTTCCAGCAAGATTACCTCGTCCAAATGAGGAATCAAAATGGAAGTGGGATGGTGTCTCCATGGTCTTCGGGATTGGGCTATGAAATTTTTCCAGGTGCCATGATTCAATATGGGTGATTGTTAACTTACTCAACAAGTTGGCGAACTTACTCCCCATATGAGAGCATGGATTAATAAGGGGCTTGGGAAGTCTCTAAATACATGATATTTTAAGGCTTCATAGGGTGCCACCAATGATAGTCTCAGATCATTTTTCTTGTTTTATATCCTAATTTTGGAAGATATTTCCCCAAGCAATCGGGACATAGCTATGCACGAGCACTGCCTTTCACCATCAAACAAATGGTCAGACAGAGAGGACCATACCGACAATTGAGGACATGCTTCATTCTTGTTTTCTCAATAATGAATGTATTTGGGAGGACCACATTCCACTGGTATATTTCTCATACAACAATAGTTATCACTCCACCATCATCATGGCTTTGTTTGAGTCCACGTATGGGCAAACATGTAGATCACCACTATACTGAACAGACCTAGGGGAATCATCACTTATGGGTCCAGAGTTGTTATAGGCTACCACAGGGAACGTGTAGATCATTAAAGAGTAGATGAAGACTGCACAGAGCCAACCTAATCCTTATGCTGACAAGAGACGAAGGCCTTTGGAGATTTAGGAGGGAGACTATGTCTTCCTACATGTCTCACCACGATGAGGATTACAGAGCTTTTTCAGGGGAATCAATCTATCTCAAGGGTTTATTAGACCTTTCCAGATCCTCAGTAGAGTAGGAAAATAGGTGTACCATCTAGCTTTTCCCCACAGATGCACCAGGTGCATAATATTTCTCATGTGTTGCGACTAAGGAGGTTTGTGCATTATCCATTGCATGTTATCGACTGGGGAGAGCTTGACATCGATGATGGGGAGACATTTGAAGAGTTACCAATAGAGATAGATGATTGATAAAAGTGGGTCCATTTTTGGTGGTCAATTCCTCTGGTGCGAATCTGTTGGCATTTTGAAAAAATTTAGGAGAGAACATGGGATCGAGGGGCTCAGATACATGCTCAGTACCCCCATTTTATTCCCTAGTTTTGTTATAGATGATGAAAATACCTATGGTGGGACGAATGTAAAAGCCCATAAATTCCATATAATTTTTTTTTAATTATTTATGATTATTACGAGCCTTTGAAAATTGGAGGCATGGGATTTCGAGGCCCGAAGTGTACAAAACAGAGTGTAGAACCATTTTGTATGTACATTCAGTTAATGTTCAAGTGACAATTTATGTCTTTTGAATTGGTTATGAGATTAGAAATCTAAGAGTACTGTTAAATCTTTAGTGCTGAGTTTCATTAACGGAAGCATTAAATTACAGGCAAGGGTCAGAAAAAAAATGTTATTTTCTAGGACATTATAAGAATGTAATAAAATAAATAATGGTTTTTTTTTTTGAAAATGTTGTAGAAACTACAGTGAAACCACAGTGCAAAATCACACCATTTAATGGATTCTCCCATAGATTGTGTAACAGCACCACTGGGAGAATTAATAGGTTGAATAATCACACTTCTAGGAGAATTAATAGGTTCATTGATTAATCTCATTAATGAACCCCATTAATTGTATGGTACGTTGTTCCCCACTTTTTTCTATTTAGTAAAATATTGGACTTGGGTTTTTGGTAGAGCATTTAGAGGAAGATATGATGAATTGATGGTGATATACCCCTCCAACAATGAATGATTATCGAGTGATGATCGATAAAGGAATCAACGAACGATGCAATGCGACGATACAGAGACCCTAATTCCTCAGCTGCAGCTCCATCTAATGGAAACAAGGTCGAATGTTTTGTTGTTTACCTATGTGTTTTTTCCTTCTTGAAATTCATCCCACGTTATTATGCTAATGTAGAAGGAGAATGCCAAATGAAAAAGTCATGTACCCTCTTCCGAACTCTGTTGTGGTAGCATTCTTCATGGGAAACTGGAAGATATGTCAGAAAGTTGTAATTAAGGGTCGTGCCACGTAATCATCGTCTTGGGAGTCCTATTGGCATGGATGAAAATAAAAACAGACCTTCAAAGCTTTCTCGTTGGCCGGCAGAAGATACATTGGAATGACATCCCCGACGACCGAGGGAGGTGGCAGCCAGCACCCGCCATCCGTGAAGGAATTGCAGCACCCGAAGGTGCCGTAACATACAAAGGAGTGGCCCACTAGCGTCGGCTGCATTAATGTAGGGAAAAGATCCATTAATTAAGAAAACAATGGAAGGAGGACCCATGGCCACGAGTCCATTATTGGTCATCCCGCGTGGACTTCCCTGGGGGTGCGGCGCAATCTGGTTCTGCTACTATGATGGGTGTTGTGATACAGAGGAGGACCGCGATTTCGAACCATGATGTACGGTAGACCCGCTCTAACAGTTCCCTAACGGGCTGGTCCACGCGTACCGACTAGGTGGTGCAGCGTCAATTGGTGATGCATCTTGAATACCTGATAGGCCTTTGCCATTCTTCAGGGGAGCGTACACCCAGTGCTCGGCCACCAGGCCGAGCGGTGCCGTAGCCCGGCGGGCCACACCCTAGCAGTTGGTCCGGGCCAGACCCACGGCCCATTGTTCCGAACTAGGCCTGAACAAACCAAGTTGAGGCCATCCCCCTTCGGTCTGGGCCAAGCGAACCCGGTTGGGTCAGTCTGACCAAGTCAAACAATACATAGACTCCTTTTTGCATAGTTACGCTTAAACATGCATATCTCTTAAACCAAAATATTTTTTGACGAACAATCTATGGCACCATAACCTTTAACAAGATGTTCTCCTTTTGATATACATCACAAGATACTTGAAGAAAGTGGGAGATTGTCCTAGATGGATCATATCAGAATCCAACCGGGCCCTTGGCACTAAAATACTATAACATATAGACCAGACATCTAGTAGATTCTCCTCCTATTACGACGGATCTCTTATGACATTAATTATCATCAAGTTACTTTATCGAGAACATTGTGACAGTTGAAATATGACTGATGGCTTGAGGAGATAATTTCCCAATCACGCTATGTGCAGAACCAAGAGACTAGTTGAGACATGAAGTCTTCTTACATTAGACTCTGTGTGACATGATGGCCCATTGGGAAGCACCTATGTGTGAATTTATAGGCACATGGTTTGGAGCTACTCTGTGTGACCTTTCAGACGCACGATATTTGAGAGGGGGAGTACCTCAACATGCTACAGTGGGGAGCGGCTCTATGATTCCTGGAAAACCCATTGTACATGATGGGGAGGAGTACCTAAGAAATTCAATACAGTGGAGAGAACCATTGTGTGACTTTGTAGGCCCAATGTACTAGATAGAGGTGGTTTTCTCCTGCAGTAGAGGTGTTCGATGATGTGACTGATGATGCTACTATCACTCCCCTAGAATATACCTGGTGTGACCTGCCTTTTACTTTGTACATTGTGATTGAGATCATCCTTTTTGGTTTATGATTTGCTAAATTCTGAGAGACCATATGAGGTCGTGGGGTCCCTACTGGGTATTGTTATACTCACCATTACATGAGCTTTTCCCACTCTTTTTTGTGTCTTCTGCAGACGACATGCATCATCGAATAAGTCTCAAGGAGAAAGGACTTGATGGTGTATAGAGGTAACCAGTGGACATGGAGAGCCATAATGACGATTTGTATCCACCATTCTAGTAGGATCCTTGTAAGAAAATTTCAAGATCTATTTTCCCTTTTTCAATAATTTCATTTCAGTTGGCCTTCTACTCTGGCCCCTTTACATCAGTACATAATTTTACACTCTATGGTGGTTTTTAGTTGTTCTGTACAATTCTCCTTCTATTTTTTTTACTTGTGTGCAGTGTTCCATGTCATAGTGTGTAAAGTTTTTGAGTAAATGCCTTCCCGTTTTTGTGAAATGCCCTTGTGGTGCTAGTCACCAACCACTGTCCTATGGATAACGGGCTTGGGGTAGTCATGACATGGGCCCCATGGGATGGATCATGACAACACTATTAGAATGATTTTGATTAACCATAATGTGGTGTTAATCATGATACTATTTTTTTGAAAAAAAATTACATGAAAATCAGGGGATTTTCAGAGAGAATGATTTAATTAATATAGTGTAATATATATAATGAAATATTTTTTTAAAAATAATGGGTAATTTTTTTACTATGAAATACATATTTCTAATAATACATATAATTTCATATTGTAGGGTGAAATTGAAAACCAAATACTATAAGTAAAAATTAATGTTATTTAACAAAATATATGAATCCATGAATTGATATTGATGAAGATTATCAATCTCTAAAAATTATACTATATTACTTCCATGAACACAAAATGATGTGATGATATAGAATATATTATAATATGCAAATACCATGTATGGGATAAAAAATTATAATTATCATAGAAAGAGAATAAGGTTTTTCTTGTTGAAGAAATGGTTCTAATGGCCAAAAATATAAAGATATTTGTAAATGATATTATTTTTATCATTATTTTTATCATTTATAATAGGGAATTTAATGTTTTAAAATATGATTAATGTGTTTAAACTATTCTAATAAATTTAATATATGTTTATTTTTTATACATTATGGTTAACCAATCATTATTGTTTCCTAAATTTAATTAAGATATTAGACTTTTGAGATATGTATAATAATTTTTGAATATGGAAATCCCATGTTGATATATATATATATATATATAATTTGGTTATAAAAAATTTCATTAATGAAATTAATGATTTGTCACATGCATTGGTTAGATGTAGTTGATAATATGTTAGATTACCAAATCAATGTTAAAATAAATAATTGAAAGTTATAAAATATATGGGATTATTCAAGAAATTATATTGGTGAGAGATATTAATATAGTAATGTGTTTTTGTATTCAGTAATTTTACAAATTAGTAATGTAAAAATAATTTTGTTCGACTAATTAAATAATATAAATGATAATTATTTTATAATATTTTTTATTGTAGAATTGAAATTTATATCATGACATATGATATTTTTTATATTAATTTTAATATTTATTTCATTTTTGAATTTATTATTCCTTTATGTGAATATTTTAACATGATTGAATTTAAATACATTCTAATAACTATTTTTTTTGGAATTTTGATACATATATATTTCAAACTGAAATATATTGGAAATATGCCTCTAAGTAATTGATATAAATAATGCACCTTCATGATATTTACAGGATTTTTTGAAAAATTTTATAATTATTTGTTAGGAAATATTGATATGTGATGATATTAAATAACAACAATAAAATTTTAATTTCATTATAATAAAAATGAAAATTTATCTAATTGTTATATAGATTATTAATATATTAATATTTTTCTTATAGAAGAACATCAAATGAAATAGCTAATTATTGGGAATATAAATTTTAGTCTCAATATTAGTTAGATTTTATTTTACAGTAGTTAGATAATTTATAACAATAATAAAAACCTATGAATTAAAAAATAATTACATTTGGGATGGGAAACCTAGAAATTCTTTGATAATGAATACAGTGAAATTATTTTTTCTCTAGTTTCTATTGAATTTATTTTAGTAAGAAAATACTTTGATTGAGTTAATGATAAATGGTTTTATGGCCTTCATGGGATTGATTGAAGACTTTTTTTGGTTATATTATTTTTTGAATGATGGGTCATGAAGATCAATTATGTGATGGAGGGATAAGGTGCTAATTAAAATGACAGATATGGAACACTGTACTGGTTATGATGATGATGATGGAACAATGTTATGATTATTATTATTATATATGAATGTGATACCATCAATGTTGTTTTAGGAAATGGTGTTCGAGAGTGGGGTGGTTGGGTTGAGTTTCGAGTGGTCCTTACTAATAGACTCAAGCTAAAATAATTATTATTAATTAATTTCCAATGAAAATTAAAATTTATATAATGATATTCCATCATAATGATGTAGCTTCATACATTTCCTGAAAAGTGAATGGTTTTATATTTTAAATTTGGAAATTTCCTAGAGTAACCAAATTGATTAAATATGATAATTAATTATTAAAATAAATAAGTTCATTAATGTTTATTTGTAAATGATGATTACATAATTTGGAATTACATAATATAATTAATATATTAATTATCTCATCCCTATATGACTACAAATTTTATCTTGAAACTGTAATAATATTAGGTATTTTATAAGAAATTATTAATATTTTACATCTGGATTGTGTGATTAATTGATAACTAGAAACTCATTGTTTTATTTGAGTATTCTGTAAGAAGAATGCGGTCGATGGGTATATGAATTAGTGGTCCCACATAGAATAGTTGTGAGCAATATCTACTTAGTATGTTTTGTTGTTTCATGCACACCGACCCATTTTAGAAGTGACGTCAACAACCATTGGTTTTAGGGGTGTCTACATTATCATATTGTATTGTGTGGATATAGATGGTTGATGTAACAAACTGAAATTTTATGTGAATTATTCTTTTTAATTTATTTAATGTCTTGTGTTTTATGCTACACCAAGATTATCTTGTGCTATACGCAACACTGTATTAGCTTGCAATATACGCAACACTATTCTTGGATTATGTTACACACAATTTCATGTTCGTTTGATAGTAGTCATTCTACGCAACATTGAGTGTATATATATATATTCAATGTATAAATGAAATATGGTGGATTTTTTTATACGCAGCAACAAAGGTGTCTTGGCCAACACACAACCCTGACTTGGCTTGCATTACACGCAATCGCGACCATCCTCGATAGCGTGTGTAGTACGCAATACCGGGTTTCACTAAACAATGATATATTGTTATAATATTATTATGGACTAGCCTTTATGAATAGTATTAACTAAATTTTGAATTTTATAACATTATTATTCATCATACATATTTTATTGAACACGGTATGAGAACAAAATAAATTTTTCCGGTAAAATAATTATTTTTCAAAAAATGCAGTTTTGCCGCCTTTTGATGGAGCACCCACATTAAATATGGATTTTGACATTTTTATAAGTTCAATTTGACAAAATAAAATTCTTACAAGGAATCAAGATATAAAAATTTAATTTGGATAAAATTTTAATATTATTCTGATAACTTTCATATTTTGAATAATAACAAAAGCACGCTATATTTTAATTAAAAACAACTCTTTTCATCGCAATAATTTATATGGATAGATTATATTTTTGATTTGTTTAAAGTGTAATTAGAGTATATTTTTACCATTTAATCCAATTTTGGTCATTGGAATTAATTTCACTTTGAAATTGGACATAAATAAGTGATGATTTTTATAGTTATTGTTTATTAAAAACAAGCTATTTATTTTAATAACAGGAATTACATTTAAAATTAATTAATGCCAGTTCTATTTTTTGAATTTGGAAAAATAGACATCATTTTTGAATTCGGAATATCAAATATATCTTAGGCTGAATTTTTGGTATTTTTCTGAAAAAAATTCAATTTTTGATGAATAGTGAAAACACTAAGTTTTTGGTTAAAACCGACTTTTTATTTAAATTTATTTTAGGTAAAAATATATAAATAATACTTATATAAGTTTAATGAAATTCATTGGAATCATTTTATAATAATTTTAGATTTATAAAAATTGTATTGAACTTTTCACCATCTTTTACCCACCTCCTAGGAGCTTTTGCATTTGTTCATAAAAATAAATTTTACCGCTTCTATGAGTTGAATTTCAAATATCCAAGAGACACGGTTAATATCAAGGAGTAAAATTTGGTTCAATTAGATAAAAATAATTTTTGGTGAATAGTAACTTTTTACTTTTATTTACCACGATTAAAGGTAAATAGGGTAATTCATTTTTAAAAGAATATTATAATAATTAAAAATTACCTTAACACTTGTCCAAACTTTATCGGATGAGTAATGACCGACCATGGGAATCTTTGGGTCTATTTTGAGACTCCATGGAGCCACTTATGAATGAAAATGACACATTAGATTAATTAATTTAATGTAAAGACAAAATTGGCACTAACAAAAGTCCTTTAGTAATTAATTTTTATATGGGATATATATATTATCTTTTCGTCTATAAATATTCATTGGAATGATAAAAATATTTCCTACATTTTGGTATTTGTTTTATAATTTTTAGACATCAAATAAATTAAATTATTTATGACACAATAATGATTCAGTATTTACCCCATTAATAAATGATTTAAATAAATAAGATTATAATGATTAAATTATTATCCAAAACCTATCCAATTCCTATTGGATGATTTTTTTCCTAATATGAGTCATCTTATCTTCGACATTAATGTGTTTTGGACCTCTTGAAACCAATGAAATGTTTGTAATACAAATTTTTTTTCACACATTCCTAAAGAGACCCTCCTCTCCCTTATAAAAATAAACCACTTCTATGACATTCCTCACACCTCTCAAGCCTTTTGGCTCATCCAAACTCTGCCCAAATAAGCTCCCTACATCCCTATCCTCCCCCTAGAAGCCTTAATTTAGGTAGAAGACATTTCAAGAAGTCCTTTCGGTTCAAACCAAAGGAAGTTACCTAAATTAAAGGTAATAATTTCTCTTAAGTTGTTTTCTTTTATTCTACTTCTCAAACCCCTAAAATCTTTTAATCCATTATTTTGTAACAAAATCAGTATCCTAAAAATAATATGATGTTGTTATGAGATGGATTAGAACTACAATTACACACACCTCTATCTAATCGTTGAAGAACTTTATGTTTCATTGATGGCAAACTAACGCCTCACGAAACGATGATTGTTCGATTTTCTCCTACCACCTCTCATGGTGGCCATTATGATGGAACTGTATTCATATATGATATACTATTATATTTATTATTTCATTATGCTTCTTTACATCCCAATTATATCAAGCCTTTATGGTTTCCATAGTCGGTAGATACGATATTTTCATTTGAGGAAGTGCGGACTACCACCCCCTCAAAGTGATGTGAATCGTTAATACCTGTGGGATGTATAAAAGATGTAGTTAATGATATTATATTTTATATTATACTGGAATTATAATATAATTATGTATCATTGTGTTTTAATTACATTAAAATAAAAAAATAGAAATGAAATTAGCGTTCATATGTATGTATGTCTTACCGTCTCTATGAACGATGCATTTCATTTCTTACCTACATATGTTATGTAATATTATAAATACATGTATATTATGGATATATATGATATATATGATATATAAATCATGAATATAATTCTGGATATAATGAACCTTTGACCACATGAACAACATGTAATTATAAGATGTCCATTTTTTACTCAAGTACCAAATATCGACAAAACCAACATTATTAACTTAAATGGTTACATAATGTTTATAACATGGTAATAAGTGATATAAAAGTAATAATAAAATTTAAAAAGGTTCTTAAGAAATTATAAACTAACTTTGGTTTATTATTCAAGAGATTAAGGAATGATCGAGTAAATTCAGACACGAGGTAAGGGAACCTCTTAACCCAATTTCCGTTCTTTGGGTTGATCTTCTCTTTCTTGTTTATTTCGTTCTTTGATTATGTGAGAAATGAATTTTTATATCCTATCATGTATTTATACATTCTTTATGTGACCTTATAGTGAATACACATAAGTGATCTATTTTATTTACAAAAAGATCTTTGTAAGGGATAACCGTTCCAATCTCGTTCTTATTTGATATTGTTTATTCGTAAGTATTTACTGGGGTTATTGTTATCATCCATGTCCATGTTTTTTAAAAGTGTTTTTATGTATGTTTAAATTCCTTTTTAACCATTTTTGTCTTTTACTAGATGGTATGTAAGGGATCGTTTTTTTACCATACAAGGTACTTTTTGACTTTTCCGAAAAAAGTACGAGGAGAATGTTATTTTTATCTTATACGGCGTGAACGGATTTTTACGGTTTCATAACGCCTCCTTTTCATGATTGTTCCTCTACATGATTGTATGATTATTTTAAAAAAAAACGCTTTTCTTTTAAAATTTTATGGCATTTTGTGAAAAAAAATGATTTTGAAGAAGAAAGGATATTTTCCTCAAGAATTCATTTCAAGTGATTTATTAGAAATATTATCCATCAAAAATGACATTATTTAATATGTTTATGTTTCAAGTATAATGTATCCATTATTTAAATTGTTTGATTCTTCTTATGATGAAATGATATATATTTTTTATGGATTCTCTTATGATGGCATGATGTTTTAGAATCCCATTCTATTACATGTGTTATGCTATGATGTATGATTTATGAGTTTGTGGCACACAAAAGAATGATTTCAATATGAGATGGGTAGGACCTATATCTCCATCCAATTCCTTTGTTAAAGATTTATATCTCATGAGATAGACATTTATGAAACGGCAAGTAAATCCAATTTAGTAATACAGGGCTGGAACGGAAAGTAAACCCGTTTCAGTAAGGGACTTTGTCCACTAAGATGGTCTTGGCATCAATTCATTGGCTACTGTAGAAATCATATCATGTTCTTAATGTTTTTCAACAATTACAAGTTTTATTCCCATGCTATTTTATCAGGATTAATGTTTCTTTATGATCAATGCCTTACGTATTTCCATGTTTAATGTCATTGCTCAAGATCTTGATGTTTAAAAAATGTGTTCATGTTTTTATGTTCAAATGTATATGGTTTGTTTTATTTTGTCCATGCATACCCTTACTGTAGAGACCCGAAGCTTGACGTACATGGAAATTACATTACATTTGCGGAATACTTGGTACATAACAAAAACACACACACAAGGATCGTAATAGTTTAGTGTCTTTGGAAACTCGGAACGTAATCTTCTAATCGTGGTGAAAGATCTTCAATATCTCCCATAAAGATCTTCCCTTTTTTTTACCTAAAACCTTTATTTATATCCTGGGGAAAAGAAAACATAAAAGGGTGATCTCAAATTCTCAGTAAGGGTAAACAAAAGAAATATCAATCACATCATATACATAAGCACATAACTTTTGGAAATCTTAACTTGCAAAAGAGATCATAATTTCATAACATGGGATAAATCATGGTAGTGAAATGTAATCACAATAATCATAACTTAAAACATGAAACTTTGTGGCGTACACACATAATCATAGAGAATCATTTCTTGTTAGTCAAGACTCATTGCCAAGACTATCTTAGTGGACAAAGTCCCTTTCTGATTCGAGTAACCCTCGTTTCAGTCCTGTTTCACTGAACCGGTATAACCTACCATTTCAGCCATTTCTATCTCATGAGATATAAAATCTTTACCCTATGCATTGGAGGGAGATATAGGTCCCACCCATCTTATAATGATTCCTTTCTTATGTGTGCCACATAATCATAAATCATACATCATCGCATAACCCATGTAATAAAAATGGGATTCTTAAACAACATGACATCATAAAACAATTCATATAAGATAAAAGAATTCATAAACATAATTCCATCACAACATAGTCAAATCAATGTAAAAATATGGATAGAAACAGAACCCTTTATTATCTTAGATGGAAAATAATTTTGATAAAACACTTGAACTCCATTCTTGAGAAAAATATCCTTTCTTCTTAAAAAAACATGTTTCCTTTCTTAACATGTCATACAACTTTAAGCTAAAAGAAGTTGATTAAAAATAAACTTGAAAACTTGTAATGGAAGCTTCTTGGAAATAATGTTTTAAAAATCCATTCATGCCGTATAAGCTAAAAAAACATTCTTCGTATTTTTGTCGGAAAAGTCAAAAAGTACCTCGTACGAAAAATGACAAAAGATTCCTTTCATATCTTTAACAAAAACTTACCGAAGGGTAAAATTGGATATAAACTATTGTAGAAGGATGGAAATAATATTACATATTTAGGGAACATGGATGTGGATGATAAAATACACCCCAGTAAATACTAAAGTATAAACAATCTCGGATAAAAATGAGATTGTGATATTTCCCTTACCTAAGGTCCGACTTGCTTTGTAAGTGTCCGAACCTCCTGTATAATGATTTAAATAATGTTATTTACTTATTCCAGAATCATATTCATTGTTATTATATCATATATGGTTCACTTATGACTTTATATTACCCGTTCTTTTGTAAATTCCATGTTAAAGAAGCGTTTTGGGTAAAATTGTTTCATTTATCGTAGGTGTTTTGACTTGTTGTTCTTGACATTATTATTACTTATATCATGATTTACTTACTTACAGAATATAAAATATTATTTATATATATATTTAGTATATATATATACAATAGAAAGATAAATGAAATGAAAAACACCGTTCATGGAGACGGTAGTCCGTACGTACGCATGAACGCTGTTTTCCTTTCCTTATTGTCTTGAATGGAAGTAAATAGATGACATACATATATATATATACATAAATCCAGTAGCTTTATAATGTCATATATTTCATTATTATTTCTTATATATACTTTATAATCATTCTTAAATGGTTAACATGGAAAATGAATCTCATCGCGTCGTGGAGACGGTAGTCCGTACGTACGCACGAGCGATGATATCATTTCCATAATTATTGAATTGAATTGGAGTGGATTATAAAATATATCAGAATAAATATGATGTTTTAATAACTATGTATAGTTATTCTTTACACCATAATACCCATCCATGTAAGGTGTTGGTGGAAAAACAGATTACACCACGGCGTGGAGACGGTATTCTGTACGTACGCACGCGCGGTGATTTCGTTTTTTCCGTAGGATGGATAGAAGGTGAATTAGGGTTGTTTCGTATTTATAATAACATATCAGTATGTAAGTAATACTGATGTTATTACTTTGTTATGAAACAACTAAAGAAGAAGAAGTTGAAGAAGAAAGAAATTGAAAAGATCGGTAATGGTTATTACCTCTTCTTTGAAACGCCTCTTTGAATCCTCCACTTAGGGAACTAAGATTGGTCTTTGAAGAAGACCAGGACCTCTAGGATTATTCTAGGGAAGTGGAGAAGGGATTTTGGCAGAGGTTGGCCGAGCTTGAGAGCTCAAATTGGTGTGAGGAGGAGGTGGATGAGGTGTCCTTTTATAAGGGAAGAGAGGGGCACCTTAGGAATATCTCAAAATATTATTTTATATTAAAGTCAAAATCGGTTTATAATGGTTCCAAAGGGTCTTATTTAGATGCTAAAGTGGGGATGGGTCGAAATCCTATCAAACAATAGGATTTAGACAAATTTATGATATTATTTTAACCTTATCAATTAGATTTAACTCTAAGTTAAATAATTTAACTTTTACCGTGTCTTTTTGTTTTCTTTCACTATATGGTTAATAAACTTACTATAACATGCCAAAATAACCCCAAATTGTTTATTACTAATACATATATCCTTATCTAAGTCATTTGGACGAATCTTAGATTTTTAGGAATAAAATAACAATTAATAATATAATATATGATTTAAAAACTATTTTGTGTCAATTTTGACACTATTTGATATATGATTTTTGTGAAAGTCATAACAGAATTATATGTTCGAACCAAGTTGATTAAATCAACAATAATATATCATAGTAACCTAGAAAATTAGTGGAATTCCTAAAAAGTATCAAATTACATTTATTCTGGTATTTATAACATCAATTATGTCAATATTTTATAAATAAGATAATTACTGCATCATCATTGTGTCATAAATAAATTAAATTATTTAATGTCTAAAAATTACAAATAAATTACCGTTATGTAGGAAATCTTTTTAGCTTTCTAATGAATTATTATAGTCGAATTTATCATATGTATAACCCCATATTAAAAATGATGTACTTATTAAACTTTGATTTTAACTATTTTAACCCTTCTTTAAATAAATTAATAATAAATGTCTAATCTAATCCAAGTGGGCCTAAATGGTCATCTTTTACACTTAAGGTTGTTTTTGGTCGAGATAAACTTTTCCAATAGGATTAAGACATGTGTTAGGGTAATATTAATATCATTTTTACCCTTAATTACCCTATTTACTTTTAACCGTGGTAAATAAAAGTAAAAAGTTACTATTCACCAAAAATTATTTTCATCTCATTGAACCAAATTTTACTTACTGACATCAACCATGTCTCTTGGATTTTTGAAATTCCATTCACAGAAGCGGTAAAATTAAGTTGTATGAAAAATTCAGTTTTTTAACTACCACTTAGTAGTTTCACTATTCATCAAAAATTGATGTTTTTCAGAATAATGCCAAAATTTCATCCTAAGCTATATTTCATATTCCGAATTCAAAAATGAAGTCTATTTTACCAAATTCATAACATAGAAGTTGCATTAATTAATTTTATAATTAAATCTCGCTGTTAAAACAAATAGCGTGTTTTTAAGAAACAATATCTATCAAAAGATTGACACTTGATTATATCTGGTTTAAATGTGAAATTACATTCAATGAAAAATATTGTATTAAATTGTAAAAATATATTCTAAATATACTTTAAAACCACTCAAATTAATAATTTATCACTATTAATTATTTCGATTAAAAAAGTTGTTTTTAATTATAATTTAGTAATTTTCACTATTCATCAGAATATGAAAGTTATCCGAAAAGTACCAAAATTTCATCTTAGGCTAAATTTGATACTCCGAATCCAAAAATGAAGTCCATTTTGAGAGCTAAAATTTCTAAAATTTAAAAAGTGGTTATTACTATTCATAACGGCTAGTTTTAAAAATATTTTAATAGCATATCGTTGTTTCGTGAAACTCAGTATTGCGTACTACACACGCTATCGAGGAAGGTTGCGATTGCGTGTAATGCAAGGCAAGTCAAGGATGCGTGTTGTGCAAGCTCCTTTTGGTGTAGCGTATAACACAAGACATTAATAAAATTAAAAAGAATATTTTTCATAAAATCTCGGGCTGTTACATTCTACCCCCCTTAAAATGAATTTCGCCCTCGAAATTCATCGGGGTTATAAATGGTTTACTATTCGAAAGTTTCTTTAATAGAAACCCACATCGTAAAAAAGAATACCAAAACTTGGATTTAAAAACTAAAGTCTGAAATGTAACGATTACCCAAATAAACTAATCACTGGGTTTCCACATAGGTGAAAATATGGATATGGAAGAGAAATCTAACCATCATGTTCTGATGGAGAGTGGTAAAGAACATGGCTTTGGAAAAGCTAGCAATCACAAATAAATAAATTTGTGACGATCTAAGGTACCATCTGATTCATCAGATATAAGATCACTAAGACAACATTTTTGGTTTTCAAGATCGTTTCCCTAAAGTTAAAGAATTTGAATTAGAATAAATACTTACTTTATGTTGGTACAACGTCACTGTTGTTTGTGCCTTTAACAATTTCCACTTCATCTCTTAAATAAATGAAGTTGAATTTGTTATTCGTGAAGTGTTAGCAGATCATGTGATAGAATGACGGGTCATTCCATCAAAAGGTTAGCAAAAGTTATTAAATATACATAAGTCATTCTATAGTGAGATTAATCATATATGGTACCTAAAATGGACTTATACTTCATATATCATACTGCTTAATATAATAAAACTAGTTTCTACTAAACAGGGACTTCCTGTAGGCCAGTGGTAGGCGATAAAGGCCAGTCGCACTTCGGTTGTGGGTTCGATTTCCACAGCCTTTTCCAACGCGATGGGTTGTCGCCCGTCCAGTAGGTTGTCCTTTTTCTAAAACTATATTACTATAACATCCCATCAAAAACTTCTATCCTTAAACAATACTAAATTATGTCCAACATAATCTATTCCAATCTTTAGGATTATCCATAATACTGCAGTCCACTCTCATAACATAGTGAAAACGATTACCAGAGATTTAACACCATCGTCGATCCCCATATATCATAAGATATGTTTTGTTGGTCACATTCCAAACATTCAAAGTTCTTAATCATGTATTCTCTTGAATACCTTAGTGAAAACATGAATGCAGTTAAAATTTAACACTTTCCACATACCAAAATCCTCAAAATTCTATATATTCAAACAATGATATCACTTAGTCCTTATGTCAATCATGAGCTCATGAATACTGTTAAATATTTCGTTTTCTCGTTTTCCCTTCATTATGCGCATATCATCTTATTTCCAAAAATATCTCAATTACTTTGAATACCACATTAGACCAATACATAAATATTCCAATACTCCATGATACAATATTATTTTGGAATCCCATTACATAAACACTTAATCATTCCACCACATCGTTGTCATATTCAACATCGCCAATAGTGATCTCATGTGACTTCCCTTTGTCCTTTGCCTTCTGTGGTTTCTCATGTTGATCATTACTAACCCTTGGATTAGGGCATTTATTAGCATAATGCCCCATTTCCTTGCACTTGAAGCATTGAAGTGTTGGTGGTGCGTTCTCTACAGTGTTTGCTTTATTCACATCATTAGAAAACCTTTTTCCATTACTTTGACACTCAGCTGCTCGATGACCTTCTTTTCCACACTGAAAACATTTTCTAGTCCTTTTAAGATAATCTCCACCATGCTTCTTTCCACACTTTGTGCATAAGGAAACACTCATCTTCTTTTCACCTTTATTCTGAGATTTCTCCTTGAACTCCATCTTTCGTTTCTTGTCAAAACCATGAGATGGATATGTAACACCAACTTCTATTTCTACCTTGATAGCACAACGCACAATTTCTTCATAGATACTGAAGTCTCTTATAGCTAATGCCCTTCGAAGACTTGGTTTTAAGCCACTGAAAAATCGATCAACTTTACTTTTAGGTTGGATGATAATACCAGAAGCGTACCTTGCAAGTCTTGTAAAATTTGCTTCATAGTCACCAACAGATTCATCATCCCTTTACTTCAGTTGAAGAAACTCTTTCTCCATCCTTGTTCGAAGAATACAGGGGAATTACTTACTGAAAAATAAGTTCTTGAACTCGTCCCATTCCATGGACTCAATTTCATCTCTTGGCCTCGTATTCTTGATAAGATTCCACCATTGATCAGCTTCACCTTCCAAACGATATACTGCTAAGATGAATTTATCATGTTCAGAACATTGAAGAACTGAAAATATCTTTTCAGTGGTACTGATCCATTGTTCAGCAACAAATGGATCGGAAGACCCATTGAAAGAAGGTGGACGTTGCCTCATGAAGGACTCAATAGAATATTGTTCCCTTCTCTGATCATTTGGAAGTCCAGAATGATTCATAGCTTGTGTAAGTATAGAAATACGATTTTGCACTCCATCTCCCATAACATTTGTTTGTTCAGGAGGACAATCATTGCATTGTCTATTGCAGTGATCAACACGGTTCCTTCGGGTTCCAGCCATCGTTTATAACCCAAAAAGAATAGTGTGAGGGGAAAAAATCACGCTAGGGAAAACAACATTATAAAGGGGCAGTATCCTCAATATCTAACTTCTTAAGTTAAATTCTAAGATCGTTAGCTCAATTCTAGTACTATAACCTATACGTATACTTAACCTTAGGGACATCCCTAGACATACCTTATAAATATCTCTAGGGACCTCACTAAAGTTCTCGCATCCTAGTTTCCAAAGGTTGACTAAACCTTTGCTCTGATACCAACTGTAGAGACCCGAAGCTTGACGTACATGGACATTACATTACTTTTGCGGAATACTTGGTACATAACAAAAACACACACACAAGGATCGTAATAGTGTAGTGTCTTTGGAAACTCGGAACGTAATATTCTAATCGTGGTGAAAGATCTTCAATATCTCCCATAAAGATCTTCCCTTTTTTTACCTAAAACCTTTATTTATTTCCTGGGGAAAAGAAAACATAAAAGGGTGAGCTCAAATGCTCAGTAAGGGTAAACAAAAGAAATATCGATCACATCATATACATAAGCACATAACATTTGGAAATCTTAACCTGCAAAAGAGATAATAATTTCATAATATGGGATAAATCATGGAAGTGAAATGTAATCACAATAATCATAACATAAAACATGAAACTTTGTGGTGTACACACATAATCATAGATAATCATTTCTTGTTAGTCAAGACTCATTGCCAAGACTATCTTAGTGGAGAAAGTCCCTTTCTGAATCGAGTAACCCTCGTTTCAGTCCTGTTTCACTGAACCGGTATAACCTACCATTTCAGCCATGTCTATCTCATGAGATATAAAATCATTACCCAATGAATTGGAGGGAGATATAGGTCCCACCCATCTTATAATGAATCCTTTCTTATGTGTGCCACATAATCATAAATCATACATCATCGCATAACCCATGTAATAAAAATGGGATTCTTAAACCACATGACATCATAAAACAATTCATATAAGATAAAGGAATTCATAAACATAATTCCATCACAACATAGTCAAATCAATGTAAAAATATGGATAGAAACAGAACCCTTTATTATCTTAGATGGAAGATAATTTTGATAAAACACTTGAACTCCATTCTTGAGGAAAATATCCTTTCTTCTTAAAAAAATATGTTTCCTTTCTTAACATGTCATACAACTTTAAACTAAAATAAGTTGATTAAAAATAAACTTGAAAAACTTGTAATGGAAGATTCTTGGAAATAATGTTTTAAAAATCCATTCATGCCGTATAAGTTAAAAAAAACATTCTTCGTATTTTTGTCGGAAAAGTCAAAAAGTACCTCGTACGAAAAATGACAAAAGATTCCTTTGATATCTTTTACAAAAACTTACCGAAGGGTAAAATTGGATATAAACTATTGTAGAAGGATGGAAATAATATTACATATTTAGGGAACATGGATGTGGATGATAAAATACACCCCAGTAAATACTAAAGTATAAACAATCTCGGATAAAAATGAGATTGTGATATTTCCCTTACCTTAGGTCCGACTTGCTTTGTAAGTGTCCGAACCTCCTGTATAATGATTTAAATCATGTTATTTACTTATTCCAGAATCATATTAATTGTTATTATATCATATATGGTTCACTTATGACTTTATATTACCTGTTCTTTTGTAAATTCCATGTTAAAGAAGCGTTTTGGGTAAAATTGTTTCATTTATCGTAGGTGTTTTGACTTGTTGTTCTTGACATTATTATTACTTATATCATTATTTAATTACTTAAAGAATATAAAATGTGATTTATATATATATTTAGTATATATATATATATATAATAGAAAGATAAATGAAATGAAAAACACCGTTCATGGAGACGGTAGTCCGTACGTACGCATGAACGCTGTTTTCTTTTCCTTATTGTCTTGAATGGAAGTAAATAGATGACATACATATATATATATATACATAAATCCAGTAGCTTTATAATGTCATATATTTCATTATTATTTCTTATATATACTTTATAATCCTTCTTAAATGGTTAACATGGAAAATGAATCTCATCGCGTCGTGGAGACGGTAGTCCGTACGTACGCACGAGTGATGATATCATTTCCATAATTATTGAATTGAATTGTAGTGGATTATACAATATATCAGAATCAATATGATGTTGTAATAACTATGTATATTTATTCTTTACACCATAATACCCATCCATGTAAGGTGTTGGTGGAAAAACAGATTACACCACGGCGTGGAGACGGTATTCCGTACGTACGCACGTGCGGTGATTTCGTTTTTTCCGTAGGATGGATAGAAGGTGAATTAGGGTTGTTTCATATTTATAATAACATATCAGTATGTAAGTAATACTGATGTTATTACTTTGTTATGAAACAACTAAATAAGAAGAAGTTGAAGAAGAAAGAAATTGAAAAGATCGGTAATGGTTATTACCTCTTCTTTGAAACGCCTCTTTGAATCCTCCACTTAGGGAACTAAGATTGGTCTTTGAAGACGACCAGGACCTCTAGGATTATTTTAGGGAAGTGGAGAAGGGATTTTGGCAGAGGTTGGCCGAGCTTGAGTGCTCAAATTGGTGTGAGGAGGAGGGGGAGGATGTGTCCTTTTATAAGGGAGGAGAGGGGCACCTTAGGAATATCTCAAAATATTATTTTATATTAAAGTCAAAATCGGTTTATAATGGTTCCAAAGGGTCTTATTTCGAAGCTAAAGTGGGGATGGGTAGAAATCATATCAAACAATAGGATTTAGCAAGTTTATGATTTTATTTTAACCTTATCAATTAGATTTAACTCTAAGTTAAATAATTTAACTTTTACCGTGTCTTTTTGTTTTCTTTCACTATATGGTTAATACACTTACTATAACATGCCAAACGAACCCCAAATTGTTTATTACTAATACATATATCGTTATCTAAGTCATTTGGCCGAACCTTAGATTTTTAGGAATAAAATAAAAATTAATAATATAATATTTGATTTAAAAACTATTTTGTGTCAATTTTGACACTATTTGATATATGATTTTTGTGAAAGTCATAACAGAATTATATGTTCGAACCAAGTTGATTAAATCAACACTAATATATCATAGTAACCTATAAAATTATTGGAATTCATAAAAAGTCTCAAATTACATTTATTTTGGTGTTTATAAAATCAATTATGTCAATATTTCATAAATAAGATAATTACAGCATCATCATTGTGTCATAAATAAATTAAATTATTTAATGTCTAAAAATTAAAAATAAAATACCATTATGTAGTAAATCTTTTTATCTTTCTAATGAATATTTATATTCTAATTTATCTTATGAATAACCCCATATTAAAAATGATGTACTTATTAAACTTTGATTTTAACTATTTTAACCCTTCTTTAAATAAATTAATAATAAATGTCCTAATCTAATCCAAGTGGGACTAAATGGTCATATTTTACACTTAAGGTTGTTTTTGTTCGAGATACACTTGTCCAATAGGATTAGGACATGTGTTAGGGTAATATTAATATCATTTTTACCCTTAATTACCCTATTTACTTTTAACCGTGGTAAATAAAAGTAAAAAAGTTACTATTCACCAAAAATTATTTTCATCTCATTGAACCAAATTTTACTTACTAACATCAACCATGTCTCTCGGATTTTTGAAATTCCATTCACAGAAGCGGTAAAATTAAGTTGTATGAAAAATTCAGTTTTTTAACTAACACTTAGTAGTTTCACTATTCATCAAAAATTGATGTTTTTTAGAACAATGCCAAAATTTCATCCTAAGCTATATTTCATATTCCGAATTCAAAAATGAAGTCTATTTTACCAAATTCATAACATAGAAGTTGCATTAATTAATTTTATAATTAAATCTCGCTGTTAAAACAAATAGCGTGTTTTTAAGAAACAATATCTATCAAAAGATTGACACTTGATTATGTCTGGTTTAAATATGAAATTACATTCAATGACCAATATTGTATTAAATTATTAAAATATATTATAAATATACTTTAAAACCACTCAAATTAATAATTTATCACTATTAATTATTTCGATTAAAAAAGTTGTTTTTAATTATAATTTAGTAATTTTCACTATTCATCAGAATATGAAAGTTATCCGAAAAGTACCAAAATTTCACCTTAGGCTAAATTTGATACTCCGAATCCAAAAATGAAGTCCATTTTGAGAGCTAAAATTTCTAAAATTTAAAAAGTGGTTATTACTATTCATAACGGCTAGTTTTAATAATATTTTAATAGCATATCGTTGTTTCGTGAAACTCAGTATTGCGTACTACACACGCTATCGAGGAAGGTTGTGATTGCGTGTAATGCAAGGCAAGTCAAGGATGCGTGTTGTGCAAGCTCATTTTGGTGTAGCGTACAACACAAGACATTAATAAAATTAAAAAGAATATTTTTCATAAAATCTCGGGCTGTTACACTTACTGAGCATTTGATCTCACCCATTTTATGTTATCTTTTCCCCAGGATATAAAGAATGGTTTTTAGGTAAGAAAAAAAGGGGGAAATCTATTTGGGAGATCTTGAAGATCTTTCACCATGATTAGAAGATTATGTTCCGAGTTTCCAAAGACACTAAACTATTACGGTCCTTGTGTGTCTGTTTTTGTTTTGTATTAAGTATTCCGCAAAAGTAGTGTAATGTCCATGTATGTCAAGATTCAGGTCTCTATAGTTGGTATCAGAGGAAAGGTTTAGTTAACCTTTGGAAACTAGGATGTGAAAACTTTAGTGAGATCCCTAGAGATATTTCTAATGTATGTTTAGGGATGTCCCTAAGGATAAGTATACTTATAGGTTATAGTCCTAGAACTACGGTAAAGATCATAGAATTTAACCTAAGATGTTAGATATTGACGGTACTCGCCCTTTATTATGTTGTTTTCCCTAATATGATTTTTTCCTCTCACACAATTCTTTTTGGGTTTTAGAAAATGGCTGGAAACAAGAATATTCACGATAATGGAGGATATGATGGACAATGGAATGATATTCTTCATGAGCAACCAAATGAAATGGGATTTGGAAGTCCAAACATCGTTATTATTCCTAATCAGCAATATCATAATATGATCAATAATCTCAACTTTGGTAAGTTTTCTGACTCAGATAATAAGAGAAATATGGAGTTTCATGATGATCATAGAGAAAATAAAGTTTTAATTTCCCTCATGTAAATAATTTGGGAGGAGGCATCAGGGAGATTTTTTCAAAAGAACTGGAAGATGCTTTGGGTGTGGAAAAGAAAGACACAAAGCCAGTAAATGCAAAGAAAAAGGTTTAGTTAACACCATGGACAAGGATAATGGTATTTCTATGACATCAACAATGATTAGATTTTTTAAATGTGGGATGCATGGGCATTATGCAGACCAATTCCCAAAGGGAAAATCTCAAGAAGAGAATCAGCATGGTCATATGGGTAGTATTTATGTGGATGATGATGAAGAGACTACAAATGAAATATGAGATGAAAGAAATAATGAAGCTCAGTTAGTCGTTTAAGAAGTTAGTGGAATGATTGTATGTTTATCAAAATAATGTATGGTACTATGGAAGAAAGAATCATCTAAGGATTGTAACACTATTGTTTTTCCTAAAGTATTTGAATGTATATATTGAATGGTACTGGTAACCATGAATTGTTATTCAGATATTTTTTTAAAGAAGATGATATGCACATAATGAAGGGATAATGAGAAAATAATATTTTTGATAGTATTCATGAATAATGGCTGATAAAAGGACAAAGTGATATCATGATTTGAGTATATATATTTTATTTGGGATTTTGGTATGTGGAAAGAGTTATCTTTTGACAGAATTCATGTTTTCTTTAAGGGTCTATGGTAATTAATGTTTCAAAAGAATACATGATTAAGGTATTTACATGTTTGTAATGTGACCAACAAGATATATCTTATGATATATGGGGGACAAATGAAGGAATTCACATGCTCGGTAGATGAAATTTATAGTATTCGGACAGAAGTACTTTCAAAAAGCCTAAAGGTTGGAATAGATTAAGTTGGACATTAGATAGTATTGTTTAAGGATAGATCTTTTTGATATTATGATAGTATAGTTTTAGAAAAAAAGGACAACCTGCAGGATGGGTGACAACCCGTCACGTCGGACTAGGATGCAGGAATCGAACCTACAACCAATGTGTGACAGGCCTTTATCGCCCACCACTAGCCTGCATAAAGTCCCTAGTTAGTATAAACTTGTTTTATTTTATTAATATCTATGATAGCTGAAGTATAAGTCCATTTTAGCAACCATATACGATTATTATCAGCATAGATGGACTTCTGTATATTCAATAAAATGTGCTAAACTTTTTGCGATAGAAATAGATAGAATGGCCTATCATTTAATCGCATAATCTGCTAACACTACACAGAAGACAAATTCAACTTCATTTCTTTAAGAGATGAAGTGGAAATTATTCGAGTCATGAGAAACGGTGAGATTGTAACGAAATAATGTAAGTATTTCTTCTGATTCAAATTCTTCAAAATTAGGGAAATGATCTTGAAAACAAAAAAATGTTGTCCTAGTGCTGTTATATCTAATTAATTGGATGGTACCTTAGATCATCATAAATTTATGGCTTTGTGATTTTAGGATTCTTCATAGCTATGTCCTCTACCACTCTCCATCAGAACATGATGGTTATATTTTTCTTCCATATCCATATTTTAACCTATGTTATCCTGTGTGGAAACCCAGTGATTAGTTAATTTGGGTAGCCATTACATTTCATACATTAGTTTTTAAAGATAGGTTTTGGTATTCCCTTTTTATGATGTGGGTTTATATTAAAGAAACATTCAAGTATTAAACCATTTATAACACCAACGAATTTCGAGGGCGAAATTCATTTTAAGGGCGGTAGAATGTAACAACCCGAGATTTTATGAGAAGTATTATTTTTAATTTATTAAACGTATTGTGTTGTATTCTACACCAAGATTATCTTGTTCTATACACAACATCGTATTATCTTGTAGTATATGCAACACTATTCTTTGATTGTGATACACACAATTTCAAGTTCGTTTGATAGTAGTCATTCTACGCAACATTGAGTGTATATATATATATAATCAATGTATAAATAAAATATGGTGGATTTTGTTATACGCAACAACAAAGGAGTCTTGCACAACACGCAACCCTAGCTTGGCTTGCATTACATGCAATCGCGACTTTCCTTGATAGCGTGTGTAGTACGCAATTCCGGGTTTCACTAAACAACGATATATTATTATAATATTGTTATGGACTAGCCGTTATGAATAGTATTAACTAAATTTTGAATTTTATAACATTATTATTCATCTTAAATATTTTATAGGACGTGGTATAAGAAGAAAATAAATTTTTTAGGTAAAATAAGTATTTTTTAAAAAATGCAGTTTTTCTGCCTTTTGATGGCGCACCCACATTAAATATAGTTTTTGACATTTTTATAAGTTAAATTTGAGAAAATAAAATTATTCCTTGGAATGAGGATATAAAAATTTAATTTGGATAAAATTTTCATATTATTCTGATAACTTTCATATTTTCATGAATAATAAAAACACGCTATATTTTAATTAAAAACAACTCTTTTCATCGCAAAAATTTATATGACTACATTATCTTTTTAATTGGTTTTAAAGTGTAATTAGAGTATATTTTTACCATTTAATCCAATGTTGTTCATTGGAATTAATTTCACTTTGAAATTGGAAATAAACAAGTGATGATCTTTTGATAGTTATTGTTTCTTAAAAACACGCTATTTGTTTTGATAACGGGAATTACAATTAAAATTAATTAATTCCACTTCTATGTTTTAAATTTGTAAAAAATAGACATAATTTTTGAATTCGGAATATCAAATATAACTTAGGCTGAATTTTTGGTATTTTTCTGATAAACTTCAATTTTTGATGAATAGTGAAAACACTGAGTTTTTGATTAAAAACAACTTTTTATTTAAATAATAATTTATTTGATATAACTTTATTTTAGGTAAAAATAGATACATAAAACTTATATAAGTTCAATAAAATTTATTGCAATCATTTTATAATAATTTTATATTTATAAAAATTGTATTGAACTTTTCACCATCTTTTACCCACCTCCTAGGAGCTTTTGCATTTGTTCATAAATCTTAATTTTACCGCTTCTCTGAGTTGAATTTCAAAAATCCAAGAGACTCGGTTAATATCAAGTAGTAAAATTTTGTTCAATTAGATAAATATTTTTTGGTGAATAGTATCTTTTTACTTTTATTTACCACGGTTAAAGGTAAATAGGGTAATTCAAGGTTAAAAGAATATTATAAAAATTCATAATTACCTTAACACTTGTCCAAACCTTATTGGATGAGTAATGGCCGACCATGGGCATCCTTGGGTCGATTTTGGGACCCCGTGGAGCCACTTATGAAAGACAATGACACATTAGATTAATTAATTTATTGTAAAGACAAAATTGGCATTAACAAAAATCCTTTAGTAAAAAATTTTTATAAGGGGCTATATAAATTATTTTTTCGACTATAAATATTCATTGTAAAGATAAAAATATTTCCGACATGTTGGTATTTTTTAATAATTTTTATACATCAAATAAATTAAATTATTTATGACACAATAATTATGTTGTATTTACCGCATTAATAAATTATTTAAATAAATAAGATTATAATGATTAAATTATTATTCAAAAACCTGTACAATTCCTATTGGATGATTTTATTTAGAAAATTAGTCATCTTATCTTCGAAATTAATGTGTTTTGGACCTCTTGAAACCGAAGATAAGTTTATAATAAAATAATGTTTTCACACTTTCCTAAAGAGCCCCTCCTGTCCCTTATAAAAGGTGACCACTTCTATGCAATTCCTAACACCTCTAAATCATTTTAGCTCATCCAAACTCTTCCCAAATAAGTTCTCTACATCACTATACTCCCCCTAGGAGCCTTACATTAGGAAGAAGGCACTTCAAGAAGTCCTTTTAGTTCAAACCAAAGGAAGTTACCCTAATTAAAGGTAATGGTTTCTCTTAAGTTGTTTTCTTTTATTCTACTTCTACAACCCCTAATATCTTTTAATACTTTATTTTGTAAAAACACCAGTATCCTCAAAATAATAGGATGTTTTTATGAGAAGGATTAGGACTAAACATACACACACCTCCATCTAATGGATGAAGAACATAATGTTTCTGTGATGGAAAACTAACGCCTCACGAAACGATGATTGTTAAATTTTATCCTACCTCCTCTCATGGTTTCCATTATGATGGAAATATATTAATATATGATCTATATTATGTTTATGATTTCATTATTTATCTTTACTTATGAATTATATCAAGCCTTTATGGTTTCCATAGTCGGTAAATACAATAATCTCATTTGAGGAAGTGCAGACTAATGCCTCCTCAATGTGATGTGATTCGTTAATGCCTTATGTGGGATGTATAAATGATGTAGTTAATGATATTATATTTGATATTATACTGCAATTATAATATACCAATGTATCATTATGTTTTAATTCCATTGAAATAAAAAAAATGAAAGTAGTGTTCATGTGTACGTACGGCTTACCGTCTCCATGAACGGTGCATTTCATTTCTTACCTCCATATGTTTTGTAATATTATAAATACATGTATATGCTGAATATATATGATATATATGATATAAAAATCATGAATATCATTATGGATAAAATGAAACTTTTACCACATGAAAAACATGTAACTATAAGAAGTCCATTTTTGACTCAAGTACCAAATATCGACAAAATGAACATTATTAACTTAAATGGTAACATAATGTTTATAACATGGTAATAAGTGATATAAAAGGAATAATAAATTTTAAAAAGGTACTAAATAAAGTATAATTTAACTTTGGTTTATTATTCAGGACATTAAAGAACGATCAAGTCAAGTCGGACACGAGGTAAGGGAACATCTTAACCCAATTTCCGTTCTTTGGGTTGGTCTTCTCTTTCTTGTTTATGTCGTTCTTTGATTATGTGAGAAATCAATTTTTATATCTTATCATGTATTTATACATTCTTTATGTGACCTTATATTGAATACACATAAGTGATCTATTTTATTTACAAAAAGATCTTTGTAAGGGATAACCATTCCAATCTCGTTCTTATCCGAGATTGTTTATTCATAAGTATTTACTAGGGTTATTGTTATCATCCATGTCAATGTTTTCTAAAACTGTTTTCATGTATGTTTAAAGTCCTTTTCAATGATTTTTTTACTACATGGTATATAAGGAATCTTTTTTTTACCATATGAGTTACTTTTTGACTTTTCTGACAAAAGTACGAGGAGAATATTATTTTTAACTTATATGGCGTGAACAGATTTTTACGGTTTCGTAACGCCTTATTTTCACGAAGATTACTCTACAAGATATGCATGATTATTATCAACAAAACCCTTTTCTTTTAATATTCCATGGCTTTTTCTGGAAAGAAAATTATTTTGAAGAAGAAATGATATTTTCCTCAATAATTCATTTCAAGTGTTTTATCAGAACTATTTTACATCTAAAATGAAATTATTTAATATGATTATGTTTCAAGTATAATGTATCCATTATTTAAATGGTTTGATTCTTCTTATGATGAAATGATATCCATTTTTTATGGATTATGTTATAATGGCATGATGTTTAAGAATCCCATTCTATTACATGGGTTATGATATGATGTATGATTTATGATTTTGTGGAACAGGAAAGAATGATTTCAATATGAGATGGGTGGGACCTATATCTCCATCCAATGCGTTGGGTAAGGATTTATATCTCATGATATAGACATGGATGGAATGACAAGTAAATATGGTTCAGTAATACAGGGCTGGAATGGCAGGTAAACCCGGTTCAGTAAGGGACTTTGTCCACTAAGATGGTCTTGGCAGCAATGCCTTGGATACTATGGAAGTCATATCATGTTCTTAATGTTTTCCATAATTACAAGTTTTATTCCCATGCTATTTTATCAGGATTAATGTTTATTTATGATCTATGCCTTACGTATTGCCATGTTTTATGTCATTTCTCAAGATCATGATGTATAAACATTATGTTCATGTTTTAAATTTCAAATGTATATGGTTTGTTTTATTTTCTCCATACTTACCCTTACTGAGAATTTGAGCTCACCCTTTATATGTTTTCTTTTCACTAGGATATAATGAAAGGTTTTTAGGTAAGAAAACAAAAAGGGGAAAATCTGTATGGGAGATGTTGAAGATCTTTCACCATGATTAGATGATTATGTTCTGAGTTTCCAAATTCACTAAACTGTTACGGTCCTTTTGTGACTGTTTTTGTTATGTATTAAGTATTCCTCAAAAGTAATGTAATGTCCATGTACGTCAAGATTGGGGTCTCTATAGTTGACTAACCCATCTCACCCTCTGTAACATCCTACTCTTCACAATAAAGCATGGGATGAGGAATGTGATATTATTATCCTTGTGAGACATTACCAAAACAACAAATATTTATAATAAATTCAATGAGATACATGAAAAATGGGTAATAATTTTACCATTAATTAACTAATCTATATAACCATAAACAATTAAAAGCTCATAATATATATTATCCATTTACAATAGTGAAACACAATGTATATGAAAGATTAAACAATATTAGAGTAAATGTGGAAAGAAAAATACATGTAGAAAAAAAGATAAAATTCCACAAAACTCACTAAAACCAAAGTGTTCTAATAAAATCAACACAAAAATGCTCTATATCTGACTCCATATTACAATATAATGATTTCATGATGCAGAATTAATGAATTCAGATACATTTACATTATATATGTCGTGATATATGACTTATTAAAAAACACAATAGTTACCAAGAATGGGTAAATTCAATAGTCAATATTAATTTCCCAAATGCAACAAAAATCCTTCCGCTTATAATAATTTTAAGCTTATTCATATGATAATATTATAATATTAGTAAAATAAATTTAAATCAAAACCAAATGTAGTTTCATAAAATGTTATAAAAAATGTCTAAAAAGCATTTTGTATAGTTTTTCATACTCATAACCTTATATCAACACACATATTCCAAAATTCCTAGGTGAAATTTTCATCCTCATGGTAGGTTTCATTTCGATCCACAAAGTCATCATATGGTGACCAATGATAGGTGACCCAATAGAACATGACCATTCAATAGGTTCTCATCTATAAAATAATTCATACACAACTTGAATCCCAATTCTATAAAATATTACATTTCAAATAAAACTATTCATTAACTAAATAATTTCACAATCAATTTTTATGAATAAAAAACCTAAAATATTAAAATGATCATTTGAAAATTATCACCAATGATAATTTTATATAAAACCATTCAATTTATGAAATTAAAATTTTATAACCCAAACCATGATTCCCTGATGAATCAAAACTGAATTTTACAATAATTTAATGAAGAAAATGTAATTATAAATATACCTATAATTTATATTTTCTTGTTTATAAGATATTAAAGACACCTTCCTCTTAATTTTTTGTGAAATTAAAGAATGAAACTATAAAACCTTAGACCAGATCACACTTCACCTTCCCATTAATTGATAATATCACATTTCATTATGAATATATTAATTTTCTATAGATCTATCCTATATAGAATATGTAAAAGATTTTCGGTGAGATAATTATAAAAGAAGTAAAAATAAAGAGAAAAAAAATGATTTAGTGACAAATCCAAATCAAAAACACATATCGTTTTTCCTAATAATAGAATTTAGAATGAAAGATAATGTATATAAATGATTTGGAGAAAAACTAATTTTATGTACTATTTAAATATACTATTAATGTCTTTTTTAGAAAATAATTTTGATTTGATCCAAATAAAATTAGCTTCTAATTTTTCACCAAATGGTTAACCCACACAGTTTGGAAAACTGTGAAACAATAATATAGTGTTACTGTCTCATGGAAACTGCTCAGATGATTGATTTCATTGTATGAAAAACCATCCTTAATATCTTTTCCACTATTTCATGTTTAATAGTTTCCTTTGAGAACATTCATTATTTTTAGGTGGTGGTTCACTATTTCTAAATTTTATTTCCAAACATAACACCTACTAAAATGACTATGATACATGAAAACCCCATTGAATCTTCAAAAAACTCAATCTAAGATTTATAATATCCAAAATTAAATAAATAATGGGTCATATAGAAGAAAATTGGAGTGAATAATTCTACCATACATTGGACTTCTATTAATGGAGTGATGAAATATAGTTTTTTGGTAGAAGGGTTCTGGAAACCACATGAGCATTCCTTTTCATTCAACCACAATTCATCTGAAATCTATCCATGATGATATAAAAACATACTAAATAATTCCATATATCATAAATGATACTATTTTTAAAAAAATATTCTTTATCAACATATGAGTCTATGTAGAATAAATCTATATATTAATGTGATCTTATCGAATCCGATTCTTCATGGTCAAGTTGATACTTCAACAGTTGATATAAATGAAATAAATTGTGCAATGAAATTGTACTTGTTGTTAAAGGAAAATGATATTATACCTTCCTCAAATAATCAATGGATATAAAAATAGAATATGTTCTTTGTTGAAAACATTTTAGGTCTATAAAAATATTTATTTGAGGTATATGAGGGAATATCAAGAATATAAGATCACTTACCTCCCATGAAAACGACGGTTGATTATTATATAGATAAGATTTATAACAATATTATGTTTTCTCTATTATTTTTTTGAATAACGGAATCTTCTAGGATTCCTCTTTCACTTGTATGGGTCCAATCAGTAAGGTATAACGTCTTCCACCAAAAATTATGGGCGACTATAAAGACCCCTATGAAACCATTCAAAAGAAGACACTTTTATGGAGCCGTGATTACTATTATTGTATGAGAAATCCATTAATGGTATATCCTCATCCCATGAGACTGAAAAATACATCACATAAGCTCTAGTATTTTTATTCTATTTATGGATCATCATTTCAGATTGTAAATCTATGAGAGGATGATACTTCATTCTCATAGTCAATAGGGTTCAATGGGGTTGTTTTAAGGACATCACGAAATGAGATGTAAACCAGGGATCTCAGTCAAATATAATCAATACTATAATATAATTCATACTTATAACATTCTAAATTTATATTTAAGAAATTTCTTCAAAAGTATTAGATTATTGTATAGTGATAGAGTTTTAATATATTATAAGACATTCCACAATCACCCATATGTAATTGTGTTTCCTAAACATACATGGTATACCTGTTTACACATCCATTTCAATCATATATCATTACCATATGGGAATCAAAAATGACTAAAACATAACCACATGTCATTTATGATCTTCCATGTCCCACTGATAAGTGAGGAATCTTGAGATAGTCTCTTCCATTAACCTCTTCAAGCCTCCCTACTAAAACTGTTATGACAATATTTTTTCAATTTTCTGAATTCTAAGATAGACATCCATTAAAAATGGTTGTATAATAAAATATGTAATGTATGTTTAAAAAAATGGAACCATTATTTTTTATAAAAAACATTATAGTTGTAACACCCAGAGATTTCTTGAATCATTGTTTTGGGAATTAATTTATTCATTTAGATATTTTTCATTTAATAAAACATAAAATTTGTTATATTATACTAAAGAAATATGTTTGGTTTATGTGCAATATATAATATAAAATTTTAGCATTATCTATAGAGAACATAGTGGTTATGTTGCATTACACTCAAAAATTACTTTCATCAATTTCTAGCATTATACGCATGGAAAACATTTAGCAAACAATAATTTATTTTTAAAATATGACTATTCAATATGATAGGATGTAACCCAGATTTTAAAAAATAATTATGAATATTATTAACTAACATATGTAAATATATGGTATTTTAAAAATATAAAATAAATTAATTATTTACAAATTATTTATGAAATAATATATGAATCAATTTAATATGAAGGGATTATATTTGTAGAAAAATAAAACTAATTAAAATTAGTGAGTCATTTTAATTTAATATCTCAGATATATATTCAATAAAATATTTTGATATTCATACAATATATTAAATAGTAATTAGATAATAATAACTCCAATTTTATGATTTAAAATCCACATTTTAATAAAATTTGTTTTATCGCCTTTTAAGGGTGAAACAAACATTAAATAAACATTTTTTTAACATTAATAAATTTAATAGTCATAATAAGCATAATACTTGAAATTAAAACCTTAAAATTAGGTTAGCATTAGTTTTTTCTACTTTTCTATAAGGTTTCATTTTTTAAATGAATTATAAAAAATACAGAATTTGAACTCCAAAGTGATTTTTCATATAAATTACTTATAAGGATAAATTCAATTTATAAATGGTTTAAATGTTTAATTATAAAATTGTTTTAACAATAAATCCTATTTAGGTCATTTTAATATATTTAATTTTTAAATTCACTATTAAACATAGAAAACTTACATCATTTTCACATTGGAAACCCTTATTGTTGATCCAGCTGCAGGATTAAGAATAAATACATTTCTGCCACTTATACGTTTCGAATTTGGAAAAATAGATTCCATATTTTCGATAAATATAATTTTTAATATTGTTAAATTAGTTTTTTACAAATAATATTCATGATGTAATTAAAATTAAGTACAGTGATTAAGGCTAAAATGAAGCATATTAATGTACTAAGCCATATCATTAAGGCCCAAAACGACCTATATACTAATCCTCACAAAATTTGATGTCCATATTGCAACCAAATAATCCCTTTTATATACTTTTAATCATTATTTAAACACATGAAATATAATAATATCTGTGGGGTTCCATTCAATTTAAAATATTACAAGATATTCCACTCATCATCTATTATAAATTTCCCCCTTCATATGCCCTTACTAAATACTTTCATGCCCCATAGGTTCATAAAAACCATACCATGAAACTCCAAAACATTCCTAACTTCTACCTTGAAGCCTTCCCATGGGAATAAATCCGTATATGAGTGCTTTTTTTCTCAATCCAAAAAGAGTTACCCGATTAAAAGGTAACACCCTACATCAAATTCCATTCATTTATTTTGCTTACTCCACTCTCTAAAATATTCTTATTCTATGGTTATATATAAAAAATATCCTAAATTTAATAATATTTTCTCTTAATATAAAACTTACAAATACTCAAACATCCATCTAATTGTTCAAAAAATTGTTAATGTGTAGGCAGACTACCCACAAGCGAAACAGTGATTGTTCAATCTTCCATTACAGCCCCTCATGGTTGAAATTATGATGGAATAATTTTTTACATCAGATATATATAAATTTTATTATGTTTTTTTATGTTATTTAATTATTTTATAACACACATATATTTACAATTTATTTTATTTTAATATGATAATTTTGTTTATGTAACTGTAGACTACCGCCCACCAAATGAGATATGATTTATTCAAACACTACAAGTAATGTATTTAAGATCGTATTAGTGAATGTATGTGATATAAGAAATATAAAATAATAATTAGATATATAATTATATAAATTTGTGTGTGTGTTTTTATTTTACATTATTTCATTCAACAAGACAGTTAAACAAAAATATATTTCATTAGTGAATATGGATTACTGTCTCTATGAACTATGTATTTGTTGATACAAATAAAATATATGGTTAATTCAAAAACAAAAATATTGTATATAAATGTTATTTTTCTAATTTTCATACATTATGGGAATTTGATATATGAATATATTCCAATGATATAATAATGAAATACACATGAGAAAAACAAAGTGAATATTATCGGAAGTGATTCCTTAACATATTATGTTTAACAATAGTGTAATAAATTGATCTATTTAATTAATATATGGTATTAGATACAATAATATATTTCTTTAAATATTTAATAATAAATTTTTATACATTATAAATATTATTTGAATGAGTATGATGACAATAAAGACTCAAAGTAAGGGGATTTCATCTTAATTTTTATTTCTATTGATACATGTAATGTTCGCCACCATTTACTTTTGAGTTTTTTATCTACATCCCATGATTTTGTAATATCATATTTATACCGAAATTTATTTTTATTCAAATTCCCATTTTATGATCATTCTTAAATGGTGTTTTATGTTTCAAAAATTACCAAATCGGTAAAATAGATAGATCTTAATTTTTTTTCTTTGATACTAATGTTTTTCTATGTTCCGAAATTATTTTTTGGGTTTCATATACATATATTTTATCATTTATACAATGAATATAATTATTTTTATGATATTTCATGTTACATAAAATTTTTTCCTCAAATTCGGTTTATGATCCCAAGAAGCCAGGTTGTAAGGGATTTTTTAAAAAATCTCATCGCTTTTTGAGATTTTCAATAATTTTTTTTGATGATATATTTTGATCCATATCTAAATAATATTCATGAGTTTAATTCTCCTATATTTTTTCATTATATCATCACATGTTAGTACCATTGTTACACTCTTTTTTACATAAGATAATATTTTTATGTTAAATCTGACCATATCTCTCTCTTCAGTCAAAAAATATTGTATTCAGTGACATAGTTTTCAGAAATGATATTCAAAAATGTTCTCAAAGGGTCCTTGAATATAATTTTCTAGGAAAAAGGATTTTGAATTTTTTTTATTTTTTTCAAGTCATCCATTATAATTCTTCAGCGAAATTTTCAAAGAATAAGGTTTTCAAAATGTTTTATGATATAAAAATAATTTTTCAAAGAATAAAGTATATTTTTCTCAAGAAATGTTTTAAAAAGATCAATAAAAAATATTTCCCGGATAAGATAACATCTGTTGGTGTAAATCAAGACTTTAGAGAGATATTATTCAATTTTTAGAATACTGTTATTTCTATTAATGATTTATATTTTGATTGCATTATGTTTATAAAACATGTTTCTCTTTAATGGTTTAAATTATTTTGAAACCACCTACTTTTTATGGGTTATGTTTGTAATGAAATAATTATGAAATTAGTTTCTTCTTCCATAGTATATGACATGATTACATGTTTATGAAACCCATTTCATTTTTTTGGTTATGATGTTAATATTTTTGATTTTGTGGAACATGTATTTATGATTTTATTATGTTATGAGTGTGACCTATATCTCCATCCAATGAATTAGGTAATGTTTTATATCTCATGAGATTGACTGTGATGGTATTGTGATTGACCCTTTACTACTATGATGACTATGGGAATGAACTCATGATAATATGAGTTTGAACCATCACTACCAAGATGGTATTGTGAGTGAACCCATAATAAAAAGATGGTCATAGAAGTGATGCATTGTCTAATATAGAAATAATTATATGCTACTATGTTTTCACAATTCTATGTTTTATTCATTCTTTATAATTTCCTGGATCTTTTCCATTATTTCAATGTGATTCATGTCTTATAAAATGTCAATGATTAATACATGGTTCTTGATTAAGATATTTTACATGTAGGTTCTGATCTCCTATATTTTTTTATCATTTTATTATATACTACAATTTTGTGTATTCTTATATGTCTCCCTTATTTTCCATTAATATGCATTTAAGCTCACCCATATTCATGTTTCCTTCCCCATTTTGTGATGATTGGTATTAGTTATAAGTTCTAAAGGAAGAGATCTTTATGGGAGATGTTAAAAATCTACCATCAGGATAAAATAATTTTTTTCATGTCTTAAAATACACTAAACTACTACGGTCCTCAATCCAACATTTTTAGAATATATTGTACATTCATCTAAAATTATGTAATATCCAGGTATGTTATTCCAGGATATCTATAGTTTCTACCATAGTAACGGTTATCCAACCATTAGAATATAGTATGAGATAACATTATTGTCATTCCTAGGTATATTTATATGTATATGTCTAGGGATGTAACCATGAATATGTATAAGAATGAGTTAACACTTAAGAAAATGTACTCAAATTTTGGTAATAGATACAATGAGTGGTTCAATAGGAGTGCTTCCCTTCATAGATACTATAATTGTATGTGGCCCTAGAACAGATGTGCCTAGGTGTAATAAGTTTGAAAAAATGATTTTGACATCTCTAGGGGAAATAAGGTATAATAAAATGGGGCTTGTCGCACACTTGGATTAACACCCCTGGGGGATATGCTTTGGGATTTTCAAAATATTTCAGAAACCATCATTATAAATTTAGATTCAAGTTACCTATGAATAACCTAGGATAAATCTATGGTGGATTATATTAATGAAGTGGTGATTATTTAGACATATGATAAGAAAATATTTTCATGACTATGTGGGTTTCAACTATGATATGCCATCATCACAACTGCTCCAAGTTTTAGTCAACATATGTAACTAGAAGGAACTAGATTAATGATGAATGTGATGGATGATTTTATGAAGAGTAGTTAATTGGGATGGTATCTAGATTGAAAGATATTGTGATCTTGCATAAATAGTTTTCACAAAATCGGATTATCAATGTGTACCTTACGAAACTCTCAGAATCACCAATGAAGAGAAAGAAGGAATTTTATTAGTTTTCGGGTAATAGAGAACATAGAGTAATGATGATTCAATTTTCATTGATCCATGAATTTGAAAATAATCACATAAGATAATGTCTAATATGAATAATAATTCGTTTTGAATGTGGAAATTAAGGTCACCAATCAACCGACATCAATGGAAAAATGTATTGTCTAGTAAACGAAATGGATGAGAATACATGGCTTCTTTAGAAATCATTAATAGTTATGTGTTTTATGTGTGGAATAAAAGTTCAGTATGAATCTAAATGTCCCAGGATTAAATCTCTGGAAGTGAAATTATAAGGTGGTGTAGGTAATGGTTAAATTTTTAATGATGAAAAGACTACTAATGAAATGTGATAGGAAACAAGTATATGGTAATAGGGTGAGGTATCCCACTTAATGGAATGAGTATGAAGTGTAATTAAAATTGTTTTTAATTGCTTGGATTCAACAATTTTGAATGATGAAATATGCAATGATTTTTATACTTATGTTTTTTCTCTCATTATTTAATGTATTGTGTTGAATATTCCCATTGGGGTGGTGTTGTGATTTAATTACAATGTGATATTTTAACTAATAAAATGTAACAGTTAATATATTCCTTTTATTATGATATATTTCTATATAGATTGATATATTGGACATGAAAAATTAAATAGGATGGTATTGATTTCCTTTGAATAGAAAAAGGATCGGTTGAAAATGTAGTCACTGTTATAAAGGATTAATTTTATAAATTATTCCGTATAGGTAAAATTTATAGTTATCTTGATGTAAGCATGCATGATTTCCAGAATTATTTTTTTAAATTCAAGTTATTATCATGTTTCTAGTGAATACATAATGAGGGTATTCATATTTTTCTTATGTGAAAACCAAGAGATATTTTTTGTTCATGGGGGATCTATGGTAGGATGATTTAATTAATTTACATTTAATTTTTTTAATTTCCATAATTTTGAAGGGTTGTATAGTTAAACAATCATGAAATATTTATGTTAAACATTTGAAGAAGTATTTACTGGGAAACATGGTTAAAAGGATATTTTGTGATTAAACTTATTTCAAGGATATTCATTATAATGTTTTGATAGTTATATTAATTCTATTTTAGAAAAGGGAATCATTTTTTCGAGTGAAAACCAATCATTTCTAACAAGGGTATAAGTCTTAACCCATGACCGAATTGGGATAAGGGTTTCATGACTACCCCTAGCCTACACGATTTCTTAGTTATTGTATTATTATTGTTTAGGAATAAATATTAATTATGAATTTGTAATGTTATATTTTATGTTAATATAATATGAAATTTTTATTTTAGATATACAAATAGTTATATTTTATTTCTTTTATGGTCTTTATGATCCATAAAATTTTTATTTTATTGATTTATGAATAAAGATATTTATTCTGAAATTCATTCGTTGGGGTAATGGGTCTATTAGAAATTGATAACACAATAACCAAATAATGATATTTATATTTAATATATCATTAAAATATATTTCCTTATATTCATGTTCAAAAAAATAATTACCCAATGTTATTAAAATGAGTGTAAAATCGAGTCATAATACAGTATATTTTTTTACCCAATGCAGATTAAAATCGCCAATAATTTTTTATTTCAAGGCCCTAAATTTACATTGATTATTCACTTTTTTGTGATTTTTGACATAAATCACTCCCTATAAATATATTCACATTTCATACATTTCTAATATTTTATCCCATTAAATTTTCACCAATATATTACTTTGGTTAACTATTATGGTTCCAACATTCATTTTTTAGGGATGTTTTAGAATTAATTTTTACTATGTGAGATTTTATAAATGAAACATTCAAGTAACAATCCATTGATAACCTAGTTGAATTATGAGGGAAAATTTAATTTTAAGGGTGATAGAATGTATCACCCCAATATTTTTGGAATCATTTTTTTCTAATTAATTTATTCAATTTTTTATTTATCATTTCACAAAACATTGAAAATTGTTCATTTTATTGTAAAAAACTATGATAGGTGTATGTGAACTACATGAAACATAATGTTGAGCTCTCTCTACATGGAACACAAAGATTATCTGGTGTTACATTCAAAAATGACTTTACATGATATCTTTAAAAACACATAAGACAATGTTTTAGTAACAATAATATATTATTAAAATATATTTATTTGATATGATAACATATTTCTTTGTGATTAAAAAATAATTAATTTTTATTATTAATTAACATATAAAACTATAAAGTTTTTAAAAAATATAAAATGAATTAATTAGTTAAAAATTATATATATATTAATATAATATTGAATTGATGACAAAGGATGTATTTTAATATAAAAATATTATTATCAGTTTTAATACTTATAAATGAAAATGATAAAAATTATAAAGTAATATTAAGGTAATATATATTTTATATATTGAAAAAAATCTTTATATAGTCATCCAATATATTCGATAGGCATAAGAAAATAATAATCCATATTTAATTTTTAAAATGATTTTATTTTTATAAAAGTTGTTTTATCGTCTTTTAATGAAGAACCCATTTTAAATACATTTTTTTAACTCTAATATAAATAATATTTGAAGATAAACATAATATTTGGAAAAGAAACATTAGAAATAGGTTAGGATTTATTTTTTTATATTTATGTTAGGTTTTATTTTTTTAATGAATTGAAAAAACAACATTATTTTAACAAAAAACTTCTTTTTTATATAATTTCATTATTATGAAAATCTATTTTTTCAACTTTTTTCAAATTGAAATAAGATAATATCTTTTTAATCATTTAAATTTAGGTAATTTTAATAAACATTATTTTTAAATTTATTATAAAAACCCAAGACATATTAAAACGTTTTAACATTAGAAACATGCATTGTTGACCATATTGTGGGATTAAAATTAATCTAATTCCTTTCACTTATGTGTTTGGAATATGGAGAAAGAAATTACATATTTCCAAAAAAATTATTTATAATAATTAATTAGGTATATAATTCTTTTGAATGAATATATTTTTGAAGCATTAAAATTGGTTACAATGATTAAGGTTGAATTATGCATAATAACGGACTAAACCATAACATTAAGCCCAAAAATGACATATACACTTTTCATAAAATAATTTAATAGAAATATATTGGCCTTGTAATCCCTTTTATTGACTATAATCCATTATTGAACCAAGTTTAATTGAAAAATGTGGTTGGTTTTATTTCTTTTCCAATATTACACCTAATTTCACTTCTCATCCAATATAAAAGGCTCATTCACTTCCACTTCCACCCAACTCTAAATACACATAGGATACGACAAAATCATCCCAAAATTTTCCCCTACATCCCTCCCTTCATCCTTGAATCCATACCTTGGTCATAAATCCATCCGAGTCACCTATTGGGCTCAAAATAATGATTGTTCTATCTAATATGTATCAAATATAATTTTTATGTATTGGCAGGCTACTGCCTCACAAAACGATGAGTGGTCAATATTCCAATACTGCCTCTCATGGTGGAAATTATTATTTAACATTTTTTATATATTTTATATATAATATGTATTATGTATTTATGATTATTTATTTATTTTACAACCCATATCATTATACCTTTCATTTGGTGTTAATATGATAATTTCGTTTGAGGAAGTGTTGACTACCTCCCCCTCGAAGCAATGTTATTTTCTCATAAAATACATATAATTTATTAATTATGGTTTTGGGGTATATATATGATATATATTATATAATAAATATACTATAATAATCATAAATATTTATATGTATATAGATGTCTATTGCATTTTATCTTTCTACTTGAAAATTAAACGGAAATAGCATTCAAGCGTACATATGGATTACCATATCTAGGAACAGTGTATTCCATTTGATACGAATATATTATAATTATTATAATAATACAAATATAACATAAATAAATTATCCATATATCACTGTTTACAATATGGAATGATAATATAATTATAAGGTCCCATGATATTATAAATTAATAAAATGAAAAAATAAGAGAATATTATTTGAAATCAAACTTTAACATAAGATGGATAACATGAAGATAATATAAGATCCTAATAAATCTATATTTGATATTATATACTTGAATATGGTTCTATAAAATAAATATAATAAATTTCGATTATTTATACATGTTTTTTGATAAGTTTGATGGCAGTCCATACACAAGGTAAGGGGATTTCTTCTCTCATTTTATTTCTGTAATATAAAAAAAATGTTTGCCACTATTTTATTTTTAGTGGTGTATGTACATACAATGATTTAATTATATGTGTTTTATAATGAAATATATGGGTATTAACATTAACATTTCTGATCTTTTTTTTCAAGAAGTTTTATGATTCAAAAGTTACCAAATCGGTATAATAGTTTTGTCTTAATTTTCATTCATTGAGACTCATGTTTTTTGAATTTAAATTAATTTTCGAGGAGTATGTAGTTACATTTTGAAGTTTATTTCATGAATCTACATCTTTTCATAAAATTTTAATCTTTAGGTAATTTTTTTCTCAAATGGAATGTAATGCCCTTAAACTAGTTTCTCATGGCTGGTGCATTTTTTAATCGCATTAGAATGATTATAAGGAAACAATCAACATTGGATGATCAGTGTAGAAGTATTTGAAAACATGATTACATATATTATACACATAATATATTTAAAAATAATGATAAAATTTGAATTAATATAAAATTAAATAAAATGCATCCTTGAAAGCTTTTAAAATGTTTTCTTCTTCATTAACTTGGGAAATGAAACACAAGAAAGGGGTGAGGTCCCTTGATTATTAAGGGAAAATAATACATTGGTTGTAATCATAAACATAAAATCTATTCATTTTGATCATCTAAAAACACATTAATTTATAATATACTAGAGCATAACATGGTAGGAAGAAATGATGAATATATAATTTCATAATAAAACATAATGATGGATAATATAATCATTGAATAATCACATGAATCATTAATTAATTGTTTCATAATGATTAAAATCATAATGAGGGACATAATATCTATACATTAAAGGGCATGTACCAGGAGAATACATAAACGGGTAAAAACCCAAACTAGTTTTTCTCATTATACCAATGAATGCACTAAGAGGATATATCGGGGCACACTGTAAACTTACTTATTAAAATGAATTTCTAATATGAAAAAGTGTTAAACAAAATATTCATATACAATCATATTTAAACTATCATATGAAATTTAAATACCTTTCCCCAATCATTAAACATAAACACACACTATTCAGAGTAATATGCTGAATGGTGTCTAGATTGCTCATCCACACCCAAAGTAATCATAGACCATTAAGTAAAATATGTCAGAATATATCTTAAAATATTAACCTTATTGAAGTATATTATTTAACAAATGATGTTGACACAGATGTTGATACTTTCAAAATATACTATTGATAAATTACTGAGGAAATAATTCGTAAACATTACAAAGTATCAAATACCACCTTGAAACAATCAATCATAATCCATTAGAATATCATGAGAAGATTGATAATATTTATAGGATATTAAAATAGTCAATACTGAATCCATATTTATGTAATAAGTTGTGAAAATTCATATATCTCATAAATGATAATGTGAACCAACAAAAATCCTTTTTTACATTGGAATGACTAGTTTTTTTGAAAAATCATTTTTAGGGTCATAAAATAATATTGTAAACATTTATATATGATAAAATAATATAAAAGGACATTTAAATTATATTTTAGGACTAAATAATGTCTTAATGAACAAAAATCATTTAAAAACTTTTTTACGAAGCATTAGAATTAAAAATAATAGTGCAGTTTACCGAAAATATTAATGAGATTTTAAAGGGGAAATGAATTTTGTTTTCCTAACACAATAAATAATTCCAAATATATTTTCATGTTAAAAATTATTATTTTATAAAAATATTGATTTCTTAAAACATATAATATAGTTCACTTGAAAATGGGTATGAATTTGAGAAGTTTCTTTGAATCACGCTTGTTTAGAAGGAAGAATTAAGAAAGGGACTATATTAAAACATATAATCCTCATAAAAAGATGAAATGATGAGAATGTACAAATTTAGAACATACAAACTTAATATAGATTATTTAAAAGATAAATAAATGATAGTTACATTTGGTTAAGGATAGTGAAGGAATGGCCTGAAGGAAACATAAAAGATTGGGTGGAATCTTATACCACATTATAATCAATCGAATCATATGCTCGAGAAATTAATAATAATCAAATTAGACATTTAATTCCATGAAAATAATATTATTTAGGGTATTATGCCTCAATTTTTAGTATACTTACCCCAAACAACAGAATTATTTTTGGGTAAGAGTATCTCACAGAAATGAAACTGAGTAAAGAAAACCCATAGCACGTTATAATCAATCGAATCATATGTTTAAAAATTAATAATAATCTAATAAATAATTTATTGAAATTAATATAAAGTGATTTATGATATTATATATAAAATTTTTTCATGCATACTCGACATACAAGAAATAAGTTGAGAATAATGGAAATATGATAGAAATAAAAGTGAGATGAGAAGCACATTAACATATATCTGAATGTATTATGAACATGATGTAAATGTTATGGATAATAAAATTATGTCCCTTTATAAACTCTTTATGAACCATATGTAAATTTTTTTAAAATATTTTTATTTTATTAAGTTCCTTAATGGCCTTTTGGGTGAGTTATAGTGTTTAATTTCATCATTTTAGAGCATTAATTTTTAGAGTTTTCAAGATAGGTTCCCTTCATTATATGTAATAGAGTTCATGTGGATTAAAAATAATTACCCAGAATTAAATTTTTATATGTTAATGAAAATTAATACTTTTTAATGATTATATATATCATTTTATTATATGTTATGAGGATGAATAATTTGGCAAGTCATTTAGTGATAAATGTTTATATTTTAATAGGATTCTTCCAATCAGAATGAAATAGTTTTGTTCTATTATTTAGTATCATGCAAAAGTTATGATTATAGAAACATTACATAAGATATAATACATATTTTAGAATCTAGTTCAACCATAAAAATATTTTAGTGATTAGGTTTGATGATGGAATTTAAGATTTAATTTTCTTCGTCCACAAAGGTTATAAATAGCCACCCCCTGAACGATGATTTTATATTTAAAATAAAAGAGAGAGTGATTAAAGATATTGATGATGGTACATCAATTGACATGATATAATTCCATTATATATATGATATTATAGTTATCATGGTCATTTTTATAGAGTAGTTGAGGATATAATAATAAATGAAAGGGACATGCTGTGAAATTAGAAGAAAAAGGAAGTGGATTTTACCTCTAGAATACACATCATTGATAATATCCATAATGGAAGGGGTATTGGTAATTTGTAAAGAAAAAGAGATCTTGGATGTGTGGAAGGTCAATGTAAGAGTATTTGGGTGGAAAACTGAGGACCTTGAAGACAATTAGAAGTGAAGAGAAGAGGGAGTGAGGGGGTGTTTTTATAGTGGATGGGAGGGTAATTTTTTAATATCTTATTCATTATTTTATTATTTTGATTATGATAAGAAATATTGTTATTTAATGGGATCCAAAATAGTAATCAGTTCATGTCTGTTTGAACCATTTGTGCATGCATCATCTAAACATCACCGATGACTCATTAAATCATGTATTTAGTATTTATCATTATTTATTATATTTTACCATTCAATAACAAATAATGTATTTAAAAAAATCCAAATGATTCAAAATAATGTTTTTCATATGTTGAAATAAAAATTGGAATCAATTTTATCATAATAATTTTCTAAAAATGTGAAATTTTATTATTATAAAAATTCATTATTTACTTAAAAAATACAGATTAAATAAAAATACACTTTATAATACATTCATAAATTAAGAGAGTTCACAAAAAGTTAACTAAAACTCATAGAAAAATAAAATATTTATTTTCTAATAGATTTAATGAAAATAATATTTATTTTATATCACTTCATTAATTGTAATTAAATTGTTTTTTACCGAAAAATATACCAAAACATTAATTATTAATTTTAGAAAAAATTACACTCACTTAAAAGGTGTCTAAATTTTATTTATGCTTTAATTGATGAGGTTACTATTTATATGGGTCAAATTACTAGTCCTAAGGGTAATATTACTATCCATATGGTTACATTAATATTCATAAGGGTCATGTTACTCATCCCCAATGATTATGTAAATCATATTAGACTATAGAAAACATACTGATGGAAATTTTGTTGTAAGAACCCGGACCTTATTTTCCGATATGATCTTTACATTTTTGGTGTTTTGGAGGAAAAGAGGAGAATCTGGAAATTTAAGTTGTACATACCGTGTACTATTGAGTACATGTCGTGTACCCCGGTTGCCGCAGGAGACCATGTACAGGTCGTGTAAAGGCCGAGTACATGGCTGGGTTGGTGACCAAGATATTGTCTTAAGAGGGGGCCGGTTTTGGCAAGTACCCAACATGTACATTTAAAATAAATGTCGTGTACCATTATTTTAGTTTAATAAATGGACCGGGGCCACGTCTAATTGATAGAAACCTTTTTTTCTTGGCTCATTTCCTCTTGGAGTGACTGAGGCCGATGAAGCTTCTCTAATCCCCCGACCTGCCATCCGCTCTCTGATTCAACCATGGTCGATTGATTTGGAATCACCTAGGAGAGTTATTTGTTCCTATAGTTCCTAATCAGTTTATTTCTCCTCTCTCGTGAGATATTATTTTTTGAAATTTTTTTAGGTGTTTGTAGATCTACCATGTTCTTGACAAATTCAAGGGTCGATGCCGGAGTATATCGATCGTACAATGTTGTGGTAGGTGGTTTGTTCCTTTTTGTAGTTAGTCGTTGAATTTTATGTGCAAAAGTGCTCAATACCTTGGGAAGGAGTATTTCTTGTTTAGGGATATTAGCACGGTTAATGCTTGCAATGGCATGTGTTACGAAGTAGAGGTTTCTAGATTTTGAATAGGGTTATTTTCCATGCCATGGATGTGCTTCCCATGCTTGTTTTGATATTGACCATGTGATCTAGTTTTTCTTGTTAGGCTACTTGCTTTCAGTTCCTATTGTTGTTAGGATGGAGTGATTTTTCTCAGACTTTTTATATGCTTTTTATTTTTTTATACATGTATTAATTTTAAGTTTATTTTGGTAGTTGAACATTTTTTGTGCATTATTTCTTTACACATGTCTGTGGTTACTTGGTGTAGTGAGACAAGAGGGGGAATTTAAGTTGAGGGATTCCCCATAGTGTATGTTATTTTAATCACACTGTGAGACCATAGGAGAGGATTGACGTTGATTTCTCCCTCAGAGTGTCAATAGTTTCTATTATGACACCATAGGGGGAATTGACGTTGAGTACTTACTCTGTGTGATAGTAGTTTATCATTAAAATACTATAGGGTAAATTGATGGTGAGGTCTTCCTATGTGATTCTTTGTTTTCATGAGACCAAAGGGGATAGAACGTGCGAGATACCCAAGAGGTCGTTATATCATATTATAGTTGAACCAAAGGGATTAGGCTTTAAGGACATTCCCATAGGGTTAATTGAGATTGATTGGTTGATCCAAAGGGTATAGGTTATGGGTAATTTTCAAAGGGTTACTTATTTGGATTAGATTCTTACTTGTATATGAAAATTAATGTAATTGAAATAGTAGGATTGTTTACTTTTGAGTACTTCTTTGTTTACTGCTTATTTTTTCTTATTTCCTTCTATATATATTCCATGACACCTAGGCATAGATATTTGTGTTGTTGCCTACTGGGATTCATCTCACACCCTATTTGGGTCTTGATTTAGCGCCCAAAAAAATTATATTCTTCCACCAATAGATAAGGGAATGCACCCTTTTACATCAAGTACTAGATGTTTGTTGAGGAGTAGATCATGGGACCAAGTTGATGCTTGTGATGTTGTAGGAGTTTTTTACTTGTTTTTTCATTGTTCTTTTGTTTAGTACAGTATTACAGCATTGTGACTTGTTTGGATATTTTTCTAGATATTGTGACATGCATCATTATTTATATAATTATATGTTGTAGTTGTTTATTCACTATCATTCTTCTGTTTTTTAATATCGTATTATAATATTATTGCTTCATATACTCTTATATGTTTCATTCCACTACATTGCTCTTCCAATGATGGCATAGTTACCCCATTATCACATCTAAGACTCTCGCAGCTAGTCGGCAGCCTCTGGAGTTGTGGGAAATGTGCTTGAGTCAATGTGACCAACTGGGCACGGGGCACCTCCGAGAAGCACCTGGAACCAGGACGTTACAAAGTCATATTTGAGGTAGGTTCTTTTCTTATTAACATTATCTTTGGAGCCTATAACTACTAATTAGAAGGAATATGAGCTTGGTAATAAGATCTTCCTGCGAGTTGCTAACCCATGTATAGGGGGTATCAAATTTCCCTCGTATATTTCAATTTTACAAGTTTTTCACTTATTACAGTTCATTTTATTTTACTTTTTGGGTGATTAACATGTTTTGTGCTATTATTATTGAAATTATTGATCTTTTATTTTTCTTGAAACCTGATGAGATGAGGGTATTCCATATCATTAATAATATAATCACTTGTTAGATATCATATGCCATTCATTCTTATAATGAAATTTAGGGTGCATTATTTATTCCATGTTTTTGTGACAGATGTTTTGGAAGATATTAATGCTCTTGTGATAGATGAATTGATAAGATACCTGTTGTTTGTTAAGGTATTTGTAATTTTTAAAGTTCATTTGAATGAACGCCAAATATTTTTTCCTGAGGTGTTATGGGCCATCATGGACAAGAATTTGGTGGATTATTGCACTATTATGTTTTTATATGACATGTAGAAGATGAAAAGAATTGATTTACAGGGATTATGGGCCCTTAGAGATCGTAATTTGGAACTTTAATGTTAGTTTTATTGTTTTCTAGTTTTCAGAGTAGTTTCTAAGGCTTACATTACCTGAAAAATATATAATACACGACGTGTGATGATAAATACACGTCATGTATCCTTCTGTTCGAGAAGGATCTATTTTTCTTAAGTACACATTTTGTACCTCATGAACATTCCATATTGTTTCTAACCGTGTCACTGGCTGTGATGGAAAAGACATGGGGTTGGAAAATCTTTGGTGGAACACTTTGTGTACCAGATGTACACGCAACGTGTATAGACCATGTGTTCATCCATTTGACCAACGACACTATTGGATTGTGGTTATTTAATACACTCCGTGTTTAGAGTAAACACACTGTTTGGAGTCATTCGTGTAACCATTCATGTCACTAACAACAAAGTTAGATGATTTTATTTCTAGTACACCTCGTGTCTAGAACAAACACACCATGTAGGCTTGTTTTAGGAGACCCATGTGGGTTAGTCGTGTAGAAGAACTCAGGCAGGGGAAGGTGATTTAAGTACACACCATGTGACATCACGTCATGTGTATAGGGTGTTACACGACCAGGGTTGGCAGGAGTACACACCCATGTGAAGCCTTAATGGAATAGGGCATGTAGGAAACATACACATCATGTATCCTTATTTTGAAGAACATGAATGATTTCTTCCTCCAATTCCCTTCTAGGAATTCAATGTTTTAGTTTTTGATAATCATGAACTAAGGTGTGGGTTTGACCATGCCGATTCATTCACCGAGACGTCCTTACATTGTACGCTAGTTATAGGGTATTGACCAAACACCAGACACGGTAGATCAGGGATTACCAGTAGAACCTCCCAACGTGCATGTCATGGAACTATCCATCACTCCAGATACTAGTGACATTTCACAATTCTGAGAATTCTTCATGATGTTTATGTAGACTATCAAGGGAGCATCACATCCTACCCCATTCTAAGTTATATTTGATGTGGGTATTTCAACAGCAGCATCCACCAACATTCTCAGAGGATGGATGAAATCATGCTATTGATTAATTTTTAGAAGCCTTGATATCAATTTTAGAGAATCTAATTATTCCTCTAGAGATGAGGGTGAATAGAGATACTTATATGCTTCGAGATTCGTCCAAGAGATAGTGGGATACGATTTTGCTGGCGGGACGCTAGTAGGGTATTTCATAGAATTACTTTCGGCGTACCTAGTATGATTGCTTCTACCAAGAGACTTTGAGGGCATATTGAGGCTGAGGGTTCATGAGTCTGGAGTAGGGAACTCTCTCAGTCATGGAGTATTATTCTCACTTCATAGAGCGCAACCTATGGTATTTTGGAGCTGTGGGCCAGGGCGGTTTGACATCCAAAGTTAGTGCTTCTCTAGCTCATAAAAGGAAGTGTCATAGGGAGTCGACATGGGGAGATCAGAGTAGGAGAGATTTGATTTCCGATAGCCATGTGGTATGCTCCCAGTGTGGGAAGGGCAGGTATATGGGGCCACTTTTCCCACAATACCCAATGGAGTCCCGATCTAGCAGCAAGATGTGATATCTTCAGAGGTTCATTCAGTTTTTTTCACAAACAACTGGTGATCAGAGTTATTCTATTACATAGTGTTATGGTGCATCACCACTAGTTTCTCATTAGTTAGGGAATGGGTGTTCTTCCAACTTTTCAGTCTGAGGTGGATGTTTTTACCGTGGTATCCATTTGGCAGGCTTTTAGCGACAGTAGGGTAGGTCAACTCAGGGTGGTCAAGCAGGGTCATAGGGATGTTGTATAAGCCAGACATCTGCAGTGGAGCAGACAAAGTAGGATTAGGATCCCATACCCTCTATGGTTTGAGGTAAAATCCTAGTTTCCACAGTAATAGCTCTGCACTTTTCAATACTTGGTCTTTCCATAGTTTCATATCTATTGTTGTTGTGGAGAGCCTTGGCCATTGTAACGTTTCTTATGCTTATATCTTGATGTTGGAAACTCTGTTGGGGAAAAGAATGCCTATTAATTATTACTGCAAGGAGTTCCCTCTTCATGTTTGAGGGTGTCACTTTTTATGGAACCTCTATGTCTTAGAGATGACAGGTTATGATGTCATTCTCGAAATGGACTGGTTAGTTACCTTCTAGGTTGTGGTTGATTTCAATCGTCGTAGGGTGAGTTTCACGTCACCAGAGGATGCATCACTTCTTCATAAGGTTGAATGGGATGTCCAAGCCTGCTGAGCAGGACCCGAGAATCATGGATTTGGAGGAGTTACAGGAAAGATTGCTAGTATATATCTGGATGAACAACTGACATAACAATTAGACTTTCCCCTATTGGTGGATTATTTTATGGATTACATTTTAGATAACTATTCAGGTTTGCCTCTATAGTGAGAGGTAAAATTATTGATTGAGCTCATTCTATGAGTGACACTGGTGTCCATTCCTCCTAATATGATAGAAACATATGAGTTATAGGATCTCCTGAAGAAGTTTTAGGAGTTACAGGTGAGGTGTTTCATCTAACCCAGTACATCTCCTTGGGGTTTTAATGTCATGTTTGTGAATAAGGTGGACGGTACCCTCATACTTTGTGTGTATTATTAGATGTTTAACCATATTCTGGTCAAGAAATGATATCCCTTTCCAGGGATTGAGGATTGTTTTGATCATCTTCAAGGATCCCAAGTGTTTTAGAAGATTTAATTGAGATCCAAAAATTACTAGTTTCACGTTAGACCATAATATATTCATCTTAAAGATTTTCGAAGTAGGTATGGTCAATATGAGTATGTGGTTATGTCGTTCGGTCTCACGAACACGCCTGAAAATTTCATGGCACTGATGAACTGAGTGTTCCATCACTACATGGATTATTTCATGGTAGTCTTCTTGGATGATATATAGTAGTACTCTCACACCCAAAACGACAATTCCACACATATTAAGATCATTTTGTCTACACAGATAGAGCATCAGTTATATGCTAAGCTTTCAAAATTCCACTTTTGGATAGACCAGATTCACTTCCTAGGTCATGTTATCTCTGATACATGAGTGTCAGCAGACATAGAGAATGTCAGAGTAGGGGATTCTTAGGAGCAACCAAAGAACGTCTTTGAGGTGCCAAATTTTCTAGGGTTGGCTAGATACTTTAGATGTTTCATAAATTACTTTTCACACTTATCAATGCCACTCACGGTCCGGGATAATAAGGGTGAAATGTTTTTGGGAAAAATTCTTGTGATTCATACTTTTAATAGCTGAAAGGGAGGTAAAATCTAGAGTTGATACTTGTTTTTACAGGGCTGGGAAAAATCTATATTGTTTACTGTTATGCATCAGGTATCGGGCTGTCAGACGAGCTTTGGCAGGGGATGGATTTGTTGCATATGAGTCTTGGTAGTTGAGGCCACATGAGAGGAATTACCCAATGCACGATCAAGAGTTGGATGCAGTTTTTCATGCTCTGTTCTGTTAAAGACATTTTCACCAGAGAGATCATTTTTTGGTTTTCACCGATCACAAAAGTTTCAGGTAAATCTTCACATAGCGCAATTTGAATTTGAGGATGAAAAGGTGGGTTGAGTACCTTCAGTCCTTTGACCTTGATCTTGCCTACATGCATGGGAAAGGAAACGTAGTATCTGATGCCTTGAGTAGCATGACTCAAATACAGAAATTTATGTAGGTCAGTAATGAGTGGAAACTTATAGATTTGTTCAATGATATGTAGTTGGTGGTGTATGATAGACAGGGGAAGACATTCCATTCTTCTGTATTTGTTACCTCAACTCCACTTGATCAAGAGAGAATGAGGCAGAATTTAGATTCTGATGGTCTAGTCCTATAGGAATGTTTATCCGGAGAGGACCCTATTTTGGGATGGACTATAGGCATGGATAAGATCTTTATTTTTCATGGGCACTTATGGGTGTTAGCAGACAAACTCAAGTAGTTGATGAGGGACTTTCATTCCTGAGTTTGGGAAATTTATCCTGGTGTCACCATGATGTATCGAGATTTGCATTTTCAGTGTTAGTGTCTAGGTATGAAGAGATATGTTGCTATTTTTTTGAGGAGGTTTTCCACTTGTCAACTGGTGAAGGCGGACCATCAGTGAAAAGTAGGTATTTGCCTGTAGTTACACATTCTAGAGTGGGAGTGTAATGATGTCATGATATAATTAGTGAAATGGTTGCCCAGGTCACCTCGAGGTAATGATATAGTATGGGTATTCATTTATAGACTCAAGAAGGTTGTTCGATTCCTTCTAATCAATGAGACCTTCAGTTTAGATTATCTTTTATGGTTTTAAATACAAAATATTGTACATCTACATGGAGTTCTACACTCCATTGTTTTAGCCAAGGATGCGTGTTTTGCTTCTCAGATATGGAAAGGACTACAGCAGGCTTTGGGTACACAGGTACTTCTAAGTAAATCTTACAATCCCAAGACAGATGGCTAGTCCGAGCGTACAATACATGTGTGGGGGGACAAGCCATGAACATGCATGCTAGATTTTAGATATTCTTAGTAGAAGCACATATCTCATGAAGTGTTTTCCTACAATAATAGTTTTCTAAAAACTATTCAGAGGGACCCTTATGAGGAATTGTACAGTAGGACATGTCAATCACCCCTATGTTGGATGGAGGCAGGAGAGGCAGCTATGCTGGGACCTCGTCTTCTCCAGGAGACCACATTGCAGGTGGAGTTGATTCGGAAGAGCATGGCCACTCACAGTCACAACATAATTCTAATACTGATTGAAGGGGGTGACCTCTAGAGTTTGAGGTAAAAGATCAT